>OX456527.1:110676507-111276507 GCA_949748255.1 Eustalomyia histrio | reverse complement strand
AAGAGATAAACTTTTGGAAATTTTCTCCCAAAATTCACTAAAAATGGCTAAAATATGAAAGCGGTAGTATAATAATGGAACAAATAAAGAGTTTAAATGAAAAAAATACTTAAAAACAACGTTTAACCGTAATTTCAATATTTTTTTGCCTTGGTCTCTGGATATCAGTTCCCTAAGAGTGATGCGGCCTTTCGAAATATATGTTAGTCTATTCTTGACTCAACTTGATGGTTACCAGCTCGCGGGCTGCCTCTTGAACCAACCAACCACGGCCAATGATTTTCTCATAATTACTTTCGAGTCGATTAGGCGATGTCTGTCTGTTAGTCTGCCTATGAAAATATTTTGATGAAATTGTGTACACCAGGGATGGAAAACATGGTACAATTGTACTTTTTTTTGGTACATTTTTACCTTGGTTGGTACCGCGGCTCATTTAGTACAATTTGAAGTTTTTTAAAATTTTCAACTTATAACTTGATAAAACAACATAACATAAAGTCGACTTTTTTTAAAAGCAACTTTAAATTAAAAACCTGTTTATTTATTCAGCTACTAAAGTAAAAAATAAAGTCAGGTTTAAGTTGAACCGGCTCTAAATTGGTGTTACATCAAATGTATCAAATGTTTGCATACACATTGTACTAAAATATTCGGAGTGGCAATATTGAACAGCTGATTTGAAATTACCTCTCAAAATAAAAAAGTGTATTATTGTTAAAAAGCAATTTAATGCCTTTAAATTGTTTAATAGCAAATCCTGAATGGGTTAAATTGCCCTCCAAAGGAATAAATTGCCCTCCACAGAAAAAAAGGTGTGACATTTATAAAAATTAAAGTTAAATTTTACAAAGTTTTGTGGTAATTATACGACTACATAAAATTAACGATAAATTTTTTTTCACCCCGTTAATTTAATTTTTTTAAGTCTTTTTAGTGTCTAAGCAAATCTGACTCAATACGATAAAATTGTTAAAAAAAGCGAAAAAAATTTTGGTACCGTGAGGATCGAAAAAGTACAATTTGTTTGTCTGGTTGGTACAATAACAGAAAACATATTTTCCATCCCTGGTGTACACTGAATCTAGGACGAAATCTATTGATATTGGTTTAAATCGGTCCATATTTAAAGCTAGTGCCCGCCCATGTATAGGTCATTAAGAAATTGTATTGTTCTAACGCTAAAGGTCGAGGGTATTAAGTGTTCGGACCTAGTGTCCATAAGGACAAAATTTCTCCATTTTAACCTATTAAAATTCCAACCCAACTACTAGTTGATCTGATCCACACATAGGTGTAGGGTAGTCTATAATCGGCTTGGCTAACTTGGCCTTTTATTTTCCACATTTTGTTATTTTATATTATAAATAATTTATTGTATTTGCATAAATTTTGTAATGATACAAATAAAAATTTGTTTGTTGTAAATGACAACTGTCAAATACATTAACTTAACTATGACATTTACAAAAATATATAGAAAGGAATACATTCATATTTATAAAATATTACACAATAAAAACAGTGTTTTCAAATACAAACGAGAAACAAATAAATTATTTTTAAATTTAAAACCTAAATTGTTCACTAGAGAAATACAACATTGTGCTTCACTTATAAGTAATAAACAGAGTTGTATTTTCTATAACAGTTGATTTCAATTAACTGTGGAATGAAACTACAATGAAAAAAGTTTGGAACCATTTAACATATTTTTTTGAATTCAAATTTGATTTGTCACAATTTTTTTGAGCGAAATATTTGTACGTTGTTAGTTTTCAAAGTTGCAAAAAGTTGTTTGTATTTACAAATTTTATTTTTGGTGACTTAATTTTTTTCTTGTGTATATTTACAAAAAAAGGTGCGTAAAAGATGTTTAATAATACAAACAGATTTTTGTGAATTTCTTTCCGCTGAAAAAAAGGCTAGAATTTTGTTTTACTGTATAAAAAAATTTTGGAATTTTATTTTACTGTATTAAAAATGCTGGAATTTTATTTTACTGTATAAAAATTTGTTGTCCTAACCAGAGCTTCGAAAATTGAATTCTATTTTGACGAATTTTCCTAAAACTCAAATTTAATTTTCTTTTAAATCGAATTAATTTCTTTCGCAGGTAATTCATTCCTTCGAATTCATTCGATCCAGTTCGCTAATAGGAAATGCAACCAATTTATCGCATTCAATTTTATCAATCATTAAATTTAATCATTACGAATTTAATCGATATTTTTACTTAATCGTTTATTAATTTAGGAATTCAATATCGATCATTTGATTTTTATTGGTCAGTTTGAAAATTCAATCAATTTGTTTCATTTGTTTTTAAATTTTCCCAGCGAAAACATGGTATCAATTACTTACCAGCCTATTTACGCGCTTAATTAATTTTGTTTACGATATCCAAAAAGTAATCGGTACTCCTTATTTTTTGGCTGTTCGTAAGCGAGAGAGTAATGACCACCCATTACTTTGTGTTTTTTTGTAAGTGAGAATGTAATGACCACTCATTACTTTTGGGACATCGCGAACAAAAGTAATTAAGCGAGTTAATAGACTGGTAAGCAATTGAAAGCCTGTTTTTGCTGGGTGGGAAAATTTAATATTTTGTTACACCATCGGAAAGCTATCTGAAATATCTTATGAGGCCAATTAATCCATAATTAGCATATACAATTTAAAACATTTGAGACAAGATTTGGAAGATAAAATCTTTTTAAAGAAAATCGAATAAAAATTACTTAAATTCCAATATAAAAAAAAAACGCTAAACAAGACTGAATCCCTGACGACCAATAGGATCGTCCTTTGGGAAATGGAATGAATCAATTTCAAATTCATGTTTCTTAGAAGGATTGCTCCATATCCTACCAAGGTTTTGATTTTGTATGTAAAATAGTGTTCGAGGAAATATGTACCAAAAAATATGAACAATTATATCTTTTGACTTTGAGGTGGGTACCAGTCGGCTCTGAGACCTAGATTGATCCAAGTAGTTGGTGGTTTTATCTCAAATCTACAACTCGCCAGCTTAGTATTGTTTTGACCCTTCTAACATTTTTGAAAAAAATTGTGAGTACCCCTCTTTCTAATAATGAAACCTGTTTTTAGATATTTTATATTTATATTTGAATATATCGACTTTGATCTACCTGACAGTTGTAAAGGGTGGTTAAATTTTAAGGGCCGATGTTGATTTTGAATATAACAAATTATTTAGTTAATTATTGTCATTTATTTTTATTATGATAATATGGTATGGTTCAATTATGTATGAAACAAAATATCGGCTAAATGGCCGCCGCGGTACACCTCCATCCGATGGTCAAAATTTTCGATGACGCTGAGGCATAATTGAGGTTCTATACCGTTAATGTGCCGAATTATCCCATCCTTTAGCCCTTGAATGGCTTATAGACGTACACCTTTTCTTTCAAATAACCCCCAAAGAAAGAACCTCCAACGGTGTCAAATCACATGATCTTGGCGACCAATTGACATCGCCACCACGTGAGATAACACGGCCATTGAATTTGTCGCGCAAAAGAGCCATTGTTTCGTCAGCTGTGTGACAAGTGGCACCGTCCTGTTGAAACCACATATCGTGCACATGCATATCCTCAATTTCTGGCTTCAACAATTCCATTATCTCGCGATAGCGAACACTGACGGCGAGTCGAGGTTGATGGCTATTCTGCCACACTATCGCGAACAACAGCAATGTTTTCCGCAGAACGAACTTGGCGAGCATGCACATTTGTTTTCTCATTTCCTACAGACCCGATTTGCAGAAATATGTGCACAATTATTCCGATTGTGGACACATTTGGTCGATTATGCTAACAAAAAAATTCACAAAGTGCATTTTGATTTGAACGCCCATTTTCATAATAAGCCTGAACAACTTCAACGCGTTGCTCTATTGTGTATCTTTCCATGGTTCAAATTGAGTTAGTCTGAAATTGAGAAATGTCAAATTAAATGCAGAAAAAAACTTGACGTTTAGGTGTGGTTCACATTTAACTTCGGCCCTTAAAATTTAACCACCCTTTACATATAAGAATTTAAAAAAAATGCAAATATTCTTTACCGTTTTTCTCGATAACAACTATTTGACGTATAGGTTAAACCAAGTTCACGAACTATCCTTTACATTATACCCTATTCATACTGAGCACCAAAATACGTATATTAGTTTTTTTTCAAGTTTTCGATTAAAAATTTGTTTGGAATTTGAAAATCGTTTAAAAAATACACCAAATATGGCATAAACTAATACTGGGACATATACACTGACATTTTATTTACAGTAAAGTAAATCAGTAAAGTTGTTTTCAATGGAATAAATAGTAAACTTGTTCTACCAGACATTCAATAAAAAAAAAACCCAAAAATTCAGAATTTTCGTAATCGTTAAAATATTCAGTCAAAACTTTCTTTTAAAAGCCAACAGTTATAGTATATCAGAGAACTGCAAAATCAACTTTTTTCTTGATTTAATCATACACAAAAATTCTTGTTCACATTTAATAATTCAACAAAATTCACTGTAGAATAAAATCAGCATCATGTTACTGAACGCGTAATTGGGATCAGTGTGAATTATATGTCGATTATGTTTTATGCAAATGTAATCACTCAACAAGAAGTCAGTGTTGAATAAATCAGAAAAAACAACAAACAACGCATATGAGTTTATTCATAATTACAACAAAATAGAAACACACATTAGGGTGGGACTTAAACACGCTTTTTTAGAATTTTTATTAGTAATACAATACTAAAAATATTCTTCTTTGTGAAATAAAAATATTTTTTTTGAAAAAATATTTAGGTCGATATCTCAGACTTGCCTTATCCGGAAAAATTCAAATATTGTCTTAATTTTTTTTTATCATCTATTTTGATTGGAAAATTAGGCAATATTTAACTTTAACCGGATTGGGAGAGCCTGAGATATCGACCTAAATTAAAAAAAAAATAAATTTCACAAAGAACAATATTTTTGGTATTACTAATAAAAATTCCAAAAAAAACGGATTTGAGACCCACCCTAATATACATATAACATATATGAATGTGTTTCCACAAAATCATCCCCTTTTTATAGATAAGAAACTATTATGTTTTAATTATGAATACCCACACACGTTGTTTTGTTTTTTTATTTATTCTATAATAATTATTGTTGACCCGAACGAACGAGAATACAATGAATGGTATGAAAACAACCGTTGAAACCGTACGTTGGCGTTGAATAATATGAAATTGTTTTATATACATATATGCATTTCGTGTATAAATTAAAGCATTAGTTACATTTAACAGGGTGGGACTTAAATCCGCTTTTTTAGAATTTTTATTAGTAATAAAAATATTCTTCTTTGTGAAATATAAATATTTTTTTGGAAAAAAAAATTAGGTCGATATCTCAGGCTTGCCTAATCCGAAAAAATTTAAATATTGTCTAAATTTTTTTTCATCTATTTTGAGTAGAAAATTAGGCTATATTTAACTTTAACCGGATTGGGCGAGCCTGAGATGTCTACCTAAATTAAAAAAAAAAAAAATATTCACAAAGAACAATATTTTTGGTATTCCTAATAAAAATTCTAAAAAAACGTATTTTAGACCCACCCTAATATACATATAACGTTTATGAAATATGTTTTTTTACAAAACCACCCCCTTTTTATAGATAAGAAACTATTTTGTTTTAATTATGATTACACTCATACACGTTGTTTGTTGTTTTTTTTTTGATTTATTCTACATCAAAATAATAATTGTTGGCTCGAATGAACAGAATAAAACAATGGTTTAACAACGACCGATGATTATAAACCAGTGACGAAACAATTTGCACATCGTTTGATTGATTTAAAATCATCAACGAATATGTGTGTTGTAGGAGTATATTCAGCGTTTGAACGCAAACACAATTTATTCTTGTGTTGATTGCGTATGAACGTTTTGCAATCAGCAAATGCAGTTCTCTGTAGTATATATAGGCCCTGTGCGAGGTGGCTAAATAAATTGTAAACTAAATACAATTGACAAAAGGGTTTAAAATTGTTTTGATGAAAAATATTTGAAAATATTTTTATCTTTCAAAGAAATTTGGAAACCTGAATGTAGTTAAGATTTTATTTAGCCCTTTGTATTAAAATAATTGAAAAATCTTTAATTTTTACCAATTTGTCAGTTATTTTATTTTCAATAGATTCTAATAAAAAACTATTGCAAGTCTACCAAGTGAAAAGGTTTAAGAAAAAAATATATAAAAAAATCTTACTACCTTTTTCATATTTTTTCAATTTCAATATGTAGTAAATGTGAATTATGACTATAAAGTTTGTAAAAGCTTATAATAAATAATCTCGCAAAACATTTTTCTTGCAATTTCTCTCCATCCAAACCCTCTGTACTTACTTTAGTTACGAATAAGAAAACAACTATGATATTAACTGGGGAATTATATATGATGTATTATTGTATCTATTGAATTTTTTGGTTTTCTTTAATAAAAAGTTAAATAATTGACATTTAAAATGAAAGAAAAAAAATAACATAAGCTGTCATATTTGAGAGATAAAAATATCTATACTCCTTTTTAAGAAAATGATTTAATAAATTTAATACAAATTAATGGGGTTATTCTGTAACTACGTGCAAAATTTGTTACGTTGAAATATGTAACTCTGATATATTTAGAACAGGTTGAGTCACTAATATCAAAATTTTATTTAGGTAAATTTTTGTATATACCTTAAGGAAAATTTAACATTATGTGTGCCTCTCCCTATCCTAAATATGGTAAAGTTGCTTATCACGATGTTACAACTTTGCATATAGTTACGGAATAACCCCATAAGCAAACGCAGAGAAGTATTTCAAAATTATATATTACATACATATGTTATGTATTTTTAACTCTGAGATTTTTATTTAAATATTAGCATTAATCGATGAATTGCAAGTTTGTCAACTGTCAATCAAAAACATAATAAAATTATAAAAAAAAACAAGTAAGAGCGGCTAAATTCGGCTATGCCGAATCTTATATACCCTTCACCATGGTATTCTGAAGGAGATGAATACATCGTTGGAATCTACTACCTCATAGCTCTCCACAAACAAGCGGTATCCCCATTTATTTTTTCTTAAATGTCCAAAAATTTTAATCCAAAATAATATGTCATGTAAAATCTCAAATTTATATTTTTCCATATGTTTCAGCGCTTTTCTTGTCAAATTTGGCATTTTCTAGGCAAAAAAAAGTTGGCGACACTACTATTTATTTTTTATTTATATCATTCACAATAGTTGTGAAACGTATTTAACCTACGTATTTATCTTCACACTCTTATTAAACAAAGGGATTTTACTGGAAAAATTAGAGGTAGTCCTGGTTTTTTGCTAATATCTCAGCCATTTATTAACCGATCTGTCTGATTTTTAATAGCAAACAGAAATGGATCACATGTAACAGAAATAAAAAAGAATCAAGTCCTCATCATGTCTGGGTTCTTCGGAAAACCCATTTCAACACACAGACGGACAGACGGACAGACGGACAGACGGACAGACGGACATCGTTAAATCAACTTCGCTCTTCATGTGGACCCAGAATATATATACTTTATAGGGTCTAAGATCAATATTGTAGAAATTACAAACGGAATGACAAACTTATATATACCCTTCCACCTATGGTGAAGGGTATAATTAACTAAAATTACAATACAACAACTATATATATTTTTTTTAAAAAACTTTTTAAATGTTTTTTTAATAACACTATACAACAATTTTGGAGGTCAATGACTAGGACCTCAACCGTTCAATCTAAGATTTTAAAAATAAATTATAATTAATTGCAATTTTATGTAAATTCATTATATGTAAACGTTTTTTTATAGAATATACTGACCAGAGAATAAATTTGCTTGTTTTGCTCTTTACTCATATTTAATTTTTTCTGCTTTTTTACATATTACAGTTTTTAGCTTTAAAGTAGATTTTTCTTTAAATTTTTAAGCTTAAAATTGCTTTTACCATTTTTTTTGCCTCAAAGTGCTTTTTATACCCTCCACTATATATGGTGAGGGTATATATCAGTTTGTCATTCCGTTTGTAACATGTCGAAATATAGGTCTAAGACCCCATAAAGTATATATATTTGTGATCCTTATGCAATTTTAAGTCGATTTAGCGATGTCCGTCTGTCTGTTGAAATGGCGATCACGACGCGAAGACGCTAGCGGGGGTGCCTATTTTTACCCAGATTATTGTACATCCTCCCGAGCAGTTTGGTATTGAAAATGAGCAAAATCGGTCCAGCGGTTAAAAAGTTATGGGTGAAAATGTAAATTGGTGTATTTTAGTACAATTTAATAGTAGCGACTGGTATATAATATATTTTCTCATATTTTTTCAACAATCGCTTAGAAGTTAATAATATTTTGTACACCTCAAATATTTATCACCTCAAACAATTTTTTTCACCACTAAAATTTTTTTTTTTCACCTAAAAAATTTTTTTTCACCTCAAAATTTTTTTCACGTAAAAAAATTCGTTTCCGCATTCAACAAAGTTTTTCACCTCAAAAAATTTTTTTCACCTCCATAATTTTACTTCAAAAGTTTTTTACATTGTTTGCATCAAAAACAATAGAGAACATTGGTGTGGTGGAGGGTATTCAAAGATTCGGCACAGCCGAATTTAAGACTTTTTTACTTGCTTTCTAATAAAACAATATATATTTTCTGCTAGTTTTGTTTAAAAAACAAAAATATTGTTAACACCCACTTTTTATTTTTGCTTGTTTAAAAAAAATATTTTTTCTGCCAATTTTGTTCTTTAAAAAAAAGGGTTTTTCCCATTTTTCTATTTTTGCTTTTTTGTGAATATATTTGGCGCATAATCATTGTTTAGGAGTTCTAAAGCCGACTTTTATTAAAAGTATACTTTAGGATTACTTCAGACAAGTAAAAGTATACTTCAATCGTTAAAGTCTGCTTAAAAATTAAAACTACCTGAATTTGGTTTTATCCAATTTAACAACACCTACAACAGCTTTTTTACGCCAAGAAAATTTTTGTGAAAAAAATTTTAAAATTGCAAAATATTGAAATGAAAATTATATCAATAAATAAGAGATTTTGCATTATTTATATTAATTTAATACATTTTTATAAAGAGAAATACACTTTTATAAAGTTTTTCCCTTTTTACATTTTGCCATTGCAAATTCTTTATTTTCATATTTTTATTTTTTTCAGCTAATAATTAATCAGCTGATCATTTTTGCCACTTGTTTATTTTTCAAAATGTATGCGGGTATGGTTCATTTGATGTGATACCCATTTAATACCGGTTACACTTAAAACTGGCTTTAAATCTGACTATAATAGCAAAAAAGATAATAATAGGTTTTAAATTTAAAGTCGTTAAAAAAAGCCGACTTTAGTGCGAAATGATTACGGGCCATTGAATTTTAAATGCTTTAAATATATTGAATTTAGCTTTTTTTTGCCTTCTCTGATAATGGCTGTGCTGATATTTTTTACTACTAAAAGCATTTGCCCCAGACCCACTTTCATACATCTATTATATTTATTGCCCTGTCAATTAAAATTCCTTTCCGGAATATGACCCAAATCTTATAGTTTTTAGGGTTAAAATTGGCTCGTGTCATTTTTTTATAAATCAGTTTATCAAATTTCAACTGAAAAGTATTATATTTGGTAAAATGAAATTTTTGAGGGACAGGGATCTATATGTGGGCACCGATTCTAAATACAATTAATCGCATATTGTATATTTAAAGGTCCGTTAAATATTTTCTAAAATTTTTGAAAAATTTTCGCGACTAAAACTTTGGTCAAGACTAAAGATTAGTAAAATCTTCAGTGTTTAAGGAATTGCTAATTTTAAAATAAAATAAAGTTCCCACTCAGAGTTGGCATATATTTAGGGATATTAAATAATAATATTTGATCAGCTAGAGCAACCCCCCCCCCTTCCCCCCCAACCGAAGGTTATACTAAAGCCCTAAAATTGTTGTTGCACTGTGTTCCGTTGTTCCTATATACAAAAAAATACATTTTATATTAAAGTTTAAAGAAAAGTGTATAAGTGAACGACGAATGACTGACGTATGTCAGGGTCTTTATGGCCCAACACTCTAACAAATTTAACAACAACATATTTCCAACTTTAAACAGTGTTGTCAATTAAGAGGTTTTTGCAGTAAACAAAATTTTCAAAACTAAAACCATTTTAAAAGATAACACTGATAATAATCTATTTAAAAAAATACAAAAATTTTCGTTAAAGAAACGAAAATTGGATTATTTTACGAAAATTTTTGTTGTTTTGACATTAATTTCGTATTTCGGCCAAATTATTTCACAATCAACCTTTACAAACATTGTGTGCTATCTTTCAATTTCTATTTTTCATTTCAATAAAAATAATCAGGTATTTCGAAATAATTTTCCTTTGGCGATATTTGGGAAAAAATAATTAAAAATTGTTATAAAATTTTTTATAAAAATATCAAATTAAAAAATGTAGTCTACCTAAAAAAAGTAATTTCGTAAAAAAAACCCTAAGAGTAATGTCTATTTTTAAAAGTTCTTAAGGAAGCTTTGTACTGAAAGTGCAACAGTCTAAAATTGATATAACAATATATTGAAAATTTTATATTTTCATTTAAAAGACATGTCAGTATAGTGTCTTCAAAAAATATGGGTTTGAAATTTCGTGAATCATAGACAGCAGTGTTTCCACTTCTTTTTTAAAAAAGGCAAAATCAGTTGTCACTGTAAAAACCTTAACAAATTTTCGAAAAATAAAAAAAGTAAGATGATTCTTAATCCCAAATAAATTGTCTAGTCCTTATTGTGGTCGAATATTTATTTCTTTTTTATTTTTTATTAAAAACACAGGGCACATAAACTTGAAAAAACAAATTATAAAAAAAAGGATTTAAAATTTTGCGGATTTAAAAATTATTTTTTACATAAAATAAAAAAGTTTTTAGTTTGCTACAAAAAAAAAAAAAAACGGAATCGAAATTGGCTCACCCATCTTAGCTGTATAGCAGAAGCCGATTTTGAACTCATGCTTGTGAGAAGAAAGTTTATATTTTGTTCTATATTTAACACAAAATACTTCAACTCTTTAATTTTTACGAAGTTTTTGAAATAAAAAAATAAAAATTTGCCCTGTTTTGATGCGACATTTTTTAAAAATTATTTAAAAATATAAAAACAAAAGTTTTATACTTTTAATTTTTATTTTAATAAGAAAATGCGAAACTTTATTCTTATGCTAAAAATGAGTTGGTCAATTTTATACAATTTATAAAAATATGATCCTCCGATTGGTCATGAATTTTTCAAACACACAAAGTAAAAATTGTGTCAAAATTTATTTCGTTTTCACTGAAAAATAAATAAGGGATATTTTTATTAAAATACTACTACACTTATAATACAGGTTGGTTGAAAAGTTTCTGCGTTCGAAATGAAAGAATACTGTTTTTGTTACGAAATATATTTTTTTATTCAATATAATCTCCTAGAAGCTCAATACACTTGTTCCATTGATCTTCCAATAGTTTTATCCCATCCTTATAATGGTTTTCCGGAAGCTCTGCAAAATAACCGTCTACAGCTGCTATGGCCTCTTCATTCGACGAAAAATGCTTTCCACGAAGGAATTTTTTGAGATTTCTGAAGAGATAGTAGTCACTGGGAGCCAAATCTGTTGAATACGGTGGATGTTCAAGCAATTCGTACTTTTATTCTTTGAATTTAGCCTTCGTCAAAACACTTTTGTGAGCAGGTGCATTGTCTTGATGAAAAATGATTTTTTTCTTCTTTAAACCAGGTCTTTTCTCCCAATTTTTTTCATCCAGCTGATCCAAAAGGTTGCAATAATATTCCGAGTTGATTGTTTTACCTTTCTGAAGATAATTAATCAACAAAATTCCTTTTGCATCCCAAAAAACTGATGCTGATCGTTGTGCAGGTGCTTTGGAGCTGAACAACCAGCTTCAGTCCACTGTAAACGTTCTTGTTTCAATTTAGGATCATGGTAGTAGATCCAAGTCTCATCCATAGTTATAAAACGACGCAAGAAGTCGGTTTTATTCGGCTTAAAACGCTCGAAATTACGCTGAGAAATTTGTTTTCGATCCACTTTTTGTTGATTGTTAATGTGTGCGGCACTTACTTTCCAAACAGTTTTTTCATACGTAATTCTTCATGTAAAATATAGAGTACTCGTTCGTCTGAGATGCCTATGGCATTAGCAATTTCATGCTTAGTCAAACTTGGATCTTCATAAACCATATTATGTACCTGCTCAATGATTTCTGCTGTGGTTGCAGTTTTTGGTCGTCCTTCGCGTGGATCGTCTTTAAGGCTGGTACGACCACGTTTTAATTCACCAGCCCAAAATTTAACGGTGCGTTTTGAAGGTGAGGACTCCTTATACACTTCTAACAATTGTTCATAAATTTCCTTTGCTTTAAAACCCTTCAAAACAAAGAATCTAATGACTGCACGATATTCAATTTTTTTCATATTAAAAAAAACATCAATGACACGTCAACTTCAAATGGCTTGTAAACAAAGAAACAATTGACAGAATGACTTGCAACTTTGCATGTGTTCTCAGGACAGTTATACCAACTTGAGAAAAAAAAAAGTTTGGAGCTAGCAGTGCCATCTCTTGGTGAGCGCAGGAACTTTTCAACCAATCTGTAATTGTAATGTCGATAATGTCATATCACATTTTTTAAAATAGCCAACAACGCATCAAGTTTTTTTAAAAAATTTTAATAATCCCTTAACTGGTAAAAAATAAATAATTTCTTACACTTTTTTCCATAAAAATATGCAAAATTAAATTTTTTAAATATTTGCTTTTATTTATGATTTATATTTATTGAGTGCCCCGGTAGGCTAGTTGGTAGCGTGCTAGCTTAGCAGTACGGGGGTCATGGGTTCGATTCCCACCAGAGGCTCTGGTTTGTTTTCGCTACAACGAGCCAAAAGCCTTTGTTGCTAGTGCTCGGTTAGGTTATTAAGATATAATTATTGCGTCAAAGCTTCTACTTTGGTTGACAATATTACCGCTTTAAGGCAAAAAATAAATTACAAAAATTCTTAATGAAACATTGTTTTATAAAGTAGTAAAATTTGTTTAAAAATATCCAGAGGATCTAGACGTGTTGTTAATAAGTCTTATCACCTTAATCAAGAGATAAAATAAAATCATAAAAGCAACTTTGTTGGGTTTATTTTATACAGAAAACACATGCTTTACAGCAAGGGTACCCAAGCCCTATGCGCTTGGTGCTCATTTGTATTTGTAAAAGCGCTTAGCTATAGGCTGTGTGTTTGCAATAGCAATACGAAATACACAAACAACAACCCCTGCTTTACACTGTATTGCCTTAAAGCGTTGTTTTGAGCAGAATTTGTGCGTTTTATATTTTTCCTAAAGTTTACATCACTAGCTTTTTTTTGACTAACGGGTACTAGCAATAATAAACGCGCTAAACACCTATGAATAGCAAATATCACCAACTACAAAAAATAATTTTTTCATAGTGCAAAAAGTATTAAAAAACAATAGGAGGGGAGAGCAAAACAAAATAACAAAAACAAACTAAAAGTGTGACACGACAATGAAGTGAAAATTGGCATAAAAAATAAAAACAAACATCTTTACTCTCTACGTACACTACACGCTGACGATTTAACGCAATTGTAAACAAATAATAATAATCCTCTCGTTACAGTGGGTGACAAAATTGCAGCAACGTTTTCTTTTTTGGTAAACGTTGAATTAAATAAACTCATAAACACTTAATTCTTCGCTTAACTATATCGAGAAAAAAAAATCTGATTTTAATCAGAAATTCCTTCTAAATATCGGCCATAAATAAAATCTTGTTAAAAAATTTCAACTTCATTTAATAAATTTAAATAGATTTCTTAATTTTCATAGATTTTATTTTAGGCCGAAAATCAAAAGCAATTTTTGTTAAATACGTATTATTTTGACAGTATTTTATGCAAAACTTTTAACTAGCATTTTTGTCACCCACTGTATTTTATGCATTTAATAATTGCAATTCACAAGCACCTCGTTATTTGTGATAAAATTTAACATAGTTGCTTGGGTAATTTTTTTTTTAGCAAATACGACAAATACATCATATATGACATTTTTGTGAATTGGTTTATATTTTTTGCATAATTTGCTAGATTATTTTCCTTTTTGTAAAAATTGAGGGGAAGAAATAAGAAAAAATACAAAGAAAACTACATAGTTGTTATTGCTACCAATTAACCAGTAGTCAGGAGGAAGGAGGGGGGGGGGGGGGGGGGAACAAATCATACATTTGATTGCTATACACGCCACTTTCATAAACTATATTTTCAATTTTATTTCTTGTTAACTTCACGTTGTTTTTCTTTTTTTCTTTGTAAAAGTACTAACATTTGCTGTTGTGCACATTTTTTTTTTAACAAAATTTTTTCCATTATAACTAATTATTATTTTTGTTGCTTAGTTGTTGGCTTCTCTATTACTATTTGAAAAATTTTCTTTAAATTAAAATAATAACAAGTTACAATTTTAATTTATAATTGGTTGTTGGTAATAAAATCATATACATTTGCCGCATACGAGTCGACGATGTAAATGATAATAATTCTCTTTATATAAAGTGGAATGGTGTAAAACACACAAAAAATCAATATTTCATTTAATTAAATTTTCAACTATGAATAAAAACAAATTATTTTAATGCCTTTGGGGGGTTTTCTGTAAGCATACAATATGTTTCATTTTTGTAATTAAAGGCGATGATTAATAATCAAATTATGGTAATTTTTAATAAAATTATCAGATTTTAAATTTGCAAAACAAAATTAAATTAATGTTAACTAAAACAAAGTTTTTTATAATAAAAGTAGGGTTTTTATTAAAAACATCATGGTTTTTTGTAAAGCCTAGTTTTTTTTAAATAGGATTTTTTTCTATAATAGAAACCATAGTTTTTTTTAAAAGCAGTTACAAAAAAATATAACGTGATATTTTTTTTAACAAAACGTTATTTTTAACAAAAAATAGTTTTTTAACAAAACGTAGTTTTTTTAACAAAACGCAGTTTTTTAACAAAACCTAGTTTTTTTTAACAAAACGTAGTTTTTAACAAAACGTAGTTTTTTTAACAAAACGTTTTTTTAACAAAACGTTTTTTTTAACAAAACGGAGTTTTTTAACAAAACGTAGTTTTTTTTAACAAAACGTAGTTTTTTAACAAAACGTAGTTTTTTAACAAAACGTAGTTTTTAAAAAAAACGTATTTTTTTTAACAAAACATAGTTTTTTAACAAAACGTAGTTTTTTAACAAAACGTAGTTTTTTAACAAAACGTAGTTTTTTAACAAAACGTAGTTTTTTAACAAAACGTAGTTTTTTTAACAAAACGTAGTTTTTTAACAAAACGTAGTTTAAAAAAAAACGTATTTTTTTTAACAAAACGTAGTTTTTTTAACAAAACGTAGTTTTTTTTAGAAAACGTATTTTTTTTAACAAAACGTAGTTTTTTTTTAACAAAACGTTGTTTTTTTTTAACAAAACGTAGTTTTTTTTTTTACAAAACGTAGTTTCTTTAGCAAAACGTAGTTTTTTAACAAAATGTAGTTTTTTTAACAAAACTTAGTTATTTTTAACAAAACTTAGTTTTTTTTTAACAAAACGTAGTTTCTTTAGCAAAACCTAAATTTTTAACAAAACGTAATTTTTTAACAAAACGTAGTTTTTTTAACAAAACGTAGTCTTTTAACAAAACGTAGTTTTTTTACAAAACGTAGTTTTTTAACAAAACGTAGTTTTTTAACAAAACGTAAATTTTTAACAAAACGTAGTTTTTTTTTAACAAAACGTAGTTTTTTTAACAAAACGAATTTTTTTAACAAAACGTAGTTTTTTAACAAAACGTAGTTTTTTAACAAAACGTAGTTTTTTAACAATACGTGGTTTTTTAAATAAAGCTCAGTTTTTTTAAAAACAATTAAATTTTGTTTAACCAAAACTTAAATTTTAAAATAAAATCCTTAAAATTCACTTAAATTTACTTCATTAAACTCCTCCTAACAAAAACAATTTTCCCATAAACTACTAATAAAAAAAAAAACGTCAACCACACAAGTTCATTCAACTAAATTTTCCAACATTTTTATTCAGTTAACATTGATTATTGTAACTAATTTTGGATAAACGAATTTATTCATTTAATTTCTTCTAATATAAATAACAAAATTTATATTAATAAAATAACCAAAATTTATTATGACAAAATAATATATTTTGTTTAAAGCTTAAAGCTGTTTAATAAACCAAAAATCAACAAACCACAATGACACCGACAACGTCAATGTCTACTACATTCATGTTTAATAAACAAACTAAACAAATACAAAAAAACTGTTCACTTTAAAAATGATTTTCCCTCAAAATATTTCATAGCTTTTGGGGATTTTATTGGTTATTGAAAAATAAGACACTATAAAATTAATAAATATAAAGAAAAACTAAATGAAAAACGTGCAAATCAAATTTTATTGTAATAACAATAAAATTATTAAAGTTATAACCGCTATAAATGTAGGAGAAAAAAAAACAAAATGTACAGAGAAAGTTGAAAATATGATGAGAATTTTAGAAAAAATAAAAAGATGAGACCTTAAATATATAATGAAGACCTTAATAAAAATGTATTTTATTTATTAGTGCATGTCATAGTTTTTAGAAAAAAAAACATCGTTTTTAGTACAAACATTGATTTTAGTACAAAACATTATTTGTGGTAGAGAAGAGATCGATCAATGGTGGTGAAAGGTGAAGGGCTTCAAATATGACAAAACGTAGTTTTTAGTACAAAACGGAAGTTTTTAGTACCAAACATATTATTAAGTACAAACATAATTTTAACTACAACACATAGTTTTTAGTACAAAACATAGTTTTTAGTACTAAATGTAATTTTAAGTACAAAATATAGTTTTCAGTATAAAACGTATATTTTAGTTCAAACGTAATTTTTAGTACATAGTTTTTCCTACAAAACGTAGTTTTTAGTACAAAACATATTTTTTTGTACAACACATAGTTTTTGGTACAAAACTTAATTATTTGTACAAAATATTTTTAGTACAAAACGTGGTTTTTGGTACAAAACATAGTTTTTAGTACAAAACGTAGTATTTAGTATAACACGTAATTTTTAGTTCAAAATGTGTTTTTTTTGTACAAAACATAGTTTTTATTACTAAACGTAGTTTTTAGTACAAGACGTAGTTTTTAGTACAAAACTTAGTTTTTAGTACAAAACTTAGTTTTTAGTACAAAACTTAGTTTTTAGTACAAAACTTAGTTTTTAGTACAAAACGTAGGTGTTAGTACTTAGTTTTTAGTACAAAACATAGTTTTTAGTACAAAACGTAGGTGTTAGTACAAAACGTAGGTT
The DNA here is from genome assembly GCA_949748255.1 of Eustalomyia histrio. Lineage (NCBI taxonomy): Eukaryota > Metazoa > Arthropoda > Insecta > Diptera > Anthomyiidae > Eustalomyia > Eustalomyia histrio. Next base: position 111,258,943 of record OX456527.1, on the reverse strand, counting down.
TTATTACAAAACAAAGTTTTTAGTACATACAAAACATAGATTTTATACGTACAAAACGCAGTTTTTAGTAGGTATAAATGCAGTTTTCAGTAGGTACAAAACATAGTTTTTAATGTAGTTGTCAGTTCAAAATATACAGTGGTGTGAAAAATAATACAGCCACCCCCAAACCTCAATTTCAATACTTAAAAATTTATACAGATAATAATTTTCTTTAAACTTTTTTGTTGTTTTTTATTAGGTATTGTTGTAATATAAAAAAAAACATAAATTAAATATTTGAATTCATTGCTCTAAAAATTAAAATAAAAATAATTCGGTGTATACATTTTTTTCTCTGTGAAAAAAATAGAGCCATCTAAACGAACCTCCTTAAATTATTAAAAATAAAATATAGATAATATGTTTAATAAAATAATTGCTTAAAAAACTGCTTTTACTACCTCAGTACTTAGGAGAACTGCCATTATTTTTTATTACTGCGAAGCAGCGTTTCGGCATAGAGTCAACTAACTTTTGACATGTCGTGACTGGAATATTCTTCCATGCAGTCTCAACCATTGTCCACAGCTCATCGTTATTTGATGAATTCTTTTCTCCTATACATCTTTTAACCTTGCCCCACAAGTTTTCGATGGCATTTTGGTCTGGTGACTGTGTGGAAGCCATCCCAAATCCTTCACATGGTTGTCCCTGAAGCATGCCTTTTGCCAACTTCGATGAATGTTTTGGATCATTGTCCTGTTAGAATATCCATATAAGTGGCATTTCCCACTCAGCATAAGGCATCATGTCTTCTCTTAAAATATTTGTATAAAATTTTGCATCCGTTATATCGTGTATGCGATATAAGGGTCCGATTCCATAATATGAAAAGCATCAACCATAACATAATATTACCCCCACCATGTTAAACGGTTTTAATGGTATATTGAGGACAAAATTCTTTATTTTTGGGTCCCTGAACTTTAAGATAACTTCGATCCGAGTAAAATAAATTTACTTTGGTCTCATCCGACCACAAAATATTACGCCATTTAGATACGGACCAATTTTTGTGTTCCTTTACAAATTCAAGTCTTTGTTTTATGTTGCGCTTTGATAGAAAAGGCACTTTACGTGCACTTCTTGCTTTTAAATCATTTTTTACCCTGGACACAACCTTCGTCGAATCGACGAACACGTAATTTAAATACTGTTATATCTTTTTTTTTATTACAAACTTGTACATCGTTACGACGAATGTTTATGTTTAAAGGGGTGTTATGTGTCTAGGGTTAAGGAGCATAAGCCGTATTGTAGAAATATCTATATCAAGTTGATATTGCTTTTTAAGGGCGGATGACTACACAAGGGTTCCCATTTCACGTGACGCAGTATTTTTCGTTTTAAAGTCGTGAGATTTTTTTGTTTTTCTTTCTCTTGTTTCATGTTTTTCTTCATACTTTATAGCATTTTCTTTGAACATTCAATAATTTCAGATATTTTTCTTTGAGATTTGCCTTCTTGATGAAGGTTTTTTTTTTATCAATTTTCGGCCCTCCACGCTACAGTGTTTTCCTCTGCCCATTCTGTTAATTAAATTTACAATATTTTTTAAAATTATAATAGAAATAAGATAACATAGTCGTCTTTTTACTTACTTTGTAAAAAAAAAAAATAAAAACTTTTTTTTTTAACTTTAAAATTGACTATTTTATTTCACACTTCAATTCAATTTATATACAAACACTGATATAATTAGAAATGTTGCTTCAATTAGAGACAAAACAATGGGATTACAATAAGAAATGCATAAAAAAAAACTTTTTCTAAAAATATTTTGTAAAAGGATAAAAAACCATTCAATTTATAGAACAGCAGATGGCTCTATTATTTTTCACACAACTGTAATTGATTTTGCAAAATAAAGTCTTTGCACAAATTTTCATTTGTTTTTGTATGCAATAAAATATAATTTGAAAATTTTTCCTAAAAGTTGTAAGAATTTTGCTAATTTTCCTTTAAAAACATTTTTTCCAAAAATCTATTATATCTTCTACAAAAGTATAAAAATTCATTTTAATTACTTGTTGTTAAGCTAACCATGTTTAATTTTCAAAATAAACAGCTCCAAGCTAAATAAACCCATATTTGTTGTTATTTTTTTTAAACATTAAAATTGAGGAACAAAAACTGTAGAAACAACTTCAATAACACAGTATATATAGAGGTAAATAAATAAAACTCCTACACAATTTAATAGAAATTCATTAAGCAATGTAAAAAATCTAATATTACAAAATCCAAAATACATAAAATGACACCTCATACTAAGAAAAAAGATATAAACTTAATACATGCTGCTAACAAATAAAAGACAACGAACGAGTACGAGGAGTAAAATTTTCCCTGAACAACCAACGGATAAGGAATACAAAATATACTTCATAAATTGTAGTTGTACTATATCACAGGTTGTAAAACATCGAAATGAGTTTTTATCGATTTTAAGCCGGATGGTTGGTTGAATGAATGGTTTGTTTGTCTGTTTGGCAGTATCAGAATTAGTAACATGAGTATGAAGTACAGTAATTAAGATAATTGAGTAGAAATTGAAAGGCAACACTTAGACAGGCATTTAAAAATGATAAATATTTTTGAAAATTCTCTATTATTTTTTTAAATTTTTCTTAAAACAACAACTTTTGAAATATGAGAATTTTTATACCCTTCACCACAGGTGGAAGGGTATGTATAAGTTTGTCATTCCGTTTGTAATTTCTACAATATTGATCTTAGACCCTATAAAGTATATATATTCTGGGTCCTTATGAAGAGCAAAGTTGATTTAACGATGTCCGTCTGTCCGTCTGTGTGTTGAAATGGGTTTTCCGAAGAACCCAGACATGATGAGGACTTGATTGTTTTTTATTTCTGTTACATGTGTCCATTTCTGTTTGCTATTAAAAATCAGACAGATCGGTTAATAAATGACTGAGATATTAGCAAAAAACCAGGACTACCTCTAATTTTTCCAGTAAAATCCCTTTGTTTAATATGTATGTAGAATTTTACGCATAACAACACATCCATGTGTTAAAATTATTTTCTTTCATCTCCACCTTTTATACACAAACAACACACATACATTGTCATTTAAATAAAAACTAAACAAATCTCTAATGAACGAAGACTTTTATATATGTACCTCTATCGACGATGATTTTGTCTGAGTTCAGTTGTCTAGACGCTATGTCACAAATACTTTTTTTCTCTAAGGCCGCGGGTTCGAGGTTCGAATCCCGGTCAGGAGGTCAATTCACTTTTTTTTTGTACATTTTTTTTTTTATTATTTTCTTAAGACTTTTTTTTTGTTTATTTCTGGTTTTTTTTTAACATTCAATAATTAATTTATATAAAATTTTTTATTAATAATTAAATAATCCATAAATAGGCTAAAACATCAACATTTTTATAAAAATCCTCTAATACAAACGTTTTTATACCCTTCACCACAGGTGGAAGGGTCGCGGGTTCGAATCCCGGTCAATTCACTTTTTTTCGTACATTTTTTTTTTATTTTCTTAAGGTTTTTTTTTTAGTTTATTTTTTGTTTTTATTTTAACATTTAATAATTAATTTAAATAAAATTTTATATTAGTAATAAAATAATCCATAAATAGGCAAAAAACATCAAAATTTTTATAAAAACCCTCTGATACAAACAAAATACAAACGGTTTTATTTCTTTTTTTTGCTCCGATTTAAAATAATTTATAAAAAGATTTTTAAACCATATTATTTCTCACATATTAAGAAAATTGTATACATAATTTACCTTTGAGTGCAACTATTTTAGGTCATAACTTATAATAATTTATAAAAAAAAAATTATAAACTATTTTCCTTCAAATTTTTAAAATTAAGCTAAAGAAATTACAAATATTTTTAATAAAAAAGCGAAATAAAATCACAAATGCAAATTTGGCAGCTAAATCAAACGTTTTTGTAGAAATAAAACACATGCAGTTTTAGTGATTTCTTTTAACGATTTGTTGAAATTCTTTTCTTTCACCTCTTCACCTTTTATACACAAACAACAAACACTATTCTAGAGCTGTAATATGACCTATGGATACGACGTCTTATATAGCAAAAGATCGAAAATCTTTCGTATAACATATTTGCTGAAAAACTCGGAAATATCTGTTCAGATACAAAAAAGTTATGCCCAAAACATAAATTTTTTTTAAATACCTATTTTCTGGAACCATAAATTTTCCCGAGTCCAAGTTTTATCACCAAACTAAATGGTTAATTTCCTCTTAAAGGCGTCCGTATATAAATCTGTCCATTCCATAAATGTTCATATATAAACTTCAGTTTTTTCCCAACCATGGTGAAGGGTATATAAGATTCAGCATAGCCGAATTTAGCCGCTCTTACTTGTTTAATATAGAAATATATATTAAAAAATCTAAGAATTTCTTTTAAGAAAAAAAAAAAAAAAATTGCTATGACTTATTTAAATATTAGCATATTTTCAACTTTAAGAGTAACTGTATAAGATAGTGTATATGTGTTTTTTTTTTTTTTTTCATTTGCTTGTATGTGTATGTACCCTTAACCATATCTTTTAGAACAAGTGCAAAAGACAGGGGCTGTTACAATATTTTTTTCTGCTAAGATAAAAAGAGGAGTTTTGTGCTTGATTTTCTTATTTCAGATCAAAGTCAATTTGTTTTTTTTTTTTTTTAATAAACTTTATATAACAAAATCAAGCAAGGACACAAATACTTCTAAAAAGATTTTTGTTTTATTATAGAATACTTTTTAGAGCATAAGTAAAATAAATTTTATAGTTTAAAATTTATAAATGAAGGCAACATAAAATGGGAAAAGATATATAGTGTATAAAAATTACTTGAAGATTTTGAAATATTTTGTTATTATTTAAGAAAAAAAACCTAAACAACGATTCTGCTTAATTACCATCTACTTTTCTAAACAGATTTCAGTTTTGGATTTTTAAATTAATATTTTCAGTTTCAATACAATATAATGTATGGTGACGTATGATTTATATTTATTTTACAATAATATTTTAATAACAAGTATACGCCCTCGTATTTATATTACTCATACGTTAGCTCACACTGAAAATATATTTCTTTAAAACTCAACCGACAGTTTGATAGTACATATTCTGAAAAGGTTTTTTTTAAATTTAATGAAACTTTTTAAAGGCAATTAAATTCTTTACAAAATCTTTTAAACAAATCAATACTACAATTCGAAAGTTGTTTGAATCAATTGTAATGAAACTTTTTGCACAACACGTAAATTGCCAAAATAAATAAAAAACCCACAAAAAGTAAATTAACATTTTACAGCATCTCATTCCTTACCACACTCAAATAAAATTTAATAAGCAAATTAAAAGTAAAAACATTAAATTTGTTTTTACCAAATTTGTTTGTACCCTTCATCAAACATTTTTAAAAAATAGTAATTTTTTTCAACCTCAAAAGTACCGAAAATAATTTATTTATTTATTTATTTTATTAAACATATAATTACAAATTATATTTTAATACCCTAACCGAGCACTAGCAACGAAGGCTTTCAGCTCGTTGTAGCGAAAACAGGCCAGAGCCTCTGGTGGGAAGCGAACCCACATCCCCCGCACTGATAAGCTAGCACGCTACCAACTAGCCTACCGGGGCAATTTTTTTCATTTACAATATTCACCATATCTTAAAATAGCATATCAAACCCCCAAGAGTCCTATTAATATTGAGGTCAATTGCTGCCATCGATAAACAAGAATTTAGTGAGAAATTAAAAGCTTAAATATAATATTAGAAATCATATTATTTTATATCACTAATTTTGTTTTAGACAAAAAAGTACTGCGAAGTTTCTAAATGTAGCACAAAAAGTTTTCTAGCATTAACTTTATCATCCCCGAAAAAGTATCTTTCTATCACAGGAGTCATAAATGAAAAAGTATTTAGAAGGAGCACATTTTTGAATAGTACTGAATCAAGCAAATAAGTACCAAAGTACTTTAAGGGTTCTAAAGGTACCCTAAAAGGTACTTTTTCGCCCACTTGATCTTCCATGCCCTTCGTGGTGTTTTCGTTACGAATAATGTAAAACATTATGCAGGTGTTTAGAAATAGTTCTGAGCTGAAAAACTTTTATGGATGAGGAAACAATTTTTGTAGTGAACAAAAAATCTTGGAGGTGAAAAATTAGTTTTTGGGGTAAAAAAACAATTTTTCTGGTGAAAAATCAATTATTGCACTGAGAAATCACTTTTTGTGGTGAACAAAATTTTTGAGGTGAATATAAAATATTATTCACCTCTAAGTGTCAATTGAACAAAAAAAAAATATATTGTATTTTACGAGGGCGGCTCAATAATTCCTTGACTTTTTAAATGAAATACAGTTTTTTTTTGCGAAAAAAAAAATATTTTTCAACATAATCTCCTTTTAGCTCAATACACTTAGTCCAACGTTTCTCCAATTTTTGTATGATATATGATTTTTCGAGTTCCATAAAATAGGCATTTGTTTGATCAATAATTTCATCGTTGGGGCTAAATCTCTTTCCACCGAGCCATTTATTTAGGTTTGGAAATAGTCACTGGGGGCTAAATCCGGAGAATATGGCGGATGATGTACCAATTCGTAGCCCAATTCATGGAATTTTGCCATTAAGACTATACACGTTACACTATTACGTTTATGGTCAATTGAGAGCAAATGCGGCACCCATCTTACAGACAGCTTTCTTAAATCCAACTGATCATTTAAAATCGAAACCACACTGCCATATAAAATGCACTTTTACTCCTTGATCGGCTAACACCATATCGTGGATTTTTTTCGACATTTTCGGGTGTATTGACCTCAATTGGCCGTCCTCAATCAGCGTCATTTGTACTTGTGCAACCACAATAAAAGTCAGTAAACCACTTTTTTACCATTGCAATCGATGGTACAGAGTCCCCATAGTAGACAGTTTGTTGCAGAAAATAATGTTAAATGCGCACTCGAAATTCACTTTTTCCATTTTTTAAAAAAAATACACGAGGTTGTATGTTTTGAACAGCTGTGAAACGCAAAGTAAATGACGGAACTTGCTCAAAATTTGACAGTAGTCTATTATCAGGTGGTGTTGTATGAAATACTACGAGGGAAGTCCGAAATACTACGAGGGAAGTCCGAAAAGTCACGGACTTTTTGATCCGCCCTCGCACTAAAATACTTCAATTTCTATGGAAAATTGAAAGTTATCTTCATTTTTTGTTTTCAACAAAAAAATGATTTGGGTGAAAAGCTATTTTTGTGATGAAAAAAAATTTTTGTGGTGAAAAACAATTTTTGTGGTGAAAAATCATTTTTAGTGGTAAATAAATCGTCTATTGAATCAATTAATTTATATGAAAAATTAAAAGGTATCTTCACATTTTCACTCACAACTTTTTAGTTGCTGCACCGATTTTGCTCATTTTCAATATCAAACTTGTCGGGAGGATTTCCAATAATCTAGGAAAAATTTAGTTAAAAAGTTAAAGTCGGGCATGCCGAATAACATAATACACCACACTACCACTTTACATCACATTACAATTTGGATCATATTATGGGAAGCACATCAATTTCCATTGACAACCATTTCAATATTCCCTTTACATAGTGTTGTTCTAACAGTTTTTCCTGTCAAACATTAGCTTTGAAATTTCTTTGCCAACAAAAATTCAGACATTATAGCGTTAAGAATATCAAATTAATTTTTTGTTCTAGCTTTAATCGATTTGGTTTCATCACGATTCCATTTTATACCCCTTTTTCAAGATTTATTTTAATAGTGTAAATTATAAAATTCTTACACGCTCTCTCATCCTTTTTCAAATAACATGAAAAATAAAAACTTTTTATATAGCAACAACATTTTTAACAGGTCGTTGTACTTACATATTGCTTTTTACTCTGATGTAAAATATATTAAATTGCATGGAATGTTAGTATTATACAGAAGAAAAAAAATATGGAAAGGATAATTTTAAGAAGAAATCGTAATAAAATAACTACTTGGAAGGGCTATAATTTTACTAAAATTAAAATGTTATAGACTTTTTTTTTATTAAAAATCACTGCGTATGATACCTATAGCTACAGCTTATACACGAGGTTCTAAATAATTTAGTTCAATAACAAACCTGATAAATAAGAGAAAAATCGAAAAGGTGTAGAACTTTACAAGAAAAATTGATTTTTGTAATCTATATCTATATCTAACTCTAATTCTCATTATTAAACCTGCTAATGTCTCATAATTATTTCCGCATTTACAAAAAAAAAATAATTTTAAAGCTAAAAAAATTTTCGGAAAAAATTCAATAAAATAATGTAATGTTAGGTAAAGTTTCTCTGATTTTAAATCAAACCAAAAATTCCATTTTGCCTCCACAATTGACCACTCTACACTAATATTGTTTTCCACGCTTCAATTCATTGGCCTCCAAACACGGAATTTTGCTCTTTTGGGATCAAAAATACTTTTATTACTATCGATTTTTTTAAAAAATAATATACCATTATTATTCTCGATTCGGCTCCTATACGGAAAAATATGCCTTGTGTGGTTGAAAAATCAGGTCTTATGAATATTTTTTATTAAAAAAAAATCAAAATTTCTCTTCCAGTGTCTAAATGTAGCCTCTTGAATTAAGAGGGTTAATTAAATGTTACAATTAATTTATATTGTTTTATATAAAATTTATTATAACACATTTACAAAATAATACAGAGATACTTACCTATAATATTGTAGCTGCGCACACACATACATATTTGCAAGGAAATTATGTTTGGGGGTTCCTCCAGATATGGATATAAGATAGAGAAGACAAAATTAATACAAATTTGGTCAGAAAATAGCAGTCAAATCACATATTTCGGGGGTAAAAATGGGGTTTAAAGTTGTTTGAATCTCTTTTGTATTAAAAGTTTTAGTAACTGATACAAAATACCTTTCATTTGATACCAAATTTGTATGTCATTTCTTTGACAAACATTGATGAAATAAAAAAAAAAAACTAAATTTGGATAATTTCGACCCCAATTTATAGCTCTTAAGTTGGGGATTTGCCCTTAAAAAATATATCCATACTTATTTTTTGTTGTTCCCTCTATCATACATTGATTGTAACAAATCCATACCAAACCTTTCGTACATTGTAGGAAATATTTCGTTATTTTGCATCACTAAAATCTTACGTAGAATATACGAATTTTTTTACTGTCATTAATTTTGCTGTGATTAAATTTAATTAAAAAAAGATTCAAATAATTTTTATGAAAAATTCTGTACAAAAGTACTTCATAAAGGTGATTTTTAATTACAAAATAAGCAAGTTTATTAAAGATATTTACTTTTTCTATATTTAAAATTTTTTTGTTTACATTTTTAGAAATTATTTTTTATTTAAAAATTTTTTTTTTTTTAATATTTTCAAACCTCATTGGTTTTAAAAAATCTAAAATTAAATTAAGTTCTTTAAAAAAAGTATATTAATTTCATGAAAAAGAGTAAAAATAAAATAAAAACAAAAAACCAAAAATACGAAAATTCAATTCTTAACTGAATTTTGTAAAATATATGAAAATTTCGTATATTTTACGAAAAAAATTACTACGAACGTTTTTTGTTTTGGATTGTATTTTTACAGTGTATATCCTAATTTTATCGCATTTCCAGGGAACTCATCAACAGTGCTTCCTTAGCAGAAAAATTTGTAATCAATTTTTACAATTTATATACTAACCCAACAAACATTTGTAAGTTATATATATTGAGTTATCTAAATTGACGCAATTTTAACTACGTTAGTTTTAAACCAAGTGGTTTACAATTCTTGGTAGTTAAATTATATGTACAGATAGTGTTTTTTAAGTTAACAATGTAAATTATTTAAGAATTAAACTACCCATGTAAAAATCTAAATATATATGAACATACATGATTATACATGGGCTTGTATATGCTCATACATGGGCATACATGGTTATATACGTCCATACATGATCTCATATATGACCATATATCTTCGGATCCGAAATTTGAGGGTATATGGTGATATATGTGCATATATTATCATACATGCTCATATATTATCATACATGCTCATATATTATTTATGTATGCTCGTATATGATCATATACGTCCATATACCCTCAAATTTCAGATCCGAAGATATATGACCATATATGAGATCATGTATGGTCATTTATTGATCAATGTATGGACGTATATGACCATGTATGCCCATGTATGATCATGTATGCTCATATATATATCGAATTTTACATGGGTACTCAAATTATCTTATCTTCTTAATGCCAAAATTAAACGACAAATTCAAATTTAAATTTTCAATGCAAAACCTGTAGTGAACATTTTTGCGCAATCGAAAGGATGAAAAACTCATATTTTACCACAAAGATATCAACAGAAAAAATAGAATTTTATTTTGGATTTTTTTTTTTTTCAATATTAAAAAAAAACAAACAAATTTTAATGCAAATTTTATTAGTGTGGCGAAATATTTAAATTTTTTCCAAATGAATCGATGTCGATTCGTTTTCGTGCTACCATGTGTGTTGGGTATAGACAAAAACGCTTTTATTAACATTGAAAATTTAGTACGAAAATTTGTAATATATAAAAGTGTAAAACAGAGATGCAAGCCCCTGGCTATTAGCCGCCGTCGTGCACGTTTTCTAAGTCACAACCAACGGCACACCTATCAACTAGAATTCATTGGGAGCTAAACCGTCTGACAATTATAAACAGACAAGAAACTGAATTTTTTTTTGTATTTGAAATTATTTCCTAAATTTTATTTTTTTAGGGGAATGTCGTGTACCTTGGTACAATATTGATAGAAAAAATAAAGAAAATTTCAATGAGTACCAATATTCTCATGTATTTAAAAAGAAGGGGGTTACGCCTTCCGAAACAAACTGCCTATCCTGTTTGCAAGAACAAACATTTTTAAATCCTCATAAAAAAAATAAAGGGAATTTTTCTTAAAAAAAATTGCTTAATAGTACAATTTATTGCATTATTTGCAGTTGAATTGATTTCTATTTCTATTTAACTTTTGTTTTCAAAATGTCGTTGCAAGGTAAGCGTACCCAGTTTTAAGGCCTCATCTATGTTTATATGAAACCTTGTGTATCTTAAAATGATCATTTTATTTTTTTTTTATTAAGTCAAGTTCTGGCCCTACGGCCGGCACCGCCACCAATATGGATCTTTTGTACCAAGAGTCATAAAACTAAACCAAATTCTGTATTATATTTCCAATGAATTTTAATATAGAAGATGGAGAAGAGTTCCTAATATGTTCTGTACCAAAAAATTCCTAATTGAAAACTTTCCTTCTGTTCCTATGCAATACAACACACTCACTCAAAATGTGGATGGTTGTTTCGTCTCCCTCAAGACATAGCCGACACAGAGGCGATTCCAACAGATTGATCTGTCATAAATGGTAGTTCAATCCGAAGTGTTCGGGAAGAAACCCTGTTAGTAACAAAATATTCCCATTGGAAAAGGGGTTGACCAATAGTTTCGCCTGTCTTATCCTCAAAGAATTGTCCTTTGCCATTGGTAGTTCGCCCTCCTTAATCAGGGCTACTATGGTGGACCGATTCACCCCACAGACAAAATAAAAAACTTCATAAAAGAAGAGGTCACAATAAATTATCAACATGTAGGGGGTTGGGAAAAAGTAAAGTTCAAAGGTACACAACATTCCCCTATATTAAACAAATTGGATAGTACAGAGAGCTGTCGAACTGAACACAAAAACTTGCAGCTAAAGCCGCCGCTATTTTGGGCTGGCTTGTATCTCTGGTGTGGAAATTAATGTATATGTTTGAGTATACACTCAGAAAAGTGTTGTAGTTATAAGTAGTTATTTGTTACCTTAGAAGTAATGTTAATTTTTGCTTTTTGAAAATTACGATATTTAATGAAATTTATGAATTTAGCTTTTTGTATAAAGTTTATCCATGCCACCATAATTCAATAAAATCCGCTAACAAGAAGGGTTCTTTATGGGTTTCCTCATAGGTCTATGAAATTTGGATATGTGATAGAGGGGAAAAAAATTTAAAAAAAAATTAGTTTTTCACCGGAAAAATTTTTTTTTCACTACAAAAAATTTTTTCTACTCAAAAAATTTTTCATCAAATAGTTTTTTTCACTTAAAAAAATTTTTTTTTTCATCACAAAATTTGTTTTCACATTTAAAAAAAAATACTTTTTCACCTCAAACAATTTTTTTTTTCACCTCCATAATTTTACTTCTAAAGTTTTTTACATTATTTGTAACAAAAACAGTAGAAAATTTTCTTTTGGATATTGGTGTAGGGTATTTAAAGATTCGGCATGGCCGAATTTAAACATTTTTTTTACTTGTTTTTAATACTTTCCTACTTTCAAAATACCTTTCAGTCGATACCAAATTTCTAAAACAAACATGAAAAGGTGGTAATTTTTACCGAATTTAAACCAATATTTTTATTTTTTTTTTATTTTTATAAAATGTCGTCTTTGGCGCTTTTTTAGTTCTAAACCCTGTATTCTACACGATAAATTTGTTTACTAAAAATGTAAAAAATTATGTTTTCTATGGAAATAATTCAAAGTCTTGTATTGATAGCCTAAACATAGAACAATTTTGTTTGTAATTGTTGGTGTATTTTCAATTACAAGTTTGTAATATTAGCAAAAACATTAATTGTCTTTAGGAATTGTTAAAAATCTAATATATTAATTTAAAATGAGATTTAGATCTTTTTTTTTTTTTATAAAAAAAATAATTATAACTAATTATTTATCCCAAGAAGTATCCCAATGTGGTGACGAAATATTGGCATAAATAAATAATTATAATTACTTTTTTATATAAAAAAAGATCTTAAACTCATTTTAAATTAATCAAGATAATTGGAGGAAACTAATAGAAAGTCTAATAACTTTTTAAGTTAATATTACAAATTATTAATTGGAATGTCAACAATAATAACAAATTATTTTTTCTGTAAAGTTTTAACAGTCTTGTGTGCATAGATAACATAGATCTGTTATTGTGTGTGTGGAAAATATGCTTAATATGTTGGATTCTACTGACCCCAAGTCTTTGAGTGTATTGTGTGGTAATGGCATCACCATATTTTTATAATGATGTCACAACATGTTGCTGTAATTACTTAGTTTATGCTATTCTTACTATTGTGTTGTATTTTTGTTGTTGTTGCTTATAGGTTTTCACATTTTGTTGCTCTTCGACTTGATAGCAACAATATATTAGCAGGAAAGTAGGTTTAATGGGAAAATTTATATTAAAAAACCGACAACTAAATATAAGAAAAATCAATAATAATTGCAACTAACAAATAAATTTAATTAAAAAGTATATAAACTAAATTAAATTGGAAGCGAGAAACAGTAAAAATCTAAATTTTTGTAAAATTTTTAAAAATAAGGCAAAATTATTTCAGCCGATAAATATTCCAAATGAACGACTCACAGAATCCAATCAGGCTACTTTTTTTATGAAATTTTGTAAACAAAAAATTGCCAAGTATTAGTACACACAGAGAAAAAACATGTTTGCAATATTAAAAATTGAGTTAATTATATCTGATTTTACACAGAGCAGCCTGTGCAAAAGCAGGTGAACTATAATTCGCCTAAACTTTAATTTATCTTTTCAATATCCCAGTTAAAAATTTTACATTATCGATAGAAGGAATTACTCGAAAGTGATGAAGCTTTTATTTCTAGCTGCCAAATCATTATACTGCAATAATTATCCTACTCCTAAGGAATGTAAAAATATAAAAAGGAATCAATTATTCTATATACTATCATAACTAAGAACTGGTGATATAACAGTTAAGGCTTTCCACCAAAATTACTTAATTCCAAATTTGATTGCTTTCAGTGAAATTGTTTCACTGGGATAATATAGCGATTATGTAAAATGATGCTTAAAGCAAATTTCTTTTTACAACATCGAATAAAATGGTCTACTTTCTTCCTACTTACCCTGACATATGAGCAATGAACCTTTAAACACCCACTCTCTGTAGTCATATAAAGAATGTTGGCAACACAATGTATATAAACAGTTATACACAAAATTGAACAAACATGGTGCGAAGGAATAACTACCTAAAAATAATCTATTTTGTGTTCTAATATAAAAAAAAAGTATTATATCGGGTACAGTTTAGAAGCGAGTAGAAATTTAATTATAAATTTGTATCGCTAAATTGATAGGAAAATTTTTTTAAAAATGCTTTCATGGTTTCTGTTTTCATTTCAAACTCATAGTTTGAATTTCATATTGAATAAATTTTCAGGCATTAGAGGGTTAATATCGGAATTCCTTATAGCCTTTTTCCACTGAGCTACATCTTTCATCAATTTGGAAAGATGTTAACATCTTCACATAAGAATTATACAGGCTAAAAATTCTACATCTTTTTACATCTACAAAAGATGATCCTTTCTCATTTTGTTCCATGTAAGATGTAAGTTTCGTTATTTTAAGTCTCGTCACTAAAAAACTGTCAAAAAACAATCGATTTTCTTTGTGCCATCACTAGCAAACTGACATTGCAGAAAATAAACACAAAAAAATGTAATCAACAAAGGCAAATGAGCGGCACATGTAAGAATTTCATACTTATGTCTACCAAAAATTCTTCTTCATCATCATCTTCCAGAATGGCCCTTAATATTTCAATGCACTGCATTAAAATTCTGGTTTGTTCTTGCAAAACAACTACTCCAATGATTATTACTTTCTCTAAATCCATTTTTTATTTTTAACAAAAATTATGCGTCTTTTTCTGTTATTTTTTTGACAGCTGAATGAATAACAGATGAAAGATGAAAGATGTTGTCAAAGTAAACACCTGTTTCACGTTTTCAACATCTTTCATTCGTTTCACAAAGATGTTGTTCAGTGTAAAAAGCCTATTAAGGCTTAAGATGTAAATTTTATGTAGATTATAGGATCTATTCGCGGTCGTGGATATTTAAAAAAAAAAACGCCTTTATGCTTTTTGTTTCATAGTTGGAATTTCATATTGAATAAAAATCAGGCATGAGAGTGATAATGTAGGAATTCCCTAAGTGTTAAGATGTAACTTTTATGTAGATTATGGGATCTATTCCCGGTCACTGAAATTTTTTTTTTTTATTATCAATTATGTAAGACAACGGGTTGTTCTGAAATATATGCAGTTGAAAATAAATTCTGAAAATTTTTTGCTAGGCATTTTCGAATTGAACATATACCCCGAATTGTATTGGCAACTGTATATCGTTTATGTTTAGTATATATACTTGTATATATACTCGTACTACACCTACACCACCAGTACACCATGGTGTTTGTGTATATATTTGATTGCGTTGTCTTTGTGTGTGTATGTGTGGGTGTGTATATATGTAAGGGTGGATAATAAAAGTAAATGACGGGATCGAATCAGAAGCAGTTGGATCATAATATGATGCTTGTGATCATTCTATGATCCCAAATAATGATAAAATCGTCATCACTCTTCATAATATGATCAATAGGAATGATATGTACATATCAGTAGGATCATTTCAAATTCCCAATCATTCAATACTTCATTCGATTTTCTATTCTGATGGACTGTGAAATGATGGAATTCTCAAACTATAATTTTTAAATGGGAATAAATTTTTAGTTGGTATCAATTGATTTAATTTTAAAAGATTTCATTTATTTTTCATTATTCCATTTAAAAATCACTGAAATAAATCGTTGGGAATTCATTTGACCTACAAATTTTGAAATTAAATAGATTTATTGTTCATTTGATTTTGTTTCATTTAATTGTGTAACTTGGGAATGCCATAAATAACTACGTTTTCAGTTTTAATTAAAGAAATTTGCAGATTTTTTACAAATACAAGAAAGTCAAAATTAAAAAAAAAACATCAAAAAAGTCGATAAAATTTATAAAAAAAATGAAATTGGAAAAAACATCATAATTATAGATTCGCCAAAATAAAATAAAAATTGTAAATATTGAACAAAATCCCTTAAATTGGAAAACACCTAGCAAACTGAAAAAAATTGTCAAAATTAAAAAACTAAAACTGAAAATACAAAAAATTTTAAAATTGAACAAATCGCAAAAATTGTAAAACTCGCCAAATTAAAAAAAAAAAACTAAATTTCAAATTACTTAAATTTAAAAAGCCAAAATTATAATAATTTCCAGAATTCGACAAAAAGCTCATATAAGAAAAATCGCCAAAATTTAAAATAATAGCGAATGTTTAAAAAATGTCGCCAATACCGAAAAACGCTAGAATTTGAAAAAAATCGCTAAAAGTGAAAAAAAATAATCGAATCGAATCGCTTTGATACAATCGTAATCATCCATAGTTGGAAAACTAAAAGTGATAAAGAAAATCTTTTGCAGCATAATTTTTGCGTTAATTGGCTAGATTTTTAGATCGCGATTATTTCGAGAAGTATTCATTGAGAGAGAGATTTTGTATATATTTTTTTTAAATTTATTTAACATCAGTAATTAGAAATCCCATTGGCCAATTTATAAATTACATTTTTCTAAAAAAAATTTAGATTTTTTTTTTTTAATTTGATTTGATTTCTTCCAATTTTGTCTACTTTTGCAATTTGCCATTTTTTCCAATATTAGCGGTTTCCGATCTTGGTTTTTTTTTTTAATTTTAGCGATTTTTTCTAATTTTAGCGATTTGTATTTTTAAAAAACTATATTTTACTAGGTTAGCTTGTTTATTTGCTTTAAAATAAAACGCCCCGGTAGGCTAGTTATCAGTGCGGGGGTTGTGGGTTCGATTCCCACCAGAGGCTCTGGTCTGTTTTCGCTACAACGAGCCGATAACCTTTGTTACTAGTGCTCGGCTAGGGTATTAGGATATAATGTGTATTATATAATTTTTAAAAAAAATTTTAAATTCTGGGAAGTTTTTAAACTTTTTTGCAATTTATTTTTAACTTTAAATTCAATCATTTCTTTTTGTTGTTTTCTTCTTGTATTTGTGAAAAATCGTTAAATTTTCTATAATAAAATAACGTAATTGTTAATTTTCTAATTTTTTTTACATCGAATCATTTATTTTAAATCGAATCACTTAAAAAAACGAATAAACGAATTTCCAAATTGTTAATCGAATGCATAAAAAATCGAATGAATTCTAAATGATTGAAATCAATGATTGATAAAATCAAATAATATAAATTGATTGAATTCCTTAAACGTGAATTCGATCGAATAAATTCCAAAGAATGAATTGTCTGCGAATATTTAAAAGGGAATTCGTTCGATTAAAAAGTAAATCGAAGCTCTGTGTTTAAATACATTTTTTTTTATCCGTTTACAACATTCCCTCTTTCCAACTTTCTGTCTAAATTTAATAAATTTCCATTTCATTATCCACCCTAATGTATGTATGTTTTATGTATACACTTTACTTTAAACTAATTTATATGCATACCAAAGTAGATATAGAGATTTGTCCTTAGTAAATATTAAATTTGTTAAAAAAAATATTAAACGAATAAATTTTTGAGAAATTTCCAAAATACAAGTAAACTTTTTATGTAATAGAGATTTTTTTTTGAAAAACCTGCCAAAGTGGGAATTTTATTTAGAGACCAATTTCCAGGAAAATTAAAACCTAGTAGATTTTTTTTCAATTCTTGAATTTGTCTATAAAAATTTTGAATTAAAAACTAAATATTTTTAAAAAACTACTAATTTTTGGTTGTAGTGTAAAACCTAATTTATACTTAAACCTAAAACTAGTTGTTGCGGCAGCAACTAAAAGTTTCTGTTACGGCAGTAACACGGCTATTGAACGATAATAAAACGAAATTTTTACTTCGATAGCATCAGTTTTTTTGATGCTTATATGGCTTGTTTTATTATCTAAAAAATAACATATAATATAAGGTTATAATATTAAAAAAGACCAACAAAAAATATAAAATGTCTTACTCTATTCATCGTTTTCTGGTATTTAATAAAATAAGAAAATGGCGGTCACTTATGCAGCCAAACGATTACCGCTGTAAATACTCATATCGAGTAACCACAGGGTTGATTAATAATAAAATAAACTAAAAAAATTCAACTCTAATTTTTAAACAACGTTAAATAATGGTTTCAACGTTTTAAATATAAAATATTCGAAATTAATTCATAACACTAGTAGTTTTTGGTTCAAAATTTGTAAAGAATTTAACAAGTAAATATAGAAAGTTTGCAAGAACTACAACCCATCAAAAAAAATTCTAGTCATTCTGTGACTATAACTTTTTCATTGCTTCCTAAACTTCAGTTGACATTCTTTTATGGTTTTTTTGTGTTATTCTAAGGCACTTCCAAAATAATTCATGTGTTCATATTTCAAATGCATTGATCTGGATATAAACCCGATGCATATCCTAAAAAATCACTCTTCATTACTTCTAAAGCATAAGTTATAGTATATCGTATATTTTTTTTTTTTTTTTTGAATCTTAAACATTTCTTCAAATTGAGAAAATAGTTCTGATGAAATTTTTTAATTTTTTTATTAAATTATTTTTTATATTTAAGTTTAGAATTTCATGAGGGTTATAATTTATGCAGTTTTGCAATTTTCAAAAATGTTTTGAAATATCAAGAAAAACAGATTTTTTTAACCTTTAATTGAAACTAGCTGAACTGTTTCAATTCGCATTTTTTCAGCCTTAAATATTTACGACGACGCAATCTGTGCATTTTTGCATTATGTTTATTATTTAACACTACACCATTTCCAATTTTAATTCAGAATTTATCAAAATAATTTTAAAATTGTTCAAAAATATTTTAAAATTTGTCTAAAAATTCATGCAAATTTTTGAAAAATGTTTCAAAAATGCTTTTTCACTAATGCAGAATTATTTATTTGTTTTAGTAAAAAGAATTTGTATATCAATGCATAAATTTCACTTTTTTAATCTTATTTTTCTGCATTCTTATGAATTAAATTTTCATCAAAACTTAAATACTGCAAAGTATATGAACATTTTCCACTCATGCATTAGAATATCTAATCATTGCAGCGTCATTGCTTCCTTATAGTAAAGTATGAGTAATGCTAGTAGCTCTATTTGAATACTTCCATCCTATGGCACACTAATGTTAAATTCATCGATGAAACCATTAGAAAAGAAGTGATGCCTTTGCCATAGTAGTGATGCTTTTATTGCTTCTTTGGCAGCTTCATTTTTGCTGGGTAGCTTGTTCGATTTCCCTATCATCTGTTTTTTTATAGCAGGTTTAAATATTCATAGTGAAATTTATTTTTTTGATCGGTAAAAATGTATAAATCTAGTCATGTTTAGTAAATTATTAATGCAAACATTTTAATTTTTCTATTAATTTTAAGAGGTAAATCTGTATGATCTTGAATCGAACGAAGAACATTTATATATAACATTTATGCAGATCAATAATAAACTTCACTATGAAACCAAACATACGGTACGGTGCAGAAACATTTAATATATTCTAATCAGGACAATCAATATTACTAACAAAAAAAAAATTGTTGGAGTTGATTGGAAAAAGATTTCTACTTAAATTTGCAAAACGAGAAAAATAAAACGAAACACATGTCATTCAGTATCATGTACTTTATAGTCATGAGGAATATATCCATTTTTAACCGCACTTAAAAAAGTTTGTAAGTTAAAATAACTGAAAATATCAGTTAAAAGAAATGATATTTCATTTAAAAACCGGTCTACTTAATTTTCATTTAAATTAAATGCCATTTGTTATTTATTTTTAAATGTTGATTAATCAACTGACACATCCGTAAGAAACAAATGATATAATCAGTTAAAATAAATGTCAAAATTTTACCTACCAATCCTTAAAAAATAAATGTTTTTTTCATTTATTTAAAATTATTTCCGTTTTTGTATTTTTTGTTTTTTTTTGCATATGAAGCTATAAACACTTTTTGTGTGAATGTATTTGTGTATGTATGTGTGTTTATGAAGTTCTTGTAATTTGTATTGAAAAATTTTGTATATATACAACCAATTTAAATAAAAAAACAAATTGAAATTTTTTGAATATTTATTTTTTGAAACAGACAGCAAACAAAATTTAAATTTGTAATAACTGTTACGGACACAAATAAACCACAAGTTTCCGTTTTGTGGGTAATTTTTTATTAAATTTCAAACAAATGAAAAAAATAAATGAAACTGAAAAAAATCGGTAAATGATAGTAAATTATTTCGAATAAATGTATAAAAAAGTTAATATAGATATTTCTTTGAAAAATAAATGTATGTTCTTTTATTTTTAAATGGAACGGAAAACTTTTTTATTAAACTACAAACAGTTAACTACACAATATTCTGAGTGCGGGGATTACTATTTTAACCCTCTATCTCTCACTTTTTGGATAATTATCGTAATCTATTTTAAAAACTACAAAGTTTATTTAATTTATATTTTTTTTGTTCATTTTGTGACGAAAAATGTGGTTTAATTTAATAAAACTTCATTGAAAGAAATTTTATCATATATTCTTATATATTTTTAAAATATTAAACAATTTAAAAACATTTTTTTTTATTAATAATATTTTTTTCTTTTCTCTCTTTTCAGGTAAGTTAGTTCATCCATAATTTTTTTAAATGCTTTTTAGAAAAGTGAGTAAAACAGAATTTTTTTTACAAATAACTGGCGTTTACTAACGCAGCCTTTGTATCTCAAAAACTACCATTTCTCAGGAAAGACTAAAAAGTTTTATAATAATCTGATAACATTTTTATTTTTTTTTAATGTAAAATTCATCATTACCCAGTAAACCTAGAAACGATACAGTATTTTTAAAAATATGTGATACCATTATGATATTAAAAAAAAAATATTACTTTTGAAACAAACTTCAAAAAAAAAATATTGAAATTAATTTACATTTCAAAAAAACCTTCTTAAATTTGGTGCAAAAAAAAATATTTTAAATGGTACGTATTAAGAAAAAGTCAAATTTAAAAGTCAATTCAGAACAAAATGTTGTAAACTCTTTCTTTTAGAAATCTGACAAATTTGAATCTTAATTGATGCGTGTGTGGGCCCATTGTGTACAAATGGAAATGCAAATCGTCCTGTAGAACAACAAACAGATTTTAATTTTCATTCAGCGGAACAGATTGTGTGTTTTAATTGTAATATATATATTTTATTGTAATGTATGTATTTAATTGTATGTATGCTGTATTTGTTGCTAATTTTGTTGTATTTAAATAAAGTTAAATATCTTAAAAATAAAATCATTTTCTAGTCAGAATGCGAAAATATGTATTTTTAATTATTACGATATCACAAATACTCGGGCAAACTTATCATCTCCAAATGATATCGTTATTATATCGAAATAATATCGTTTGGTTTGATGGGTACTTTTTAAATTTCAGAGAAAAAAAATGACAAGTTTTTTATTCCTCCTGAAAAGTAGTAGTTTTTGAGATACGAGGTTACATTAGTAAACCCTCGATATGTATTTTAAACTTTAATTTTTTTTAAGAATATTGAAATGATAAAATTTAAACAATATATAATTTTAAAATATTATTTTAAACATGTTGTTTCTATATGCAAAGAACAAGGAACAATTATAAATGCAAATAGTTTTTAAATTATTGTATACATTCCCTACAATTTATTTACATACTATTTCTATCACGCGCTCTCTCTCCCTCTCTCTCTCTCTCGTATTTAATTTTATTTTTTTTTTTTGTTTGTAAAAATAAACATAAAATTTATGCCTGCCTAAGTATTAAACAAATCATTAAAAATCATGATGTTTAAACGCAAATAAAAGAGAAATAGAGAGAGAAAAAATACAGATTTATAACATGTAAAAGGACACTTTAAACACTTAAAAGTTGCAATAGGAAATGTTTAAAAAGTTGCTTGAAAAATATTCTACCATAAAGCCGATCATTTTTTTTCTCTTGTTGTCTAAAACTGTTGTCTATTATCTAAAGGTTTCACTGTACTGTATATGTTGGTGTGCAGTGTAATGTTCAATTGCTTTTAATTCTACACTAAACGAATTATCTTCATTATATTAACTAATTGTTTCATTAAATTTCATTCAATATTAAACACTAGATTTTCATAAAATTGATGAATATTTTTAATAAGAAATATTACTGTTATAAAAACTTTCTAACAGTAAAGTAATAAATATTTTTATATAATTTCATTACATTTATAAAAAGTGCATTTTATATAAATGTTTCATAAGATTTTTATTTATTTTTTTCATTTAACGGAAGTTTTGTAATTTTTTGAAAAGTTTTTTATGCACTGAATTTTAATGAAACATTTTTTCAGTGTGTAAAACGTGTCATTAGTAATAACATTTGCACTGATAGAATTGTTTCTAAAAAAGAATGATTTGTATGAAAAATTTAAGAATTTGACTAATGCAACTTTTCATTCAAATAGTTTTATTAAAAATTTTCATTATATTTATGAAAGATTTCATATTTTTAATAAAAAAAGTATGTAAAATTAATAAGTGAACAAGTTTCATAAAATTAATGAATAAGAATTTAGCCAAGGAAACTTTTTATTAAAATAATTTTAAGAATATTTTTAATATATTTTAAATGAAAAGTTTCATCATAAATGATGAATGTTTCAGTAAATATATATTATTGAAATATTATTTCAATGTATAATAATAGTCTTCAAGAGGTTTTATGAAATTTTTATTGACTTGAATTTTCATGAAATTTTTCATTATACATTAAGAAGAGTTTCATAAAAATTATGAAAAAATTTCTTAAACATCAGGAAACTTTTTCAAAAAATGTTTGTAACAAATTTTTTATTTTTAATGAAAATATTTTACACAATTAATGAAAAGGTTTCATAAGATTTATGAATCTTCTTACAAACGAAAAAAATGCACTAATTTTAAGAATATTTCATTGGTTAAATTTCATTAAAAGATTTATTGACTTGAATTGTTAATCGACTTGAATTGGAATGAAATTTTTTTTGTATTAAATTCTTTAAGAAAATTTTCATAGAATTATGAACAGTTTCTTAAACAGTAATAAACTTTTTCATTCAATAATTCAAACAAATTTTTTGATTTTCCGACATTTTCTTTTAAAATGTTTCTCCCTGGTTTGTTTTTTTTCTTTTTGTTAAGTGTATAATAATGGAATATTTGCTCCGTTTTACTAATGAGTCTGAAATTATGCACTATGAAATTATTATTGTTGGTGTAGTTGTTGAAATTATATGTAGTTGTTTGCATATGAAATCAAGCATTAAGATGAATATTTATTATAGTTTTGTTGGTTGGTTGGTTGAATTTTTGCATTCAATTTCTCTATTGTTTTGAGTAAATAATGAAATTATTTACTTGTAAAAATTATGACCATTTAGTGTTTCTGTTTTTATAAAAAATAAACATTTTGAAATGAAATTAATTTTGTTTTTTCGACAACAAAATGAAGTAAATCAATGTAATTAGAAAATAAAGGGATATTTTTGAAAAGAAGGTAAAGTGGTAACATAAATATTCAGGCAATAGCGAATAAATTAAAGTTATAACTAAATAACAGATACACCAAAAGAATTTTTGGTTAGAGTTCTGTCGATCAAGATTTATTTAAATTAATAAATTTTTTCTTAATACTAATGAACTTTTTAATAAAAAATATTTCATGATATTTATTACAACTTTAATATAATATGTAAATAAAAAAATTATTATTACTTTTTTTTGGAATTTTTTCAATAAAACTTTTACTAAATTAATGTATTTTTTCATATGATTATTGAAAAATTTCATAATATTTATGAATAAGAATTTTCCCAATGCAATTATAGCTATGCTAAGAGAATTTCTCTTGTTAAAATTCAACCAATGAATATTTTATTAAAATATTCATAATATTAATGAAAATGTTCATTAATTTTGTAAATATTTAAAGTTTCATATTATAAAAAGAAATTCATAATTTAAGTGATATTATTGTTAAAATTTGTTGGAAAAAAACTTTCATTAAATTAATGAATTTTTTCATATTCTTCATGAAAAGTTTCATAATAATAACGACTACAAATTTTTCAGGCAATAAAATAAATAGCGAGCGAATAAATTATATTAATAAATTGCCTCGTTAAATTGAAAATTAAATCGATGAACCTATTCATTTAATTAAAGAAATTTTTCATTATGTATATATAAAAAATTGTTGCAAGTGTGTTGTGACTTTATAACTCACGAACGGTCAAACTGAATTCGATTAAATTTTTAGTGTTTGTTCGTATGGCCGTGTAGATGGTTTATCTAAAGTTTGCACAAAATCGTTCGTGAGTTATGACTTTTCCTGTCAACATGTGATTTTGTACATATAAAAAAAATAAAAACAAATACTTAGGCGCCCATGAGCGTGTACGGTCCAAAAAAAAAAAACAATGAATCTGAAAATCATTGATTAAAAAGTTTCCTTAAAAAAGTATAATTATAATAATATAATATTATAATAAAATAATGGAAAAGAAATAGTAAAGCTTTTTTTTTTGTATTAAATCTTCATTTACATAACCGAGCCATTAGGGCCTTATGTGGTTAATTCATTAATGTAAAGAATTTGTGTGTTCATTGTGTTAAGAAAAATTTCATTAATTTATTAGAAAATTTAATGCAATTCCAATGAATTGTCTACATGAAGTTTCATAAGAACCTGTTTATTTTACATCAATAAATTGTTACATAAAATGTTATGGAAAATGTCATTGTTATAAGACAAATGTTTACATAAAAAAAAGGTTTATGCATTTTATAAAAAAACATCGTGCAATTTGTTTATATTTTTCATGAAAAATTATCTTTATAATATTAATTAAATTTGTCATAGATTCAATTAAAAATTTCATTATAAATCAGCCAATGATACAAATTTTATCTCAGACCAAAAGAAGAAAGAACACGCAAAAATGCTAAAGAATAATAGCCAAAATTTATGAAATCTCTTCACTTATTTAAAAATGTATCTCTGACATTACATTTACTTTAAAACGGAAAATAATAATTTAAATTTCTAATATTTATAATTGAATTTTGTTACGTTAGAGAAACCACCGTCATCCATCTATCTGTACAGAGTCAGTCAGTCATCCATCCATTCAATCAATTTGTCAGTTTTATTTTTTTTTTAGTCATCGCAACGGGTGGAAAACATCCTCTATTCCTCCAGCCTGTATCCCAACCAATCAAAGACAAGTAAACATGTTAAACTACTACACTCACATTGAATGTTGTTTATACCTAAGAGGAATATATATATTTTAATATAAAGTTTATACAGTAAAATGTCGCTTTAAAAGTTATTTTTGAACCTACGCTAGAAAAGCAGGAATTACTCGAAATTTTTTTTTCTAAAAAATACCATAAAGGGAAAACAATTTAAAGAAAAATTTCTAAAATTTGTTTTTATACAAGTTTCTAGTTATGATGAAGCTTATAAATCGAGGTTTTGCTGTATATAGTAACTTTTGGAATGATAACGATACCACCTCTATAGACACAATTTGCAAAGTAGTATAAAGCTTTCACATTAATACGTTATGTTTGTTTGTTTGTCCTAATCACCCCTGGTAACACTGATAGAGTTATTTGCCAAAAAAAAAAAGACTAATCGAAATTGTATTTAACTCTTTTAGCGTTTGCATTGCCTAAGAGCGATTTCGTTTGTAAGCCTATTGCAACAAATACGATAATACAACAATATCTCAGGGTTTTAAAAATTAACATAATTTTGTCTTTATGTTATTACCAAGAAAATACGATATATTTAAAGAAAATCTATGGATAAATACCAAAGTTATAACAAATTACGTGAAAAAGTCTTGGCAATTATAAAGGAAGACCTCGACGTATGATTAATATTAATTATCTTATTGGTCGTATTGCTTATATTACTTAAAGATATATTTCTCATATAATTGGTCACAACTTTGGTATTCATCTATATCAGGGATGGAAAACATGGTACAATTGTACTTTTTTTGGTACCTTGGTTGGTACCGTGGTATTACCGCAGCTCATTTAGTACAATTTGTTTTAAGAATTAACATAATTTTGTCTTTATGTTATTACTAAGAAAATACGATATATTTAAAGAAAATCTATGGATAAATACCAAAGTTATAACAAATTACGTGAAAAAGTCTTGGCAATTATAAAGGAAGACCTCGACGTATGATTAATATTAATTATCATATTGGTCGTATTGCTTATACTTAAAGATATATTTCTCATATAATTGGTCACAACTTTGGTATTCATCTATATCAGGGATGGAAAACATGGTACAATTGTACTTTTTTTGGTACCTTGGTTGGTACCGTGGTATTACCGCGGCTCATTTTGTACAATTTGAAATTTTTTCAGATTTTCATTTTATAACTTGATAAAACCACATAACAAAAAGTCGACTTTTTTTAAAAGCAACTTTAAATTAAAAACCTGTTTTTATTTATTCAGCTTCTATAGTAAAAATAAAGTCAGTTTTAAGTTGAATCGGCTCTAAATTGGTGTTACATCAAATTTACCAAATGTTTCCATACACATTGTACTAAAATATTCGGAAGTGGCAACATTGATCAGCTGATTTTAAATTACCTCTCAAAACAAAAAAAAAAAAATAAGAAAAAAGTGTATTATTGTTAAAAAGCTATTAAATTCCTTTAAATTTTTTAATAGTAAATCCTGAAAAGGTTAACCATAAAAAATAGGTGTGACATAAAAATTAGAGTAACATTTTACAAAATTTTGTGGGAATTATGCGACTACATAAAATTAACGATAAATTTTGTTTCACCCGGCAAATCTGACCCAATACGATAAAATTGTTGAAAAAAATAGCGGAAAAAATTTTGGTACCGTGAGGATCGAAAAAGTACAATTTGTTTGTCTGGTTGGTACAATAACAGAAAACATATTTTCCATCCCTGATCTATATACAAAATATCAAAGAATAACATTACTGACTCACTCTCTCGTTCACTCATCTACTCAGTATCGTGCTAACTGCTGCAGCTAAGAAACTGCGACGTGTGTTTAAGAAATTCCTACTAGACAGCCTGCCCAAACCCTTCTGGCGAGAAACCTAAAATTTTAAATATCGTATGATGGGCTCTTTTTCGTCGGTCTCTATATTCTAGGGCAACAGTTCCCAGTAACTTTCACTTCACATTTCAATCCCAAAATTTTCAGAAAAAAATGACAGTAGTAAAAAATACGACAGGTTGTATTGAAGAATTTTCAGAATTTAAGAGATTTACAAGATATAATTTTTGGAAGAATCTTTCAATTAAATTACCCTAGAACAGTTGCATCCAAATCATATGCACAATGTGCAAGCTTTTACAAAGGAGCTTTTTCACCTACAGCGAGCTTTGACGAGAGCTTTTACATATATGAGAGCACGATACAAGGATGGAAATTTTGAATTTCGAAATGTTATAAGTTGTATAATTTATTTAAGCCAAAACACTTTAATACTTCTTTTAAAAGATCTTTAAAAAAGAACGCCAACTTCAAAAGGCTTGCTGTGCTTTGCTAAGGATAGAGCAACAACAAAAGGAATCTTTTCTTTGATATTTTTTCATATTGAAATTTGTCGACTGGCAAATTTTCTTTTGAAACTTTAATTTCAGTTCATCTACTAATTTGGCCCTATCTAAATTTTGACATGTATTATAACTCTTTTGACATGTATAATAACTCCTTTCAATGATATGTTTGTGATTGCGTTTACCATATAACCACAAACTAAGCATACGGGATCGCCGTCATTATTTTCAATAAACAAAAATATATATTTTAATGAACATAGACTGATCGTTGTGTGTTTGAAACTGTTTCTTTGAAAGTTATTTTCAAGTTGATAGAAAAGTACTAACGTACTGAATTTTCCGTCCCTGAAAAAAAGGTCTTTACTACAAACGCAAATATCATAGTATTAGTGTTTGGACGCAACTGCTCTAGAAAGACTTAAAAACTCTATAACTCTAGTATCTGTGATTTTTTAATAGAAAAAATTCTGACGATTTCTTTTCGCATAAGAGAACATTTTCTATAGAAAAAATATTGTGTATTCAATTAAACAAAAAAAAAACTGCCATTATTACCTTTGGATGCAGCTACGGACCCCTAAAGGGTCGCGACCCCCCCATTTGGGAACCATTGTTCTAGAGGATTAATGCGATAAGTGTATCGAATACATTCAATGCCAATAATTTTTTTTTGCAGTCCTATTGCTTTTGTCAATGCCAATGCTTTTAGAGAAACATTACCTATGGTAATTACTTAAAATTTCATTACTCAATGAAAAAGAAATCTAGCATTATTTAACGTAATGTATTTATGTTATTGAATTTTCGTGTCATTAATTCAAACTATCCTAAAAACAAATACACACACCCTTAAATGTATGTCCATGCATGGTAATATACCCTCCCATGTATGGTCATATATTTTTAATTTTCACATGGTGCACGAGTTGCAGTACAATTTCATTGTTTTTATGCAAAAATTAGTTAGTATTATGAAGATAATTCTCTCAGCTGAGTATAGAACAAAATAGATATTTATCCAAATTGCCTTGTAAGGGTCATAATTCCATTGTAATCTTAAAAAGGGTTAAGTGTATTAAAAATTCAAAGCCTTATAAGTTACAAAGTAACAACTTACAACTCTATTTCTTTCTTACACTCTTATAAAAATAAGTTTTAAAAATAAAACATATCGAAAAAGATGATCATACATAATTTCAAAGTGTGTTTTGCGTTTGAGTGCATAGTATCTTTCATAGTTAATTTGCCATTTCCGCTCTAGTAAAGTCATGAAAATCATTTAACATCTGTAGTCATATTGTAAAAATAATAATGAATGAATGGGAAGAAATAACAAAAAATTGTAAACATTCTGCACTCTTTATTCCTCTCTTCCATATAGTAAGTAGTATTCTTTCTACATATATGAGGTAAATTGCTTTGTCTTAATAAATTCTTTTAAAAGGAACAACCCATCGACATCTTTGTGTCATCAATGCATTGAGTGGTTAATTTAATTGGGTTTATTTTATTTTGTTCTTCAATTTCTTGATACTGCAATAGTTTCTTGTTGTTTTTATATTTTAAATTGATTTAAATTCAGTTTGTTTTATTTCTTCTTTTAGTTGTTGTTTTTTATATTTTTTTGTATTTTACTTTAGGTCAAAAATCAATCAAATTATAATTTTAATTTCAACAAATAGTATTGAATACAAATTCAATTCAAATATGTAGCAGTTTAATTTTGAGCTGCATAACGGAAATAAGTTTAAGTATAAATACAATAAAAACGATCAGCGTAATCTGAAAAACAATCTTAATATATAGAAATAATTTACAATAGCTATTAGAACATGACTTTGATGCTTTTTCTAGCAAACAAGGTGATGTTTTCAAATCACGTTTTGCTTTAGACAAACGAAAATACAATAACAAAATACATGCAATGCAAAAACAAATTGCATGCCGTCACTGATTGAGTTAAAATTTTGTAAGTACTAAGAAAATTTTTATTTCGAAAATAAGTTCTTCCTAATACATATCGCAACGTCCTCCTTCTTCAATGTTTCCATAGCGCTTAACCCCACCGAAGTAAAATAACATAAAATCTCACGGAATTACAGTGTTGCCATATTTGAAGTATTTCATCTCTCACCAACTTTTATCTCTTCTCTATCCCCTTTCTAAAGAAAGCAACATATTATGACTTATTAGTAGGAAGAATTTTCTGTGTTGCTTCTCTAAAAAGAAAAATAGTTTCTTGGATTTTAGAATTTATTCGAATTTTTCGAATATACGTATTAATACCTTCGAAAAAAATTACACAATAATTAGTTTGGGCATATTAAAATTACAAAAAAAAATTATTTGTTACGTTTTAAAGTTTTGTTTCAAAGTTTCAAACAAACTAAAAATGATTTTGATAATTTTTTAACTTTTTCGTAAAATTCTAATAACAATTATAGATCTATCGCAACAAAAATTGCCTAAAAAAGTTTTATCTATTTTGAACCAATTTTTATTTAATTTTTTTTTTAGTTTTAAAAGTTCTGCTGATTTCAGGAAATTTTTTACATTTATTCCTCATTTTATTTAAACAAAAATGGTTTATTTTTCAATCTTCTATAGCATTTTTACATTAACTGGTTAAAAAATATAAAATTAAATAAATTAATAAAATTAATAGCTTTCAAAAATTTTGAATTTTTGAATATCGAAATCTAATTAGCATTTTTCAAATATATAAATATAAATTATAGCAAATAAAATAGAAACCTCATAAAAATAATTTTTTTTAACATTTATAGAATTAATTTTTGTTTAAGCTAATATAAGCGAAGTTCGAATTTTTTTTTGTTTGCAATTAAGTTTGAATATTTTTGAATTCATAAAAATGGTTTCTAATGCAATAATAATTGTTTAAAGCAGGGGTGCCCAAAAGTTCTTTATGGAAGAGCAAACACTAATACATTTAAAGAATAAATAATTTTGATTCATAATTTTTTATTGTAAAAACCAATTCATACAAAGAAAAAAAATAATATTTCATATCATACGTTAAACAAAAACAAAATCTATATTGATGATCCCTGTCGTCAATGTTTACCGGCAAAGCATACGAAAGTGTTGCTAATAAGGCAAAGTTGTTGGTGTGTTTCGTATTGCTATTGCTGAGTGCTCTATGTGTATTAAAACACACAGCCTATAGCTAAGCGCTTTTACAAAAACAAATGAGCATCAAGCGCATAGGGCTTGGACACCCTTGGTTTAAAGTATTATTAACTTCATTCAATAAGTTATTATTTAATACAACATTTTCGAAGGTTAAAATTTTGTTTCAATTACGAACATATATTCATTTATTAAAAAAACAAAAAATACAAAAATTTTTCGGAAAAAACATGATTACATAAATTTCAAAATAAATAAAATTATTTTCGATAATACAAAAAAAGTAATTGCAAATGAAATACTTTTGTATTGAATTTCTGAAATACATTTACTTAAGGGATTCAATAGAAATATGACCTCTACTTTTGGAATCATATTCGAAATTCAATAAAAATTGGTTCTTATATGGGGTTTCCATAAGATCTACTAGACGTTGCTAGACGAATGAGTGACTGCGTGTATTTTGTTTTTCTATTGCATGTATTTTATTATTGCATTTTCGTTCGTGTTCTGGAAACATTAACTAAGGCTTCATCTGGCTTAAACGTTAGAAATTTAATAAAATTATAGAAAAAAATTTCAACTTTCCAATTTAAGTTCGAATTTTTCAAAGTAAGTAAAAATGTAGCAAAAGAATTATAGTTAAATTTAGTACTGCTTGTTTTAAACATATGAAAAAAAATTCATTTCATCTCATCCTTCTCATCAGTATTTTTCGAAATTTGTTTAGTTTAGAACATGCTCAATGTTCTAGAAACTAGCAGGTATCGGGCTTTAAGTCATTATTATCTTCGGAAGTTTATAAATTTAAAATCAACACACATATTTAGTTTTTGTTAATTATTTTTTTTTTGACTCATAAGTCATTCACTTGCAGTCATACATAATTGTTATTGAGTTTTGTTTTTCGTAATTCTCTTTAAATCCATATTTTTTTGGAGGTCATTGCTTGTTTATACAATATGCATAAAAACAAATAAATATTTAAAATAAAAAAATCATTAAAATAATTTCATTTAAAAAAAATTAACTTTAACGGTATGAAATAAAAATTAAATTTTTTTTGAAATTAAAAATTTTTTAAAATCATAAATTTGTATATCTAAAATTTCGTTTCATACTTAAACAAAACTAGTCTCTTATACTAAATTTCGAAAAATACTATAAAATTGTGGTTAAATATATAAACAATTAAAAAAAAATCATCCAAATCGGTACCAAGCTTCAGGTTCCGATTTTTATTTTAAAACTAAAAATTTCCAGGTCTATTTTAAAGTACACCAATTTTAAGGTTCGGTGAAATTTCCCAAAAAATGAAGAGTAGCATAAGTTGTGAATAGATATGAAAACTTCTTTCTTAAAGCCAAATCCGCTAAAATTCTGCTTTTCATTTAAAGTTAAATAATCTTCGAACAAAGTAGAGTTTTTTTTTCAAAGTCGAAATTTCTTAACGAAAACATTTAGTATTTCATATTTTCTTTACTGTTTTTTACGTTGGTACGTAGAAGATTTTTTTTCGAAAGTTGAACCTGGAACATTTTGGTTGTTTAGCATTACACCTAATAACCTTCGAAACGAACTGTAACCCAAATCTACTTACAAAAGAAGTAATGTATGTTTTTGCTTGTGTATTTGGGATGTCTCAGAAAGAGTTTGTGATTAAAATTGAAAATTTTTGATCTGGCCGGTTATGCAAAAAACTAAAACTTTCTATTAGCTTAAGAACTAAAATGTTTCTAAAGGATTTTGAGACTTCAAATCCAAATATGTATCGCATTATTGCTCAATCGAAATATCATAATTAAAATCAAATCTGCGACTCTTATCACTTGGCAAACAAAATTAATTTCTTAGAATTTGTTACGTCAAAATAAATGACTGACTTTTCTGTTTTAAAATATTTTCTATACCTTTCAGATATCTCAGTTCTACCTTTCAGATATCTTAGTTCATGTTAAAATTCATTAAATCAGGATATCTTTTATAAGACCAGATTTAAAATCAGCGTTGCAAAAATTTTTCTGCAATTTTTAGATTTTGAGAAAATCAAAATTTTTAAAAATACGCTTTTTTACAGCGTTTTTTTATAGCAAATTCCTACGGGGTAGGTTGTTTATTTATTTATTTCTTTATTCATTTATTTATTATTTTTTTTATTTATTTTATTTATTTAATTTATTTATTTAATTAATTTATTTTTATTTACTTATTTATTTATTTATTTATTCATTTATGCATTTATTTATTTATTTAATTAATTAATTTATTTTTATTTATTTATTTTTTTATTTATTTATTTATTTATAAATTTATTTATATATTTATTTATTTATTTTTATTTATTTATTTTTTTTTATTTATTTATTTATTTATAAATTTATTTATATATTTATTTATTTATTTATTTAATTAATTTAATTTATTTATTTAATCAATTTATTTATTTATTTATTTATTTTTATTTCTTTATTTATTTATTTAGTTATTTATTTATTTAATGTATTTATTTAGTGGAACCCTTATAATTTTATACATGGACCACTCCGGGGAAAAAAATCACGGGTAAATTTTTTTGAATTTTTTTTTTAAGGTCGATTAGTCAAAAAATTACAAAATTTTTTTATAGCTTTATTGATCAAAAGCGTTTCCTTCGAAGTTTTTGCACGATACCCATATAATTTTATACACAGATCAGATCAGACTGTATAAAAGTTTTATAAATTTTATTGTTTAATCTCGTATTTTTTTTCAAAAATTTCTTCCAAAAATAGACACAAAACATTATTTTTTGCAAATTCGGCTCGATCGAATATATTGTTTTTATCTCAAAAATTTTCCAAGACATACGAAATACATAATGGAAATAAGAGTGGGTCTTTTAGATTTCTTGACGTCAGATTTTAGCGTATTTTTAAGACATCATGAGAAAAATTACTATTTTGACCAATTTTATAACTATGACTTTTTTTAAAGTTCGTTTCGATAAGGTATTCTTAGCAAAAATTGCATCAAGTTTCACAGTTTTCATTACCAACCTCGAATTTAGATTATTTCCAATAATTTCTTTTAACTCACTGCATTTGTAACATGATTAACGTAGAATAATACAAAATATAAAAAAAATTACACAGTGTTGTCAACTTAAATTAATTTGTCAACAATATAGAGAAAAAAAAATATTCACGTAAACATTTTTTGAGTTTGTTTTTCAGTAACTTTTGTAAATAAA
Organism: Eustalomyia histrio; assembly: GCA_949748255.1. NCBI lineage: Eukaryota > Metazoa > Arthropoda > Insecta > Diptera > Anthomyiidae > Eustalomyia > Eustalomyia histrio. Next base: position 111,224,790 of record OX456527.1, on the reverse strand, counting down.
GCTTCAGGTGTTTAAGCTTGAAAAATAATTCATACTGATGAAAAAATGCAATTGCTTATTTACATAAATGTTGACATTACAGCGGGCTGAAACTAAAGAAACAAATTGGAATCTTTAAAGGTTTCTCTTTAAGTAATTTAAATAATCAAAATTTTATTTAGCAAATATAAATTTTTTAGAAATTATATTTTAACCGATGCACAAAAGAACATAACTAGAAATTTTTAAAATTTTCTAAAAATTCAAAACTATGAACCGATTTCAAAATTTGTATTTTTTACAATTGATTTTGCTTTTTTTTGCATTGGTCTGATTTCATCCCAGCAAAAAAATGGTTACTAACCAGTCTATTTACACATTTAATTACATTTGTTGGCGATGTCCAAAAAATAATGGGTACTCATTATTATTTAGCTGTTTATAAGCAAGAGGCTAATGACCGCCCATTACTTTGTGTTTTTTTGTAAGTGATAAGATAATGACTACTTATTAACTAGACTGGTACGTAGTTGAAATAATGTTTTGGCCGGGATGATTCCAAAATTGCTTTAAGGTTTCATTCCACTCTATTGTTCATATTTTAAATATGTAAATATATATTTTTTTTTGTTAAATGCGTCTCTAGTTTTACCAGTTTAAAAATTAATAAATTTGTCAAATTTTTTTATTACTCTTAGCAATAAAGTGACAAAAATGTCAACTAAATTTTTGATTATGAAAATTAATGTCTATAATTAAATTTATTTGACAAAAATTTATGAAAACAATTAATTTGTCATATAAAATTTTAGTATTAAGTGACAAGTACAACAATAAATTATAACGAAATGGTAGCACCTGGTTTATAAAGAATTTTAATAAAACAATATTAGGATTTGAAAAGAAAAAGTTAAGTATGAAGTATAAAATATGTAGAAAGTAAACGCATTTTTAATACTCTGATTGTTGAATTACAGATATATTTACTGACAGTTAATCTGTCACAACTTGCATATACGATATTTTAATCCTTTAAATTTATATTTCATTATTTTGTAATGAATTTTTTTTTTTTAATTATTTTTTATTACTATAAACTTTTACTTTTTTAGGTCCATAAAAAATTTGAAATATCTTTATTTAATTATTTCGTGTCCAAATATAGAGACCTGGGAATTTTTTGACCAAACTTGTTAATTCACAATGTCTTATAGTAGAGATATTATTAAGTATTTTATAAAAAATTTTGGCTTCAAAGTTTAAACTTTTACTCTTTCTGTCTTAAAACTTTTATTAAAGTTTCTTGATTTTTCATTATTTCATAAAAAAAAATTGTAAAGAAATTAATACTTAATCTGAGAGAAAGCGAGAGAGATAGTGAGAGAGAGAGAGAGAGAGAGAGGAGAGTGTACCCAAAAATATGGGCGTATATGATGATTTTTGATTTGCAAATTTTTTGGTCTAAATATTGTTATAATGATTGTCTTTTTTTGTTCGATCAAAGCAAGATCATATCACAGATTTCAAATATAATTTCTACTTAATTTTTTTTTGGATTAACAAATTTTTAGGTGATCTAAATATTGTTATAATGATTATCATTTTTTGTTCAATTCAATATCATACTATCACAAATTTCAAGTATAACTTGCAATTAATTTTTTTTTGATATATGATCATATATGAACCGAAAAAATAAAAAAAAAGTTAATTTTAAATTCGACTTGAAATTTGTGATAATATGATCTTGAACCATCAAAAATTAAACTTCTGATTTTTATTTTCATAAATAAACCGAATTACGCTCATTTTAATTTAAATAATATTTTTTTTTTCTAAAATTCTACAAGAAATAATATTAAAAATATTGATAACAAAAATTTTAAAAACAGTTTTGGATTTGTTTGCGGCGGAATAAAGCTTTTTAAATCGAATATTCGGTTTCGGTATATTTCAAAAACCCGGTTTCGGTTAAAGTTTAAATGAATAGTTTACTTCGTGTTTTTTGTGTGTAATTTCAAAAAATATATATACACTTAGAAAAGTTTGTAAATTAAAATAACTGAAAATATCATTTAAAAGAAATGATATTTCATTTAAAAACCGGTCTACTTAATTTTCATTTAAATTAAATGTCATTTGTTATTTATTTTTAAATGTTGATTAATCAACTGACAAATCAGTAAGAAACAACTGATATAATCAGTTAAAATAAATGTCAAAATTTTACCCACCAATCCTTAAAAAATAAATGTTATTTTCATTTATTTGAAATTATTTCCGTTTTTGTATTTTTTTTTTTTAATATACTCGTACAATACAAAATGTATGTATGCATATGAAGCTATAAACACTTTTTGTGTGAATGTATTTGTGTATGTATGTGTGTTTATGAATTTCTTGTAATTTGTATTGAAAAATTTTGTATATATACAACCAATTTAAATAAAAAAACAAATTGAAATTTTTTGAATATTTTTTTTTGAAACAGACAGCAAACAAATTTTAAATTTGTAATAAATGCTACGGACACAAATAAACCACAAGTTTCCGTTTTGTGGGTAAATTATTATTAAATTTCAAACAAATGAAAAAAATAAATGAAACTAAAAAAATGGTTAATGATAGTAAATTATTTCGAATAAATGTATAAAAAAGTTAATGTAGATATTGCTTTGAAAAATAAATGTATGTTCCTTTATTTTTAAATATATACACATATATACACAAATACATTCACACAAAAAGTGTTTATATGCATACATACATTTTGTATTGTACGAGAATATAAAAAAAAAAAAATAAAAATACAAAAACGGAAATAATTTCAAATAAATGAAAAAACATTTATTTTTTAAGGATTGGTGGGTAAAATTTTGACATTTATTTTAACTGATTATATCATTTGTTTCTTACGGATGTGTCAGTTGATTAATCAACATTTAAAAATAAATAACAAATGGCATTTAATTTAAATGAAAATTAAGTAGACCGGTTTTTAAATGAAATGTCATTTCTTTTAAAAGACATTTTCAGTTATTTTAACTTACAAACTTTTTTAAGTGTACAAACGGTTAACTACATAATATTCTGAGTGTACCTTACCATCTTGCTTATAAAAAAAGACAAAGTAACGTTAATTTTTATATTTTGTAAACTCTTTTATTTCATTAATTAAATTTTTCTTATATTTTTATTTTTAAATAATTTATAAAAGTTATTTATTAAATCTTTGGGTTCATTTATATTTCTCCCTTGTTGAATATTAAGTTTGCATGATCAAAACTTGTAATTTTTTGATTTTTTAAAAAACATTACATTAGTTTGCTTGATTTCTGCTTGAATAATGGCTTTCAACTCCCTCAAAGTATGTGACTTGTTGATTATACCCATTTTCTTTCTGGTGGCCTTCAGATCAAACGATCGTGGCGACCATTTTAAGAATGGGCCTTAGCAACATCTTGCTTAAAACTTCTTAAGTTTCATGTCTGAAATAAAATAGAAAATAAAAAATTTATTAATAAAAAGTAGGTTTGTGACCTCTAGACCATCCTATATCTTGTTAAAAGGTATAAGTTGTTTAAATCCGGTTCTATTTGATCATTAGTTTTCTAGATTCACTGTTGAATCAGCTAAGCATTAAATCGAAAATTTGAAAAGTCATTTCATTCAATGGGTTGAGGAATCGGAAGTGTAGATACTTTTCACAACCGACTCATATCCACAAAATAATACATACATTCAAGTCTAGAAGTCGACTTTTTGTGCGAATTCATGTTGATTCGCATTTTACTGCGGATCGGACCACTTCTTTACTTCAAACATTCGGCATTTCTCTAGGGTTTGTGACCGGCTGACTTCAGTCAAGAGTTCTTAAGAAAATTTTTGGCTTAAGTATTAAGGAAGTCTCAAACCAGGCGGGTTTAATTGTACCCGACGAAAAAGGTTTATACACTCAGGGAAAACCTTCATAGATTCTCGTCTAATATAACGTTTCAGAAATATAATAAAGTCTGAATTGATGACAGACTTCTTCATTTTTATAAAATGTTGCATAAATATGGTGAAAAGTTTCATACATTTTCTTAAAATTTTTCATTAATATGATGAAGTAGTTTCGAGTGGGGGAAACTTAGCATTTGAAACAAAATTTCAAACTAGTTCAGAACTACTATCGGGTAGATCAGAACAAAATCTACACCATAGGAAAAGTCTCCGAAATACCTTTTAAAATATGATCTCATGTATTGAAGATTTTAAAGGTTATCATGACTTTATTTTCAAAACATTTAGTTTGAATAGTTAAGATCTCAAATTACAGCTTCAATAAAAGCCCGAGTTCTTGACTGTCGATCATGTAAAATTTTTAATAAATATAATTATTTACAAAAATAAGCAAACTTTATTTTGCTTATTAAAAAGGTTTTTTAGAGAGCTTTAGTGCAGATTTTGTTCTAATGTAATAACAAGTTATAAACCTAAAAAAGTTAACACTAGCAATCAGGATGAAAAGTCATATTATGATTCTTTAGTGTATTTTTTATATAAAAAATTTAAATTTTAAACAACGGTATAAATTTTTTTAAAACAAATTTTTATACAAAATTTTTAAAATGAAATATTGCTCACTGGTAAAAAAAAAATATTAAAAATATATATTTTAAAATTAAAAAACAAAAATAAAATTTATTTACAAGCCCATCTAAAATCGAAATATATATGAGCATACATGATCATACATGGGCCTGTATATGATCATACATGGGCATACATGGTCATATACGTCCATACATTGTTCAATATATGACCATACATGATCTCATATATTATATATCTTCGGATCCGAAATTTGAGGGTATATGGACGTATATGATCATATACGAGCATACATGAATAATATATGAGCATGTATGATAATATATGCAGATATATCACCATATACCCTCAAATTTCGGATCCGAAGATATATGATCATATATGAGATCATGTATGGACGTATATGACCATGTATGCCCATGTATGATCATATACAAGCCCATGTAAGATCATGTATGCTCATATATATTTCGATTTTTAGATGGGAAGGTTTATAAGTTTTTTTTTTTAAAGAAATAATCTATAAAATTTTTGTCATAAATTTTTATGAATCTTTATAAATATCTTGAAACTATTTTCCCTTCGTGTATACAGTCATATATAGCTTGATATAATTATATATATATGTATATATATAGATATAGACACGACAATTTCTAATATATGTTAGCGCTTTATAGCGTCATAAAATTATATATCATTATATAATGATGTATCCCAGCGGAAAAAAAGGGGTCAGTTGGGAATTGGGACCTGTCCCGGGATAAGTACCTATCACGTGACCGGTTTAAAAGTCACGACTTGTCCTTTTAGACTAGGGCAATTAACCCCCTTCTAGAACAAGCCCATGTTAAAGTGATTGGTCCCTTGACCGGTCCCTATCACAACGAACCGGTCATGTGACGTGTCCTGGGATAGCTCCTTTTCCCGCAGGGATATTAGTTGATCCTTTTATACGATCATAATTACTTCCATGTATAATTTTATATAATATAATAAATTTAGGGAATTCTATCACTTTTATATTTATTTTGTAAATAATTCCTTAAACATATATTTATATGACTATATATAATTATATCGTAACTTTTTTTTATCGGGTACATATATACAAATTGTGTTGTCAGAAGAATTAAATTTTTTTTAGTTGTTGTTTTTTTTTTTGAGAGATTCTTAATATTAAAAATCATTTCAGATTAAGTTTTAAAGGAATCCCTTCGAAAAATTTTCTTTAGCTGTTGGAACAAAAATGTCCACATGTGGGTGATACATAAATCACTAAAAATATTATTTGTGGTTTGAAGGACTTTCCTGTAAATTCTCATTTTTGCCTTTTGTTGGCGTTTTTGCTTTTCTCATACCAACTGCGTCATTGCCCTCCTCCTCCTCCTCCTCTCGCTTTTGCTTTATCCCTCAATTGTTCTTTTTTCTGTAATGCTCATACGCTCATACTCTTTTGCTCTGTTACTCAGTTTTATCAAATAATTTTAATTATTTACAGTGCTGTTATAATATCGTAATACACTCGATTTATCTGTTAATTTGCATAAAATATTATAAAGCTTTAATTTTTTATTTTTAATTTTTTTCCATTTTCTTATTCATGAGTTTTTTTTATGCAGTTTTGAGTGTATTAAACTTCAACGAATATTATACATAAATGTATATTTCACCTTGCTTTAGCATTTATTGTTTATTTTTTAGACTTTGGTTCTTGTTTTTCTGTTTCTTTAAATAATAAAATATTGTTCTTCATAAGAAAAAGGCAGGCGATTCAATTAAAATTTCTTTTCAGTAGTTATTTTAGAATAAACAAAAATTCAAAGATTTTAAAACATTTTTCAGATTTTTCAACAAATTTTATGAAATTACAGATTTTTAAAAAAATTTCCTACAAAATATTCTAAGATTTTTATCGAAAATCAATTAGGTTCGTAATAATGTTATAACGAGTTTTAGTTATATTCAAATTAAGTTCTATCGTTAGTTATGTCTATGGTCAATTTGGGAACACTATATTTAAGCATTAATGGTGATGGCAAGTTGTAACATTTTTCTTATAATAATTAGCCTCAAAAGGGTATAGCCCGCTAGCTAGCCCGCTAGCCAGCCAGCTAGTCCGCTAGCCAGCTACCTAGCCCGCTAGCCAGCCAGCTAGCTAGCCAGCGAGCTAGCCCGCTAGCCAGCCAACTAGCCCGCTAGCCAGATAGCTAGCTAGCCAGCTAGCTAGCCCGCTAGCCAGCCCGCTAGCCAGCCAGCGAACTAGCCCGCTAGCTAGCCCGCTAACTAGCCCGCTAGCTAGCCAACTAGCCCGCTAGCCAGCGAGCTAGCCAGTAAGCTAGCCCGCTAGCCATCTAGCTAGCCAGCCCGCTAGCCAGATAGCTAGCAAGCCCGCTAGATAGCCCGCTAGCCAGCTAGCTAACCAGCTAGCTATCCCGCTAGCCAGCTAGCTAGCCCGCTAGCCAGCTAGCTAACCAGCTAGCCAGCTAGCTAACCAGCTAGCCAGCTAGCTAACCAGCTAGCTATCCCGCTAGCCAGCTAGCTATCCCGCTAGCCAGCTAGCTAGCCCGCTAGCCAGCTAGCTAACCAGCTAGCCAGCTAGCCAGCTAGCTAACCAGCTAGCCAGCTAGCTAACCAGCTAGCTAGCCCGCTAGCCAGCTAGCTAGCCCGCTAGCCAGCTAGCTAGCCCGCTAGCCAGCTAGCTAGCCCGCTAGCCAGCTAGCTAGCCCGCTAGCCAGCTAGCTAGCCCGCTAGCTAGCCTGCTAGCCAGCTAGCTAGCCAGCTAGCTAGCCCGCTAGCCAGCGAGCTAGACAGCTAGCTAGCCAGCTAGCTAGCCCGCTAGCTAGCCCGCTAGCCAGCTAGCCCGCTAGCCAGCTAGCTAGCCCGCTAGCCAGCTAGCTAGCCCGCTAGCCAGCTAGCTAGCCCGCTAGCCAGCTAGCTAGCCCGCTAGCCAGCCCGCTAGCCAGCCCGCTAGCCAGCTAGCTAGCCCGCTAGCCAGCCCGCTAGCCAGCTAGCCAGCCCACTAGCCAGCTAGCTAGTCCGCTAGCCAGCCAGCTAGACCGCTAGCCAGCTAGCTAGCCCGCTAGCCAGCTAGCAAGTCCGCTAGCTAGCCCGCTAGCCAGCCCGCTAGCCAGCTAGCTAGCCCGCTAGCCAGCTAGCTAGCCCGCTAGCCAGCCCGCTAGCCAGCTAGCTAGCCCGCTAGCGAGCCCGCTAGCCTGCTAGCTAGCCCGCTAGCTAGGCCGCTAGCTAGCCCGCTAGCCAGCCCGCTAGCCAGCCCGCTAGCCCGCTAGCCAGCCCGCTAGCCAGCTAGGCAGCCCGCTAGCCAGCTAGCAAGTCCGCTAGCCAGCCAACTAGCCCGCTAGCCAGCTAGCTAGCCCGCTAGCCAGCTAGCTAGCCCGCTAGCCAGCGAGCTAGCTAGCGGGCTAGCTAGATGGCTAGCGGGCTAGCTTACTGGCTAGCGGGCTAGCTCGCTGGCTAGCGGGCTAGCTAGCTGGCTGGCTAGCTAGCGGGCTAGGTAGCTGGCTAGCTAGCTGGCTAGCTAGCTGGCTAGCGGGCTAGCTAGCTGGCTATCGGGCTAGGTAGCTGGCTAGCGGGCTAGGTAGCTGGCTAGCGGGCTAGCTAGCTGGCTAGCGGGCTAGCTAGCCAGCTACCTAGCCCGCTAGCTAGCTAGCTAGCCCCCTAGCCAGCTAGCCAGCCCGCTAGCCAGCTAGCCAGCCCGCTAGCCAGCTAGCTAGCCAGCTAGCTAGCCCGCTAGCTAGCCCGCTAGCCAGCTAGCTAACCAGCTAGCTAGCCCGCTAGCCAGCTAGCTAGCCCGCTAGCCAGCTAGCTAGCCCGCTAGCCAGCTAGCTAGCCCGCTAGCTAGTAGCTAGCCCGCTAGCCAGTAGCTAGCCCGCTAGCCAGCGAGCTAGCCAGCTAGCTAGCCCGCTAGCCAGCTAGCCCGCTAGCCAGCTAGCTAGCCCGCTAGCCAGCTAGCTAGCCCGCTAGCCAGCTAGCCAGCCCGCTAGCCAGCTAGCCAGCCCGCTAGCCAGCTAGCTAGCCCGCTAGCTAGCCCGCTAGCCAGCTAGCTAGCCCGCTAGCCAGCTAGCTAACCAGCTAGCCCGCTAGCCAGCTACCTAGCCCGCTAGCCAGCTAGCTAGCCCGCTAGCCAGCTAGCTAACCAGCTAGCCAGCTAGCTAGCCCGCTAGCCAGCTACCTAGCCCGCTAGCCAGCTAGCTAGCCCGCTAGCCAGCTAGCCCGCTAGCCAGCTAGCTAGCCCGCTAGCCAGCTAGCTAGCCCGCTAGCCAGCTAGCCAGCTAGCCAGCTAGCTAGCTAGCCCGCTAGCCAGCTAGCTAGCCCGCTAGCCAGCCAGCTAGCCCGCTAGCCAGCCAGCTAGCCCGCTAGCCAGCCCGCTAGCCAACTAGCTGGCTAGCGGTGTAGCTGGCGGGCTAGCCAGCTAGCTAGCCCGCTAGCTAGCTAGCCAGCCCGCTAGCCAGCTAGCTAGCCAGCCCGCTAGCCAGCTAGCTAGCCAGCCCGCTAGCCAGCTAGCTAGCCCGCTAGCCAGCTAGCCCGCTAGCCAGCTAGCCCGCTAGCCAGCTAGCTAGCCCGCTAGCCAGCTAGCTAGCCCGCTAGCCAGCTAGCTAGCTAGCCCGCTAGCCAGCTAGCTAGCCCGCTAGCCAGCTAGCCAGCCCGCTAGCCAGCTAGCCAGCCCGCTAGCCAGCTAGCCAGCCCACTAGCCAGCTAGCTAGTCCGCTAGCCAGCCAGCTAGACCGCTAGCCAGCTAGCTAGCCCGCTAGCCAGCTAGCAAGTCCGCTAGCTAGCCCGCTAGCCAGCCCGCTAGCCAGCTAGCTAGCCCGCTAGCCAGCTAGCTAGCCCGCTAGCCAGCCCGCTAGCCAGCTAGCTAGCCCGCTAGCGAGCCCGCTAGCCTGCTAGCTAGCCCGCTAGCTAAGCCGCTAGCTAGCCCGCTAGCCAGCCCGCTAGCCAGCCCGCTAGCCCGCTAGCCAGCCCGCTAGCCAGCTAGGCAGCCCGCTAGCCAGCTAGCAAGTCCGCTAGCCAGCCAACTAGCCCGCTAGCCAGCTAGCTAGCCCGCTAGCCAGCTAGCTAGCCCGCTAGCCAGCGAGCTAGCTAGCGGGCTAGCTAGATGGCTAGCGGGCTAGCTTACTGGCTAGCGGGCTAGCTCGCTGGCTAGCGGGCTAGCTAGCTGGCTGGCTAGCTAGCGGGCTAGGTAGCTGGCTAGCTAGCTGGTTAGCTAGCTGGCTAGCGGGCTAGCTAGCTGGCTATCGGGCTAGGTAGCTGGCTAGCGGGCTAGGTAGCTGGCTAGCGGGCTAGCTAGCTGGCTAGCGGGCTAGCTAGCCAGCTACCTAGCCCGCTAGCTAGCTAGCTAGCCCCCTAGCCAGCTAGCCAGCCCGCTAGCCAGCTAGCCAGCCCGCTAGCCAGCTAGCTAGCCAGCTAGCTAGCCCGCTAGCTAGCCCGCTAGCCAGCTAGCTAACCAGCTAGCCAGCTAGCTAGCCCGCTAGCCAGCTAGCTAGCCCGCTAGCCAGCTAGCTAGCCCGCTAGCCAGCTAGCCAGCCCGCTAGCCAGCTAGCTAGCCCGCTAGCCAGCTAGCTAGCCCGCTAGCCAGCTAGCTAGCCCGCTAGCTAGTAGCTAGCCCGCTAGCCAGTAGCTAGCCCGCTAGCCAGCGAGCTAGCCAGCTAGCTAGCCCGCTAGCCAGCTAGCCCGCTAGCCAGCTAGCCCGCTAGCCAGCTAGCCCGCTAGCCAGCTAGCCCGCTAGCCAGCTAGCTAGCCCGCTAGCCAGCTAGCTAGCCCGCTAGCCAGCTAGCCAGCCCGCTAGCCAGCTAGCCAGCCCGCTAGCCAGCTAGCCAGCCCGCTAGCCAGCTAGCTAGCCCGCTAGCTAGCCCGCTAGCCAGCTAGCTAGCCCGCTAGCCAGCTAGCTAACCAGCTAGCCCGCTAGCCAGCTACCTAGCCCGCTAGCCTGCTAGCTAGCCCGCTAGCCAGCTAGCTAACCAGCTAGCCAGCTAGCTAGCCCGCTAGCCAGCTACCTAGCCCGCTAGCCAGCTAGCTAGCCCGCTAGCCAGCTAGCCCGCTAGCCAGCTAGCTAGCCCGCTAGCCAGCTAGCTAGCCCGCTAGCCAGCTAGCTAGCCCGCTAGCCAGCTAGCCAGCCCGCTAGCCAGCTAGCCAGCTAGCTAGCTAGCCCGCTAGCCAGCTAGCTAGCCCGCTAGCCAGCCAGCTAGCCCGCTAGCCAGCCAGCTAGCCCGCTAGCCAGCCCGCTAGCCAACTAGCTGGCTAGCGGTGTAGCTGGCGGGCTAGCCAGCTAGCTAGCCCGCTAGCTAGCTAGCCAGCCCGCTAGCCAGCTAGCTAGCCAGCTAGCTAGCCAGCCCGCTAGCCAGCTAGCTAGCCAGCCCGCTAGCCAGCTAGCTAGCCAGCCCGCTAGCCAGCTAGCTAGCCCGCTAGCCAGCTAGCTAGCCCGCTAGCCAGCTAGCCCGCTAGCCAGCTAGCCCGCTAGCCAGCTAGCTAGCCCGCTAGCCAGCTAGCCCGCTAGCCAGCTAGCCAGCTAGCCCGCTAGCCAGCTAGCTAGCCCGCTAGCCAGCTAGCTAGCCCGCTAGCCAGCTAGCTAGCCAGCTACCTAGCCCCCTAGCCAGCCCGCTAGCCAGCTAGCTAACCAGCTAGCTACCTAGCCCCCTAGCCAGCCCGCTAGCCAGCTCGCTAGCCAGCTAGCTAACCAGCTAGCCAGCTAGCTAGCCCGCTAGCCAGCTAGCTAGCCCGCTAGCCCGCTAGCCAGCTAGCTAGCCCGCTAGCCAGCTAGCTAGCCCGCTAGCCAGCTAGCTACCCCGCTAGCCAACTAGCTAGCCCGCTAGCCAGCTGGCTAGCCCGCCAGCTAGACCGCTAGCCAGCTAGCTAGCCCGCTAGCTAGCCCGCTAGCCAGCTAGCTAGCCCGCTAGCTAGCTAGCCAGCCCGCTAGCCAGCTAGCTAGCTAGCCAGCCCGCTAGCCAGCTACCTAGCCAGCTACCTAGCCAGCTAGCTAGCCAGCTAGCTAGCCCGCTAGCCAGCTAGCTAGCCCGCTAGCCAGCTAGCTAGCCCGCTAGCCAGCTAGCTAGCCCGCTAGCCAGTAGCTAGCCCGCTAGCCAGCTAGCTAGCCAGCCCGCTAGCCAGCTAGCTAGCCAGCCCGCTAGCCAGCTAGCTAGCCCGCTAGCCAGCTAGCCCGCTAGCCAGCTAGCCCGCTAGCCAGCTAGCTAGCCCGCTAGCCAGCTAGCCCGCTAGCCAGCTAGCTAGCCCGCTAGCCAGCTAGCCAGCTAGCCCGCTAGCCAGCTAGCCCGCTAGCCAGCTAGCTAGCCCGCTAGCCAGCTAGCTAGCCCGCTAGCCAGCTAGCTAGCCAGCTACCTAGCCCCCTAGCCAGCCCGCTAGCCAGCTAGCTAACCAGCTAGCTACCTAGCCCCCTAGCCAGCCCGCTAGCCAGCTCGCTAGCCAGCTAGCTAACCAGCTAGCCAGCTAGCTAGCCCGCTAGCCAGCTAGCTACCCCGCTAGCCAACTAGCTAGCCCGCTAGCCAGCTAGCTAGCCCGCTAGCCAGCTGGCTAGCCCGCCAGCTAGACCGCTAGCCAGCTAGCTAGCCCGCTAGCTAGCCCGCTAGCCAGCTAGCTAGCCCGCTAGCTAGCTAGCCAGCCCGCTAGCCAGCTAGCTAGCTAGCCAGCCCGCTAGCCAGCTACCTAGCCAGCTACCTAGCCAGCTAGCTAGCTAGCCCGCTAGCCAGCTAGCTAGCCCGCTAGCTAGCCCGCTAGCCAGCTAGCTAGCCAGCCCGCTAGCCAGATAGCTAGCAAGCCCGCTAGATAGCCCGCTAGCCAGCTAGCTAACCAGCTAGCTATCCCGCTAGCCAGCTAGCTATCCCGCTAGCCAGCCCGCTAGCCAGCTAGCTAGCTAGCCAGCCCGCTAGCCAGCTACCTAGCCAGCTACCTAGCCAGCGCGCTAGCTAGCCAGCCCGCTAGCCAGCTAGCCAGCCCGCTAGCCAGCTAGCTAGCCCGCTAGCCAGCTAGCTAGCCCGCTAGCCAGCTAGCTAGCCCGCTAGCCAGCTAGCTAGCCCGCTAGCCAGCTAGCTAGCCCGCTAGCCAGCTAGCTAGCCCGCTAGCCAGCTAGCTAGCCCGCTAGCTGGCTAGCCCGCTAGCCAGCTACCTAGCCAGCCCGCTAGCCAGCTAGCTAGCCAGCTAGCCAGCCTGCTAGCCAGCTAGCTAGCCAGCCCGCTAGCCAGATAGCTAGCCCGCTAGCCAGCTAGCTAGCCCGCTAGCAAGCTAGCCCGCTAGCCAGCTAGCCCGCTAGCCAGCTAGCCCGCTAGCCAGCTAGCCCGCTAGCCAGCTAGCTAGCCCGCTAGCTAGCCCGCTAGCCAGCTAGCTAGCCAGCTAGCTAGCCAGCTAGCTAGCCAGCTAGCTAGCCAGCTAGCTAGCCAGCTACCTAGCCCCCTAGCCAGCCCGCTAGCCAGCTAGCCAGCCCGCTAGCCAGCTAGCTAACCAGCTAGCCAGCTAGCCAGCCCGCTAGCCAGCTAGCTAACCAGCTAGCCAGCCAGCTAGCCCGCTAGCCAGCTAGCTAGCCCGCTAGCCAGCTAGCTAGCCCGCTAGCCAGCTAGCTAGCCCGCTAGCCAGCTAGCTAGCCCGCTAGCCAGCAAGCTAGCCCGCTAGCCAGCTAGCTAGCCCGCTAGCCAGCTAGCTAGCCCGCTAGCCAGCTAGCTAGCCCGCTAGTCAGCTAGCTAGCCCGCTAGCCAGCTAGCTAGCCCGCTAGCCAGCTAGCTAGCCCGCTAGCGAGTAGCTAGCTAACCAGCTAGCCAGCTAGCTAGCCCGCTAGCCAGCTAGCTAGCCTGCTAGCCAGCTAGCCAGCTAGCTAGCCAGCTTGCTAGCCTGCTAGCCAGCCCGCTAGCCAGCTAGCTAGCCCGCTAGCCAGCTAGCCAGCTAGCTAGCCCGCTAGCCAGCTAGCTAGCCCGCTAGCCAGCTAGCTAGCCGCTAGCCAGCTAGATATCCCTCTAGCCAGCTAGCTAGCCAGCTAGCTAGCCAGCCCGCTAGCCAGCTAGCTAGCCAGCCCGCTAGCCAGCTAGCTAGCCAGCCCGCTAGCCAGCTAGCTAGCCCGCTAGCCAGTAGCTAGCCCGCTAGCCAGCTAGCTAGCCAGCTTGCTAGCCTGCTAGCCCGCTAGCTAGCCTGCTAGCCAGCTAGCTAGCCTGCTAGCCAGCTAGCTAGCCAGCTTGCTAGCCTGCTAGCCAGCCCGCTAGCCAGCTAGCTAGCCCGCTAGCCAGCTAGCTAGCCCGCTAGCCAGCTAGCTAGCCAGCTAGCTAGCCCGCTAGCCAGCTAGCTAGCCCGCTAGCCAGCTAGATAGCCCGCTAGCCAGCTAGCCCGCTAGCCAGCTAGCTAGCCCGCTAGCCAGCTAGCCAGCCCGCTAGCCAGCTAGCTAGCCCGCTAGCCAGCTAGCTAGCCCGCTAGCCAGTAGCTGGCCCGCTAGCTAGCCCGCTAGCTAGCCAGCTTGCTAGCCCGCTAGCCTGCTAGCCAGCCCGCTAGCCAGCTAGCTAGCCCGCTAGCTAGCCCGCTAGCCAGCTAGCTAGCCCGCTAGCCAGCTAGCTAGCCCGCTAGCGAGTAGCTAGCCCGCTAGCCAGCGAGCTAGCCAGCGAGCTAGCCAGCTAGCTAGCCGCTAGCCAGCTAGATATCCCTCTAGCCAGCTAGCTAGCCAGCTAGCTAGCCAGCCCGCTAGCCAGCTAGCTAGCCCGCTAGCCAGCTAGCTAGCCCGCTAGCCAGCTAGCTAGCCCGCTAGCCAGCTAGCTAGCCGCTAGCCAGCTAGATATCCCTCTAGCCAGCTAGCTAGCCAGCTAGCTAGCCAGCCCGCTAGCCAGCTAGCTAGCCAGCCCGCTAGCCAGCTAGCTAGCCCGCTAGCCAGTAGCTAGCCCGCTAGCCAGCTTGCTAGCCTGCTAGCCAGCCCGCTAGCCAGCTAGCTAGCCCGCTAGCCAGCTAGCTAGCCCGCTAGCCAGCTAGCTAGCCCGCTAGCCAGCTAGCTAGCCCGCTAGCCAGCTACCTAGCCAGCCCGCTAGCCAGCTAGCTAGCCAGCTAGCTAGCCAGCTTGCTAGCCAGCCCGCTAGCCAGCTAGCTAGCCCGCTAGCCAGCTAGCTAGCCCGCTAGCCAGCTAGCTAGCCCGATAGCCAGCTAGCTAGCCCGCTAGCCAGCTAGCTAGCCCGCTAGCCAGCTAGCTAGCCCGCTAGCCAGCTAGCTAGCCCGCTAGCCAGCTAGCTAGCCCGCTAGCCAGCTAGCTAGCCCGCTAGCCAGCTGGCTAGCCCGCCAGCTAGACCGCTAGCCAGCTAGCTAGCCCGCTAGCCAGCTAGCTAGCCCGCTAGCCAGCTAGCTAGCCAGCTAGCTAGCCCGCTAGCCCGCTAGCCAGCTAGCTAGCCCGCTAGCTAGCCCGCTAGCCAGCTAGCTAGCCCGCTAGCCAGCTACCTAGCCAGCCCGCTAGCCAGCTAGCTAGCCAGTAGCTAGCCCGCTAACCAGCTAGCTAGCCAGCTTGCTAGCCTGCTAGCCAGCCCGCTAGCCAGCTAGCTAGCCCGCTAGCCAGCTAGCTAGCCCGCTAGCCAGCTAGCTAGCCCGCTAGCCAGCTAGCTAGCCCGCTAGCCAGCTAGCTAGCCCGCTAGCCAGCTAGCTAGCCCGCTAGCCAGCTAGCTAGCCCGCTAGCCAGTAGCTAGCCCGCTAGCCAGCGAGCTAGCCCGCTAGCCCGCTAGCCAGCTAGCTAGCCCGCTAGCCAGCTAGCCAGCCCGCTAGCCAGCTAGCCAGCCAGCTAGCCAGCCCGCTAGCCAGCCCGCTAGCCAGCTAGCTAGCCCGCTAGCCAGCTAGCTAGCCCGCTAGCCAGCTAGCTAGCCAGCTAGCTAGCCCGCTAGCCAGCTAGCTAGCCCGCTAGCCAGCTAGCTAGCCCGCTAGCCAGTAGCTAGCCCGCTAGCCAGCTAGCTAGCCAGCTTGCTAGCCTGCTAGCCAGCCCGCTAGCCAGCTAGCCAGCTAGCCAGCCCGCTAGCCAGCTAGCTAGCCCGCTAGCCAGCTAGCTAGCCCGCTAGCCAGCTACCTAGCCAGCCCGCTAGCCAGCTAGCTAGCCAGCCCGCTAGCCAGCTAGCCCGCTAGCCAGCTAGCTAGCCCGCTAGCCAGCTAGCTAGCCCGCTAGCCAGCTAGCCCGCTAGCCAGCTAGCTAGCCCGCTAGCCAGCTAGCCCGCTAGCCAGCTAGCCCGCTAGCCAGCTAGCCCGCTAGCCAGCTAGCTAGCCCGCTAGCTAGCCCGCTAGCCAGCTAGCTAGCCAGCTACCTAGCCCCCTACCCAGCCCGCTAGCCAGCCCGCTAGCCAGCTAGCTAGCCCGCTAGCCAGCTAGCTAGCCCGCTAGCCAGCAAGCTAGCCCGCTAGCCAGCTAGCTAGCCCGCTAGCCAGCTAGCTAGCCCGCTAGCCAGCTAGCTAGCCCGCTAGCCAGCTAGCTAGCCCGCTAGCCAGCTAGCTAGCCCGCTAGCCAGCTAGCTAGCCCGCTAGCCAGCTAGCTAGCCAGCTAGCTAGCCCGCTAGCTAGCCCGCTAGCCAGCCCGCTAGCTAGCCCGCTAGCTAGCCCGCTAGCTAGCCCGCTAGCCAGCTAGCCCGCTAGCCAGCTAGCCCGCTAGCCAGCTAGCCCGCTAGCCAGCTAGACAGCTAGCTAGCCAGCTACCTAGCCCCCTGGCCAGCCCGCTAGACAGCTAGCTAACCAGCTAGCCAGCTAGCTAGCCCGCTAGCCAGCTAGCTAGCCTGCTAGCCAGCTAGCTAGCCAGCTTGCTAGCCAGCCCGCTAGCCAGCTAGCTAGCCCGCTAGCCAGCTAGCTAGCCCGCTAGTCAGCTAGCTAGCCCGCTAGCTAGCTAGCTAGCCAGCTAGCTAGCCCGCTAGCTAGCCCGCTAGCCAGCTAGCTAGCCAGCTAGCTAGCCCGCTAGCTAGCCCGCTAGCCAGCCCGCTAGCTAGCCCGCTAGCTAGCCCGCTAGCCAGCTAGCTAGCCCGCTAGCCAGCTAGCCCGCTAGCCAGCTAGACAGCTAGCTAGCCAGCTACCTAGCCCGCTAGCCAGCTAGACAGCTAGCTAGCCAGCTACCTAGCCCCCTGGCCAGCCCGCTAGACAGCTAGCTAACCAGCTAGCCAGCTAGCTAGCCCGCTAGCCAGCTAGCTAGCCTGCTAGCCAGCTAGCTAGCCAGCTTGCTAGCATGCTAGCCAGCCCGCTAGCCAGCTAGGCTCGCTCGCCAGCTAGCTAGCCCGCTAGCCAGCTAGATAGCCCGCTAGCCAGCTAGCTAGCCCGCTAGCCAGCTAGCTAGCCCGCTAGCCAGCTAGCTAGCCCGCTAGCCAGCTAGCTAGCCCGCTAGCCAGCTAGCTAGCCCGCTAGCTAGCTAGCCCGCTAGCTAGCTAGCCCGCTAGCCAGCTATCAAGCCCGCTAGCTAGCTAGCCCGCTAGCCAGCTATCAAGCCCGCTAGCTAGCCCGCTAGCTAGCCTGCTAGCCAGCTAGCTAGCCTGCTAGCCAGCTAGCTAGCCAGCTTGCTAGCCTGCTAGCCAGCCCGCTAGCCAGCTAGCTAGCCCGCTAGCCAGCTAGCTAGCCCGCTAGCCAGCTAGCTAGCCCGCTAGCCAGCTAGCTAGCCAGCTAGCTAGCCAGCTAGCTAGCCCGCTAGCCAGCTAGCTAGCCCGCTAGCCAGCTAGATAGCCCGCTAGCCAGCTAGCTAGCCCGCTAGCCAGCTAGCTAGCCCGCTAGCCAGCTAGCTAGCCCGCTAGCCAGCTAGCTAGCCCGCTAGCCAGCTAGCTAGCCCGCTAGCCAGCTAGCTAGCCCGCTAGCCAGCTAGCTAGCCCGCTAGCCAGCTAGCTAGCCCGCTAGCCAGCTAGCTAGCCCGCTAGCCAGCTAGCTAGCCCGCTAGCCAGCTAGCTAGCCAGCTTGCTAGCCTGCTGGCTAGCGGGCTAGCTAGCTGGCTAGCGGGCTGGCTAGCTGGCTAGCGGGCTGGCTAGCAGGCTAGCAAGCTGGCTAGCTAGCTGGCTAGCGGGCTAGCTACTGGCTAGCGGGCTAGCTAGCTGGCTAGCTAGCTGGCTAGCGGGCTGGCTAGGTAGCTGGCTAGGTAGCTGGCTAGCGGGCTGGCTAGCTAGCTAGCTGGCTGGCTGGCTAGCTAGCTAGCGGGCTAGCTAGCTGGCTAGCGGGCTAGCTAGCGGGCTAGCTAGCGGTCTAGCTGGCGGGCTAGCCAGCTGGCTAGCGGGCTAGCTAGCTGGCTAGCTAGCTGGCTAGCGGGCTAGCTAGCTGGCTAGCGGGCTAGCTAGCTAGCGGGCTGGCTAGCGGGCTGGCTAGCTGGCTAGCGGGCTAGCTAGCTGGCTAGCGGGCTAGCTAGCTGGCTAGCGGGCTAGCTGGCTAGCGGGCTAGCTAGCTGGCTAGCGGGCTAGCTGGCTAGCGGGCTGGCTAGCTAGCTGGCTAGCGGGCTGGCTAGGTAGCTGGCTAGCGGGCTAGCTAGCTAGCGGGCTAGCTAGCGGGCTAGCTAGCTGGCTAGCGGGCTAGCTAGCTGGCTAGCGGGCTAGCTAGCTGGCTAGCGGGCTAGCTAGCTGGCTAGCGGGCTAGCTAGCTGGCTAGCGGGCTAGCTAGCTGGCTAGCGGGCTAGCTAGCTGGCTAGCGGGCTAGCTAGCTGGCTAGCGGGCTAGCTAGCTGGCTAGCGGGCTAGCTAGCTGGCTAGCGGGCCAGCTAGCCAGCTGGCCAGCTAGCTAGCCCGCTAGCTAGCCCGCTAGCCAGCTAGCTAGCCAGCTAGCTAGCCAGCTAGCTAGCCCGCTAGCTAGCCAGCTAGCTAGCCCGCTAGCTAGCCCGCCAGCTAGCTAGCCCGCTAGCCAGCCCGCTAGCTAGCCCGCTAGCCAGCTAGCTAGCCCGCTAGCCAGCTAGCTAGCCCGCTAGCCAGCTAGCCAGCCCGCTAGCCAGCTAGCCAGCCCGCTAGCTAGCTAGCCCGCTAGCCAGCTAGCTAGCCCGCTAGCCAGCTAGCTAGCCAGCCCGCTAGCCAGCTAGCCCGCTAGCCAGCTAGCTAGCCCGCTAGCCAGCTAGCTAGCCCGCTAGCCAGCTAGCTAGCCCGCTAGCCAGCTGGCTAGCCCGCCAGCTAGACCGCTAGCCAGCTAGCTAGCCCGCTAGCCAGCTAGCTAGCCCGCTAGCCAGCTAGCCCGCTAGCCAGCCAGCTAGCCCGCTAGCCAGCTAGCTAGCCCGCTAGCCAGCTAGCTAGCCCGCTAGCTAGCCCGCTAGCCAGCTGGCTAGCCCGCCAGCTAGACCGCTAGCCAGCTAGCTAGCCCGCTAGCCAGCTAGCTAGCCCGCTAGCTAGCCAGCTAGCTAGCCAGCTAGCTAGCCCGCTAGCTAGCCCGCTAGCCAGCTAGCCCGCTAGCCAGCTAGCTAGCCCGCTAGCTAGCCCGCTAGCCAGCCCGCTAGCCAGCTACCTAGCCAGCCCGCTAGCCAGCTAGCTAGCCCGCTAGCCAGCTAGCTAGCCCGCTAGCCAGCTAGCTAGCCCGCTAGCCAGCTATCTAGCCCACTAGCCAGCTAGCTAGCCCGCTAGCCAGCTAGCTAGCCCGCTAGCCAGCTAGCTAGCCCGCTAGCCCGCTAGCCAGCTAGCTAGCCCGCTAGCCAGCTAGCTAGCCCGCTAGCCAGCAAGCTAGCCCGCTAGCCAGCTAGCTAGCCAGCTAGCTAGCCCGCTAGCCAGCTAGCTAGCCAGCTAGCTAGCCCGCTAGCCAGCTAGCTAGCCAGCTAGCTAGCCCGCTAGCCAGCTAGCTAGCCAGCTAGCTAGCCCGCTAGCCAGCTAGCTAGCCAGCTTGCTAGCCTGCTAGCCAGCCCGCTAGCCAGCTAGCTAGCCCGCTAGCCAGCTAGCTAGCCCGCTAGTCAGCTAGCTAGCCCGCTAGCCAGCTAGCTAGCCAGCTAGCTAGCCCGCTAGCCAGCCCGCTAGCTAGCCCGCTAGCCAGCTAGCCCGCTAGCCAGCTAGCTAGCCCGCTAGCCAGCTAGACAGCTAGCTAGCCAGCTACCTAGCCCCCTGGCCAGCCCGCTAGACAGCTAGCTAACCAGCTAGCCAGCTAGCTAGCCCGCTAGCCAGCTAGCTAGCCTGCTAGCCAGCTAGCTAGCCAGCTTGCTAGCCTGCTAGCCAGCCCGCTAGCCAGCTAGCTAGCCCGCTAGCCAGCTAGCTAGCCCGCTAGCTAGCCCGCTAGCCAGCTAGCTAGCCAGCTAGCTAGCCCGCTAGCCAGCTAGCTAGCCTGCTAGCCAGCTAGCTAGCCAGCTAGCTAGCCCGCTAGCCAGCTAGCTAGCCAGCTAGCTAGCCCGCTAGCCAGCTAGCTAGCCTGCTAGCCAGCTAGCTAGCCAGCTTGCTAGCCTGCTAGCTAGCCCGCTAGTCAGCTAGCTAGCCCGCTAGCCAGCTAGCTAGCCCGCTAGCTAGCCCGCTAGCCAGCTAGCTAGCCAGCTAGCTAGCCCGCTAGCCAGCTACCTAGCCAGCCCGCTAGCCAGCTAGCTAGCCAGCCCGCTAGCCAGCTAGCCCACTAGCCAGCTAGCTAGCCCGCTAGCCAGCTAGCTAGCCCGCTAGCCAGCTGGCTAGCCCGCCAGCTAGACCGCTAGCCAGCAAGCTAGCCCGCTAGCCAGCTAGCTAGCCCGCTAGCTAGCTAGCTAGCCCGCTAGCTAGCCAGCTAGCTAGCCAGCTAGCTAGCCCGCTAGCTAGCCCGCTAGCCAGCTAGCTAGCCCGCTAGCTAGCTAGCCAGCCCGCTAGCCAGCTACCTAGCCAGCTAGCTAGCCAGTAGCTAGCCCGCTAGCCAGCTAGCTAGCCAGCTTGCCCGCTAGCCAGCTAGCTAGCCCGCTAGCCAGCTAGCTAGCCCGCTAGCCAGCTAGCCAGCCCGCTAGCCAGCTAGCCAGCCCGCTAGCCAGCCCGCTAGCCAGCTAGCTAGCCCGCTAGCCAGCTAGCTAGCCCGCTAGCCAGCTAGCTAGCCCGCTAGCCAGCTAGCCAGCTAGCTAGCTAGCCCGCTAGCCAGCTAGCTAGCCCGCTAGCCAGCCAGCTAGCCCGCTAGCCAGCCAGCTAGCCCGCTAGCCAGCCCGCTAGCCAACTAGCTGGCTAGCGGTGTAGCTGGCGGGCTAGCCAGCTAGCTAGCCCGCTAGCTAGCTAGCCAGCCCGCTAGCCAGCTAGCTAGCCAGCCCGCTAGCCAGCTAGCTAGCCAGCCCGCTAGCCAGCTAGCTAGCCCGCTAGCCAGCTAGCCCGCTAGCCAGCTAGCCCGCTAGCCAGCTAGCCCGCTAGCCAGCTAGCCCGCTAGCCAGCTAGCTAGCCCGCTAGCCAGCTAGCTAGCCCGCTAGCCAGCTAGCTAGCCCGCTAGCCCGCTAGCCAGCTAGCTAGCCCGCTAGCCAGCTAGCCAGCCCGCTAGCCAGCTAGCCAGCCCGCTAGCCAGCTAGCCAGCCCACTAGCCAGCTAGCTAGTCCGCTAGCCAGCCAGCTAGACCGCTAGCCAGCTAGCTAGCCCGCTAGCCAGCTAGCAAGTCCGCTAGCTAGCCCGCTAGCCAGCTAGCTAGCCCGCTAGCCAGCTAGCTAGCCCGCTAGCCAGCCCGCTAGCCAGCTAGCTAGCCCGCTAGCGAGCCCGCTAGCCTGCTAGCTAGCCCGCTAGCTAGGCCGCTAGCTAGCCCGCTAGCCAGCCCGCTAGCCAGCCCGCTAGCCCGCTAGCCAGCCCGCTAGCCAGCTAGGCAGCCCGCTAGCCAGCTAGCAAGTCCGCTAGCCAGCCAACTAGCCCGCTAGCCAGCTAGCTAACCAGCTAGCCCGCTAGCCAGCTACCTAGCCCGCTAGCCAGCTAGCTAGCCCGCTAGCTAGCCCGCTAGCCAGCTAGCTAGCCAGCTAGCTAGCCCGCTAGCCAGCTACCTAGCCAGCCCGCTAGCCAGCTAGCTAGCCAGCCCGCTAGCCAGCTAGCCCACTAGCCAGCTAGCCAGCCCGCTAGCCAGCTAGCCCACTAGCCAGCTAGCTAGCCCGCTAGCCAGCTAGCTAGCCCGCTAGCCAGCTGGCTAGCCCGCCAGCTAGACCGCTAGCCAGCAAGCTAGCCCGCTAGCCAGCTAGCTAGCCAGCTAGCTAGCCAGCTAGCTAGCCCGCTAGCTAGCCCGCTAGCCAGCTAGCTAGCCCGCTAGCTAGCTAGCCAGCCCGCTAGCCAGCTACCTAGCCAGCTAGCTAGCCAGTAGCTAGCCCGCTAGCCAGCTAGCTAGCCAGCTTGCTAGCCTGCTAGCCAGCCCGCTAGCCAGCTAGCTAGCCCGCTAGCCAGCTAGCTAGCCCGCTAGCCAGCTAGCTAGCCCGCTAGCCAGCTAGCTAGCCCGCTAGCCAGCTAGCTAGCCCGCTAGCCAGCGAGCTAGCCCGCTAGCCAGCTAGCCCGCTAGCCAGCTAGCTAGCCCGCTAGCCAGCTAGCTAGCCCGCTAGCCAGCTAGCCAGCCCGCTAGCCAGCTAGCCAGCCCGCTAGCCAGCCCGCTAGCCAGCTAGCTAGCCCGCTAGCCAGCTAGCTAGCCCGCTAGCCAGCTAGCTAGCCCGCTAGCCAGCTAGCCAGCTAGCTAGCTAGCCCGCTAGCCAGCTAGCTAGCCCGCTAGCCAGCCAGCTAGCCCGCTAGCCAGCCAGCTAGCCCGCTAGCCAGCCAGCTAGCCCGCTAGCCAGCCCGCTAGCCAACTAGCTGGCTAGCGGTGTAGCTGGCGGGCTAGCCAGCTAGCTAGCCCGCTAGCTAGCTAGCCAGCCCGCTAGCCAGCTAGCTAGCCAGCCCGCTAGCCAGCTAGCTAGCCAGCCCGCTAGCCAGCTAGCTAGCCCGCTAGCCAGCTAGCCCGCTAGCCAGCTAGCTAGCCCGCTAGCCAGCTAGCTAGCCCGCTAGCCAGCTAGCTAGCCCGCTAGCCAGCTAGCTAGCCCGCTAGCCCGCTAGCCAGCTAGCTAGCCCGCTAGCCAGCTAGCCAGCCCGCTAGCCAGCTAGCCAGCCCGCTAGCCAGCTAGCCAGCCCACTAGCCAGCTAGCTAGTCCGCTAGCCAGCCAGCTAGACCGCTAGCCAGCTAGCTAGCCCGCTAGCCAGCTAGCAAGTCCGCTAGCTAGCCCGCTAGCCAGCTAGCTAGCCCGCTAGCCAGCTAGCTAGCCCGCTAGCCAGCCCGCTAGCCAGCTAGCTAGCCCGCTAGCGAGCCCGCTAGCCTGCTAGCTAGCCCGCTAGCTAGGCCGCTAGCTAGCCCGCTAGCCAGCCCGCTAGCCAGCCCGCTAGCCCGCTAGCCAGCCCGCTAGCCAGCTAGGCAGCCCGCTAGCCAGCTAGCAAGTCCGCTAGCCAGCCAACTAGCCCGCTAGCCAGCTAGCTAGCCCGCTAGCTAGCGGGCTAGCTAGCTGGCTGGCTAGCTAGCGGGCTAGGTAGCTGGCTAGCTAGCTGGCTATCGGGCTAGGTAGCTGGCTAGCGGGCTAGGTAGCTGGCTAGCGGGCTAGCTAGCTGGCTAGCGGGCTAGCTAGCCAGCTACCTAGCCCGCTAGCTAGCTAGCTAGCCCCCTAGCCAGCTAGCCAGCCCGCTAGCCAGCTAGCCAGCCCGCTAGCCAGCTAGCTAGCCAGCTAGCTAGCCCGCTAGCTAGCCCGCTAGCCAGCTAGCTAACCAGCTAGCCAGCTAGCTAGCCCGCTAGCCAGCTAGCTAGCCCGCTAGCCAGCTAGCTAGCCCGCTAGCCAGCTAGCCAGCCCGCTAGCCAGCTAGCTAGCCCGCTAGCCAGCTAGCTAGCCCGCTAGCCAGCTAGCTAGCCCGCTAGCTAGTAGCTAGCCCGCTAGCCAGTAGCTAGCCCGCTAGCCAGCGAGCTAGCCAGCTAGCTAGCCCGCTAGCCAGCTAGCCCGCTAGCCAGCTAGCCCGCTAGCCAGCTAGCTAGCCCGCTAGCCAGCTAGCTAGCCCGCTAGCCAGCTAGCCAGCCCGCTAGCCAGCTAGCCAGCCCGCTAGCCAGCTAGCCAGCCCGCTAGCCAGCTAGCTAGCCCGCTAGCTAGCCCGCTAGCCAGCTAGCTAGCCCGCTAGCCAGCTAGCTAGCCCGCTAGCCAGCTAGCTAACCAGCTAGCCCGCTAGCCAGCTACCTAGCCCGCTAGCCAGCTAGCTAGCCCGCTAGCCAGCTAGCTAACCAGCTAGCCAGCTAGCTAACCAGCTAGCCAGCTAGCTAGCCCGCTAGCCAGCTACCTAGCCCGCTAGCCAGCTAGCTAGCCCGCTAGCCAGCTAGCCCGCTAGCCAGCTAGCCCGCTAGCCAGCTAGCTAGCCCGCTAGCCAGCTAGCTAGCCCGCTAGCCAGCTAGCCAGCCCGCTAGCCAGCTAGCCAGCTAGCTAGCTAGCCCGCTAGCCAGCTAGCTAGCCCGCTAGCCAGCCAGCTAGCCCGCTAGCCAGCCAGCTAGCCCGCTCGCTAGCCAACTAGCTGGCTAGCGGTGTAGCTGGCGGGCTAGCCAGCTAGCTAGCCCGCTAGCTAGCTAGCCAGCCCGCTAGCCAGCTAGCTAGCCAGCTAGCTAGCCAGCCCGCTAGCCAGCTAGCTAGCCCGCTAGCCAGCTAGCTAGCCCGCTAGCCAGCTAGCCCGCTAGCCAGCTAGCTAGCCCGCTAGCCAGCTAGCCAGCTAGCCCGCTAGCCAGCTAGCTAGCCCGCTAGCCAGCTAGCTAGCCCGCTAGCCAGCTAGCTAGCCAGCTACCTAGCCCCCTAGCCAGCCCGCTAGCCAGCTAGCTAACCAGCTAGCTACCTAGCCCCCTAGCCAGCCCGCTAGCCAGCTCGCTAGCCAGCTAGCTAACCAGCTAGCCAGCTAGCTAGCCCGCTAGCCAGCTAGCTAGCCCGCTAGCCCGCTAGCCAGCTAGCTAGCCCGCTAGCTAGCCCGCTAGCCAGCTAGCTACCCCGCTAGCCAACTAGCTAGCCCGCTAGCCAGCTAGCTAGCCCGCTAGCCAGCTGGCTAGCCCGCCAGCTAGACCGCTAGCCAGCTAGCTAGCCCGCTAGCTAGCCCGCTAGCCAGCTAGCTAGCCCGCTAGCTAGCTAGCCAGCCCGCTAGCCAGCTAGCTAGCTAGCCAGCCCGCTAGCCAGCTACCTAGCCAGCTACCTAGCCAGCTAGCTAGCCAGCTAGCTAGCCCGCTAGCCAGCTAGCTAGCCCGCTAGCCAGTAGCTAGCCCGCTAGCCAGCTAGCTAGCCAGCCCGCTAGCCAGCTAGCTAGCCAGCTAGCTAGCCCGCTAGCCAGCTAGCCCGCTAGCCAGCTAGCCCGCTAGCCAGCTAGCTAGCCCGCTAGCCAGCTAGCCCGCTAGCCAGCTAGCTAGCCCGCTAGCCAGCTAGCCCGCTAGCCAGCTAGCTAGCCCGCTAGCCAGCTAGCTAGCCCGCTAGCCAGCTAGCTAGCCAGCTACCTAGCCCCCTAGCCAGCCCGCTAGCCAGCTAGCTAACCAGCTAGCTACCTAGCCCCCTAGCCAGCCCGCTAGCCAGCTCGCTAGCCAGCTAGCTAACCAGCTAGCCAGCTAGCTAGCCCGCTAGCCAGCTAGCTACCCCGCTAGCTAACTAGCTAGCCCGCTAGCCAGCTAGCTAGCCCGCTAGCCAGCTGGCTAGCCCGCCAGCTAGACCGCTAGCCAGCTAGCTAGCCCGCTAGCTAGCCCGCTAGCCAGCTAGCTAGCCCGCTAGCTAGCTAGCCAGCCCGCTAGCCAGCTAGCTAGCTAGCCAGCCCGCTAGCCAGCTACCTAGCCAGCTACCTAGCCACCTAGCTAGCTAGCCCGCTAGCCAGCTAGCTAGCCCGCTAGCCAGCTAGCTAGCCAGCCCGCTAGCCAGATAGCTAGCAAGCCCGCTAGATAGCCCGCTAGCCAGCTAGCTAACCAGCTAGCTATCCCGCTAGCCAGCTAGCTATCCCGCTAGCCAGCCCGCTAGCCAGCTAGCTAGCTAGCCAGCCCGCTAGCCAGCTACCTAGCCAGCTACCTAGCCAGCGCGCTAGCCAGCTAGCTAGCCAGCCCGCTAGCCAGCTAGCCAGCCCGCTAGCCAGCTAGCTAGCCCGCTAGCCAGCTAGCTAGCCCGCTAGCCAGCTAGCTAGCCCGCTAGCCAGCTAGCTAGCCCGCTAGCCAGCTAGCTAGCCCGCTAGCCAGCTAGCTAGCCCGCTAGCCAGCTAGCTAGCCCGCTAGCTGGCTAGCCCGCTAGCCAGCTACCTAGCCAGCCCGCTAGCCAGCTAGCTAGCCAGCTAGCCAGCCTGCTAGCCAGCTAGCTAGCCAGCCCGCTAGCCAGATAGCTAGCCCGCTAGCCAGCTAGCTAGCCCGCTAGCAAGCTAGCCCGCTAGCCAGCTAGCCCGCTAGCCAGCTAGCCCGCTAGCCAGCTAGCTAGCCCGCTAGCCAGCTAGCCCGCTAGCCAGCTAGCTAGCCAGCTAGCTAGCCAGCTAGCTAGCCAGCTAGCTAGCCAGCTAGCTAGCCAGCTACCTAGCCCCCTAGCCAGCCCGCTAGCCAGCTAGCCAGCCCGCTAGCCAGCTAGCTAACCAGCTAGCCAGCCAGCTAGCCCGCTAGCCAGCTAGCTAGCCCGCTAGCCAGCTAGCTAGCCCGCTAGCCAGCTAGCTAGCCCGCTAGCCAGCTAGCTAGCCCGCTAGCCAGCAAGCTAGCCCGCTAGCCAGCTAGCTAGCCCGCTAGCCAGCTAGCTAGCCCGCTAGCCAGCTAGCTAGCCCGCTAGCCAGCTAGCTAGCCCGCTAGCCAGCTAGCTAGCCCGCTAGTCAGCTAGCTAGCCCGCTAGCCAGCTAGCTAGCCCGCTAGCCAGCTAGCTAGCCAGCTAGCTAGCCCGCTAGCCAGCTAGCTAGCCCGCTAGCGAGTAGCTAGCTAACCAGCTAGCCAGCTAGCTAGCCCGCTAGCCAGCTAGCTAGCCTGCTAGCCAGCTAGCCAGCTAGCTAGCCAGCTTGCTAGCCTGCTAGCCAGCCCGCTAGCCAGCTAGCTAGCCCGCTAGCCAGCTAGCCAGCTAGCTAGCCCGCTAGCCAGCTAGCTAGCCCGCTAGCCAGCTAGCTAGCCGCTAGCCAGCTAGATATCCCTCTAGCCAGCTAGCTAGCCAGCTAGCTAGCCAGCCCGCTAGCCAGCTAGCTAGCCAGCCCGCTAGCCAGCTAGCTAGCCAGCCCGCTAGCCAGCTAGCTAGCCCGCTAGCCAGTAGCTAGCCCGCTAGCCAGCTAGCTAGCCAGCTTGCTAGCCTGCTAGCCCGCTAGCTAGCCTGCTAGCCAGCTAGCTAGCCTGCTAGCCAGCTAGCTAGCCAGCTTGCTAGCCTGCTAGCCAGCCCGCTAGCCAGCTAGCTAGCCCGCTAGCCAGCTAGCTAGCCCGCTAGCCAGCTAGCTAGCCCGCTAGCCAGCTAGCTAGCCAGCTAGCTAGCCAGCTAGCTAGCCCGCTAGCCAGCTAGCTAGCCCGCTAGCCAGCTAGATAGCCCGCTAGCCAGCTAGCCCGCTAGCCAGCTAGCTAGCCCGCTAGCCAGCTAGCCAGCCCGCTAGCCAGCTAGCTAGCCCGCTAGCCAGCTAGCTAGCCCGCTAGCCAGTAGCTGGCCCGCTAGCTAGCCCGCTAGCTAGCCAGCTTGCTAGCCCGCTAGCCTGCTAGCCAGCCCGCTAGCCAGCTAGCTAGCCCGCTAGCTAGCCCGCTAGCCAGCTAGCTAGCCCGCTAGCCAGCTAGCTAGCCCGCTAGCGAGTAGCTAGCCCGCTAGCCAGCGAGCTAGCCAGCGAGCTAGCCAGCTAGCTAGCCGCTAGCCAGCTAGATATCCCTCTAGCCAGCTAGCTAGCCAGCTAGCTAGCCAGCCCGCTAGCCAGCTAGCTAGCCCGCTAGCCAGCTAGCTAGCCCGCTAGCCAGCTAGCTAGCCCGCTAGCCAGCTAGCCAGCTAGCTAGCCCGCTAGCCAGCTAGCTAGCCCGCTAGCCAGCTAGCTAGCCCGCTAGCCAGCTAGCTAGCCGCTAGCCAGCTAGATATCCCTCTAGCCAGCTAGCTAGCCAGCTAGCTAGCCAGCCCGCTAGCCAGCTAGCTAGCCAGCCCGCTAGCCAGCTAGCTAGCCAGCTTGCTAGCCAGCCCGCTAGCCAGCTAGCTAGCCCGCTAGCCAGCTAGCTAGCCCGCTAGCCAGCTAGCTAGCCCGATAGCCAGCTAGCTAGCCCGCTAGCCAGCTAGCTAGCCCGCTAGCCAGCTAGCTAGCCCGCTAGCCAGCTAGCTAGCTAGCCCGCTAGCCAGCTAGCTAGCCCGCTAGCCAGCTAGCTAGCCCGCTAGCCAGCTAGCTAGCCCGCTAGCCAGCTGGCTAGCCCGCCAGCTAGACCGCTAGCCAGCTAGCTAGCCCGCTAGCCAGCTAGCTAGCCAGCTAGCTAGCCCGCTAGCCCGCTAGCCAGCTAGCTAGTCCGCTAGCTAGCCCGCTAGCCAGCTAGCTAGCCCGCTAGCCAGCTACCTAGCCAGCCCGCTAGCCAGCTAGCTAGCCAGTAGCTAGCCCGCTAACCAGCTAGCTAGCCAGCTTGCTAGCCTGCTAGCCAGCCCGCTAGCCAGCTAGCTAGCCCGCTAGCCAGCTAGCTAGCCCGCTAGCCAGCTAGCTAGCCCGCTAGCCAGCTAGCTAGCCCGCTAGCCAGCTAGCTAGCCCGCTAGCCAGTAGCTAGCCCGCTAGCCAGCGAGCTAGCCCGCTAGCCCGCTAGCCAGCTAGCTAGCGCGCTAGCCAGCTAGCCAGCCCGCTAGCCAGCTAGCCAGCCCGCTAGCCAGCTAGCCAGCCCGCTAGCCAGCTAGCCAGCCCGCTAGCCAGCTAGCTAGCCCGCTAGCCAGCTAGCTAGCCCGCTAGCCAGCTAGCTAGCCAGCTAGCTAGCCCGCTAGCCAGCTAGCCCGCTAGCCAGCTAGCCCGCTAGCCAGCTAGCTAGCCCGCTAGCTAGCCCGCTAGCCAGCTAGCTAGCCAGCTACCTAGCCCCCTACCCAGCCCGCTAGCCAGCCCGCTAGCCAGCTAGCTAGCCCGCTAGCCAGCTAGCTAGCCCGCTAGCCAGCAAGCTAGCCCGCTAGCCAGCTAGCTAGCCCGCTAGCCAGCTAGCTAGCCCGCTAGCCAGCTAGCTAGCCCGCTAGCCAGCTAGCTAGCCCGCTAGCCAGCTAGCTAGCCCGCTAGTCAGCTAGCTAGCCCGCTAGCCAGCTAGCTAGCCCGCTAGCTAGCCCGCTAGCCAGCCCGCTAGCTAGCCCGCTAGCTAGCCCGCTAGCTAGCCCGGTAGCCAGCTAGCCCGCTAGCCAGCTAGCCCGCTAGCCAGCTAGCCCGCTAGCCAGCTAGACAGCTAGCTAGCCAGCTACCTAGCCCCCTGGCCAGCCCGCTAGACAGCTAGCTAACCAGCTAGCCAGCTAGCTAGCCCGCTAGCCAGCTAGCTAGCCAAATTGCTAGCCAGCCCGCTAGCCAGCTAGCTAGCCCGCTAGCCAGCTAGCTAGCCCGCTAGTCAGCTAGCTAGCCCGCTAGCTAGCTAGCTAGCCAGCTAGCTAGCCCGCTAGCTAGCCCGCTAGCCAGCTAGCTAGCCAGCTAGCTAGCCCGCTAGCTAGCCCGCTAGCCAGCCCGCTAGCTAGCCCGCTAGCTAGCCCGCTAGCCAGCTAGCTAGCCCGCTAGCCAGCTAGCCCGCTAGCTAGCCAGCTACCTAGCCCGCTAGCCAGCTAGACAGCTAGCTAGCCAGCTACCTAGCCCCCTGGCCAGCCCGCTAGACAGCTAGCTAACCAGCTAGCCAGCTAGCTAGCCCGCTAGCCAGCTAGCTAGCCTGCTAGCCAGCTAGCTAGCCAGCTTGCTAGCATGCTAGCCAGCCCGCTAGCCAGCTAGGCTCGCTCGCCAGCTAGCTAGCCCGCTAGCCAGCTATCAAGCCCGCTAGCTAGCCCGCTAGCTAGCCTGCTAGCCAGCTAGCTAGCCTGCTAGCCAGCTAGCTAGCCAGCTTGCTAGCCTGCTAGCCAGCCCGCTAGCCAGCTAGCTAGCCCGCTAGCCAGCTAGCTAGCCCGCTAGCCAGCTAGCTAGCCCGCTAGCCAGCTAGCTAGCCAGCTAGCTAGCCAGCTAGCTAGCCAGCTAGCTAGCCCGCTAGCCAGCTAGCTAGCCCGCTAGCCAGCTAGATAGCCCGCTAGCCAGCTAGCTAGCCCGCTAGCCAGCTAGCTAGCCAGCTAGCTAGCCCGCTAGCTAGCCCGCTAGCCAGCTAGCTAGCCCGCTAGCTAGCTAGCCAGCCCGCTAGCCAGCTACCTAGCCAGCTAGCTAGCCAGTAGCTAGCCCGCTAGCCAGCTAGCTAGCCAGCTTGCTAGCCTGCTAGCCAGCCCGCTAGCCAGCTAGCTAGCCCGCTAGCCAGCGAGCTAGCCCGCTAGCCAGCTAGCCCGCTAGCCAGCTAGCTAGCCCGCTAGCCAGCTAGCTAGCCCGCTAGCCAGCCCGCTAGCCAGCCCGCTAGCCAGCCCGCTAGCCAGCTAGCTAGCCCGCTAGCCAGCTAGCTAGCCCGCTAGCCAGCTAGCTAGCCCGCTAGCCAGCTAGCTAGCCCGCTAGCCAGCTAGCTAGCCAGCTAGCTAGCCCGCTAGCCAGCTGGCTAGCCCGCCAGCTAGACCGCTAGCTAGCCCGCTAGCTAGCCCGCTAGCCAGCTAGCTAGCCCGCTAGCTAGCTAGCCAGCCAGCCAGCCAGCTAGCTAGCTAGCCAGCCCGCTAGCCAGCTACCTAGCCAGCTACCTAGCCAGCCCGCTAGCCAGCTAGCTAGCCAGCTAGCTAGCCCGCTAGCCAGCTAGCCAGTAGCTAGCCCGCTGGCCAGCTTGCTAGCCTGCTAGCCAGCCCGCTAGCCAGCTAGCTAGCCCGCTAGCCAGCTAGCTAGCCAGCTAGCTAGCCCGCTAGCCAGCTAGCTAGCCCGCTAGCCAGCTAGCTAGCCCGCTAGCTAGCTAGCCCGCTAGCCAGCTACCTAGCCAGCCCGCTAGCCAGCTAGCTAGCCAGCTAGCCCGCTAGCCAGCTAGCCAGCCCGCTAGCCAGCTAGCCAGCCCGCTAGCCAGCTAGCCCGCTAGCCAGCTACCTAGCCAGCCCGCTAGCCAGCTAGCTAGCCAGCCCGCTAGCCAGCTAGCCCGCTAGCCAGCTAGCCAGCCCGCTAGCCAGCTAGCCAGCCCGCTAGCCAGCTAGCCCGCTAGCCAGCTAGCTAGCCCGCTAGCCAGCTAGCTAGCCCGCTAGCCAGCTAGCCCGCTAGCCAGCTAGCTAGCCCGCTAGCCAGCTAGCCAGCTAGCTAGCCCGCTAGCTAGCCCGCTAGCCAGCTACCTAGCCCCCTAGCCAGCCCGCTAGCCAGCAAGCCAGCCCGCTAGCCAGCTAGCTAACCAGCTAGCCAGCTAGCTAGCCCGCTAGCCAGCTAGCTAGCCCGCTAGCCAGCTAGCTAGCCCGCTAGCCAGCTAGCTAGCCCGCTAGCCAGCTAGCTAGCCCGCTAGCCAGCTAGCTAGCCCGCTAGCCAGCTAGCTAGCCCGCTAGCCAGCAAGCTAGCCCGCTAGCCAGCTAGCTAGCCAGCTAGCTAGCCCGCTAGCCAGCTAGCTAGCCCGCTAGCCAGCTAGCTAGCCCGCTAGCCAGCTAGCTAGCCAGCTAGCTAGCCCGCTAGCCAGCTAGCTAGCCAGCTTGCTAGCCTGCTAGCCAGCCCGCTAGCCAGCTAGCTAGCCCGCTAGCCAGCTAGCTAGCCCGCTAGCCAGCTAGCTAGCCCGCTAGCCAGCTAGCTAGCCCGCTAGCCAGCTAGCTAGCCCGCTAGCTAGCTAGCCCGCTAGCCAGCTACCTAGCCAGCCCGCTAGCCAGCTAGCTAGCCAGCCCGCTAGCCAGCTAGCCCGCTAGCCAGCTAGCTAGCCCGCTAGACAGCTAGCTAACCAGCTAGCCAGCTAGCTAGCCCGCTAGCCAGCTAGCTAGCCTGCTAGCCAGCTAGCTAGCCAGCTTGCTAGCCTGCTAGCCAGCCCGCTAGCCAGCTAGCTAGCCCGCTAGCCAGCTAGCTAGCCCGCTAGTCAGCTAGCTAGCCCGCTAGCCAGCTAGCTAGCCCGCTAGCTAGCCCGCTAGCCAGCTAGCTAGCCAGCTAGCTAGCCCGCTAGCTAGCCAGCTAGCTAGCCCGCTAGCTAGCCCGCTAGCTAGCTAGCCCGCTAGCCGGCCCGCTAGCCAGCTAGCCCGCTAGCCAGCTAGACAGATAGCTAGCCAGCTACCTAGCCCGCTAGCCAGCTAGCTAGCCAGCTACCTAGCCCCCTGGCCAGCCCGCTAGACAGCTAGCTAACCAGCTAGCCAGCTAGCTAGCCCGCTAGCCAGCTAGCTAGCCTGCTAGCCAGCTAGCTAGCCAGCTTGCTAGCCTGCTAGCCAGCCCGCTAGCCAGCTAGCTAGCCCGCTAGCCAGCTAGCTAGCCCGCTAGCCAGCTAGCTAGCCCGCTAGCCAGCTAGCTAGCCCGCTAGCCAGCTAGCTAGCCCGCTAGCCAGCTAGCTAGCCAGCTAGCTAGCCCGCTAGCCAGCTAGCTAGCCAGCTAGATAGCCCGCTAGCCAGCTAGATAGCCCGCTAGCCAGCTAGCTAGCCCGCTAGCTAGCTAGCCAGCTAGCTAGCCAGCTAGCTAGCCCGCTAGCCAGCTAGCTAGCCCGCTAGCCAGCTAGCCAGCCCGCTAGCCAGCTAGCTAGCCCGCTAGCCAGTAGCTAGCCCGCTAGCTAGCCAGCTTGCTAGCCCGCTAGCCTGCTAGCCAGCCCGCTAGCCAGCTAGCTAGCCCGCTAGCCAGCTAGCTAGCCCGCTAGCCAGCTAGCTAGCCCGCTAGCCAGCTAGCTAGCCCGCTAGCCAGCTAGCTAGCCCGCTAGCGAGTAGCTGGCCCGCTAGCCCGCTAGCCAGCCAGCTAGCCCGCTAGCTAGCCAGCCCGCTAGCCAGCCCGCTAGCCAACTAGCTGGCTAGCGGTGTAGCTGGCGGGCTAGCCAGCTAGCTAGCCCGCTAGCTAGCTAGCCAGCCCGCTAGCCAGCTAGCTAGCCAGCCCGCTAGCCAGCTAGCTAGCCCGCTAGCTAGCCAGCCCGCTAGCCAGCTAGCTAGCCAGCCCGCTAGCCAGCTAGCTAGCCCGCTAGCCAGCTAGCCCGCTAGCCAGCTAGCTAGCCAGCTAGCTAGCCCGCTAGCCAGCTAGCTAGCCCGCTAGCCAGCTAGCTAGCCCGCTAGCCAGCTAGCCCGCTAGCCAGCTAGCTAGCCAGCTACCTAGTCCCCTAGCCAGCCCGCTAGACAGCTAGCTAACCAGCTAGCCAGCTAGCTAGCCCGCTAGCCAGCTAGCTAGCCTGCTAGCCAGCTAGCTAGCCAGCTTGCTAGCCTGCTAGCCAGCCCGCTAGCCAGCTAGCTAGCCCGCTAGCCAGCCCGCTAGCCAGCTAGCCAGCCCGCTAGCCAGCTAGCTAGCCCGCTAGCCAGCTAGCTAGCCCGCTAGCCAGCTAGCTAGCCCGCTAGCCAGCTAGCTAGCCCGCTAGCCAGCTAGCTAGCCCGCTAGCCAGCTAGCTAGCCCGCTAGCAAGCTAGCTAGCCCGCTAGCCAGCTAGCTAGCCCGCTAGCCAGCTAGCTAGCCCGCTAGCCAGCTAGCTAACCAGCTAGCCAGCTAGCTAACCAGCTAGCCAGCTAGCTAGCCCGCTAGCCAGCTAGCTAACCAGCTAGCCAGCTAGCTAGCCCGCTAGCCAGCTACCTAGCCCGCTAGCCAGCTAGCTAGCCCGCTAGCTAGCCCGCTACCAGCCAGCTAGCCAGCTAGCTAGCCCGCTAGCTAGCCCGCTACCAGCCAGCTAGCTAGCCCGCTAGCCAGCTAGCTAGCCCGCTAGCCAGCTAGCTAGCCCGCTAGCCAGCTAGCTAGCCCGCTAGCCAGCTAGCTAGCCCGCTAGCCAGCTAGCTAGCCCGCTAGCCAGCTAGCTAGCCCGCTAGCCAGCCCGCTAGCCAGCCCGCTAGCCAGCCCGCTAGCCAGCTAGCCAGCTAGCTAGCCCGCTAGCCAGCTAGCTAGCCCGCTAGCCAGCTAGCTAGCCCGCTAGCCAGCTAGCTAGCCCGCTAGCCCGCTAGCCAGCTAGCTAGCCCGCTAGCCAGCTAGCCCGCTAGCCAGCTAGCTAGCCCGCTAGCCAGCTAGCTAGCCCGCTAGCCAGCTAGCCCGCTAGCCAGCTAGCTAGCCCGCTAGCCAGCTAGCTAGCCCGCTAGCCAGCTAGCCCGCTAGCCAGCTAGCTAGCCAGCTACCTAGCCCCCTAGCCAGCCCGCTAGACAGCTAGCTAACCAGCTAGCCCGCTAGCCAGCTAGCTAGCCCGCTAGCTAGCCCGCTAGCCAGCCCGCTAGCCAGCCCGCTAGCCAGCTAGCCAGCCCGCTAGCCAGCTAGCTAGCCCGCTAGCCAGCTAGCTAGCCCGCTAGCCAGCTAGCCCGCTAGCCAGCTAGCTAGCCCGCTAGCCAGCTAGCCCGCTAGCCAGCTAGCCCGCTAGCCAGCTAGCTAGCCCGCTAGCCAGCTAGCCCGCTAGCCAGCTAGCTAGCCCGCTAGCCAGCTAGCTAGCCCGCTAGCCAGCTAGCCCGCTAGCCAGCTAGCTAGCCCGCTAGCCAGCTAGCCCGCTAGCCAGCTAGCTAGCCCGCTAGCCAGCTAGCTAGCCCGCTAGCCAGCTAGCCCGCTAGCCAGCTAGCTAGCCCGCTAGCCAGCTAGCTAGCCCGCTAGCCAGCTAGCCCGCTAGCCAGCTAGCTAGCCAGCTACCTAGCCCCCTAGCCAGCCCGCTAGACAGCTAGCTAACCAGCTAGCCCGCTAGCCAGCTAGCTAGCCCGCTAGCTAGCTAGCCCGCTAGCCAGCTATCAAGCCCGCTAGCTAGCTGGCTAGCCAGCTTGCTAGCCAGCCCGCTAGCCAGCTAGCTAGCCCGCTAGCCAGCTAGCTAGCCCGCTAGTCAGCTAGCTAGCCCGCTAGCCAGCTAGCTAGCCAGCTGGCTAGCCCGCTAGCCAGCCCGCTAGCTAGCCCGCTAGCCAGCTAGCTAGCCCGCTAGCCAGCTAGACAGCTAGCTAGCCAGCTACCTAGCCCCCTGGCCAGCCCGCTAGACAGCTAGCTAACCAGCTAGCCAGCTAGCTAGCCCGCTAGCCAGCTAGCTAGCCTGCTAGCCAGCTAGCTAGCCAGCTTGCTAGCCTGCTAGCCAGCCCGCTAGCCAGCTAGCTAGCCCGCTAGCCAGCTAGCTAGCCCGCTAGTCAGCTAGCTAGCCCGCTAGCCAGCTAGCTAGCCCGCTAGCTAGCCCGCTAGCCAGCTAGCTAGCCAGCTAGCTAGCCCGCTAGCTAGCCCGCTAGCTAGCTAGCCCGCTAGCCAGCCCGCTAGCCAGCTAGACAGATAGCTAGCCAGCTACCTAGCCCGCTAGCCAGCTAGCTAGCCCGCTAGCCAGCTAGCTAGCCTGCTAGCCAGCTAGCTAGCCAGCTTGCTAGCCTGCTAGCCAGCCCGCTAGCCAGCTAGCTAGCCCGCTAGCCAGCTAGCTAGCCCGCTAGCCAGCTAGCTAGCCCGCTAGCCAGCTAGCTAGCCCGCTAGCCAGCTAGCTAGCCCGCTAGCCAGCTAGCTAGCCCGCTAGCGAGTAGCTGGCCCGCTAGCCCGCTAGCCAGCCAGCTAGCCCGCTAGCTAGCCAGCCCGCTAGCCAGCCCGCTAGCCAACTAGCTGGCTAGCGGTGTAGCTGGCGGGCTAGCCAGCTAGCTAGCCCGCTAGCTAGCTAGCCAGCCCGCTAGCCAGCTAGCTAGCCAGCCCGCTAGCCAGCTAGCTAGCCCGCTAGCTAGCCAGCCCGCTAGCCAGCTAGCTAGCCAGCCCGCTAGCCAGCTAGCTAGCCCGCTAGCCAGCTAGCCCGCTAGCCAGCTAGCTAGCTAGCCCGCTAGCCAGCTAGCCCGCTAGCCAGCTAGCTAGCCAGCTAGCTAGCCCGCTAGCCAGCTAGCTAGCCCGCTAGCCAGCTAGCTAGCCCGCTAGCCAGCTAGCTAGCCCGCTAGCCAGCTAGCCCGCTAGCCAGCTAGCCAGCTAGCCCGCTAGCCAGCTAGCTAGCCCGCTAGCCAGCTAGCCCGCTAGCCAGCTAGCCAGCTAGCCCGCTAGCCAGCTAGCTAGCCAGCTACCTAGTCCCCTAGCCAGCCCGCTAGACAGCTAGCTAACCAGCTAGCCAGCTAGCTAGCCCGCTAGCCAGCTAGCTAGCCTGCTAGCCAGCTAGCTAGCCAGCTTGCTAGCCTGCTAGCCAGCCCGCTAGCCAGCTAGCTAGCCCGCTAGCCAGCGAGCTGGCCAGCTAGCTAGCCAGCTAGCTAGCCCGCTAGCCAGCTAGCCAGCCCGCTAGCCAGCTAGCTAGCCCGCTAGCCAGCTAGCTAGCCCGCTAGCCAGCTAGCTAGCCCGCTAGCCAGCTAGCCAGCTAGCTAGCCCGCTAGCCAGCTAGCTAGCCCGCTAGCAAGCTAGCTAGCCCGCTAGCCAGCTAGCTAGCCCGCTAGCCAGCTAGCTAGCCCGCTAGCCAGCTAGCTAACCAGCTAGCCAGCTAGCTAACCAGCTAGCCAGCTAGCTAGCCCGCTAGCCAGCTAGCTAACCAGCTAGCCAGCTAGCTAGCCCGCTAGCCAGCTACCTAGCCCGCTAGCCAGCTAGCTAGCCCGCTAGCTAGCCCGCTACCAGCCAGCTAGCCAGCTAGCTAGCCCGCTAGCTAGCCCGCTACCAGCCAGCTAGCTAGCCCGCTAGCCAGCTAGCTAGCCCGCTAGCCAGCTAGCTAGCCCGCTAGCCAGCTAGCTAGCCCGCTAGCCAGCTAGCTAGCCCGCTAGCCAGCTAGCTAGCCCGCTAGCCAGCTAGCTAGCCCGCTAGCCAGCTAGCTAGCCCGCTAGCCAGCCCGCTAGCCAGCCCGCTAGCCAGCCCGCTAGCCAGCTAGCCAGCTAGCTAGCCCGCTAGCCAGCTAGCTAGCCCGCTAGCCAGCTAGCCCGCTAGCCAGCTAGCCCGCTAGCCAGCTAGCTAGCCCGCTAGCCAGCTAGCCCGCTAGCCAGCTAGCTAGCCCGCTAGCCAGCTAGCTAGCCCGCTAGCCAGCTAGCCCGCTAGCCAGCTAGCTAGCCCGCTAGCCAGCTAGCTAGCCCGCTAGCCAGCTAGCTAGCCCGCTAGCCAGCTAGCCAGCTAGCCCGCTAGCCAGCTAGCTAGCCAGCTACCTAGCCCCCTAGCCAGCCCGCTAGACAGCTAGCTAACCAGCTAGCCCGCTAGCCAGCTAGCTAGCCCGCTAGCCAGCTAGCTAGCCCGCTAGCCAGCCCGCTAGCCAGCCCGCTAGCCAGCTAGCCAGCCCGCTAGCCAGCTAGCCAGCCCGCTAGCCAGCTAGCTAGCCCGCTAGCCAGCCCGCTAGACAGCTAGCTAACCAGCTAGCCCGCTAGCCAGCTAGCTAGCCCGCTAGCTAGCTAGCCCGCTAGCCAGCTATCAAGCCCGCTAGCTAGCTGGCTAGCGGGCTAGCTAGCCCGCTAGCCAGCTAGCCCGCTAGCCAGCTAGCTAGCCCGCTAGCCAGCCCGCTAGCCAGCCCGCTAGCCAGCCCGCTAGCCAGCCCGCTAGCCAGCTAGCCAGCTAGCTAGCCCGCTAGCCAGCTAGCTAGCCCGCTAGCCAGCTAGCTAGCCCGCTAGCCAGCTAGCCCGCTAGCCAGCTAGCCCGCTAGCCAGCTAGCTAGCCCGCTAGCCAGCTAGCTAGCCCGCTAGCCAGCTAGCCCGCTAGCTAGCCCGCTAGCCAGCTAGCTAGCCCGCTAGCCAGCTAGTCAGCTAGCCCGCTAGCCAGCTAGCTAGCCAGCTACCTAGCCCCCTAGCCAGCCCGCTAGACAGCTAGCTAACCAGCTAGCCCGCTAGCCAGCTAGCTAGCCCGCTAGCCAGCTAGCTAGCCCGCTAGCCAGCCCGCTAGCCAGCCCGCTAGCCAGCTAGCCAGCCCGCTAGCCAGCTAGCTAGCCCGCTAGCCAGCTAGCTAGCCCGCTAGCCAGCTAGCCAGCTAGCTAGCCCGCTAGCCAGCTAGCCCGCTAGCCAGCTAGCTAGCCCGCTAGCCAGCTAGCCCGCTAGCCAGCTAGCTAGCCCGCTAGCCAGCTAGCCCGCTAGCCAGCTAGCTAGCCCGCTAGCCAGCTAGCCCGCTAGCCAGCTAGCTAGCCCGCTAGCCAGCTAGCTAGCCCGCTAGCCAGCTAGCTAGCCCGCTAGCCAGCTAGCTAGCCCGCTAGCCAGCTAGCCCGCTAGCCAGCTAGCTAGCCCGCTAGCCAGCTAGCTAGCCCGCTAGCCAGCTAGCTAGCCCGCTAGCCAGCTAGCTAGCCCGCTAGCCAGCTAGCTAGCCCGCTAGCCAGCTAGCCAGCTAGCCCGCTAGCCAGCTAGCTAGCCAGCTACCTAGCCCCCTAGCCAGCCCGCTAGACAACTAGCTAACCAGCTAGCCCGCTAGCCAGCTAGCTAGCCCGCTAGCTAGCTAGCCCGCTAGCCAGCTATCAAGCCCGCTAGCTAGCTGGCTAGCGGGCTAGCTAGCCCGCTAGCCAGCTAGCCCGCTAGCCAGCTAGCCCGCTAGCCAGCTAGCTAGCCCGCTAGCCAGCTAGCCCGCTAGCCAGCTAGCTAGCCCGCTAGCCAGCTAGCCCGCTAGCCAGCTAGCTAGCCCGCTAGCCAGCTAGCCAGCTAGCTAGCCCGCTAGCCAGCTAGCCAGCTAGCCCGCTAGCCAGCTAGCCAGCTAGCCCGCTAGCCAGCTAGCCAGCCCGCTAGCCAGCTAGCCAGCCCGCTAGCCAGCTAGCCAGCCCGCTAGCCAGCTAGCCCGCTAGCCAGCTAGCTAGCCCGCTAGCCAGCTAGCTAGCCCGCTATCCAGCTAGCCCGCTAGCCAGCGGGCTAGCCAGCAAGCTAGCCCGCTAGCCAGCTAGCTAGCCAGCTAGCTAGCCCGCTAGCCAGCTAGCTAGCCAGCTTGCTAGCCCGCTAGCCAGCTAGCCCGCTAGCCAGCTAGCTAGCCAGCTAGCTAGCCCGCTAGCCAGCTAGCTAGCCAGCTAGCTAGCCCGCTAGCCAGCTAGCTAGCCCGCTAGCTAGCTAGCTAGCCCGCTAGCTAGCTAGCCCGCTAGCCAGCTACCTAGCCAGCCCGCTAGCCAGCTAGCTAGCCAGCTAGCTAGCCCGCTAGCCAGCTAGCTAGCCCGCTAGCCAGCTAGCTAGCCCGCTAGCCAGCTGGCTAGCCCGCCAGCTAGACCGCTAGCCAGCTAGCTAGCCCGCTAGCCAGCTAGCTAGCCCGCTAGCTAGCCAGCTAGCTAGCCAGCTAGCTAGCCCGCTAGCCAGCCCGCTAGCCAGCTACCTAGCCAGCCCGCTAGCCCGCTAGCCAGCTAGCTAGCCCGCTAGCCAGCTAGCTAGCCCGCTAGCCAGCTAGCTTGCCCGCTAGCCAGCTAGCTAGCCCGCTAGCCAGCTAGCTAGCCCGCTAGCCCGCTAGCCAGCTAGCTAGCCCGCTAGCCAGCTAGCTAGCCCGCTAGCCAGCAAGCTAGCCCGCTAGCCAGCTAGCTAGCCAGCTAGCTAGCCCGCTAGCCAGCTAGCTAGCCAGCTAGCTAGCCCGCTAGCCAGCTAGCTAGCCAGCTTGCTAGCCTGCTAGCCAGCCCGCTAGCCAGCTAGCTAGCCCGCTAGCCAGCTAGCTAGCCCGCTAGTCAGCTAGCTAGCCCGCTAGCCAGCTAGCTAGCCCGCTAGCCAGCTAGCTAGCCCGCTAGCCCGCTAGCTAGCCAGCTAGCTAGCGGGCTAGCTAGCTGGCTAGCGGGCTGGCTAGCTGGCTAGCGGGCTGGCTAGCAGGCTAGCAAGCTGGCTAGCTAGCTGGCTAGCGGGCTAGCTACTGGCTAGCGGGCTAGCTAGCTGGCTAGCGGGCTAGCTAGCTGGCTAGCTAGCTGGCTAGCGGGCTGGCTAGGTAGCTGGCTAGCGGGCTGGCTAGCTAGCTAGCTGGCTGGCTGGCTAGCTAGCTAGCGGGCTAGCTAGCTGGCTAGCGGGCTAGCTAGCGGGCTAGCTAGCGGTCTAGCTGGCGGGCTAGCCAGCTGGCTAGCGGGCTAGCTAGCTAGCCAGCCCGCTAGCCAGCTAGCCAGCTAGCTAGCCCGCTAGCCAGCTAGCTAGCTAGCCCGCCAGCTAGACCGCTAGCCAGCAAGCTAGCCCGCTAGCCAGCTAGCTAGCCCGCTAGCTAGCCAGCTAGCTAGCCAGCTAGCTAGCCCGCTAGCTAGCCCGCTAGCTAGCCCGCTAGCCAGCTAGCTAGCCCGCTAGCCAGCTAGCTAGCCCGCTAGCCAGCTAGCTAGCCCGCTAGCTAGCCCGCTAGCCAGCTAGCTAGCCCGCTAGCTAGCTAGCCAGCCCGCTAGCCAGCTACCTAGCCAGCCCGCTAGCCAGCTAGCTAGCCAGCCCGCTAGCCAGCTAGCCCGCTAGCCAGCTAGCTAGCCCGCTAGCCAGCTAGCTAGCCCGCTAGCCAGCTGGCTAGCCCGCCAGCTAGACCGCTAGCCAGCAAGCTAGCCCGCTAGCCAGCTAGCTAGCCCGCTAGCTAGCCAGCTAGCTAGCCAGCTAGCTAGCCAGCTAGCTAGCCCGCTAGCTAGCCCGCTAGCCAGCTAGCTAGCCCGCTAGCCAGCTAGCTAGCCCGCTAGCCAGCTAGCTAGCCCGCTAGCCAGCTAGCTAGCCCGCTAGCTAGCCCGCTAGCCAGCTAGCTAGCCCGCTAGCCAGCTAGCTAGCCCGCTAGCCAGCTAGCTAGCCCGCTAGCCAGCTAGCTAGCCCGCTAGCCAGCTAGCTAGCCCGCTAGCCAGTAGCTAGCCCGCTAGCCAGCGAGCTAGCCCGCTAGCCAGCTAGCCCGCTAGCCAGCTAGCTAGCCCGCTAGCCAGCTAGCCAGCCAGCTAGCCAGCCCGCTAGCCAGCTAGCTAGCCCGCTAGCCAGCTAGCTAGCCCGCTAGCCAGCTAGCTAGCCCGCTAGCCAGCTAGCTAGCCCGCTAGCCAGCTAGCTAGCCCGCTAGCCAGCTGGCTAGCCCGCCAGCTAGACCGCTAGCTAGCCCGCTAGCTAGCCCGCTAGCCAGCTAGCTAGCCCGCTAGCTAGCTAGCCAGCCAGCCAGCTAGCTAGCTAGCCAGCCCGCTAGCCAGCTACCTAGCCAGCTACCTAGCCAGCCCGCTAGCCAGCTAGCTAGCCAGCTAGCTAGCCCGCTAGCCAGCTAGCCAGTAGCTAGCCCGCTAGCCAGCTAGCTAGCCCGCTAGCCAGCTAGCTAGCCCGCTAGCCAGCTAGCTAGCCCGCTAGCCAGCTAGCTAGCCCGCTAGCTAGCTAGCCCGCTAGCCAGCTACCTAGCCAGCCCGCTAGCCAGCTAGCTAGCCAGCCCGCTAGCCAGCTAGCCCGCTAGCCAGCTAGCCAGCCCGCTAGCCAGCTAGCCAGCCCGCTAGCCAGCTAGCTAGCCCGCTAGCCAGCTACCTAGCCAGCCCGCTAGCCAGCTAGCTAGCCAGCCCGCTAGCCAGCTAGCCCGCTAGCCAGCTAGCCAGCCCGCTAGCCAGCTAGCCAGCCCGCTAGCCAGCTAGCCCGCTAGCCAGCTAGCTAGCCCGCTAGCTAGCTAGCCCGCTAGCCAGCTAGCCCGCTAGCCAGCTAGCTAGCCCGCTAGCTAGCCCGCTAGCCAGCTACCTAGCCCCCTAGCCAGCCCGCTAGCCAGCCCGCTAGCCAGCTAGCTAGCCCGCTAGCCAGCTAGCTAGCCCGCTAGCCAGCAAGCTAGCCAGCTAGCTAGCCAGCTAGCTAGCCAGCTAGCTAGCCCGCTAGCCAGCTAGCTAGCCAGCTAGCTAGCCCGCTAGCCAGCTAGCTAGCCAGCTTGCTAGCCTGCTAGCCAGCCCGCTAGCCAGCTAGCTAGCCCGCTAGCCAGCTAGCTAGCCCGCTAGCCAGCTAGCTAGCCCGCTAGCCAGCTAGCTAGCCCGCTAGCCAGCTAGCTAGCCCGCTAGCCAGCTAGCTAGCCCGCTAGCCAGCTAGCTAGCCCGCTAGCCAGCTAGCTAGCCCGCTAGCCAGCTAGCTAGCCCGCTAGCCAGCTAGCTAGCCCGCTAGCCAGCTAGCTAGCCCGCTAGCCAGCTAGCTAGCCCGCTAGCTAGCTAGCCCGCTAGCCAGCTACCTAGCCAGCCCGCTAGCCAGCTAGCTAGCCAGCCCGCTAGCCAGCTAGCCCGCTAGCCAGCTAGCTAGCCCGCTAGCCAGCTAGCTAGCCCGCTAGCCAGCTAGCTAGCCCGCTAGCCAGCTAGCTAGCCCGCTAGCCAGCTAGCTAGCCCGCTAGCCAGCTAGCTAGCCCGCTAGCCAGCTAGCTAGCCCGCTAGCCAGCTAGCTAGCCCGCTAGCCAGCTGGCTAGCCCGCCAGCTAGACCGCTAGCCAGCTAGCTAGCCCGCTAGCTAGCCAGCTAGCTAGCCAGCTAGCTAGCCCGCTAGCTAGCCCGCTAGCCCGCTAGCCAGCTAGCCCGCTAGCCAGCTAGCTAGCCCGCTAGCTAGCCCGCTAGCCAGCTAGCTAGCCCGCTAGCCAGCTACCTAGCCAGCCCGCTAGCCAGCTAGCTAGCCCGCTAGCCAGCTAGCTAGCTATCCCGCCAGCTAGCCCGCTAGCCAGCTAGCTAGCCCGCCAGCCAGCCCGCTACCAGCCAGCTAGATATCCCTCTAGCCAGCTAGCTAGCCCGCTAGCCAGCTAGCTAGCCCGCTAGCCAGCTAGCTAGCCCGCTAGCCAGCTAGCTAGCCTGCTAGCCAACTAGCTAGCCCGCTAGCCAGCCCGCTAGACAGCCCGCTAGCCAGCTATCTAGCCCGCTAGCCAGCTAGCCAGCCCGCTATCCAGCTAGCCCGCTAGCCAGCTATCTAGCCCGCTAGCCAGCTATCTAGCCCGCTAGCCAGCTAGTTAGCCTGCTAGCCAACTAGCTAGCCCGCTAGCCAGCTAGCTAGCCCGCTAGCCATCTAGCTAGCCCGCCAGCTAGCCCGCTAGCCAGCTAGCTAGCCTGCTAGCCAACTAGCTAGCCCGCTAGCCAGCCCGCTAGCCAGCCCGCTAGCCAGCTATCTAGCCCGCTAGCCAGCTAGCCAGCCCGCTATCCAGCTAGCCCGCTAGCCAGCTATCTAGCCCGCTAGCCAGCCAGCTAGCCCGCTAGCCAGCTAGTTAGCCTGCTAGCCAACTAGCTAGCCCGCTAGCCAGCTAGCTAGCCCGCTAGCCATCTAGCTAGCCCGCCAGCTAGCCCGCTAGCCAGCTAGCTAGCCTGCTAGCCAACTAGCTAGCCCGCCAGCTAGCCCGCTAGCCAGCTAGCTAGCCCGCCAGCTATCCAGCTAGCTAGCCCGCCAGCTAGCCCGCTAGCCAGCTAGCTAGCCCGCCAGCTAGCCCGCTAGCCAGCTAGATAGCCCGCCAGCTAGCCCGCTCGCCAGCTAGCTAGCTCGCTAGCCAGCTAGCTAGCCCGCCAGCTAGCCCGCTAGCCAGCTAGCTAGCCCGCTAGCCAGCTAGCTAGCCCGCCAGCTAGCCCGCTAGCTAGCTAGCCGGCTTAGCTAGCCCGCCAGCTAGCCCGCTAGCTAGCTAGCCGGCTAGCGGGCTCGCTAGCGGGCTAGCTAGCTGGCTAGCGGGCTAGCTAGCTGGCTAGCGGCCTAGCGGGCTGGCTAGCCAGCTATCTAGCCCGCAAGCTAGCCCGCTAGCCAGCTAGCTAGCCCGCTAGCCAGCTAGCTAGCCTGCTAGCCAGCTAGCTAGCCCGCTATCCAGTTAGCTAGCCCGCTAGCCAGCCCGCTAGCTAGCCCGCTATCCAGCTAGCTAGCCCGCTATCCAGCTAGCTAGCCCGCTAGCCAGCCCGCTAGCCAGCTAGCTAGCCCGCTAGCCAGCCAGCTAGCCCGCTAGCCAGTCAGCTAGCCCGCTAGCCAGCTAGCTAGCCCGCTAGCCAGCCAGCTAGCCCGCTAGCCAGTCAGCTAGCTGGCTAGCGGGCTAGCTGGCGGGCTAGCTAGCTGGCTAGCGGGCTAGCTAGCTGGCTAGCGGGCTAGCTAGCTGGCTAGCGGGCTAGATAGCTGGCTAGCGGGCTAGCTAGCTGGCGGGCTAGCTGGCGGGCTAGCTAGCTAGCTGGCGGGCTAGCTAGCTGGCTAGCTGGTTAGCTAGCTGTCTAGCGGGCTGGCCAGGGGGCTAGGTAGCTGGCTAGCGGGCTAGCTAGCTGGCTAGCGGGCTAGCTGGCGGGCTAGCTAGCTGGCTAGCGGGCTAGATAGCTGGCTAGCGGGCTAGCGGGCTGGCTAGCGGGCTAGCTAGCTGGCGGGCTAGCTGGCGGGCTAGCTGGCGGGCTAGCTGGCGGGCTAGCTGGCGGGCTAGCTGGCGGGCTAGCTGGCGGGCTAGCTGGCGGGCTAGCTGGCGGGCTAGCTGGCGGGCTAGCTGGCGGGCTAGCTGGCGGGCTAGCTAGCTGGCTAGCGGGCTAGCTAGCTGGCGGGCTAGCTAGCTGGCGGGCTAGTTGGCGGGCTAGCTAGCTGGCTAGCAGGCTAGCTAGCTGGCGGGCTAGCTAGCTGGCGGGCTAGCTAGCTGGCGGGCTAGCTAGCTGGCTAGCGGGCTAGCTGGCGGGCTAGCTAGTGGGCTAGCTAGCTGGCTAGCGGGCTAGCTGGCGGGCTAGCTAGCTGGCTAGCGGGCTAGCTGGCGGGCTAGCCAGCTGGCTAGCGGGCTAGCTAGCTGCCTAGCGGGCTAGCTGCCTAGCGGGCTAGCTAGCGGGCTAGCTGGCGGGCTAGCTAGCTGGCTGGCTAGCAAGCTGGCTAGCGGGCTAGCTAGCTGGCTAGCAAGCTAGCCGGCTGGAAAGCGGGCTAGCTAGCTGGCTAGCGGGCTGGCTAGCGGCCTAGCGGGCTGGCTAGCGGCCTAGCGGGCTGGCTAGCGGGCTAGCTAGCTGGCTAGCGGGCTAGCTGACTGGCTAGCGGGCTAGCTGGCTGGCTAGCGCGCTAGCTAGCTGGCTA
The DNA here is from genome assembly GCA_949748255.1 of Eustalomyia histrio. Classification (NCBI taxonomy): domain Eukaryota; kingdom Metazoa; phylum Arthropoda; class Insecta; order Diptera; family Anthomyiidae; genus Eustalomyia; species Eustalomyia histrio. The sequence continues at coordinate 111,180,579 of OX456527.1, read as the reverse complement.
GCGGGCTGGCTAGCGGGCTGGCTAGCGGGCTAGCTAGCTGGATAGCGGGCTAGCTAGCTGGCTAGCGGGCTAGCTAGCTGGCGGGCTAGCTAGCTGGCGGGCTAGATAGCTGGCTAGCGGGCTAGCTAGCTGGCTAGCGGGCTAGCTGGCTGGCTAGCGGGCTAGCTGGCGGGCTAGCTGGCGGGCTAGCTGGCGGGCTAGCTGGCTGGCTAGCGGGCTAGCTAGCGGGCTAGCTGGCGGGCTAGCTAGCTGGCTGGCTAGCAAGCTGGCTAGCGGGCTAGCTAGCTGGCTAGCAAGCTAGCCGGCTGGAAATCGGGCTAGCTAGCTGGCTGGCGGGCTAGCTGGCGGGCTAGCTAGCTGGCTAGCGGGCTGGCTAGCGGGCTAGCTAGCGGGCTAGCTAGCTAGCGGGCTAGCTAGCTGGCGGGCTAGCTAGCTGGCTTTCGGGCTAGCTGGCGGGCTAGCTAGCTGGCTAGCGGGCTAGCTAGCTGGCTAGCGGGCTAGCTAGCTGGCTAGCGGGCTGGGTAGCGGCCTAGCGGGCTGGCTAGCGGCCTAGCGGGCTGGCTAGCGGGCTAGCTAGCTGGCTAGCTCGCTGGCTAGCGGGCTAGCTAGCTGGCTAGCGGGCTAGCTAGCTGGCTAGCGGGCTAGCTAGCCAGCCCGCTAGGCCTGCTAGCCAGCCCGCTAGCCAGCTAGCTAGCTATCCCGCCAGCTAGCCCGCTAGCCAGCTAGCTAGCTATCCCGCCAGCTAGCCCGCTAGCCAGCTAGCTAGCCCGCCAGCCAGCCCGCTACCAGCCAGCTAGATATCCCTCTAGCCAGCTAGCTAGCCCGCTAGCCAGCTAGCTAGCCCGCTAGCCAGCTAGCTAGCCCGCTAGCCAGCTAGCTAGCCTGCTAGCCAACTAGCTAGCCCGCTAGCCAGCCCGCTAGCCAGCCCGCTAGCCAGCCCGCTAGCCAGCCCGCTAGCCAGCCCGCTATCCAGCTAGCCCGCTAGCCAGCTATCTAGCCCGCTAGCCAGCTAGCTAGCCCGCTAGCCAGCTAGTTAGCCTGCTAGCCAACTAGCTAGCCCGCTAGCCAGCTAGCTAGCCCGCTAGCCATCTAGCTAGCCCGCCAGCTAGCCCGCTAGCCAGCTAGCTAGCCTGCTAGCCAACTAGCTAGCCCGCTAGCCAGCCCGCTAGCCAGCCCGCTAGCCAGCCCGCTAGCCAGCTATCTAGCCCGCTAGCCAGCTAGCCAGCCCGCTATCCAGCTAGCCCGCTAGCCAGCTATCTAGCCCGCTAGCCAGCCAGCTAGCCCGCTAGCCAGCTAGTTAGCCTGCTAGCCAACTAGCTAGCCCGCTAGCCAGCTAGCTAGCCCGCTAGCCATCTAGCTAGCCCGCCAGCTAGCCCGCTAGCCAGCTAGCTAGCCTGCTAGCCAACTAGCTAGCCCGCTAGCCAGCTAGCTAGCCCGCTAGCCAGCTAGCTAGCCCGCCAGCTAGCCCGCTAGCCAGCTAGCTAGCCCGCCAGCTATCCAGCTAGCTAGCCCGCCAGCTAGCCCGCTAGCCAGCTAGCTAGCCCTCCAGCTAGCCCGCTAGCCAGCTAGATAGCCCGCCAGCTAGCCCGCTCGCCAGCTAGCTAGCTCGCTAGCTAGCCCGCCAGCTAGCCCGCTAGCCAGCTAGCTAGCCCGCTAGCCAGCTAGCTAGCCCGCTAGCCAGCTAGCTAGCCCGCCAGCTAGCCCGCTAGCTAGCTAGCCGGCTTAGCTAGCCCGCTAGCTAGCCGGCTTAGCTAGCCCGCCAGCTAGCCCGCTAGCTAGCTAGCCGGCTAGCGGGCTCGCTAGCGGGCTAGCTAGCGGGCTAGCTAGCTGGCTAGCGGCCTAGCGGGCTGGCTAGCCAGCTATCTAGCCCGCAAGCTAGCCCGCTAGCCAGCTAGCTAGCCTGCTAGCCAGCTAGCTAGCCCGCTATCCAGCTAGCTAGCCCGCTAGCCAGCCCGCTAGCTAGCCCGCTATCCAGCTAGCTAGCCCGCTATCCAGCTAGCTAGCCCGCTAGCCAGCCCGCTAGCCAGCTAGCTAGCCCGCTAACCAGCCAGCTAGCCCGCTAGCCAGTCAGCTAGCCCGCTAGCCAGCTAGCTAGCCCGCTAGCCAGCCAGCTAGCCCGCTAGCCAGTCAGCTAGCTGGCTAGCGGGCTAGCTGGCGGGCTAGCTAGCTGGCTAGCGGGCTAGATAGCTGGCTAGCGGGCTAGCTAGCTGGCTAGCGGGCTAGCTAGCTGGCTAGCGGGCTAGCTAGCTGGCGGGCTAGCTGGCGGGCTAGCTAGCTAGCTGGCGGGCTAGCTAGCTGGCTAGCTGGTTAGCTAGCTGTCTAGCGGGCTGGCCAGGGGGCTAGGTAGCTGGCTAGCGGGCTAGCTAGCGGGCTAGCTAGCTGGCTAGCGGGCTAGCTGGCGGGCTAGCTAGCTGGCTAGCGGGCTAGATAGCTGGCTAGCGGGCTAGCTAGCTGGCTAGCGGGCTAGCTAGCTGGCTAGCGGGCTAGCTGGCGGGCTAGCTGGCGGGCTAGCTGGCGGGCTAGCTGGCGGGCTAGCTGGCGGGCTAGCTGGCGGGCTAGCTGGCGGGCTAGCTGGCGGGCTAGCTGGCGGGCTAGCTGGCGGGCTAGCTAGCTGGCTAGCTAGCTGGCTAGCGGGCTAGCTAGCTGGCTAGCTAGCTGGCTAGCGGGCTAGCTAGCTGGCGGGCCAGCTAGCTGGCGGGCTAGCTGGCGGGCTAGCTAGCTGGCTATCCAGCTGGCTGGCTAGCGGGCTAGCTGGCGGGCTAGCTAGCGGGCTAGCTAGCTGGCTAGCGAGCTAGCTGGCGGGCTAGCTAGCTGGCGGGCTAGCTAGCTGTCTAGCGGGCTAGCTAGCTGGCTAGCGGGCTAGCTGGCGGGCTAGCTAGCGGGCTAGCTAGCTGGCTAGCGGGCTAGCTGGCGGGCTAGCTAGCTGGCGGGCTAGCTAGCTGTCTAGCGGGCTAGCTAGCTGGCTAGCGGGCTAGCTGGCGGGCTAGCTGGCTGGCTAGCGGGCTAGCTGGCGGGCTAGCTGGCGGGCTAGCGGGCTAGCTAGCTGGCTAGCGGGCTAGCTAGCTGTCTAGCGGGCTAGCTAGCTGGCTAGCGGGCTAGCTAGCTGGCTAGCGGGCTAGCTGGCTGGCTAGCGGGCTAGCTGGCGGGCTAGCTAGCGGGCTAGCTAGCTGGCTAGCGGGCTAGCTAGCGGGCTAGCTGGCGGGCTAGCGGGCTAGCTAGCTGGCTGGCTAGCAAGCTGGCTAGCGGGCTAGCTAGCTGGCTAGCAAGCTAGCCGGCTAGCGGCTAGCTAGCTGGAAAGCGGGCTAGCTAGCCGGCTAGCGGCTAGCTAGCTGGAAAGCGGGCTAGCTAGCTAGCTGGCCAGCGGGCTAGCTAGCTGGCTAGCGGGCTGGCTAGCGGCCTAGCGGGCTAGCTAGCGGGCTAGCTAGCTGGCTAGCGGGCTAGCTGGCTGGCTAGCTGGCTAGCGGGCTAGCTAGCTGGCTAGCGGGCTAGCTAGCTGGCTAGCGGGCTAGCTAGCTGGCTAGCGGGCTAGCTGGCTGGCTATCGGGCTAGCTGGCTGGCTAGCGGGCTAGCTGGCTGGCTAGCGGGCTAGCTGGCTGGCTAGCGGGCTAGCTGGCTGGCTAGCTGGCTGGTTAGCGGGCTGGTTAGCGGGCTAGCTGGCGGGCTAGCGGGCTAGCTAGCTGCCTGGCTAGCTGGCGGGCTAGCTGGCTGGCTAGCGGGCTAGCTAGACGGCTAGCGGGCTAGCTAGCTGGCTGGCCAGCGGGCTAGCTGGCTGGCTAGCTGGCTAGCGGGCTAGCTGGCTGGCTAGCGGGCTAGCAGCCTGGCTAGCTAGCGGGCTAGCAGCCTGGCTAGAGGGATATCTAGCTGCCTAGCGGACTAGCTAGCGGGCTAGCTAGACGGCTAGCGGGCTAGCTAGCTGGCTAGCTAGCCGGCTAGCTGGCTGGCTAGCTGGCTGGCTAGTGGGCTAGCTAGCTGGCTAGCGGGCTAGCTAGCGGGCTAGCTGGCTGGCTAGCGGGCTAGCTAGCTGGCTAGCGGGCTAGCTAGCTGCCTAGCGGGCTAGCTAGCTGCCTAGCGGGCTAGCTAGCTGGATAGCGGGCTAGCTGGCGGGCTAGCTGGCTGGCTAGCGGGCTAGCTAGCTGGCTAGCGGGCTAGCTAGCGGGCTAGCTGGCGGGCTAGCAAGCTGGCTAGCGGGCTAGCTAGCTGGCTAGCGGGCTAGCAAGCTGGCTAGCGGGCTAGCTAGCTGGCTAGCGGGCTAGCAAGCTGGCTAGCGGGCTAGCTAGCTGGCTAGCGGGCTAGCTAGCTGGCTAGCGAGCTAGCTAGCTGGCTACCGGGCTAGCTAGCTAGCTAGCTGGCTAGCGGGCTAGCTAGCTGGCTAGCGGGCTAGCTAGCTGGCTAGCGGGCTTGCTGGCGGGCTAGCTAGCTGGCTAGCGGGCTAGCTAGCGGGCTAGATAGCTGGCTAGCGGGCTAGCTGGCGGGCTAGCTAGCGGGCTAGCTAGCTGGCGGGCTAGCTAGCTGGCTAGCGGGCTAGCTAGCTGGCTAGCGGGCTAGCTATCTGCCTAGCGGGCTAGCTAGCTGGCTAGCGGGCTAGCTAGCTGGCTAGCGGGCTAGCTAGCTGGCTAGCGGGCTAGCTGGCGGGCTAGCTGGCTGGCTAGCGGGCTAGATAGCTGGCTAGCGGGCTAGCTAGCGGGCTAGCTGGCGGGCTAGCTAGCTGGCTGGCTAGCAAGCTGGCTGGCTGGCTAGCAAGCTGGCTAGCGGGCTAGCTAGCTGGCTAGCAAGCTAGCCGGCTGGAAAGCGGGCTAGCTAGCTGGCTAGCGGGCTGGCTAGCGGGCTGGCTAGCGGCCTAGCGGGCTGGCTAGCGGCCTAGCGGGCTGGCTAGCGGGCTAGCTAGCTGGCTAGCTAGCTGGCTAGCTGGCTAGCTCGCTGGTTAGCGGGCTAGCTCGCTGGCTAGCGGGCTAGCTAGCTGGCTAGCGGGCTAGCTGACTGGCTAGCGGGCTAGCTGGCTGGCTAGCGGGCTAGCGGGCTGGCTAGCGGGCTAGCTAGCTGGATAGCGGGCTAGCTAGCGGGCTGGCTAGCGGGCTAGCTAGCTGGATAGCGGGCTAGCTAGCTGGCTAGCGGGCTAGCTAGCTGGCTAGCGGGCTAGCTAGCTGGCTAGCGGGCTAGCTAGCGGGCTAGCTAGCTGGCTAGCGGGCTAGCTAGCGGGCTAGCTAGCTGGCTAGCGGGCTAGCTAGCTGGCTAGCGGGCTAGCTGGCGGGCTAGCTAGCTGGCTAGCGGGCTAGCTAGCTGGCTAGCGGGCTAGCTGGCTGGCTAGCGGGCTAGCTGGCGGGCTAGCTAGCTGGCTAGCGGGCTGGCTAGCGGCCTAGCTGGCTAGCTAGCGGGCTAGCTAGCTGGCTAGCGGGCTAGCTGGCTGGCTAGCTAGCTGGCTAGCGGGCTAGCTAGCTGGCTAGCGGGCTAGCTGGCTGGCTATCGGGCTAGCTGGCTGGCTAGCGGGCTAGCTGGCTGGCTAGCTGGCTGGTTAGCGGGCTAGCTGGCGGGCTAGCGGGCTAGCTAGCTGGCGGGCTAGCGGGCTAGCTAGCTGGCTGGCTAGCTGGCGGGCTAGCTGGCTGGCTAGCGGGCTAGCTAGACGGCTAGCGGGCTAGCTAGCTGGCTGGCCAGCGGGCTAGCTGGCTGGCTAGCGGGCTAGCAGCCTGGCTAGCTAGCGGGCTAGCAGCCTGGCTAGAGGGATATCTAGCTGCCTAGCGGACTAGCTAGCTGGCTAGCAAGCGGGCTAGCTAGAGGGCTAGCGGGCTAGCTAGCTGGCTAGCTAGCCTGCTAGCTGGCTGGCTAGCTGGCTAGTGGGCTAGCTGGCTGGCTAGTGGGCTAGCTAGCTGGCTAGTGGGCTAGCTAGCTGGCTAGCGGGCTAGCTAGCGGGCTAGCTGGCTGGCTAGCGGGCTAGCTAGCTGGCTAGCTGGCGGGCTAGCGGGCTAGCTAGCTGGCTGGCTAGCAAGCTGGCTAGCGGGCTAGCTAGCTGGCTGGCTAGCAAGCTGGCTAGCGGGCTAGCTAGCTGGCTAGCGGGCTAGCTAGCTGGCTAGCGGGCTAGCTGGCGGGCTAGCTGGCTGGCTAGCGGGCTAGCTAGCGGGCTAGCTGGCGGGCTAGCTGGCTGGCTAGCGGGCTAGCTAGCGGGCTAGCTAGCGGGCTAGCTGGCTGGCTAGCGGGCTAGCCAGCTGCCTAGCGGGCTAGCTAGCTGGCTAGCTAGCGGGCTAGCTAGATGGCTAGCGGGCTAGCTAGCTGCCTAGCGGGCTAGCTAGCTGGCTAGCGGGCTAGCTGGCGGGCTAGCTGGCTGGCTAGCTGGCTGGCTAGCGGGCTAGCTAGCTGGCTAGCGGGCTAGCTGGCGGGCTAGCTGGCGGGCTAGCGGGCTAGCAAGCTGGCTAGCGGGCTAGCTAGCTGGCTAGCAAGCTAGCCGGCTGGAAAGCGGGCTAGCTAGCTGGCTAGCGGGCTAGCTAGCTGGCTAGCGGGCTAGCTAGCTGGCTAGCGGGCTAGCTGACTGGCTAGCTAGCTGGCTAGCGGGATAGCTAGCTGGCTAGCGGGCTAGCTGGCGGGCTAGCTAGCTGGCTAGCGGGCTAGCTAGCTGGCTAGCGGGCTAGCTAGCTGCCTAGCGGGCTAGCTAGCTGGCGGGCTAGCTAGCTGGCGGGCTAGCTAGCTGGCGGGCTAGCTGGCGGGCTAGCTAGCTGGCGGGCTAGCTGGCGGGCTAGCTAGCTGGCTAGCGGGCTAGCTGGCGGGCTAGCTGGCGGGCTAGCTAGCTGGCTAGCGGGCTAGCTGGCGGGCTAGCGGGCTAGCTAGCTGCCTAGCGGGCTAGCTAGCTGGCTAGCGGGCTAGCTGGCGGGCTAGCTAGCTGGCGGCTAGCTAGCTGGCTAGCGGGCTAGCTGGCGGGCTAGCTAGCTGGCTAGCGGGCTAGCTAGCTGCCTAGCTGGCTAGCGGGCTAGCTGGCGGGCTAGCTGGCTGGCTAGCGGGCTAGATAGCTGGCTAGCGGGCTAGCTAGCGGGCTAGCTGGCGGGCTAGCTAGCTGGCTGGCTAGCAAACTGACTAGCGGGCTAGCTAGCTGGCTAGCAGGCTAGCCGGCTGGAAAGCGGGCTAGCTAGCTGGCTAGCGGGCTGGCTAGCGGCCTAGCGGGCTGGCTAGCGGGCTAGCTAGCGGGCTAGCTAGCTGGATAGCGGGCTAGCTAGCTGGCTAGCGGGCTAGCTGACTGGCTAGCGGCTAGCTAGCTGGAAAGCGGGCTAGCTAGCCGGCTAGCGGCTAGCTAGCTGGAAAGCGGGCTAGCTAGCTGGCTAGCGGCCTAGCGGGCTAGCTAGCTGGCTAGCGGGCTAGCTGGCTGGCTAGCGGGCTAGCTAGCTGGCTAGCGGGCTAGCTGGCTGGCTATCGGGCTAGCTGGCTGGCTAGCGGGCTAGCTGGCTGGCTAGCGGGCTAGCTGGCTGGCTAGCTGGCTGGTTAGCGGGCTAGCTGGCGGGCTAGCTAGCTGGCTGGCTAGCTGGCGGGCTAGCTAGACGGCTAGCGGGCTAGCTAGCTGGCTGGCCAGCGGGCTAGCTGGCTGGCTAGATGGCTAGCGGGCTAGCTGGCTGGCTAGCGGGCTAGCTGGCTGGCTAGCGGGCTAGCAGCCTGGCTAGCGGGCTAGCTAGCTGGCTAGCTAGCTGGCTAGCGGGCTAGCTAGCTGGGTAGCTAGCTGGCTAGCGGGCTAGCTAGCTGGCTAGCTAGCCGGCTAGCTGGCTGGCTAGCTGGCTGGCTAGCGGGCTAGCTGGCTGGCTAGCGGGCTAGCTGGCTGGCTAGCTGGCTGGTTAGCTGGCGGGCTAGCTAGCTGGCTGGCTAGCTGGCGGGCTAGCTAGACGGCTAGCGGGCTAGCTAGCTGGCTAGCTAGCCGGCTAGCTGGCTGGCTAGCTGGCTAGCTAGCTGGCTAGCTGGCTAGCTAGCTGGCTAGCTAGCTGGCTAGCTGGCTAGCTAGCTGGCTAGCTGGCTGGCTAGCTGGCTGGCTAGTGGGCTAGCTGGCTAGCGGGCTAGCTAGACGGCTAGGGGGCTAGCTAGCTGGCTGGCCAGCGGGCTAGCTGGCTGGCTAGCGGGCTAGCTGGCTGGCTAGCTGGCTGGCCAGCGGGCTAGCTGGCTGGCTAGCGGGCTAGCTGGCTGGCTAGCGGGCTAGCTGGCTGGCTAGCGGGCTAGCTGGCTGGCTAGCGGGCTAGCAGCCTGGCTAGCGGGCTAGCAGCCTGGCTAGCGGGCTAGCAGCCTGGCTAGCGGGCTGGCTAGCGGGCTAGCTGGCTGGCTAGCGGGCTAGCTAGGCGGCTAGCGGGCTAGCTAGCTGGCTGGCTAGCGGGCTAGCTAGGCGGCTAGCGGGCTAGCTAGCTGGCTGGCCAGCGGGCTAGCTGGCTGGCTAGCGGGCTAGCTAGCTGGCTGGCCAGCGGGCTAGCTGGCTGGCTAGCGGGCTAGCTAGCTGGCTGGCCAGCGGGCTAGCTGGCTGGCTAGCGGGCTAGCTAGCTGGCTGGCCAGCGGGCTAGCTGGCTGGCTAGCGGGCTAGCTGGCTGGCTAGCTGGCTGGCCAGCGGGCTAGCTGGCTGGCTAGCGCGCTAGCTGGCTGGCTAGCTGGCTGGCTAGCGGGCTAGCTGGCTGGCTAGCGGGCTAGCAGCCTGGCTAGCGGGCTAGCTGGCTGGCTAGCGGGCTAGCAGCCTGGCTAGCAGGCTAGCTAGCAAGCTAGCTAGCTGGCTAGCGGGCTAGCTAGCTGGCTAGCGGGCTAGCTGGCTGGCTAGCGGGCTAGCTGGCTGGCTAGCGGGCTAGCTGGCTGGCTAGCTGGCTGGCTAGCGGGCTAGCTGGCTGGCTAGCGGGCTAGCTGGCTGGCTAGCGGGCTAGCTGGCTGGCTAGCGGGCTAGCTGGCTGGCTAGCGGGCTAGCTGGCTGGCTAGCGGGCTAGCTGGCTGGCTAGCGGGCTAGCTAGCTGGCTAGCTAGCTGGCTAGCGGGCTAGCTAGCTGGGTAGCTAGCTGGCTAGCGGGCTGGCTAGCTGGCTAGCGGGCTAGCTAGCTGGCTAGCTAGCGGGCTGGCTAGCTAGCTGGCTAGCTAGCGGGCTAGCTAGCTGGCTAGCTAGCGGGCTAGCTAGCTGGCTAGCGGGCTAGCTAGCTGGCTAGCGGGCTAGCTGGCTGGCTAGCGGGCTATCTAGCGGGCTGGCTAGCGGGCTAGCTAGCTGGATAGCGGGCTAGCTAGCGGGCTAGCTGGCTGGCTAGCTCGCTGGATAGCGGGCTAGCTCGCTAGCTAGCGGGCTGGCTAGCGGGCTGGCTAGGGGGCTAGCTAGCTGGCTAGCGGGCTAGCTAGCTGGCTTGCGGGCTAGCTGGCTGGCTAGCGGGCTATCTAGCGGGCTGGCTAGCGGGCTAGCTAGCTGGATAGCGGGCTAGCTGGCTGGCTAGCTCGCTGGATAGCTAGCTAGCGGGCTAGCTAGCTGGCTAGCTAGCTATCTAGCTGGCTAGCGGGCTAGCTAGCTGGCTAGCGGGCTAGCTGGCTGGCTAGCTGGCTAGCGGGCTAGCTGGCTGGCTAGCAGGCTAGCTGGCTGGCTAGCGGGCTAGCAAGCTGGCTAGCGGGCTAGCTAGCTGGCTAGCTAGCTCGCGGGCTGGCTAGCTCGCTGGCTAACGGGCTGGCTAGCGGGCTGGCTAGCTCGCTGGCTAACGGGCTGGCTAGCTGGCTGGCCAGCGGGCTAGTGGGCTAGCTGGCTGGCTAGCGGGCTAGCGGGCTAGCTGGCTGGCTAGCTGGCTGGCTAGCTGGCTGGCTAGCGGGCTAGCTGGCTGGCTAGCGGGCTAGCTGGCTGGCTAGCGGGCTAGCTGGCTGGCTAGCGGGCTAGCTGGCTGGCTAGCGGGCTTGCTGGCTGGCTAGCGGGCTAGCTGGCTGGCTAGCGGGCTAGCTGGCTGGCTAGCGGGCTAGCTGGCTGGCTAGCGGGCTAGCTGGCTGGCTAGCGGGCTTGCTGGCTGGCTAGCGGGCTAGCTGGCTAGCGGGCTGGCTAGCTCGCTGGCTAGCTCGCTGGCTAACGGGCTGGCTAGCTGGCTGGCCAGCGGGCTAGTGGGCTAGTTGGCTGGCTAGCGGGCTAGCTGGCTGGCTAGCGGGCTAGCTGGCTGGCTAGCGGGCTAGCTGGCTGGCTAGCGGGCTAGCTGGCTGGCTAGCGGGCTAGCTGGCTGGCTAGCGGGCTAGCTGGCTGGCTAGCGGGCTAGCTGGCTGGCTAGCGGGCTAGCTGGCTGGCTAGCGGGCTAGCTGGCTGGCTAGCGGGCTTGCTGGCTGGCTAGCGGGCTAGCTGGCTGGCTAGCTGGCTGGCTAGCGGGCTAGCTGGCTGGCTAGCTGGCTGGCTAGCGGGCTAGCTGGCTGGCTGGCTAGCGGGCTGGCTGGCTGGCTAGCGGGCTAGCTGGCTGGCTAGCGGGCTAGCTAGCGAGCTAGCTAGCTGGCTAGCTGGCTAGCTAGCGGGCTAGCTAGCGGGCTAGCTAGCTAGCTGGCTAGCTAGAGGGCTAGCTAGCGGGCTAGCTGGCTGGCTAGCGGGCTAGCTAGCGGGCTAGCTGGCTGGCTAGCGGGCTAGCTAGCTGGCTAGCGGGCCAGCTAGCTGGCTAGCGGGCCAGCTAGCTGGCTAGCGGGCTAGCTAGCTGGCTAGCGGGCTAGCTAGCTGGCTAGCTAGCTGGCTAGCGGGCTAGCTAGCTGGCTAGCGGGCTAGCTAGCGGGCTAGCTCGCTAACGGGCTGGCTAGCTCGCTGGCTAGCTGGCTGGCTAGCGGGCTAGCTAGCTGGCTAGTGGGCTAGCTGGCTGGCTAGCGGGCTAGCTAGCGGGCTAGATAGCGGGCTAGCTAGCTGGCTAGCTAGCGGGCTAGCTGGCTGGCTAGCGGGCTAGCTAGCTGGATAGCGGGCTAGCTAGCTGGATAGCGGGCTAGCTAGCTGGATAGCGGGCTAGCTAGCTGGATAGCGGGCTAGCTAGCTGGATAGCGGGCTAGGTAGGTGGCTAGCGGGCTAGCTAGCTGGCTAGCGGGCTAGCTAGCTGGCTAGCGGGCTAGCTGGCTGGTTAGCGGGCTAGCTGGCTAGAGGGCTAGCTAGCGGGCTAGCTAGCTGGCTAGCGGGCTAGATAGCGGGCTAGCTAGCTGGCTAGCGGGCTAGCTAGCTGGCTAGCGGGCTAGCTGGCTGGCTGGCGGGCTAGCTAACTGGCTAGCAAGCTGGCTAGCGGGCTAGCTACCTGGCTAGCGGGCTAGCTGGCTGGCTAGCGGGCTAGCTAGCTGGCTAGCGGGCTAGCTAGATGGCTAGCAAGCTGGCTAGCGGGCTAGCTAGCTGGCTAGCGGGCTATCTAGGCAGCTAGCTAGCGGGATAGCTAGCTGGCTAGCGGGATAGCTAGCTGGCTAGCGGGCTGGCTAGCGGGCTATCTAGCTGGCTAGCGGGCTGGCTAGCTAGCTGGCTAGCGTGCAAGCTAGCTAGCGTGCTAGCTAGTTGGCTAGCGAGCTAGCTAGCGTGCTAGCTAGTTGGCTAAGGGGCTAGCTAGTTTGCTACCGGGCTAGCTAGCGGGCTAACTAGTTGGCTAGCGGGCTTGCTAGATGGCTAGCGGGCTTGCTGGCTAGCTAGCTAGCTTTCGGGCCCGGCTGGCTGGCTAGTTAGCTAGCTAATTGGCGGGCTGGCTAGCTATTACCATTTGAGTACGCTTTCCATAGCTGCCACAACTAGGGTCCGCGGGGTCGTTAAACCCGTTATCCTCGCCTAAGGATACCCTTGCGGCCAGGGCTTTCTGGCGGGTTAGCTAGCTGGCGAACTAGCTAGCTAATTGGTGGGCTGGCTAGCTAGTTGGCGGTCTGGCCAGCTAGCTCGTGGACTGGAAGCTTGTTTTAACAAAAACAAGTTTTAATTAACTTCATAATGCAGGGTGGCTCACAATGAGCTATAGATTCGAATTCTTTATAACTTTTTTTAATTATTGTTTTTTCTTTGTTTCTTTCAGCAAAAGGCGATTTTAACTGATATATTCGTTTACCGAATTTACCAACTCCTGACTGTTTTCTTAGGGGATATTTTAAAGAAATAATGTGTGTTAACAAGTCAAGAACCATTGCCCAACTAAAAACCAACATTCTTAATGAAATCAACGCAATTACACACGAAATTTTAAGATTTTACTCGAAATTTTTCGAAAAGTTATTGAAAATATGTTAGAAAGAGCACATACAGTTAACTAAAAAAAAGTTGCACTTTTATATAACAAATTTTGAGGCACATTATTTCTATAAATTGTTAAGCTAACACAGCAAAATAAAAAGTAAACAAAACTTATTTAGTTGACTAATTTTGGATTTTTATTTCAAACTCGTTAATTTACCCGTTAAGAAGTTGGTAGCCTTACCTCAAAAATACTACAATTATTTAGGCAAATGAAAAAAAAAAAACTTGTAGTTTGCAAAATTTAAGCAATTGATTTGATTGGTACTTTTTTGTTTAGTTTTTATTTTTGAAAATTTTCAAACTGTTCGTCTTTTGGTTTTTTTTTTTGCCTGAATAATTGTAGTATTTTTGAGGTTATGTTAAAAATTCCCTTAACAGGTAACTTTACGAGTTTGAAATAAGAAGCCAAAATTATTAAGTCAAATAAGCTTTTATTTACCTTTTGTTTGGCTGGCAAAGCTTATCGAGAAATAATGTGGTTCAAAATTTGTTAATATAAGTGTACAATTTTTTTCTTGTTAGCTGTATGTGCCAAACAGAAAAAGACCACCACTTACAGGATAAAATTTTGTATAGTTTATCAAAAAAAAAAAAAAAAAAATCCCCAATAACATATTGTATTTCAAAAAAATATATAATAATCGCTTAAATAAAAAAGTTATAAAGTTAATCCTACGCCACCCTGTATTTTCAGTAAATTTTGTATAGTTTGCTACTAATTTATTTATGTGCTGATAAGCAGTTAAAAATAAGTGGCAACAGTTTTATAATAAATAATAACCCTTAATATTGTATATGAGTAATTTAAATATAAGTATTTACGAATGTCACATTTACTGCAGCAACCTAGTATCTCAAAAACTAGTACTTTTCAGAAGAGACAAAAAAAGTTTGTGACATTTTTTTTCAACAAAGTAATGAATTTTAAATAAAAAAAATATATGATAAAGAAATGTCACAAGTTTTTTATAAAACGTTTTATTTTGTCTCTCCTGAAAAGTACTAGTTTTTGAGATATGAGGTTGCTGCAGTAAACCCTCGATATTCATTTTCATTCTTTTGTCATAAAATATTATTTTTTTTTTTTGCGAAATTTCGACTTTGACCAGCACGAAAAATTTGTTTACGAAAAATGTAGTTAATTTTGTTCTCTAATGAAATAAAAGTTGGATTATTACTTAAAAATTTGTAAATTTTAAAAATATATTGAATTAATCTATGACCTCTAAAGACAGTCACGTACATTTTGGGGGGTTAATTGCTTCCTACTCTATATGCGCTACTCTGCCGACCTACCTACCTATTTACAATTTCTAATTTAATCACTTTATTGCATCAATAAATGTAATAACAACAACAAACTTTAACGTTGTTGTTGTTTTCCCAGTTGATGTTTTGCACTGATAAAAATCTTATGCGTAAAAACTACGAACACTTTCACACAATAAGAAATCATTTATAAAAAACAGTTTACAAGACTACAGAATAAAAAATCGTAGTTAAATCAATTATTTAATCATTTCATTTTTATTAACATCTTGTTTTCTAACAACCATTTTTAAATTAAGTATGAATATTATTGAAGTAAATATGATTTAACTATAATCATATTTACTTTTCGTATTCAAATTAATGTCAGCAATTTTGATTTTTTTTTGATTTGCTTAAAAAATAAGTAGAAATATATTGAAATTAAAATGACCACAAACTTGAATATTTTCTGTGTGCATGTGTTTTACACACACATTCAACTATTACACTGAACATTGTTAATTAAACAAGAAAATATAATTCAATTTAAAAATTCTGATTATAAATCATTTAAATGGGTGATAAAAATGTTCATTTTGTAAATTTATGTTAAAAAAATATACTTTGTAACTACAATAGGATTATGTTTACAAAATTTTATGTTGTAAAATTTTAGATTTGCCAAGAGAAAATTTGATTTTGTTAGCCTAAGTACACCTATAAAATTACTTCGGTAAAAATAACCCCCAAAGCGGCCAATTTTTTTTCGCAATGAAATTAATGTCATGTTTACGGCACGAAAAATAAAAGTGCGCTTTTAAAATTACATTTCGTTGTCAACTTTCACCGAAAGAATTCTGTCAGATTCAAACATTAGACAAGGAAACTAAATGGGGTACAACGGGGAAAGAGTAAATTAAAAAACTAGGCAAAACAAACCATTAAATCTTCATTAAATGAAAAAGATTGTAATGAAACGATATTATTACAATTAATATAAATGCAATGGTAATGAAATCATCAATTAGTCCTCTCAATTTTTTTAAATTTTTACGAGTGCGGTTAGAAAGGGAAAATTCTCTACCTTATGTCCTACCAAAAATCCTTGGACTAAATATCAGACTTTTAAAAGATAAATAAATGTTCCCTGAAGTATAAGCTAATTCATAGAAAACGTCGCCCTTAACAACCTGACCTCTAGAGTACGGGCTAATTCAATAACAGGTTTCTTGTGTTATTTTCGTCAGAAACGTGATGGGTTGAAAAGGTAGAAAGTTCTGCACATAACGCTTTAGCTAGAAATCTAAAATTAAAATGTGTGTTCCTTGGTGTGTGCTAATTTACTGGTTAAAATAAAGGTTAAAAAGGGCGGAAAAGTGCCCCCTAATCATCCAGTCCAAATCGCTGGAGCTATGATTTTGAAATTAGTGGCTGCAAATCCGTTTTACTAAGACAGGGGTTCTGAAAATCTTACGTTAAAGATATAGAGGAAAAGTCTCTCCTTTTATGTATGTCCAAACTGCTGTCAGAAATCTGAAATTTAAAATATGTTTTCCGCGGGTACATTTTGCAATGTACCAGAGGTAAAAATGGAGATAAGGAGCGAAAAAGTGTCCCATTAGTCACCCAGTCCGACCGCTAGGAACTTGAAATTTGACATTTACCAGGATGGATTTTTGTAAATTTTTTGCGGATAGGGACAAAAAGGGGAGAATGCTCCCATTAGTTACCTGCTCAAAATCCATCGGATAAAAATCTAACGGTTAAAATATGTTTTCCTTAGCATTTGGAGTTATTCACTAAAGATAAAAAATTATTAAAATTCAGACCTCTAAGTATGATGCCATTTTAATATACGTATACCGTACATTAATTTTTTACATAGCACAGGATGTCTCAAAAAGAGCTATATGCTCCAAATTCTTTGTAACTTTTTTTATTATTATTTTTCTTTGTTTGTTTTTTCAGCATTTTGTAAAGAAGTCTTGGGGAATTTAATAGGGAACACTAGAGCAGGTGCCACAAAGGCTTATGTTAAGGGACATATTCAGAGAACGCATTATTTCGCGCACAAGCGATTGTAATTGGCCTCCACGTTCACTAGATTTAGCAGCCCATGACTGTTTTCTTTTGGAATATTTGAAAGAAAGAGTGTATGTTAACATGTCAAGAACCATTATTCCCCAACTAAAAATCAGCATTCCTTATGAAATTATGGACATTACAACTGAAATATGAAAAATGTTTAAAATGTATTAGAAAGAGCACATATGTGCGAAACAAAAAATTGCCACCAACTGCGGGCTACAATTTTTCATAGTTAATTGAAAACAAAAATTCCCCAATAACATGCTGTATTTAAAACCCAATGATAATCGCTTAAATAAAAAAGTAATGAAGTAATGTGCTATCTTTTATGAAGTTTTTTTTTTTTTTTTTTCATAAAAAAAATCACTGCATATTGTTAAAAATTATTAACTTAGTATTATACATAACACTATTGTATTAAAAAAATAACGAAATAGTAATCCTAATAATTGTAAGTACTAGAGGAGCTCCTGTTAAGGGACAGTGTATATGAAATAATATATATTAATTATTTGTTTATTTATACTGTCAATGTTATATCAATTTCTTTCTAAATAAATGAAAATAAAAAAATAAAAATACTTTTTGAATAAATCTAAAAAATCTTAGAATATGTCGCAGATTTTCTATAATCCCAAGTTTTGTCATGATTTCTGGATTGCATGCGAAAAATTATTTGCTTTTATTGTTCGACATATTTGTCAGTTCACATGCAATAAATGAGACACAATATCTCAAATAGCAAAATTTTTAATTCCTACGCGATAATACACTATTTTAGAGATATTATGTTTCTGTTTCCTCTGTGTTACAGTAAAGACTCTTGTTCATTAAAATTTAATACCTATAAGATGTATCAAGTGTATAGATTTACAAAAAAAATAAATAAAAATGAATCTCTCTCTATATCCCTTAAATTTCTTAAACCACTTTTTATCCCTTTTATCTAATTTGGATTACTAAATAAAAAAAAAACACTTTTAACAGTTAACTGTTAAATGAAATATGCCAAGCTATGTTAGAGAAGACATTCTGTTCGATTTCACTGTTATTGCAAAATTAGTTCCTCTTTTTTTTTTTTTGTATTGTGTTGTATTTTAAAATTGGTGTGTAACTCTTGCGCATCCACTAAACACAACAGATACGGACGGTTCTGTTGGATATTTTTTTCGTGTCAATGAATTGCATTGAAAGAATCAACAAAAAAAAAAAATCCGCTCAAACAAACACATTGTTGTAGTTGGGTTCATATATAAAACTCAAAAATACACACAATGTGACTCACATTGCTACGGCGGTTACAAACTTATATACTTTTCGTATGGGGCCATGATGTTTGAGATTGTAGAATGAATGTGGATGGTTTTATTTTGGTATGCATGTGTTAGCGGCATATTTGAGCAGATATTTGACAGTTGGGTGGAGAATCGCTAGCAAAACAAAAAAAGAAGTCATTTATCATTAGCTTGGGATTTTTATAATAATCAGTGACGGGTGAAAAAAAAGTTGGGAGTCTTGAAATCTGATAAATCTAGAACAGTTTGAAATATTTTCTATGATATTTCGACAAAGACATTCCAGAACCACGATACATCCCACAAATATGTAACACCAACATTTTTTTTTATTAAATCTTACAAGATTTTTTTGGACCTGTCTCCATTTTTCTGGAAATTTAGTAAACCGACAAATTCCGCAATTATATAATACCAACCCAAAGATTAGTTGGACTTGAACCTAATCTAAATGAAATTATGAAAATGGTTTAGGGGAGGGGGGTTGCCTCCCCACGAATATATTTAAGATATACTTCCCAAAATCAATAAAGGGTTAATATCCTTGGGGCTTTGGCCCCATCCATGAAAACTGAGTTAAGCCTATATGTCACCTTATCGACCTCAATTTCACAGTTTGATATATTTCACAAAAGTTGGTTTGACCTCCCTTATAATTTGGATACAAGTTTTGTCTCAAATATTACTTAAAAAAAATTCAAACAAAATTTTTTGAAAAAAAATCGTATTTATTTCACACATCAATCACATTCCCTGTAATATTTAAAATGTCTCTAATTTGTTATGTGACTTTGTAGTTAATCCTATTAATCTTAACGGAATTTTCTGTTTTTAAAAAATTAAACTTATTTCCCATTTCCAATTTGTGTTTTTCTCATTTAAACCACCACTGTCTTGTCTCTTTCCTGTGCCAACCAACTTGTAGACATACATACGATATATAAACCTAATAATTAAACATTGCAAGAATTGTAAAAACAACAACAACAACATCATCAGAATACAGAGAAAATATAAGTATATACGTGATTCGTATATAACAGAGTTTCTTATTAACTTTAGAGATGCGGCTCTTCTGGAACATTGAAATGATGGAAGTTTAGACTTCATATACTCGGAAATTTTGTTTTATTTTTTTTTTTTTTTTTTAATTTTATCTGTCCTTTAAGGAGCCCTAATAAAACCTATTCCACTAAATTTCGAAACTGTATCCATAAATCTAAATTTCCAGTTCTTAGACAAAAAATAAAGATGATTTACAAACTATAAGTAAATCGGTTGATTAAGAAGAGGAATAAGTCAGGTTTTCTTACATATGACAATTTCAATCGATTTCTATTTGTGGCAAGGAATATATGAATACAATTTTATACCAGGAAGTGAGAAAAATAAAACTCGTAGTTTTTCTAAATTTTTAGCCTTCAAAACGCTGCTAAAAAGAAGCAAGAGGTACTGAGCCAAAGTTTTACCTGTTTTTTTTTTTTTGCCCAGAATGAACAAAATCGATCCCGTACAAGAAATTGTTTTAAATTGCTTTGGTTTGGTAATATGTAATATGTACATTCAAGCTCAAGGAACCCTTCATGACTACCATTTTAATAGGGTTCGTCCTTGGGAAAATGCAAACGTTGTAATCAAACTACAGGTAGCAAATATACAAAGTATTTGGATAAAATTACACATATAAGTTTTAATTTAGTTAAAATCGGTTCATATTTGGACCACTTCCCATAGAAAGGTCCTTTCTGATTTTTTTTTTTAAGAGAAGCAACACTCAAGAATTCTTCCTACTAATTGGTGTGATGTTGTTTTGGAAAGAGAATAAAGAAGAGATGAAAGGTGGGCTTCGATCATGGCAATATTATAATGGCGCGGAATGATAAATTTTAGAACAGTTGTTGTCCGTCATTTGAAGGAAAGTTACCGAAATTTTTAAAGATTTTTAGTTATGTTATTTTTCTTTGGTGGCGTTAAGAGTTATGGGAACACCAAGAGAGATAAAAAAACTTATACATTGAATCCGCCTAAATCATTCAATTTGAGAATCTCTGTATATATAAAACACATACACACACAAAACATTTAAACTAACTCATATATATTTTAAATTTCCTACAATGCTTACTGACGTGACTTTTTAAGTCTTCTTCATGGTATAGAATATAACATCGAATCGCAAGCTAGCGCGCGTCATCGCTATACGTCGCGACATTATACGACGAGTGTTTACAATGAGTTGCAAAAAATTTAAAATTTCAGTATTTCTCGAATATACGAGTGGTATTGTTATTTGCTATATATTTTTTTATATAGTATGCACATGACGTTTACAACAATATTGAGTTTATATCTCACAATATAAAATAACTCTCTATCTCTTTATCTCAGATTTTTAACGTAACACAAAAAAAACTGAAGAATGCGCCGAATCATTGTTGAATTTTATGTTTGGTTACACGAAACGTTATTTTCTATATAAAACTCAATAATCAATGCCATTTTTAAAGTTATTTCAAATTTTTAGTAGAACGAACAAGTTGTACAAGTACACAACAGAAGACAACAACAAAAAATCAATCTGTTGTTTTATAACCGCTATAATGTTACAACTCTGCGTTCGTATGAAATCTTATTTCTTTGGTGGGAAGGGTGTTAAAATTTGATTAAAAATCTTTACGATGATTTGTTGGCAATTAAGATATTAGACATGATGTTTTAACATTATTAAGTTGTTTGTGTTGGCAAATTTAAGGGATGATTGTGTAATATCATAAAACACAAGATCAATAGTGGATTAGGAAATTTAATAGGGTTTTATTTATTATTTGTAAAACTATGTTCCTGTTGCCGTATGACCAATGTCACCATTCAATGAAGGGATCTTAAGTTTTATAATATCAGAATTAGCTGTTCAATAGCAAAAATCCCTTTTGGCTTTGATATCAGAAGTAAAAGTTCTATAGAAGCACGATCATATTTTCTTCATTAACTAGATTTGAGATTCTGTAGTTGCAGGTTCGATCTCCAGCAACAACAACACTAATTTAGAAAAATAAATTGTATCCGCACCGAAGTAAAATAAGATAGCAGGGCTATGAACTATAAAGCTTCAACAAATTTGCCAACTTTCTTTATTAGAAGGCGAGCTATAATTGTTCTAAAACTAAACATCTCGCTTAACTAGAATGTTACCATGTTGGAAGACATGGAGTATTTTTTGTCACTATTTTCCTTTTTAATCATACAGGGTGGCGCAAAAATAACCTTCCGTTATTTTTTGGCTGTAATTTAAAAAAAAATGAAAAACTGATTCTTCTTGTGGATTATTTTTATTTGGTCTTTTAATTTTTTTTACATCAAGTCGAGAATATGATGTCATGTAAATGGCCGCCGCCACAGTTGTATGTCATTTGAGCACTTTTTATGGCATTTTCCATCACTTTGGCCAAAACTTCCGGCGCACACCATACAGTGACTTTGAGCGGGTGTAATGGCTCTTCGTGGGTTACACACGGATTTTCAGTGCCCCAGAAGCGTAAATTTTGCTTATTTACGTACCCGCTAAGATGGAAATGGGCCTCATCACTCATGATTATTTTTGATGAAAAATCATCTTCATTATTGCTCAAATAAATAGTCACCAATATTCCGCGTTCTGGAGCAGTGTAGCGTAACATTGTTTATTAACGTGTATTTCGCATGTGTTTACTACACAAATGTCAAAACAGAACTGACATTAGGGGCCAATCGCAAAATTTATAGCATTTTCTGATAGAAGGATTACTTTTGCGTACACATAGAAAACATATTAATTTTTCCAACCGATTTCTTCGAATAAAATTCGTTTGCGAATCCGAATTGTCTCAAAAAAATTTATTCCTGAGACAAATGGTTTAAGACTTGCTTGATACTTATGTAAGCCATAGGATTTCTTAAGAAATCTTGTCTTGACTGAAGTCAGCTGGTCGCAAGCCCGGAAAAAGGAGAGTGTTTGAGGTAAAGGAGTGAGTCTATTCAGAAAACAATTGGGTTTGTATGCACCTTCCAAACGAAAGTAGCAGTTTCCTGGCAGATAAGTCAGTGCGGATAATAATAGAAGTGAATCTAAATCTATCATCCATTAGCATCTTTGTGGGTAGTGACACTTTGAAAGTCGATACTAAAATGGACTTCATTCAAAACATCGCAACTTCCTGCAAATCTTTGCTGCTAGAATAACACCCACAAAGAGCTGGGTCTCTAACTATGGACGATGAAGAAAAGAGAGGGTCGGGAGTCTATTCAGCGGAACTAGCCGATCGGGTTTCCATGAGCATTCTGGACGAATGTAGCGACTTCCAAGCAGATTAGGCCGCGCGAATAATTTTACGGGGTGTGGAACCATAATTTATTAGCATCTTTTTGTACAGTATTGATACTATGAAATCTTTAGAATCCAAAGTTATAACATCTGAGTGCGTGGGGAACTGCATAGAATTCCGCGGTCATGAAGAACGCGTAAAGTGATAATTGTGCGGAAAATGGCTATGAGTCGATCAAAACGAATGCCCTTGTTCCTCTAGTAGAGCCGATTAGGAAATCGAGGTGGACGTTCTCGACTTCTTATGAGGTATCACGTACCCTTTGACCGTTACCTAACCCAAGGATACTAAGGACTCTTCTTAGTTTGGCAACCAGCCATCACCATAATTTTAGGTATTCTGCTGCGTGCTAGGGTTAGGCAAGACAATGCGGCATCTGATATGTGAATGACCAGCACTGAAGGATTGGCGACTCAGATATCTATAAAGGAGAGGATTCATACAGACTGCAGGATGTATCACTTCTTATGGTTTTAAGTTGTGGTTCTTTATGAGGATGGAACAATAGTCTCTGAGTAAACACTTCTTATGGCGGAGTCAAAACATAGACGTTAGAAAAAAATTCACCTTTGCCCAAATCTACAAATATACCACTATTTCTTAGGAAAATTATTTTTGTGTCGAGCCTTACTATTAAATTCTTAAGTTCACACTTTACAGGGAAAATGTATAAAAACTTTGGTCGAACTTGACTACTTCTATTTTACTTATTTATTTCCTTTAAATATTTTTATAAATTGTAGTAGAACAAACCAGTTAATAATTAAAACTCATAACAATCTATCCTCTAAAATATCATTGCAAAAGTTAAACAAAGATCAAAATAGAATCTAATTTGCAATAAGAGTAAAACTAGTTAGAAATTCTTAAAGAAAACTTGACGTAATTCATCTCAACTTCCCAATAAGAAAACAAAAACATTGTCTCTAATCTTTCAAAACATATCAATTCACTTTACAAAAATAACTAAACAATTTGGTAATATTTAAAACAATGACCCCTTGTGGCTAAAATCACCAACAACAAGAAAGAAAAATTGCGAAATACAACCATATGTTTTGAAAATTTCCAAACCAATTCCAAACTCCCCCATAGTAAATAGTAAACTACACTATACTCTACTCTACTTTATAACCAAACTCAGGCTCTCCTCAACCACCGAAAACACATAGAAAAATCAACAAATATCACTGCCCTCCCTGCCTGCCTGCTTGTCCGACATATCACCCCATTTGTGAAGGCGAAAAAGAAGCAACAAATTTTTGTAAACATTTGCGCCTCTTTAAAAACAAATGACAATTAAATTGTAGACACGAGTATATGAATCGTCCAAATTGTCCCAACACACATTTACATACATGTTCCACAACTACAATATCTGTAGTTATAGAGTAGTACAGGCTAAATATGATTTTGAAATTACAACACTCATGAAAATGAACCACCTTCTGCCACACACACTATTATTATCACCATCATCATCACGATGTTGATGAGGAGCACTCATAGAAAAAATAAAACAATTTTAAACTAAATAAATAGCATTAACAAAATATCACTCAAGCATGAAGAACATAATTTTTTTTTTGTAAAAAAAAACAAATTTTTGCGAGTGGAAATAAGGGTTTGAGAGAGTTAACGACACAGAAAAAGAGAGAAGTGTTTACTCTCTCAAACTGCAATAAACTGGTTTTACTTTTTTACATAAAGTTACATGACAATATTGTATTTATTCTTGTTGTTATTCAGAAGGGTAAAGAGGAAACGGAAGTTTGTGGGTAAAAAACAGTGGGACTTAATTGGATATTTGAACGCTTCCAAAAGTGTATCGGCCTAAATAGATCTTGATTTAAAACAGATTTAGTTTTAACTGTTAAATTCTTAAATTGAAGACAAATTTATTAAGGAATTGTGTCCAATTTTTTAATATTTTTATAGTAAACCCATAATTGGATTATAATTTTATTACACTCAGTCAAAGAGAGAAGGACAAAGCGGAACGGAACCTTTCGTTAGGAATTACAAACGTTACTATTGAGATCAATTAAAGTAAATATTTGGTAATCACTAATAACAGTTGGAGCAGAAGAGCTAGCCTTGTCTTTTATTCTTTTAACAATTCAAAAGAAAACTCATACTACCCCCAGAAGCAGAAAGAGCTTAATTACAAAAACGTTGTTTGGAATACTAACAATCAGGTAGTATTTATTAGCGTAGAAACTAGTACTTGTGTTTTTACTCCAATGAGAATGGTATCGAGAGAGTTTGTTGATGTTTGAACAGCTGGTTCCTGATGTTTTTGCCTTGAAATATATTAAAATCGACCTCTGTCGATCTGAGCTATAGATAAATAAGGCGTAGATCAATGATGCTTTGGGGAAAATTGTATTAATGCTCTGTACGTGACAGGCTGACAGACTCCTTTTAAGACACAAATTCGGCTTTCAGCTTGCATCTCTTTTATCTGTGGAGATCAAAGATTTTGGTGAGCATGTTTCTTCTTATGACGACCCCAAAGTTAGCAAGCCAACGATTGATATCAGTAGAAAGGCTAAAGTTCAGAACGTATTCTAACATAAGTGGTTTTAGGTAATCGAATTGGTTCCGATGACATTACTGACAGCTATGCAGAAAATAAAATAGAAAGAACTGTTTGCAAAAGAAGAACTGTTTGCAAAACAACTTGTTTACCTTAAAACTTTTTCTTCTTAATATTTATCATCTTATCATAAGATAAGATTCGAAAGGCTCTATGCACCGTTACCAAAAGATGTTGATCTTTTGTGCAGCCTAATTTTCTGCCCTAAATATTGAGGCTTCCAATGAAGCCAGCACAGATTTCAAAATTTCCAAGGGGGATAGTGTATATCCACAAAGGAATTGTAGTCTCCTGCCGCGAAGCCTATGACACACCCAGAGTATATCACATTAAGACAGACCTATGATCCTCAAATAATATCTGAAATTACAGTGTCTAGTGCAAAATCCTGTTAAGGTCCTTAAGCCCTTCCTATTCACAGACGGGACGATGAAACTCTTAGCTTGGCGCTGGTCAATGGTAACTTTTCAGCACTTAAAAATCTTGGATTCCCTCCAAATCCAAAGAAGTGACAACGGGCCCACAGTTAGCATCATCTGAATAATGAAAAATAAGTTCTGAATTTAGTTTATCAATTAAACTTTCAGTAAATTAAAATGTTAATACTAATCTTTCTGAAGCTGTGCTATGCAATAGTTTTTTAGTGGAACCAATAGAACAACAGATGAAGCTAAGAACCGATTCTAAAAAAATCCCTTTGATGTTAAGTAGTTCATATACTATTTTTATTTTGCGCCACTGTATATAAAAAATTATTTTTTAAAAAATAATTCTTATTAGAATTCAATAACATTTAAACGTGCAACAGTATGTTAAGCAAAACAAAACTATGAGTAACAGAACAAAATGAGTAACTGACATTGAGTGAGAATTTACTCACTCAAAAATCTCAGATTATGTTTTGCAAACTATAAAGAAAAACCTTTTGAAAACGAATACAAACAGAAAAAAAGCCGTACAAAAATATTTATATTGCCAACAGAAGACAAAAAAAGAAAAAAAAAAAACAGACAACTTTCTTCTTACTGTCGCGCTGCTACTGCTGCTATTGCCTTGCATAAAGCTCGCTTCTGTTAAATATCGGACGGACTGACTGACTGGCTGGTTGGTTGGTTGTATGGATGTATTTTTCATTGCTGGCTGACTGGCTGGCTTCATTTGGCTTGACTTGCTTGATTTTTTTTTTGTGTTTTTTGTTGTTGAAATTTTATGCATGCGATAAATGTATAGCGGCTCGTGCCACTAGTACTCAATTGACAGCCATACACGGCGCACACAATAATTTTGCCAAGCGCATTATTAACAAAAAGTTAATACAAGAAAAAACACATCAAGTTGGCAACTATCAAAATAAAACCAAATAGTACTAAATTAAACAACCATCAACATCATTTACAATTTTCATACTAAAAGAACCATCTGACCGACTGAAGAAGAAAGATAGATGGCATAAAAAGTAAAAAAAAATAAAATGATAATAAAAACAAAATAAATAAAACAAGCGGCTTATTTTAACTATTCGTTGAAAAATTAGTTCTACAACAAAGTGAAAAATTGTACTAAAAACTTAACAACAACTCCATTATTAATAAAAAAAAATAAAAACAATAAATGTAAACATTGAATGTTGTTGTTCTTTATTTCGGTTGTTTCTTTTTTTTGGAGTGTATGAAAAGTCACAAATACAAAAAAAAAAAACAAAATTAAAAACAAAACATTGACTGACAGCAGCAACAACAACAACAACAATAGAATATGCAAGAACAACGCAAATACAACAAAAACAAAAGAAACAACAAAATTTGTGAAATATCAAAATAAAAACAAAACGTACAATTAAACGCGTGTTTTCTCGTAATTTGTCACAATTCTTTTGCATTAAACAAATTGTTTTCCTTTTTTATGTGCAAATTTTTTAACCCTATGTCTTTAAAGGGGGTTTAAATGACCCAATTTAACAATTTGAAAGGGAAAATATGTATTTTAACTAAAATATGCATTTAAAATGAAAATATGAATTTATTATCAAAATATGCTTTAAAAAAATGCAGATTTATTAAAATATTATTGATAATAATTTACATTAAAAGCAATTATGAAAACTATAAATTTGCATAAAATATATTTTTTATAAATCAAGATAGGCGAAATGATCAAAATAGATAAAAATCTTTCAAAAACTTGTCAAAATATATTTTATTAAAGAAAGAACTGTTAAAAATTCACTGCACAATTTTAAATTACTCGGTTGTAACGAATTCATGATTTTACGAACTGACTAAATTCGGCTGATTGCGATGTGGGCCGACTAAAAAAAACTAACACGAATACAATTTAACGAACAACTATAAAAATTTGAATAAAAACAGAAAAATATTGAGAAATTTTATGTTTTTCAAGAATTATTTCAAATTGTTAGTGAAAATACTTAAAAAAACATTATTTTAATTTAAAAAAAAATCGTAATATCTTAATATATCATCTCCTATTGAGCATATATTTCGGTTTAAAGAACATAAGTGACAATTAAATAAACATATAGTGTATACACTGAAAGAATATATTCAAGCTATTATTGAATTGTTTTTTTTTTTTTTCGTTTGAAATCTGAAGTTTTTTGTTGGAATTTAGTCAATAAAACTTTTGTTTTATGATAAAGTTTCATTAACAAAACTAGTTTTATGGAATTTATATATAAATATAGTAAAAAATAATTTTACTTTGTGTTAAAATGTATTAAATTTAATAAAAATTTTAAAATATTTTAAGGTGAAAATATACAAAAAAAAATTGGTGAACTTTTTTTTAAGCTAAAAAAACTGCTGGTAATAAAACTTTAAAATTTTTTCCAAAAAATATATAAAGTAATATCACAAAGGTTACACAAAAACAAAAATTATCTAAAAAAAAATTAAAATAAAGTTAAAAATTATTTTATGTAAGTAAAATTTTTATTTTTGTCCAATTTTTGTTACTCAATTTTGACAAATTTAAAAATATGTTGTGTTATCTAAGTTCTTCCTTAGGTAACTTATCTAAGAATAACAGGCTCTATGCCATTCGTTCAACCATTGTTAAACGCTCTCTCTCTCTCTGGCTCTGGCAGAAATATCAAGATGTTGAATTTCAATATCTTGAAGTTACTATACTCGTTGATTATAGTATAAATGTTCTCTTATGTAAACTTAGTTATTAAAATTAGTTGATTTATTACTAACTACCAAATATAGACAATTCGTACAAGAGTAGATAATTCTCATTATGTTGATGCTATATGCTGAATATAATATTTCGGCTCAAGTTACTCAATTACAACTGACGAATCTCAAGTTATTAAACTTTTTAAAGCAATAAGTAAAATATAATATTACAATATTTTATCAGCCTGATGTGGACTTCAAAAATTCGAAAACATTTTTTTTAACCGATAGTACTTTTTCACAAAAATTTCAGAAGGAAATTCCAAGTAGTTTCATAATGATAGCCTATTGAATTATGAGTCGTTTTTTTATACGAATTTACACTAAAACACACCAAAAAAACAGTAAAATGACTTATTGCAAATTAGCTCCTTAACTAAACAACACAGCCGGAGAGAAGAGAAGTCAAAAACTTTTAGAATATTATAATTAGAGTCAACCTTTTTCAATACAGGGTGAGATTTAAGGTTTCAAATTGTAACTTTCTTTGACATAAAATAGATTTAAGATATTCTTATGAAAATTTGATTCACCAATTTTCATTTAATTGGTAGAAACAGCCCTGAAATGTAAAACAGTTTCCATCAAACGTCAAAGAACATTCTCAAAGTTGCCAGTATGCAGCTTTCGGACGGTGCTGCCACATTGTAGTTTTTTTTACCGCGTACATATTAATACGCCAGCAATGTGGCATGGCAGTTAGTTGATAATAAAACGCTAAAGGATAAACATTGGCGATTAATGGAATTGTGCATTCTGTTAAAGTGTAACTTAATAGAGTTTTAATAAAGTACCTTGTGTAATTGTTTTAGTTTGTGTATAAATGAAAAGACTTCTACTATAGAAAATTTTAACGGTGTTTATTATTTGCAATAAGAAAATAAATCGATTAATTTAAAGGAAATAAATAAAAAATTTTAAAAGGAAAAATCGGAACAATATGTTTTAATCGACTTGTTTAATGCTCGATTAAGCAGTTAATCTGAATCCACAAATACTAAGAAGAAAAAAACTATTTGTATTTGAAGTTATATAGAAGTCAGGACAAAAAATATAAAAAGAACTATATAGATTTTTTTGGTCCATATATATAATTTTATAGAGAATAAAAAAGTTTTTATTTTTGAGTAATGGTGAAAATTCTATTCAAGTTTTTCTGATATGGACCATTTTTCCAAAGGAAGAAAACTGCTGACATTTTTTTTATGGAAAAATAAATTTGTTATGCATTTTATTTTATAAAATTTTATAAAAAGTCATCATATTTACGACAATGACATATATTTTTG
Source organism: Eustalomyia histrio (assembly GCA_949748255.1). Classification (NCBI taxonomy): domain Eukaryota; kingdom Metazoa; phylum Arthropoda; class Insecta; order Diptera; family Anthomyiidae; genus Eustalomyia; species Eustalomyia histrio. The sequence continues at coordinate 111,152,334 of OX456527.1, read as the reverse complement.
TCCATTAAAACTGTTTTAAAAATATGATGAAACTATTTTCCCTGAGCGTAGGGCTATAATTTTGGAAATAATTTGAATTTTTTTTTTTTTTTAATTTTAGTATGATATTATTGTAAAAAGTCTTATCGAATTATAAGATTTTTTTTTTGTTGCAATTGCCGCAATTTTGCAACTGCCATAATTTCTATTAGTTGGGTGACACTGTATTATTAAGATTTTGGATATAATCGAAGTAGTTTTCTACATTTCAATTCTGTTTTCACTTAAAAAAGTTTTTACCTAAACATTATTTTTTTTTTTGTTTTTACTATAATTTGTTTTACTTGTTGGAATTAATTTTTGTGTGAAATTGTAATGTTTTCACTAAATATTTTATATCGGCTACCGAATTGTAGCTAAGAATATGAAATACAAAAGGGTTAATGGAATAGGTTTGGCTTAGTTGCTTAGTTCTTCTTTTTATCAGATGTCTAAATAGAGTTTGTTATTGTTTTAAAATCTCAATAATGAAGGCATTAAATGTGGCAGACTTTTTTTTAAGTGTATCAAAAAAATATAATAGTATATAAAACTATTATTTCAATATTTTTTTAATAATGATTTAAAATTTAAAGAAAAATATTTTTTTTTACTAATTTTTTTGTGAGCGTATTACAATTCTTACGGTGATCGTGATTCTGATTTTTATACTTATTAAAGTATATGATTAACATAATATATTTGTATTTTTAAATATTGTTTGGTTATGCATTTAATGAATATTTTGTTTTTGCTAGTTATGGTTGACAAACAATTTATTGTCAGTGCACAGAGAGAATTTTATTGGATGAAAAATACAAATTTTTTTTTAAACTAATGAAGCTTTTATTCACAATGCACTAAACGAAATATTTCTTCAAATTAATAAAAAAAAACTTTATACTTTTTATGAAACTAATATTTTAAATGAAACATCTTCACTGAGTATATAAAACTTTTAATAAATAAAATTATATTTTTCATATAATTTTATAAAAACTTGCATTGTTTTGAAAATTTTTAATGAGCGAGGTTCAGAGTAATTACATTACTTTTTTGCAAAAATTTATTAATATCATGAAGATAATACTCTCAGTGTGTGTGTATTCCTTCATCTGTCATTATTTTGTTAACGTATTTACGTTAGGGTGGCAGCTGTTTAACTAAATGTAAAATATCGAGATTTAATTTTCTGTGCTGTCGTATGACGACACCGGCAATCGTAATTTATATTTTCCAAAGCAAAAAAAAAATTAAAACATATTTTTCCAAAATGTTCGGTCTGTCAGTAGCATCAGACCTTGAAAAGGATAAATCTTTATTGCATAAATTCGCGAAAAAAAATAATTCTTATTGTAAACCAGCGAGTTGCTGCAATATTTTATAAAACATTTTAAATCAGATTTAAAACATAATTGATTAATCAATTTCATTTAAATCTTTTTTAATTCAATTGAATTTAATCATTTTAAACATATTTCTCTTTTTTTTTTCAATTCACAAGTTAAAAAAGATTGATTTGATTTGCGAATTAAAGCTAAATCAAAACACTTTACAATTGACTTGCATATCTCTAGAGTATTCAAAAACCGAAACCGAAAACCGGTCAACCGGTTTCTTTATTTTTAAAAACCGATCGGTTTCGAATATTTTGTAAATTCGAAGAAAACCGAAACCCGGTCTTTTTTGATCGGTTAACCGGTTTTTTTTTTAATTACATCACCAACTGGGTTACTTGGTCTCTTTTATTTTTTCCGAACACTTATAATCGTTTGTTTGGTTATGAAGATTTAGATGTAAGTCTGATAGATTCTGATGAAGACTTATCTTTGGATATTTCAAATTCAAAAAGTTTAATTTCTGATCTAAATAACACAATAAACAGTATTCAAAATCCTAAAAAAGAGATTGTACAAAATCATTCATTATATGATGATTTCATATATCTTGATAAATGCGACCAAAGAACTGAAAAGTTGGAAAATTTATATAATTGTCTTTTGACTATTTGTCCAACATCTACTATTAGTAAAAGAGTATTTTCCACTTCTAGCTTTATCAAAGGCAAACAAAAAAATCGTCTTAAAACGAAACATTTAAATTGCATAATATTTCTAAAATATTATTTTAGAACTGAAAAATAGATTTTTCTTTTACATATTTAAAAAGTAATATTAAAAAAACTTATTTTATCAGGCTCAAGATCATAATTTTTAAATGTTACTAACGAATAGTAAACACTAATTTATTTTATTAAATGGAAGACATTGTAAGGATCAGCGCTAGAGGGAGTGCACACTTTCGACCCGAGTTCGGTTCGTTAGTAACATTAAAAAATTATGATCTTGAGCCTGATAAAATTAGATATATAATTAAAACAGATAGATGAAATAATATACAAAATTTACAATTAAAAAAATTTATTTAATGCCAAACGTTAAAATTACTAACGTACCTAATTTTACCCAATTTACAAACTTAATGATCTGTATTATATAAGCTTTTTATTCAAATTAAAAAAAACCGAAAAACCGGTCGACCGGTTTTTTCTGCAAAAACCGAAACCGGTTTTTTTAAAATTCGATTTTTCGAAGAAAACCGAAACCGGTTTTTTCAAAATGCCGGTTTTTTGAATACTCTACATATCTCGCTTAGGTTTCTAGATATTTGCCATTTTGTAAAATGTAAATTTTTTAAAATTGCCGGTATCTCGAAAACTAAGTGAGGTATGGCAAATCAGACAAAATTTTTGTTCTATTAGATTATTAATATACTGCTGTAATAAAAATAGGCCAGGTTCGGAAGACATCCCAAAGGGATGTATTTTTATAAAACAGCCACAGGGTGATTAATTTTATACGTACAAAATGGAACGGAAAAGGAAATTTGTATTGTCGGAGTTAATTTTTATTATCATATAAATTGATAAAAAAAAAAATAGTCAACCTGTGGCTGTTTTATAAATTAAATAAATCGTGATTTAAAAAAAAAATATTTTAATTCGTGGAATTGTTTTTTCTTTTTTGATTCGCGAATCAAATCAAAACTGGTCTGATTTTTTAAATCAACTTGATTATTCTAATAAAGGCAAAGTATGCTTCAAAATTAAAACAAAAAAAAAAAAATAAATAAATTCTATTATTTTTCACAGATAAAAATTTAAAAGTTTTTAACCAAAGAAAAAGTATTTCTTACCATGCCACTTTGCTACCGTAAATAATTCAATCAGATATTCGCGAATTAATTCGTCAAAATTTAAAAATTGATTTAAGGAATTATGTTTTTAATGGTCTGAGTAGCAATTATAACTGATTTTTTTCAATATTATCAATTTGATGTTTGTATTTCTTCAGAAGATTAAAAATTAATAACATGCCGATCAAGAAGTTTGTGACAAAATGGCATCGATTTTTTAATGCGCATATTTTGCTGCATATATTTTGCAAAATTAATGCATATTTTTTTTTTTTACCACAAATACAAAAATAACATAAAAATACATTTACTACTTTCTGACAATGGTTAAGGGTAATTTGAAATTTTTAAAACATTTTCAAAAAAGTAATGAAATTGTTCTGATTTTTTTTTTTTTGCATTTTGTTTAGAAAATTAAAAATTTCGATTGCAGAGTCTTAAATTTGCCCCGTTTGCTTTTGAGAAATTTTACACAAATAGCTGCCACCCTATTGTAAATATTTATATACATACGTACTATGAACTCAAAAAACAAAGCAAAAACAAATATAAATAAAAAAAATAAAAATAAAAAACAAAACAAAGAAGTAAAATGAGCAAAAACAAAAAAAGAAATCTGTGCAGTGTGTGCGTTGGTTTAAAAATAAACTTTGTTTAGAATTTGATATAAATGCAATAGATACAATATTGAAATACATATAATACGTACAATAAATAAGAAACTAATACAAAAAAAAAATTGAGAGAAAAAAAAAACAGAGTAAATAATTGTTAATAATACAAATAAAATAATAATAAAAATTATTAAAATTAAAAATAAATTATTAACGATTAGCGTTTTAAATAACTTTCAATAAAAATTAATATTAATTATGTAAAAAATATCTTAAACAGGATATAAAAATCTTAAAGAATATTGTTTATATTGTTTAACCTTTTAATGCACCACACTGCCATTTAACCCTTATTATCCTGGTGTCGTTATACGACAACACAATTTCAAGAACCGACCGGTAATATGGGTCAATATACGAGTCCGCATACTCAGAAATGTATTCTTATAGCCAGAAAATTCAATCTTATGATATATTTTTGGTTGTTACAAACATAAACGTATTGGTGTAGGGTGCTTTTGCAATATACAAAGAAAATATTTTGCTTGGCTATTGTTATTCATACAATTAATAAAAATTAGTTACAAATTAAATATTTTAGTTATTTCCTTGCAAAATTGAATACAAAGCAATTTATATGCTGAATTTTAATAATTTTTTTTCAATAAATCTATGACCATTTTGATAGATACATATACTATAGATAACTTTTTAGTGTAAACATTTTTTTAATGTAAATCTTTGTCGATGAAAGGTTTAAGAATTACGTAGTTCACATTTTTTGTTTTGTTTTTGATTAACGTAATTGATTGACAGTCGGCAATTTGTTTTATTTAATACGGAAGTGTTTTTAAAGTGTCTTCCAGGGAAAGTATTCTAAGCTAAACCATTTCGCGATTTGTGTATGAAATTTGGATATGTGAATGAGAAAATAAAACAAAAAGCGAACTTTTTAATTTTTTGGAGATTATGGGAAAAGAAAATCGGCCATTTTTAATGCTTATTTTTCTGGAGCATTTTGAAAAATTTAGGAATTGTAAAATAAAATTTGTATGACTATAATGTATTCATCAAAAGAGAAAGTTTCAGGAAAAAGTCGCTAAGATTCGAAATAGCAAGTATTTACAAAAATAACTTCGCTTTAATTAAAATAAAATTACTCGTAAAACGTAGAGTTTTTTTTTAAATGTAGAATCAATTGAAATTCATAAAAAATATATTTTTTTACTATTTGAATCATTTAAAAAACAAACTATAAAAAAAATGCAGACTTTCAGTAGGAGTTGATATTTTCAGTTAAATGTAAAATTGTATGTTTTCTGTTTATAAAAATAGAAATTTAAAAACTTCCTTTTTGTTTATTTTTTTTTTTTTATAAAAATATTTTGTTTAAGTACAAAATTATTTGAATAAAAATTACAAGAAATTATTTAAATATACATACACACATATAAAATAAAAATATTTACTTCTGTGTGTGTTGGGTTTTACATACAAATAAAAAAAAACTTTTAATTTGAAAAACAAACCACAAAATCGTTTTTTTTTTCTAACGATTTGTCAGTTAAAATTTAATGGTTATTTTAAACGACTTTCTATTGTTTTTACTACTTTTGTCGATTATTAAACAATTATTAAAAAATAAACAACAAAATAGGCTGAATATAATGAAAAGTCAGTAGTCCTCTTTTTGATTGTATTTTTCATAAATATAATATCTACTTAAGATTATTTTTAAGAAAATAATATTGTGAGTGTACAATGAGAAAAATGTACCAAAAACGCTCACAGGAATACCTTTTAAAAATCCCTTTCCAACGAGACCTTATTTACAAATGATTCCTTTGGATAAAAAGTTATAAATCCCAGCAAAAAATTGTGGAAGCTGTTGCTATAGCTATCTGTTATAGAACAGGTTCTCTGGTAACGAGGCCCCGTTCTATTAATGGTTCTTCTGAATCGGTGGCACTAAACATGTTGTAGAACGCGTTGTAGAACTAGTTCTTCAGAATTAGAACACATCGAGTTTAGAAACATAGCTCCAAAAACACGAAGTTAGGGGTAAAATAGATGCCCATATTTTTCCAAGTTCTTGTTAAGCTTTACGGAATCTATTCCTTTTTTAAAATTCCCATATAAAATTCACCAATGGAACAACATATTCCAGAACAGGTTCCAAAGAACGGGTATATGTTCTACTTTTGCGTTAAAGAACCAGTTGCTTTTGGGACAAACTCAAACAAAAATCATTGATGATAGAACCTAAAGTAGAACAGGTTGCATGCGAGTACAAGTTGTTCTACAACCGGTTCTTTGCAGCCGATATTTTTGCTGGGATAGAAAATAGAAAATTTAAAGATTTTTTAAATTAAATTTTGACGACCTAAACACCCCTGGTGGGCCAATCGGCCAGACAAGTCGATCTTAGATTTGTTTTCTATAACATGTTCAATTTTTATCAAATCGGTGTGTTTAACTGGGAATACCTTCCTTGATAGTCATACATCTGTATGCCTAATAATGGATTTTCAATTAAAACATGTTGTTTATCTAAAGACGAAAACACATAAAACTTTTAATGAAATTAATCACAAAATTTGATTCATAAAATAAATTGTTTTTTCAACAAATATTTAAAATATATACGTACGCAAGCAGAGATTTAAGAAATTGATTCAAAAATAATTATTTTCAAAGATGATTCAAAAAGAAAGATTTTTAAGTCCGCGGATCAATTAATAAAAAAAAAATTTTCGCGAATTATTGTTTTATCAAAACAAAAAATTTTGATTCGCGAATTATTGTAAAATTTCTAATTCATTAAAAGGTCTTTATTCCAATTCAAAACATACATATGTGTTCTGGATATAATGTGAATTGAAATCCCCGCGAAAGTGGAATTTATGTGACTATTACACTTTGTTCTAAAATTTTATATGATTCAATTTCAACAACGTTGGGGGCAGGCATTGTTTTCTCCGACGAGGAGTTAAGGGAGGGTTTGTTGAAAATTTTTATGGACCTAGAACCGGGTCCAAATAAGTTCACGTGTGTTCATAGCACGCGGCTGAATTAAAAATTTTACGGAATCCTTATGATGACCAGGAATGGGTTACAAAACACAATTTAATACGAAAATTATAAATAATTTTAATTTGGGAATCAAAAAGTAAAAAGATAATCCGCCCGAATCAAAAAAAAAAAAAATAAAATTTAAATCGCATATCAAAAATAATTTTTCTGAAAATTAATCATTTTTTGAAATTGCATCATGCTTCTGCGAGGTTTGTTTGTAAATTGATTGATTTATTTATTTTTTTTTTAAAAATCTTCACAAAATGTACGTCGTAAAAACACTATGTACACCTAAAGAAATTCAAACCAAGTCCATGAAAAAAAAATACATAAAACTTAAAATGAATTTAACAAAAAACATGAAAACATATATTTTTTATGCACAACAAAATAGAACAAGTAAATAAGTATTATGTATGAGGCAGTAAAGAATTTAATACACCCTTTATTAAAACTTCACAATTTTAGTACTAAATTTCTAAATAAATGATGCTAAATTAAATTATTACAAAAAGAAAACTAAATAAAATTTTTTAACTAAAACAAAACTAATTAAAACTTCGTTTTCCCAAATTTAAATATAAATTTTGAAACAATATTTTCAACAAATTTTAGCACATATGTAGTGACCAAATTCATATATTCCCCTATCCTCTATATGATGTAGGGTATCAAAAAGTGACTAAGTAGTTGTTATTGTTGTTGCTGCTGTTGTATATAACAAAAATCGAAATGATTTCTTTATGCTTTTTGTGTTTTGCTGTATTTTTTCGTTTTTGTTTTATTATGTCAAGGTTCGCGGCATAATTCTACCATACAACATTGTAGGAAAAACGATACGTATTTATTTTGTTTTTACTGTGCTGAATATGTGGCGTTTACGTTTATATAATTTTATGAACGAATTTGCTAATCTTTCATTGAGATTTAAAAAGTTTTGTAAATAATACACAATTTGCGAAACAAATTATTTATACGTTTGCAACAGTTTTTAAAAATTTTGTTATTTTTCACTAAAACTTTGTTATTTTTCACTAAAAATTAGTAAAAACAGGTTGACAAAAAAGTACATTAGAAAGTTCCCAACTTCAAAAACATCTCATTACCGGACTGTCCAAACAGCTTCGGCGAGAAACTAGAAATTTAAAGCAGCGAGTAGAATTGAAACATTTAAACTGGGAAACTAAATTGAATTGGAATGGGGAATATATAAAATTGAAACGCTAGATATGGAAAACAAAATGGAATTGAAACACTAGACAAGGTGAACGAAAAGAAATGAAATGGGGAACGAGTAAAATTGAAAATCTTAACACAGGGATCAAAATGAAATAAAGCCAGATTGCGGAATAGAATGGAATGAAAGCAGTGAGAGGAATTGACACATTAGACAAGTGGAACTAAAAAGGAATGAAACGAATGAATGAAAGAGTTGATGTAAAATACTAAACAAGGAAAATAAATTTCCGTAGAACAGGGAATTAAAAAACTAGATATAAGTAACGAAATGGAATAAAGCGGTCCTGTATAATAGTGATATATATAGATTTGAACATATTCATTTCTATTTTTAAAGATTTTTCTCAATTTTTCCGTTTTTTGAAAATCTTATCTGTAAATTGTAATAATATTTTTTTTTTTTTAAATTGGTCCAATAATATTGTTCTCATTCACTGCCAAGGTGCCTTTGGAGAATTTTCAACAGGAATATGCTAAAAAAAAAAAATGGGAGCTCAGAAGGGAAAAGCATCCTTCCTTTTAACGCGTTTTTACTAGACATCTGAAAGAAATTCTAAATCCTTTTGTCACCTCACACGGTGCCTTAGAACATCTTTTCCCCGGGGGTGTTAAATGATAAGTTTATTTTTTAAATATCCCACAAGAACGTGGTAAAAACGTGGTTGAAAGGAAGCTGCGAACTTGAAATTTGTAACCTGCCTCCTTTAGCAAAGAAATCTTCTGAAACGGCATTTTTGGAAATTTTTGTTGATAGGGGAAAAATCTCTCCACTAACCTTCGGCTAAAAATTTGACATTTAAAATGTGTGCTGCCTGGGGTAGAAATTTTTTAGAAATTTCAATTAAAGACTGGTAAAAATTAGGTTATAAAACGCAAGTGTCCCTGAAAATTCTTAGAAGAAATAATTCAATCTTCTTATATTTAATTTAACATTACAAATAACCGGTAACGAAGTATCAGGCTTTTTAGCTTTAAATATATATTTGACATGGGTGTTAATAATTAACACAAAATATATCCCTACAAACATGGCAATACAAAATTGTAATATCTTTAAAATAAATATCTTCTATACACAGAGAGAATTTTATTGAACTAATAAAATATTTTAATTACAAAGTAGTTGAAACCTTTCTCAAAGCTTTATACTTTTTATGTAACTACACTCCAAAAAACACTTGTAAATTTACTACTATAAAATGGGTAAAGTTTTATGTAATATTACGAAAATTCGGTAAATATAAACACCAAATGCGTAAAACTTTCTGCGCACACTTTCATATACAATAATACACGCACCAAGTATTTTTGGACACTATGCGTTTACAATTAAACACATTATGGCTAAAATTAGTAGTATTTTGTTAAATAAAAATTGTACGCTCAAAGTTTGTAAATATACTAACTTATAATGGTGAAAAAATTATGACTTATTGAAATTGAAAAAAAAAATCTAAAACATTTTTAAAATTTAAAAAGAAAACATTTAGTTTTTTTCAATTATTTAGAATTACTAAACAAAAAAGTTATTGTTTTTATTCTTTTTTTTAGTTTCTAAACAATAAATTTATTGTTTTTATTGTGAATTACTAAGCAATAAATTCATTCTTTTTATTACAAAACAAACATTTTTGGGCTGTTTAATTTTCAACATCGTAGTAGAAAATATACGCATTTTGATAGGATTTTTACGAATTATATGTGTATATTTACAGGAAAATTGTGTTCTTAACGAACAAATTTACTCTTCAATTTTAAAATTTGATTTAAATTTTAGGCACTTCATCATTTTACGCATAATGTGTGTACTTTTTTCATTTACGCACACAGAGTATATTTACCTAACTTATAGTAGGAGTACAGTTTCCTACTATAAGTTGGGTAAATTTCAACAGAAATTAATTAGAGTGTAGTTTTGCTATGAAACTTCTTCATAAAGTTTATAAAAATTTTAACAAAAAAAAAATAAAATATATATTTTTCATAAAGTTTGATGAAAACTTGTATAATTGTAATTTGAGGAAAAGCTCCAATGGATGAGCTCGCTGTAGTGGAAACAACTTCTGTTAATTTTAGCAAACTAAATTATAGTAGCTTTTCTACTATTTTTACAGTTATACTTCCATGTGTGTATTTCAATACATAGATTTTAAACTTTTTCACACTGAATTTTTCTTCTAAATCTTAATAAAAAAAAATGTGAAAATATAATTCTTAGACATGCGTTAAACTGAAGTTAAAATCTTTAATTAAAAATTAACTAAAAGCGTAAAATAAGTAGTAAAATAACAAAATATAACAACAGTTAACTTTTTTTATTTGCAAATATGTAGTAAAAAATAAATCATTAACTGCGAGTATAGCAATCGATTGTACACTCATAATAATACAACTGTAATTCAACAGTTTACGGTCTAACATAATTTTTTTAATTTAACTAGTTTTTGGAATTAATCTACATTATTTTTAAAGAAATTTTATTTTTTTAACAATATTTTTTGTAAATTTAATTTTTTTTCTAACTAAAACGTTATACTGCACAGAGAAAACAGATTCATCGTGTTAACCAAATTTCTTGCCAACTGAATATTTTAGTTGCAGCAACCAAATTATTTAGTTGTCCCAACCAAATTGGTTTCCCGATACAATTGAAATATTTGTTTTTAATCGAAATTCTGTTGCCTTAACCGAATTTCAGTTGCGACAAACAAATGTAGTGGTGGCTTCAACCCAACCATTCGTTTGGCAAGAAATTCAGTTGTTACATTGAATCTTCTTTGTGTGCTGTTAAATTCCAGAAATATTAATTCTTATAAAAAAATATAATAATGTGTTTTTTTTTTCTTAGAAAACCACAAAGTTTTATTTAAAAATTTCTAGCAAAACAATGAATCACCTAAAATAGTTAAACTAATTGTTTACTAATAAAATTTGATAAGTGTATACATTTTGTGGGTTTCGTGGATTTTCCCCCTCTGGTTTAGCTTAAGAATCTGTTTTGTGTGTAAAAAAAGAACTATACACATTTCCTTTTTATTACCATTTTAGTCGTAAAAACTTAAATTAGTTTTAAGTTTTCTGCATTGAAAAAAAAATATCTGTATATCTTCTATTTGACAGCAGTTTTGAAATTCGACTATGAGAAAATTTTGCAAATATTATTGTTCATCAACAATTTCAAACATTACTTTATTTAAAACCTAAATAACTGACCAACAGCTATGTTTTACACTCACAAAAAAAAAAAAATGTTCTAAATTTTAAAGACATATAAATTGTGGCTGCAATCGTAATTTCAACAGACAGTTAATTGGAATATTAACTCAACTTCGCCGTGTTATTAAGATCATAAATCGATCAGTTACAAATTAAATGTCAATACACTGATAATAATCGATGCATAAAAATATGAAAAAATAACAAAAATTTTCGTAAAATAATTAAAATTTGATTTAAAAAAAAATAATTTTGCAAATTCTTTAATTGAATTTCTTAAATAAATTATTTGTGATACATTTAGAAAAAAACAAATCCGATTGTTTGGTTTAAAATTTGTCAAAACACATAAAAAAATATTTAAAAAATTTAAAATTTTATCAACTTTTTTTAGGACCTTTAGAAACAGTTCGTTTTAACTGAGCGCTTGAACTTATTCTAAAATGAAAATTGTTGGCAAAACTATGGGACTTTTTTAAATTGGTTCGTTTTAATCGAGAAATCTTCTTAAACTAGTTTTACTGTAATTAACAACTATCCCACTATGCAAAAAAAAAACAACACATTATTTACGTTGTTCATTTCTTTGTTACAAATATTATTTTATTTACTAGAAAAATCTGAAGATAAATTACATTCTTTATGTCACGTATTACTTAATTATTTGAAATGAAATAAAAAAAAATAGTATTGCAATAATATTGTATTATTTTTGTTTGTACTAATAACACATCAACCAAACTGTTCGTTTCCTAGAAAATTAATAGTGTAATTCACAATTGAAAGTATTGGCATTATGATCAATTATGATCACTGTCAATATTATTCAGAAAACTCTATGAAAGCTTAAATTTATGCTTTAGCAACCTTTTACTAAGAAAAAATGTTTGCCAAAAAAAAATTGTACAATTTTTAACAAAAATTATGCAAAAAACTTGCATACATTTAATACATTTTTAGGTAAAAAAAAGCTAAAAACTTGGTAAAATTGATCAAGTTTTTACATATTAGATAAAAAAAAAACAGAATTTGCGTAATGCCATTTTCTACCAAGAATTTTTTGCTAAGCAAGTTTTTTTAAGCTCTTCAGCAAATTTTTTAAGAACCGTTTACCTCTGAATCTATTCTACAGTAGGTTCCCTAAAACAGGTTCTAAAAACAGGGAGTGTAAAATGTAAGTTGGAAAAAAAAATTTTTAGACAATTTTTATCTTTAACCGGGGTGGGTGAGCCTGAGATATCGACCTAAAATTTGTTTTTACCAAATTTTTTTTTTTTTACAAAGAACAATAATTTTGCTATTACACTTAAAAAAGTTTGTAAGTAAAATAACTGAAAATATCATTTAAAAGAAATGATATTTCATTTAAAAACCGGTCTACTTAATTTTCATTTAAATTAAATGCCATTTGTTATTTATTTTTAAATGTTGATTAATCAACTGACACATCCGTAAGAAACAACTGATATAATCAGTTAAAATAAATGTCAAAATTTTACCCACCAATCCTTAAAAAATAAATGTTTTTTTTTCATTTATTTGAAATTATTTCCGTTTTTGTATTTTTTGTTTTTTTTTTAATATACTCGTACAATACAAAATGTATGTATGCATATGAAGCTATAAACACTTTTTGTGAGAATGTATTTGTATATGTATGTGTGTTTATGAAGTTCTTGTAATTATTATTGAAACATTTTGTATATATACAACCAATTTAAATAAAAAAACAAGTTGAAATTTTTTGAATATTATTTTTTGAAACAGACAGCAAACAAAATTTAAATTTGTAATAACTGTTACGGACACAAATAAACCACAAGTTTCCGTTTTGTGGGTAAATTTTTATTAAATTTCAAACAAATGAAAAAAATAAATGAAACTGAAAAAAATCGGTAAATGATAGTAAATTATTTCAAATAAATGTATAAAAAAGTTAATATAGTTATTTCTTTATTTTTAAATGGAACGGAAAACTTTTTTATTAAACTACAAACAGTTAACTACATAATATTCTGAGTGTACTAATCAAAATTCTAAAAAAGCGGATATTTCAACCCGATCTATTCACTATCCCCGAACCGGCTCTAAAGCAACCTGTTCTTGTTTGTAAGAACAAAACCTATTGCTTTTAGGTCAAACTTCATTCCAAAAAAAAAAATAAATAATTCCAAAAAAAAAACAAATTAGAACCTATTTTGACAGTCTACATCCTATTCCTTGGATTTTTACTAGACTGTGAATTCCCCTGATTAAAAAAAAAAAAAACAATTGTTAGATGCTCAACAATGATGAAACTAACAGAAATAATAAAACTACTGCAAAAAAAAACGAACATTTAAATAAAACCAAAGTGTTGCTCATTGTAAAACCTTGATTTATTATTGTTGATTTTTATAATTTGTTTTTATCTTTTTTTTTGTTTTTTTTCTGTTAATGCATTTCTGTTGTGAGTAGTTGAATTTATTGTTTGTTTTTTTTTTCCTTTTTTTGCTACTGCAAGTTGCTATGCAACAAAGTGTGTAATATGGGAGTTTTTTTGTTATTGTTTATGTATAATTTGTTTGAAATTTACGGTTTTTTTTTCTTTCAAGCGTTTAATGTAAAAATAGCTCATGGTTTTTAAAGTTAAATTTTAATACCCTTCCTACAGCACTGTGTAAACGAGTTTACAACTAATTTTGATAGGATACGTAGAAGCGGCAACCTACAAAATTCCACTAAGTTTTTTAATCCCTTAACGTGAGATTGAGCCGCTAAAATTTTAATTTTTTTTTAATTTGTTCTCCTAATTCTGATTTCAGTAAATAATAAAGTTGTTTTTTAAAAAAAAGATTAAAAATCAATTGAAGGCTTTTTTTAATTTTTATTTGGCGTTTTTGAAGTTTTTTTTTTTCTAAATTCCCACATTGGGATTTTTAATTCCCCTAAACGTGAGATTGAGCCGCCGAAATCTTTTCAAATTATATTTTTAATTTGTTTTCTTAATTCGGATCTCAGTTAATAATTATTATTAAAAAAAAAAATTAAAAATCGTTTGGAGGATTTTTTTAATTTTAATTCTGCGTTTTTTATTCTTTTGATTTATAATCCCCACATTGGGATTTTAAATAAGTATGTGGCCACGTTAATTTTGCGCCCTATATCATCAAAATCGATTCAGTACAACTTGAAAAACCCTGCGTACAATTTTTTTTTTGAGTAGACCCTACTTTGGAGGTCGAGAACTTTTTAAGCAGCCCACTTATTGACAAATTGTTAATTTTGTATTGTTCTTGATGAATTGTGCAATGAAATACAAAAAAAACAGAATTAAAAAGTCTTTTGCCGTTTTCTTTCCACAAGTTTTTTAAAAAAAGATACCAGCTAAAACTCCCCTTTAAAAGTCTCCTTCTATCGATGATGGGAATTAAGGAGGATATTGATTATTTATTTATTTTTTAAAATTATCGTTAAATATCGTTCATTATTAAAATCTATATTTCCAATAAAGTTTATTTATTTACAAAAAAAAGAAAAAAAAAATATAATATTCATTCAAGCATTTGTTAATTTTCACAATAAATCAAAATGAATTAAGAAAATATTGTGTTAACAAATGAGAAATTAAAATAAACAAAGCATAACAAAATTAAAACAAAATATTTTAACAAAAACATAATTTAAAAAATATGAAAAATTTAAAGAAAAAACAACTTAAAATTAAAGCAATTTATAATAAAAACACAATAATTAATAAAGGATTAAAAAAAAACTAAACCGCGCTCCATAGTTAAAATCGTGGGCCAATTAAAGTTTTTATTTTCAAATATTTTATTAAAAATTACAGATCCTTAGATTAATTTCTACTAAAAAAAAATACATATATAAATAAATTACCAAAAATTCTAAACCAAAGAACTTTAATCCAAAAAAAAAGTATTCAAAACAAACACTGCAAAATAAATCATGAAAGACTTAAATACACTGCAAAAAATGTCAAGTAATTATAAAGTATTGAAAAAAACTTTACGGCGACATTTAAGAAAATTATAAATAACTTAAAAAAAAAAAACATAAAAATCTGCCTAAAAACACATCATCATTAAGTTAAAAACTCCTGCTAAAAAGAAAGCCTGATACTTAATATTCCACATAACCTTAAAAATAATCTATCCAACTTTAGAACTAACTCTTTACGGAATCTCTTAAGCTGTTAAACAATTTTAATGAATATTTGGGTAAATTTTCTTATAAGAAATTGTTTTAATACTTTTAAAATATATTATTTAGAAATTTAATTACCTTCTCGCTTACTAGAATGTAATTTCTATCTCATAGAAAGTAATGATAATGTCATTCTTTGTAAGTGAGAAAGATTTAAATTATTTAAAATATGTTTATTTTTTTTATTATTTACTTGTAATATTTTTTATTTTAATTTTTATTTTAATTATAAATTTTTTCCTTTTCACCCCTTTTCAGCAACAAAAGTTCTTAAAAAGACCCGCAGACGATGCCGACAATGGTGCTGAAAACTTTGAACCGCCTCATAAATTGCCCAATAACAACAATAATAATAATAATAACAACAACAACAACAATAATAATACCAACAACAACAATAACAATAGCTCTGAAAATTTGAAATTTTCCGTGGAAATTGTACAACAATTAGAATTTACAACATCGGCGGCTAATTCACAACCCCAACAGATAAGCACCAATGTTACAGTGAAAGCCTTAACAAATACCTCCGTAAAAAGTGAACCAGGTGTTAGTACAGCAGGTGGTGGTCCCGGTCCGGGTGGTAGTAGCGCGGGAGTTAATAATCAAGGTGGTGGTCAAGGAGGACCAGGTAGTCAGGGGCAAGGGGTCAATGATCCCCAACAACATAATGTTAACAATCGTGGTGGCGGCATGCATATGGGCAGCGGCGGTGGTGGTTCAAATTTAATGGGTGGCCATAATATGAATGCTCAACAGCAGCAACAACAAAAGACCGGTATGGGTGGTTTAGCCAATTTGGTGGAATGCAAACGTGAGCCAGATCATGATTTTCCTGATTTGGCTGGTTTGGAAAAGGAGGGTGGTCCCAATAGTAATTTCCCCGGTTTCCCTGAATTTATGGGAGATGATACCACGGAGGGCAATGAAACCTTTAAGGATCTCATTAATGATCTACAAGATTTTAATCCAGGCTTTTTGGATGCCTTGGATGAGAAACCCTTATTGGACATTAAAACGGAAGATGGCATTAAAGTGGAACCACCAAATGTTCAAGATTTAATCAATAGCTTAAATGTTAAATCCGAAAATGCCATGGCTCAATTTTCAGCGGCTTTTGGTGGACCCAATAGTGGAGGTCCTGGCAGTGGTGTTGGCGGCATGGGTGGTCCTATGGGTAATCCTAACAATGATCCTCAAGGTATGAACAAAATGCGTTCTCAGTTCCAAAATGGTCCTAATACCGGACCCATGTCTGAACTTTCGCTGGCCGCTCAAACTCTAAAACAAATGGCTGAACAACATCAGCATAAAAGTGCTATGGGCGGTATGAATTTCCCCCGGCCGCCTATGCATCAGGGTCAACAGGGACAATTAATGGGTGGTCCTGGTGGTCCCAATGGGCGTTATAATGATTATGGTGGTGGTTTTGGTGGTCCCAATGATTTTATGCAGGGTCCTCCTCAGGGCCCGCCACAACAACAACATCCACAACATCAAAATTTACCACCACAGTTTCAGCAAAAACAAAATCCCGGTGGCGGTCCAATGGGTGGTAATAATGTGCAGCAGTCTTTTCTCGACATCAAACAAGAGCTCTACTATTCTTCACAACAAAACGAATTCGATCTCAAACGTCTTCAACATCAACAACAAATGCAACATCAGCAGCAGCAACAACAGCAACAACAACAACATCAGCAGCACATGTCTCAAGCTGCTATGGGTAAAATGGGTCCCAATGGTCCCATGGGTGTGGGCAATTTTCCTAAACCAAATGCACCCGGTCAACAACAGCAATCTCAAACACAAAATCCTACACAACAACCACAATACTCGCCCTATAATTCTCCTATGGGTCCTGCGGGAGCTGGTAATCAAAGCCCGGCTGGTCCCAACTTTATGCAAGGACCTCCGAGAGGTCCTAATACGGGTCCAAATCAAGGTGTACCATCAAATGGTCCACCCAATATGTCTCCAGCCCAACAACAACAACAATCTCAACAACAGCAACCACAACCACAATCGGCCAATACAAGGGGACCAAATCCACAACAAAATACCCCTAATATGGGTGGCGCTGGTGGTGGCAATTCAAACACCAATCCATCAAATCAAAATCCGGGTGGTCCTAATGTTAATGCTGGTCCCAATAATGGTCCTGCCTCTCAGCAAGGTAATCCCAATATGTCTCAGCAACAGACCACCACTACCACATTGCAAATGAAACAGACTCAACAATTGCACATCAGTCAACAGGGTGGTGCTCATGGTATACAGGTAAGTGTCAGTCAAATTAAACATATTAATTTTTTTGGTAGAAATTGTTATAAAAAAAAGGCTCATAAGAAGTTTGGAAAAGAAGCATTCGCGGATAAAATTTAGACTACCTTTTAAATAGTACTGAAAGTGATTAAAAGTACGAAAATGTTGCAAAAAGTACTTATATTTAAAAGTAAACAAAATTCGCATTAAAAAGTGTCGTAATGCTAAGTTTATAATACGAAATGGAAATTATTTCGAATTTGGCGCCAACCGAAAATTCGGTTGTCCCAATTAAAATATGATGGTGATAACTGAAATAGGATTGCGACAACCGAACGATTCTTTTGGGAATTGTCTAAATGTCAGTTATAAGTTCCAAAATTACAGAAACATTTTATGATGAAAATATTAAAATCTTTGTCTATCAAGTTCCAGCATTGGCCCTGGTAAAATGCTAGAGGTTGGAGAACACCCAGTTGAAAAACTATTTCACCTACAACATGGTTGAAAATATAGAGAGCAGCTACCATGGAATTTTTTGGATGTAAAAAAATATTAAATGAAAAAAAAAAAAAATTACAGATTTTTGTATGAAATTTTTTCTCCTCTATCACATATCGGAATTGATTTCAATAAGATCGGATCAAGCCCTTAAGGATAGTTTCCTTGTTAGGTAAAGTTTACTTTCTATTCTCACATATAGATAATGCTATTTCAGATTATTTTGCATTTGCATAATCATATCTCGAAAACTAAGAAAGATAGAGCATAGTACGAGGGCAAAATTCAAAACTCAAGTGACTTTAAAGAAAAGATATTTATTTTTCAAAGAAGAAGAAACGATATTTTTTTATATATATAGTCTAATACCAAATAAAGGGGTTTCTCAAGGTTCTCAAAATAGGAGTTTGTTTCATTCAATCGTTAACAGTTAAAAAAAATTCAACTACAAAAATCTGATTTTACTTTAATTAAAAATATTGAAAATACAAAATGCAATCTGAAAATAACATCCTTTGAAGTTAAACCTTTATAAAACGTTATTTTTATATTCACCCATAACTTATTCCATCCTAGCATTATCGAAATTCAACAATTTGCATTTTGTGATGCAACCTACTGAGCATCATTTTATTTAAAATTGTCTATGCATTAAAAAATTAACATAAAAAGAAAACTTGCTTTGTTGTTGTATGAAGCCAAAAAACGCATTCTAAACAGAAATTTACCTTAGAAAAATCCCTCACTCACTTTAAAAGGTATTCAAAAACAAAAAAAAAAAGTCAATATAAACAGACATCTCCCGCTTTTTAATGAGGAAACTCCAAACAGAATATTTAAAAGGAATATTTAATAAGAACACAAATTGCATGTTTATTAAAGTTTTTTAGAACTGAACTAACATTAATTTAAATATTTTTATTAGAATTTGTCGATTTTTTTATACATTTTATGGGTAACAAATACTTCAATTCCACTCTCGCTTACAGGGAGTGTAAAAATAAGGCATTACATTGAAAAAAATTACAATTTGCAATCGAAGTTATTAAATGAAAATTGTGAAACTGAGGTTTTCTTTTTGTTAACTTTTATCTTTAATTTTTTTATTTTTTTTTCTTTTTTAAAAATGTTAAACATTTTTATTTAAGCTTTTTAACATTATCAATTACTTGGAAATGTCATTTTCATAAGCTTTTTGTTACTTATTGTTATATGATAATATTAATGTTTGTAAATTTGTGGCAATTCATGTATAATTTTTTCTCTCAGTTAAGTTTTTTTTATGTTTATTTAATTTGAGTGAAATTGTTTGTTTGAGTTTACAGATATCTATTCGATTATACATGAAATATATATTTTATTGCTTTAGGGGTTAATCTTTAAGGTGGCCAGATTAAATTTTTTTAAAAATTTGTAATTTTTCAAATATGTTTTGGAACAAAATTGGTGATGTTTAAAAGGTTACTTAAAATAGTTATAATTATGTTGTATAAAGAGGAATCTTATAATACGCGGAAGCGATTAACATCAACAGAGCTGCTAAAGAATTCAAACTTCATTCGATTATCAATGACTATGGAATGATTAATTTCTGAAAGTACAATTTTTAATTGGGAATGGGAATTCTTCGTTGGTCTGTTCTTTTATCATTTGATTTCTAAATTACTAAATTCAATCGTTAAGAATTCAATCGATTTAAAAATTTGGGAATCTAATCAATGTTTTATTATTCATTCGACTTTGTTTTATTCGATTGAGTAATTTAGAAATGACATTCGACTTTCTTTATAAAATTTTAAAATTTACAAAATAAATAACCACTTAATTAATTTGAATGAAAAGAAAATTGAATATTTTTTTTTTACAAATACAAGAAAACCAAAATTAAAAAAAAAAATCAAAAAGTAAAAAAAATAATTTAAATCATAAAATTGCTAAAATTTAAAAAACTCACCAAAATTAAAAAAAAAAATGTTAAAATTGTAAAAAAGCACTCAAAATAAAAAACATTAACAAAATTGGAAAAATCATTACAAATGAACAAAGCGCTAAAATTGTAAAACTCGTCAAATTTGAAAAAATTATTTAAATTAAAATAAAATAAAAAAAATTGCTACAATTCTAAAAAAAATTGCCAAAATTTTAAATTATACCGAAAATTTAATAAAAGTCGCCACGTAGTAGTGGTATTGGCGACTTTTATTCTAGAAATAAAAAAATCGATAAGATTTAAAAAAAATTAATTTTAATTCTGCATATCTTGAACACTAAAAGCGCTAAAGAACACATGTTTGCAGAGAGCGAGAGAGAGACAGAGGGCCATATTTGACGATATTATTTTTTTTTTTAATTTTTACTGTTTGTTTTTTTAAATTTTGGCGATTTTTTTTTAATTTGAGCAATTTTTTTCTCAAATTTTTTATATTTTTTTTAATATTTCAATGGTCGATTTGTTAAATTTTTCAGTGGTAGATTTTTTTAAAGTTCTCAATGGTCGTTTTGTTTTTTCAAATTTGTTGATTTGAGGAGTTTTTTTCTTCTCTTTAAAATATTTTTTCCAATTTTGGCGTTTTTTTAAATTGAACAATTTTTTCAATTTAAGCGATTTTTTTTTTAAATATTATGAATTTTTTTTAATTTTTTAAATTTTGAAAATTTTGCCGGTTTATTTTTAATTTTGGAGATTTTTTCACTTTTGGTGATGCATTTTTAAAAATTATTGATTTTTTACGGTGAACTCAATAATTGCTTTTTGTTATTTTCTTCGTGTATTTGTAAGAAATCCGTAAATTTATTGTAATAAAAAACATAATTGTTAATTATCCTATTTTTTTAATCGAATAAAAAATCTTATATCATTCCTATGACTCAATGACACGAAAAAGAAGAATGATTGATTGAATTCCCAAATTGTAGATTGTATGTCAATTATTGATAAAATCGAATGAGATAAAATGTAGGGTATCTCATAGTTGGCATGCTTGACTTTAACTTTTTTATATATATCTGATATTTAAAACTTAGCTACAACGTTAAATTTTTAAAATTTAAACAAATTAAAACAGTTTTGGCCGTATTTATAATGAAAAATTAGTTGCTGCTAATACATAACCTTAGTAGCTAGTTGGTACAGAGTTTATTTATAATCCCTTTTCTTCTGTCAAATAAATATTAAAAAACAACACTGAAAATTGTGATGCCATCATATTTTTTGGTAATAATGCCACCTGTTTTAAAGAAAATCAACTTTGTGGTTTACATTTCCCTTTCCTTTCAGTTCGTCCTTAACCATATTTATTAATTTTTTTGCATTTTGTTTCGTGAATCTATATTTTTTACGAAACTCAGCGTCGGAATATTTAAAAAATCGATTTGTTCTCTTTTTATAAATTTTAGGAAAACGACGGCGAACTTCACTTCTTAAAAGGTCCAAATCATTTAATTGGTCAAGAATTTCCATTATTATTTATTTTTTTTGTATTTCTTCGCAAATTTGCACACAAATTTTTTTATTGTATTTTTCAATTTTGTTTACAAACTTATTTTGACACAAAACAGCTGATTTTCAAACATTTAGTAAGTGTTTGATAGTTCGTTAACTAGAGTTTAAAGGTGGATAAGAAATTTATTATAAATAGAACTCATGATAGACGCTAACTAATTTTTCATTATAAATACGGCCGTTTATGTTTATAAAATTTGTGAACAAAACTTTCAGAACATAATACTAAGAAATTTCGCTCGAAGTTTAAATGTATAAACGTTGAGTTCTCAACATTGATATCCACATTGAAACTTAACGCACATACAAAAAGTAATGTGTACTATGATTTTTTTTTTTATTTGTTAACGGATATACGTTAAGACGAAAATACAGCTTATATATAAATTATTTTTCACCTCTAAAACTTTGTAATTTTTATTTTATTTTAACCATTTTTTTTTTTTTGAAAAATCGCATCAAATCTTTTTATTATTTTGCAATAGAAAATTTGTATAAATATCTACTGGCCACCCCTAACATAAGTGTAAATCTAAAAGTCATTTAACATCATTTCAACCGCAAATTCTCAACATAATGACATAAATAACAAAAACTTTTGAACTCAAAATAATCAACTGTAAATTGAATCAAAGAAATAACACACACACAAACACACAAAATACACTCAATTTTCTAACATCGATACTCTGGAATCCTCAAAACCATAAAGAAAAAATTTAAATCAATTAAATTTGAGTAAAAACTTTTTCAACACTCAAACTCTATGTTATTTACTCTTTCTCTTACTCTCTCTCTCTCTCTCTCTGCTTATATGCCGGGTTTGGTAAACTTTACTTTAAGGATATATCCTTTTTTTTTCTATTTTCTAAACTTCCACCCCAAATTAAAAAGTATAAAAAGATTTGGTATTGATATTTTTATGGCTCATAATACACTTGACTTTATAATAAACCGGTCGTTAGTAATAGCCTTTTTCGAACCACAAAATTGTTCAAAATAACGAAAGGTTATATGAAGAAAATTTGTTACAACACTCAATTGTTGAAAATCATAATAATGATTATGATGATGACAATAACGATGATTATGAATAGAAATACTCAACAAATAAACTGACTAACATGATATATCCATAGTTATATATTGACAAGGTCTAAACTAAGACATTTTAGAAATTGAAATATCCTTAAGAAGTCGATCTCAAGTTGTAAAAACTGCCAGAAATATGTCGTGTCAACTTATGATTCTCTATATATGATTGTTGTTTGGAAAATTATTTGGTACCCATATTAAAATTTTGTTTTGTTGTCTGTTTATTTTGAAAAGGAAAGAATGTCAAAAATGTCCCTGTTTATGGTTTTATATAATAATGTTTTTTTTTTTTTTTTTTTAAAAGAGTCATATTTTAGATTATTTAACAAATAGTTTTTATTATACTTTTGCTTTTAGTTTATTTCAACATTATTTCCGTTTTGCAAATGTAAGTTCCTGTTTAATATGTAAACTAAACATATATAAAAAAAAAAATATTTTTGTTATCAAAACTTTTTGTAGTTTATATAAACGGCCTAAAAAAAATAGGTATTGAAAATTTAGGTTATAGAAATTTAACGGGTTTTTAGTTGTATGTATTTATATCACCTACATGTAGTTCGAATTAAAGAATTTATATGTAGTTTAAACTTAAGTTAATTGGTTGTTAGGATTTTTGGAATAGTTCAAACAAATTTCTATAATATGCACCGAAAATTTGTATTTTATATTTTCATTTGTAGTAGAGAATTTTTAAATATTAATAATAATACTTTAAATATTTTTTGAACTCATATCGGCATTAACGATTGTATTACAATAATGTTAAAATAGTTTTTAATAGTAAGCAGAAATAAAATCAGAGATTATAAAACTCAATATAAATTTATGAATTATAATTGTACAACATGACGTATGATTATTATGAATATATTAAAATTAATCATACGTTAAGTTGTACAATAAAAAATAGTAATACACTGAAAATATTTTTACAGTAACTGACTAGTTTTTTTTTACAAATATATCCGTACATTTGTTTTAAAGCGATTATGTAGTTAAAATACAAAGAAATATATCTTTTAACCATTTTTATATTTATTTAAAAAATAAATTGCATATAAATACGGATTTCCTGTGCAGTTGATATTTGCATTTATAATTAATTGTCTGATAGTTAAAATAAATGAAAAGTCGTTTATTTTTACAGACTTTGTAGTGACACTTAAAGTTCGAATTGATATTTCATTTATTTTTTAGGGATTTTGAAGTTAATTTGTGGACAGTTAAAAAACGAAATAAAGGAAAAATCATTACTCTTAACGGATTTTGCAGTTAACTAGTTGACAGTTAAAATAAATAAAGAAATAAATTATTTAAAAAATGAAATAAAGAAATAAATAAAAAATAAAATAATAAATAAATAAATAATAAAATGATGAAATAAATATATAAATGAAGAAATAAATAAATATAAAAAATAAATAAATAAATAAATAAATAAATAAATATAAAAAATAAATAAATATAAAAATAAATAAATAAATAAATAAATAAATAAATAAATAAATAAATAAAGAAAATAAATAAATAAATAAAGAAAATAAATATATATATATATATATATATATATATATATATATATATAAAAAAAAATAAATAAATATAAATAAAGAAATAAATAAAGAAAATAAACATATAAATAAATAAATTAATTAATTAATTAATTAATAAAAAAAATAAATAAATATATAAATAAATAAATAAATAAATAAATAAATAAATATATAAATAAATAAATAAAAAAATAAATAAATATACAAATAAATAAATAAAGAAAATAAATAAATAAATAAATGAATAAAAAAAAAATAAATATATAAATAAATAAATAAATGTATAAATAAATATATAAAGAAATAAATAAGAGAAAAAAAGAAATAAATAAAATGAAAAAATTATTTGCAAATAAAAAATAATTTACAATTAAAATCTATAAAAAAAAATTCTGGAAAATATATAAATTTTAAATTGTGACCATCAACCGCTATTTCTGGCCATAGACGGCTATGAGTTATAAAGTTCGTTGAAATGCATGTGAATTATTCAAAACAAGTTAAAAAGTTAATATGGAGCATGCTAACTATATGATACCCTACATCACAGTACGATTTGGTTGGGGAGTACCAAATTCTGGGAAAGATTTTCAATCAACGGGGTTAATAAATATAGTGAAATATATTTATTTTCAAATATTGTTAGTAGAAACAAACATTACCAAATTGATATAACACATACCAGTAAAAAGGAAATATTTCGAAGTAGCTTTGTGTTTGCTGTTCTTTTTTTTACTAATATTTAGCAAAATGTTAGTAAAATAAGTATTTTCCCCGTCTTTTTTGAGTAACTTTAGCAAAAAATATTACAGACTTTTTTCTATAAGTGTAGTCCATTATTTAGATATCGAGCTCTGCTTTCCCAATTAAGCTGGTTAAGCGTCCCAAATGTTCAGCCAAGATATAAATATTTAATTTTAAGAATGCGCAATGTATAGTACTTTACTTTTTGTACTACTAGCAATTTCTGACTGGGAAGTTTAATTTGTTACACATATAACAAGTGACAACATGACGTATGATTAATGTGAAAATAAATAAAAATTAATCATACGTTAAGGTGGCTGATAAAAATAGAAATCTATTTAAATACATGAATCATTATATCATTATAATTCAAGACATTACATTTAAATGTAATAAATACATTTTTAACTTAAAATTTTTTTATTGTTTTTAAAATGTTCATATACTATTTCCTTAAATATTTAAACAATCTTTTTAATAAAATTATCTTACCATTTTTTTTTTAATTTTACAAATTTTACAAACTAAGGATATATTCTTGTATACATTTAAAACTATTTTCTAAAGTAATGTTATGTTACGTTGTGATGAACAAAAAACTTTTAATATACATAAAATCCTACTAATGTCCTTTTGGATAGAAAAGATTCACAAAAAAAAAATTAAAAAAAAATAAAACTGTAAAACTTAAATGTATTCTATCACAATAAATAAAACAAGAAAAGGGAACTAAAATGGTCATTAACCCTTTGACGATCATTAAAGTTGCCAATTGTAAGCGATAGTGAATAAATTAATCACAACAAGCTTTTAAAATATAAAATTTTCGTCTATATTTTGAATATTTTTGGCAACCTGCCAACATGGATAAATAATACCTGAATTATATCCGATGTAATATTATTTGCTTTTGCAAAAAAAAAACATTTTTAAATATTTTTTTTAATTAAAAATGTGACAAAAATCGATATTTTTGAAAATCGTAAACCTGTCGTAAGGATATTTAAAATATTTTTGCTCATTTATTTTCTGATATGTATTTTAAAAATATCAAGAAAAAATATTTTCAATTTTTATATTTTGTAAAATAAAATTTTTATAAAATATGAAAACGGAATTTTTAGAGTTATGACAAAATCATGATTTTTGGACCTTTTGGTCAAACCGGGGTAACTTTATCCGAGAAAGTTAATATTTTTTATCTAGATAGTTATGAATGAACACTCCCATGTAAAAATCAAAAAATATAAGATCATACATAATTATAAATTATCATATACGACCATGCATAGTTCAATATACATACATACGTATGATAATACATGATAACATATACATATTTATATGGTCATATATGATTTATGCATAACCATATAGTATAAGCATATATGGTCATATATGAAATCATTTAAGGGCATATATTAAACTATAATCATATAATCATATACAAGTCATATATGATCATGTATGTTTATATATACTTTGATTTTTATATGGGCTTTACAACAAAAAATTCAGTAATTCATTTTTAAATATTTTTTTTTTTGCCATTTTCCTCTAAAGTCCGAAACTTTAAGGCAAAAATTCCAGCAAAAGATTTGAAGGGAATTACAAAAAATAGAACTGTAAATTCTATCCACAACTTTTAACCGCTATTACATCTCGCAAAACAGGGCGGGCATCCTATTGGGCAGGAATATTTGCCTATGATCGTTAAATTGTTAAAGGAAGAAAAAGATTATAATCAAAAAAGTTAGGTGAAACTGACAAGGAAGGTACTTTTAGGCTAAACTCTCCAATGTTGATAAAACGTGTATAAGTTGTAAAAAAAAAAAAATTCTAAGATCGTCCTCTCTCGGCTTTTGGTAGTTCAAGTGGTCCAAAACGGATTTTAAAAATCGGAACTTTTGCGATTTGTTTTTTTTTTTCTTTTTATAAATTAACGGAAACATATTTTTTTTAATACAGGGTGGAGCAAAAACTATCATCTGATTTTCATTCGCTATAACGTTTATGTAACATGAAAACTTATTTGGTTCTTAACTGATATTGTTTATTTGGACTTATAAATTTTAATTTCAATTAATTGTGGAAAATTATGACCAACAAATGGCAAAGGTCTGTCCGGCAGAGCCAAATCACCGATACCCGAGGGAGTAATGTGTCGCTTTGTGAATTATGCGTGGATTTTTTCGCCCTCAGAACCGAGAATTTTTCTAATCGACGTGGCTGTCGGAATAAAAATAAGTCTGACGATTTGTTTACACTACTAACGAATTATTGCTTACAAACAATGTTAAAATTATCGCTCGTTATTGCAGCTTATAGAGATTCATAGTTATTTACTATAAATTTTGCACATGTCTTCTTTACGAATGTCAAAACCAAACTGACATATGATGTCACTTGCAAAAATGGCAGCAGTTTCCAATAGGGTGATACTTATTGCCCCACATTGTAATTTGGATTTTAAAGAATTTTTCCCAAAGCCCTTTTTTTGCAATTTTTGGAACAACTTGACAGAGAAAACAGATTCATTATGGCATCCGTATGGATTGATGCAATTGAATTCTGTTATATCAACCGAATTTCTTGCTCCAACCAAAACATTCAGTTGTTAAGAAATTCGATGGTCACACTGAATCTGTTTTCTCTGTGTATCAAACTTTCGTTTTTTTTTTGCAGTTTTTATTTAAAAATTCGTAAATTTTTGACATGTTTCCGCACAAAGAAAACAGATTCGTGCTGACAATTGAATTTGTGGCCAATCGAATCGTTCGATTGTGACAACAGAAAACTAATTGAGACATGAGTAATTTGGTTGTGGCAACAGCATTTCGGTTGCCTCAATAACAATATGGTAGTCACAACCGAAAAATTCGGTTACTGCAACTGAACCATTCGATTAGCAACAAATTCGGTTGTCAACACGAATCTGTTTTCTGGGTGCGTGAAAAAAGAACATTAAAAATGTCCGGGTTTCCTTCACCTATTTCAGTTTCTTAATACCCGAGGTGGCGAACAAAAACTAAGACAGACTGTTGTTAAATTTATTTGCGTTATCCTTGCATATTTAAATTTTATGCAAGCTTCGAATACTTTCCTTGTAAGTTAAACATGTTTTTCTGGGTCAATATTACACTCAAAGAAAAAAATCAGCAAAAAATGGCAAAAAAAAAACATTTCTTTATTTTCACTTAAAATTTGTCAAAATAAAATGCATCTTGTACTCCTTCATTGAGTTTGTTATAATTAAACAAAAACCTTCAAATTTTCTTTGAGTGCTGTATGATAAAATAAAAATAAACAATCAATTGTTTCATTTTCATTATTTTAACATTTAAACTAATTTAAAGGTAATTTTCTTTAAATTAATCTTATCTAAACATGCAAAGGCCACACAAAAACAGTATTTGTCTTCTACCAGTTAACTATACATTTGAAAAAGTTTCAAATTTCAAAATAAAAACATTAACATATTTCTCTCTCACTGTTTGAATGCGAGTGTGTTCGTTCGAGTGGTGGCTATGACAATATCATTCAATTACTTTGAAATATATTTCATTAGAAATAGATATCAGCAGTTATAATGATGCAACTAATTTCTATGAACACACCATTCATTCATTAGTAGCCATACATTTTTAAGAATTTCATTTATTACGTTTTACAAAAAGAAAACTTGGTAAAATCAACAAAGGCAAAAAAAAAAATTGGAAAAATCAACAGAACAGAAAGTTTTAAGAATTCTTCATGAGAAATGTTTACATTGTTAAGCATTTAAATTGAAAATTTGTTATATAATTCTCTGAAAATTCATTTATTTGATTTAAAAAAAGTTTGCATTAAATTGTTTTTTTTTTCTTTACATTTTAATGTAAAATATGCAAAAAATTAAAAAAAAAAAAAAAACAAACTTTATGATTAACAGAAAAATAGGAATGTTATCGTACTTTTTTTGTTTTGGACTGTGTTCATAGTCGGGCTGTATTTTTTAAATAAAATTAAACATGATAAAACACGTACAGGACATTAAGAACCAAACGCGGTATAATTTATGAGTCTACAGAGACTCGGTCCTTTTATTTTCCAAACACACACACACTCATATCTGTAACTACACTCACTCAGTAAATAGCCATAGTATATAAAGAGAGAAATTTTAGGGGGGAAAAGCGCAGAATCCTAAAAATCATTTCAACTCAAATATTTAACAGAACTTTTAAAGTTCTGTTCTGCCAAATTTGAGTTAATTTTTTGTTTGATTATATACTTTCAACTCTTAGCACCCCCTAACGGGTTTTTTTTTCACTCTGTAAGGTTAAAATACCGTTAACATGACGCGTCGTTAGTTATTAAACTCTTATTTGTTTTAACAAATAAATTATTTATACGTTGTTGTCGTATAAATATCGTTATAGTGTACGTACGTATGTGAGGGAGAGAGGAAAAATGTCAGAGAAGAGGTGATTTAAGTAGAGGAATACCATTAAATACTTAAAAGTAGGAGTGAGGAAAATTGAAAATACTATGTTAAAGTTTTTCTTTTCTACGGCGATAAATTTTACACATACACTAATATCACTCGTTCGTTCTACTTTAAACACACAATTTTTACTCAAAATGTTTTTCTTCTCCTGACTTTTTTTTAAAATTTGCTTTTAAATTTAACAAAAAAAAAAAATAAACATCATAAATTAAAAAAATATATCAAACAGTAATAAAATAAATTGCGTTTTTTTTTTGTTTGGGAGCTTAAACCTAAAACCATACTTGGGACTAGTTATTTAAATGTACCAATTAATTGACAATTTTATTGTCATTATTTGATGGCAATGGTAATGAAAGCAGGGCAGCGACTTTCAGACAAATGCATATTTACTGTCAATAGTCCAAAAACAATTTTGACAAAATTCTCTTCCGAATCCGATTTTGTGATGTATATTTTAGCATATTTTGTTATAAATGCATATTTTGCTTAAAGTTCATATATTTTTGCATATTTAATGATTTGTAATGCATATTTTTTTATATATTTTGCATTTTATTGCATATTTTCTTAAAATCAAAATTAACTAAAGGTATTATTTATAAACCTTGAAGCGGCACATGCTAAAAGAAGAAGCATCCTGTTCTTAATTATATTAGATTTTATTTTAAATTTAACGCTCTCAAGTAAGACCTTGAAAAAGAATAATTCATTTTGTAAATCAGCGAGTTGCTGCAATATTTTATAAATCAATTTATTAAATCAGATTTAAAATCATAGTTGATTAATCAATTTCATTTGAATCTTTTTTGATAAATCAATTTCATTTGAATTTTTTTTGATAAATCAATTTTATTTGAATCTTTTTTGATAAATCAATTTCATTTGAATCTTTTTTGATAAATCAATTTTATTTGAACCTTTTTTGATTAATCAATTTCATTTGAATCCTTTTTGATAAATCAATTTCATTTGAATCTTTTTTGATTAATCAATTTCATTTGAATCTTTTTTGATAAATCAATTTCATTTGAATCTTTTTTCATTCTATTGAATCAAATCATTTAAACATAATTCTTTTTTTAATTCGCGAATTAAAAAGATTGATTTGATTTGCGAATTAAAATAAAATAAAAAAACATTAAAATTGACTTGCTAGTCTCGCTTAGTTTTCTAGATAATCGCCATTTTGTAAAATGCTAATTTTTTTAAATGACCGGTAACTCGAAAACTAAGCGAGATAGGGCAAAACGGACAACATTTTAATATACCGCGATAATAAAATGGGCCAGGCCCGGAAGACATCCCGAGGAGACTATTTTATAAAAATTCAATGAAATTGTTCGGGTTTAAAATTAAATTAACCATGATTTAAAAAATATATATATTTAAATTCGCGCATCAAATAAAAATTGATTTGATTCTTTGATTTAAAATTGAATTATTTATTTTGATTTATAAAAAGAAGTATTAAAATCAACTTGATTCTTCTAATAGGATAAAGATTGAATTATGGTATTAAATAATTCAATCAGATAAATTAATTCGAAAATTAATTCGTCAAAATTTAAATCAGATTTAAAAATTTATTTAAGGAATTAAGTTTTTAAAGGTCTGTCTCAAGTAATTAATAATTTTAATTATTTTTTTTATACATTTTTAGTGCATATTTTTAGATTTATATTGCTTATTTTTTTTTTTTGTAAGTGCATATTTTTCATTTTTAACTGCATAATAAATATCATATTTTGATTTTAAGAGCATAAAAATCGCTGCACTGCGTATATATTTGTTTTAGTAAAAATATAAATTTAGTAAAAAAGCGTAATTTGCATTTTCCTTATATATAAATATTCGATATTTCAACCCGAAACCAACAGTTTTTTTATCAAAAACCGGAATTCGGAATATAAAATTACTGGTTTTTAGTGCAAAAGCAGGATATTAATATTTTGTTTGTGGATTATTCTGAATTTTACCAACTTTGAAATTTTTTTTAATTAAAGTTGCTCAAAAAAAAGGTTTAAGAAAATCTAGAACTGACAAATTAACAATTTGCTTTAATAATACCTAACAAAAAAAGTTGCCCAACCTAATCACTGTAATTTTGATGAAATTTTAATATTTGATTAAAACTTAAATTCTATGATCGACCTTTGTCGGTTTTTGGATCAACTCAGAATTTTAAGGGATCAAAAAAAGGGGTTCAAAAATTTTTATTTGTTTTTTTCTTTTCAAACTAAAGGAAAAATATGCAAGTGTGGTATAGTTCGAGGGATTTTTAGTCGTATGTCGTTTTAGTTGCTTTTCTGAATTTGCTGTTACAAAAAATTTTAGTGATTTAAAATAAATTTTTTACCGCTCAGTGATAAAAAAAAAAATAAAATTTTTATCGTTCAGTTAATAAAAAAATCCGTTCAACAGTTTTAGCTCACTGTTTTTGTGCAAAAGACTTAAAGAAAATAAATAATTTACATCTCCTAACTTTTCTCAAATTAACCAAAGATTAGTAATTAACCATGAACGTCTAATTTATATGGAAATAACTCTAGTTATTTTTTGGTAAGTAAATAAGCATTTTTCCTAAATTTGACAAATTTGTACAGTTTAAACTCTTAAATTCATGGTGTTTTGCAACATTAGCAATTAAAACTGTGAAATGCGTCATTGCCTGGTTTCAATATTAAATCAGTGATCGGTAAAAAAAAATTGATTTTAAATTAGTGAACGGTAAAAAGTTGATTTTAAATCACTGAACGGATAAAAATGTAAAATCACTGAACTGAAAAATATTTTTTTTAGTTACTGTATGTTTTGAGTGAACGGTTGATAAATTGAACGAATTTTTTTTTTTAATTTTTTTGGTTCAATTTATGAAAAAAATTAATGGGTTCCTAGCAGAAAACTGCAAAAGCAACTATTTTCTTGATTTAATCATACACAAAAATTCTTGTTCACATTTAATAATTCAACAAATATCACTGTAGAATAAAATCAGCATTATGTTACTGAACGCGTAATTGGGACCAGTGTGAATCATCTGTCGATTATGTTTTATGCAAATGTAATCACTCAACAAAAAGTCAGCGTTGAATAAATCAGAACAAACAACAAACAACGCGTATGAGTGTATTCATAATAAAAAAAAAAAAAAACAGAAACACATTTCATAAATGTACATTAGGGTGGGACTTTAATCCGCTTTTTTAGAATTTTTATTAGTAATACAATACCAAAAATATTCTTCTTTGTGAAATAAAAATATTTTTTTTGGAAAAAATTTAGGTCGATATCTCATGCTTGCCTAATCCGGAAAAATTTAAATATTGCCTAAATTGTTTTCATCTATTTTAATTGGAAAATTAGGTAATATTTAACTTTAACCGGATTGGGAGAGCCTGAGATATCGACCTAAATTAAAAAAAAAAAATTCATGAACAATATTTTTGGTATTACTAATAAAAATTCTAAAAAAACGGATTTTAGACCCACCCTAATTTATGAAATGTGTTTCTACAAAACCACCCCCTTTTTATAGATAAGAAACTATTTTGTTTTAATTATGAATACACACATACGCGTTATTTATTGCTTTTTCTGATTTATTCTACATCAAAATAATTATTGTTGACTCAAACAAACAGAATAAAATCAATGGTGTAAAAACGACCGATGATTATAAATCAGTGACAACAATTTGCAAGTCGTTTGATTGATTTAAAATCATCAACAAATATGTGTGTTGGAGTATATTCAACGTTTGAACGCAAACACATACATATTTATTCTTGTGTTGATTGCGTATGAACGTTTTGCAATCAGCATTTGCAGTTCTCTGGTTCCTAGTCATTAAAATCATTTGATTTGATAAAATTGAATTATTAAATCAATATTGAAGAATTATTTCACACTAGATAAAAATCGAATTCGATTTATGGCGAATTCATTCAAAAAAGAACAAGTTCTTCCAAGCTCTGTATTTGACAAAAATGGAAAAGGATTAAAAGAATATTTTTTTTAAACCATTTAAATAATAATTACCCGATATGCAACAAAATAAAAACAAAATTAATTATTGGGGAACCGGCAGTTCCAAAATACCGCTACTCCTGCTAACAGAAAGAAAGCAACACATTCCTGAGTGTTGCTTCTCTTAAAAAAAATATTGTTCAGGATTTGTGGCCTCTACACAAATTTATTTTCAGCCTTCTGGCTTTTCGGCCTCCGAAGCGCAAGGATTAAACAAGAACTGCGTGCCATTTAGTTGCCCAGTGCTAAAAAAAAGAAATCTAAAATCTACCTGCTTCCACCTAAAGCATAGTAAGTTGTTCATGTGATAAAAATGCCAGATTTTATTCCCCCCTCATTTTATACTCTAATCGCCAGAAGAGAACAAAAATTTGTCAATTTAAAAGATAAAATAGGAGGTATACAATCTACCATTTTTTTTATCATTACTCTTCTCGACTTTAATTGAAATCCTATTCACAACTGATGCAGGAATCTATTAAGCGAAAGTAAAACACCTTTATTTATCTTTTGCTATAAATAATCAGATTATTGTTAATATAGCAAAAAAAAAAAAAAAAAACTTTAGATGGTACAACAAAAATATGAGCAACAATAAATTTTTGTTTAAAATAGAATTTTATCTCGTGATTTTTTTTTATACTTTTATATACATTTTATTAAAGTTTGTAATCAAAAACAGATAAAAACAAACTAGATGACAAATTGTTGTGGCATTTACAAATTTAAAACAATTTTTTTCTTAAAACCTATTTTTAAGACAATAAAAATGCGATTTTTTTACAATATGCTAAATTCAATTGGAAAAAAAAAAGATTTAAAAAATAAATGTCTAGATAAATACACAGAAATTAATCACAATCGATTTTATTCACTCATTTGATTTGTTTGAAATTTATATTACAATGTTTTCTTTTAGTGTATGTATATTAATTTTATGTGTTACTTCATAAACACTTTTGCAAGAAGATTTTCTACACAAAATTTGCATTTAAATTTTGTTCTACAATAAAATTTATAAAGTGTTTATGATTTAACATTTTACTATTCAAATTTTTTTTACAATTTTGTTGAGTGTGTATTTTTTTTTAAATCGTTTTTTTCTCGGTGTTGTGATTTGTCTTATTCTTTTAATTATTTAGCCTTAAGTAAGTGACTTAAAACGTCAGGTTGTTTCTCTTCAGTTTTTTTTTACATTTTTCATTTCAATTTGCTTTTTTTTTTTGCAACCAACAACAAAAATTAAGTATGCAAGCAAATAAAAATATAACGTCATCATTGATTGCAATTTAACCCATTTTGGACCGACCGACTGATCTCTTCTGTGTTTGGCCAAAATTTTTAAATGTATATAGTAATAATAGTGAAGGATAAAGGAAAGTTTGACTACAACCACAAATAAAAAATTATTCAGGGTTGCCACAAAAATCTCAATGTCGGAATTTTTTTAACTTAAAAAAATACCAAATAAAAATTTGAAAAATATTACTAAAACTTGATTTTGAATTTTTGATTTTTTTTTAAATCTTGCTTATATATTTTTTTAATTTTTGAATTTTTGGAAAAAAAATCATTCAGGGTTGCCACAAAAATCTCAATGTCGGATTTTTTTTTTTAACTTAAAAAATACCAAATAAAAATTTGAAAAAAAATTAATAAAAATTGATTTTGAATTTTTAATTTTTTAATTTTTTTTTTTTAAATTGTTGAAATTTTTTTTGAATTTTTAAAATTTTTTGAATTTATGATTTTTTTTTTGATTTTATTTTTAATCTTGCTATTTCTATACAGTGGTGGAAAAATTAATAGGAACGTTAAATTTTTTCTAAATTAATAGTTATAGAAATTTTCAGAAGCATTCTATTTAATTGGTGAAGACTGTGATATGATGCACAATTTAACGGTTTTTCAATATACGTTTACTTTTTAATAATTCTGTTTACAAATAAAAATTTATTTGCTAGAGAGTGAGAAAAGGTAAGAAAAATACTGGAAAAAATAATAAGAACGATTACACCAACACTTTTTTAAGTCAATTTAGATTATGTTACAGTTTAAATAAGTACTGAAGAGAGACTCAAGTGACAAAAATTAACTGTAAATTATAAATTCTATCATATTAAGTTAACTTTAACATAGTATTTGTTCGGTATTTGCTTTCGAAAATGGATCGCGGAACACATTGCACTCAGGCTGAAAAAGATGTTATTATCTGCCTAAAAAATGATGGAAAATCTATAAAAAAAATTGCAGAATTAATGAAGTGTTCCAAAACAAAGGTTTTTAACGCAATTCATGCTAAAGTTAAACCTGAGACGAGAGGTAGAAAGCGTAAAACATCTGTTCGATTTGACAAACGTTTAGTCCGGTTATCCAAAAACAATCCTTTTCGGTCATCAAATGAGCTTCGAAATGAATTGTGTGCTCCAGTTTGTAGCCGCACGATTAGAAACAGACTGCAGGAAGTTGGATTGATGGGTAGAAGTGCGAGAAAAGTTCCAATGTTAAGCAAGCAAAACATAAAAAAACAGTTAGTATTTGCCAAGCAGCACCAACATCGTCAAAATTGGAAAAATGTTCTCAGACGAAACAAAGATTAATTTGTTTGGTTTTGATGGCAAAACGTATGTAAGACCAAAAAACCACGAATTTGATCCAAAATATACAAAGAAGACCGTCAAACACGGAGGAGGATCGCTGATGATATGGGGCTGTTTTTCATCATCTGGTGTCGGTCCAATTTTTTGGATTAAAGAGAAAATGTGCGCTCCGGATTACGTCAACATTCTGCAAAACCAAATGCTACCATTTGCAGAAATGAAATGCCATTGAAGTGGGAATTTATGCAGGATAACGACCCAAAACATGCTTCCAAATTGGTTAAAACGTGGCTTAGAGAGAATAAAGTACCTGTTATGGAATGGCCTTCTCAGTCTCCGAATTTAAATCCGATTGAACACCTTTGGGGAGTCTTAAAAAATAAAATAGGAATGTGCAAATCCAAGAATAAAAATGATATGTGGCAAAAAATACAGGAAGCTTGGTATTCCATACCCCCGGAAGTTTGTGAAAACCTAGTTGACTCTATGCAACGCAGATGTGAGGAGGTTATTAAAATGAACGGAGCATCTACCAAATATTAATATAATATTTGGATATGATTGTAGTTATTACATAAATTGCAATAAATTTAAAAAAAGTAATCGTTCTTATTATTTTTTCCAGGCATTTTTTTTAAGAATTACAATTTTTTGTTACTTACTGATGAAATATTATATTATTTATTATATTTTTAGTTAAACACGTTGAAGTACTTAAAGTTCAAATGTAAACTTAATTTCATTTAGTTACAAGTAAATAAATATTTAAGAAATATATGGAAATTTTGATCGTTCCTATTTATTTTTCCACCACTGTAGATTCGAAGAAGAATTTCAGCCTGTCAACATTTCGACTTTGTTTGCAAATATCTCCGCTAGAGGGCGTAGAATAATAAAAAATATTAATTGGGTACAAGTCTTTTACCGTACCAATATGGATTAAGGTTGGCCAAAAAAAACAATCGTCCAATGTTGTTTTGCTATATTTTTAATTAATTTTTGGAGACTATATCGGTTAAGTGGGCACCCAACATTGTTGATGATTATTTGGGCTTACAGCATTTGGGTAAGGCATTTCAATCATTCTGGACGACGAAAAAAAATTGTTTTTAAAAATCACTAAGTCAAAAATGTGAAAATAAACTTAAAGCTCAATACTAAATAATTCAAAAACGCAGAAAAATGGAAAAATAAAAAAAAAAAATGTAAGTTCGTCTTCTCTGGTGATTAATTGGGAAAGTGTTTTGAAACGGATAACGGTATTAAAAAGGTATCGGTTGCCAACCTTGAAATATATTTTATATAAAAACCTGACAGAACGGATCTTGATTTACCATCGGCAAAAACTATTGCTTAGAAATTTTATAACTTATCTTAATCAGTTCAAGAGATGACATGTTAATATTTGATAATACTATCTCCGCTAGAGGGCGCTGTAAGGATGGTAGACAATTCTCTTAATCAAATCAAAGATTTAAACATTTATATATTTTTTTTTATTTTTTTAAT
Organism: Eustalomyia histrio; assembly: GCA_949748255.1. Taxonomy (NCBI): domain Eukaryota; kingdom Metazoa; phylum Arthropoda; class Insecta; order Diptera; family Anthomyiidae; genus Eustalomyia; species Eustalomyia histrio. The sequence continues at coordinate 111,114,478 of OX456527.1, read as the reverse complement.
TCTTAGCGTTTTTATGATCGGTTAAAAGTGGATTAAAAAGAATTCAGTGTTGTTATTTATACATCATTTATTTTCAGTTAAACTGCACACGTTTTTTAAAAAAAAGGCGTCATATATTTAATGAGACAAAAATATATCTACGTAAATAGATATAATACATTTTTAAGATTTATAAATTTAATACAAATTTATTAAAAGTTAAAAAATTTATAAAATATGCTTTAATACGGAAAATATAAGAAAATATCAGAAAATTCCTAAATATTTGGAAATTTGAACACGTTATAGCTGAAAAAATATTATAAATTGCATGAATACAGATCCCTTGAGTATTTAAATAATAAATAAACACAAATCAAATTGAAACTCGTAGCAATAAATTGTTAAACCAGACGTTTTGCTTGGCTGATTTCAGCCAACATCAACTCACTGTCAACTCAGTTAGCTTCAATTGCAATAACATTAGTAAATTGCCCTTAATTTTATCTTAACAAGAAAATACTTTAACAAAATAAACAATTTTAATTTAAAAAAATAAAATATATACATAACTTAGTTTATTCCAACTGCGTAGTTTACTTTAAAAGTTTGTTACGATAGGACCTGCTAACTAATAAAAAATACCGCAACTTACAAGGGAATGCTACCCACACCGCTTACATGGCGATTTTGATAAAACTCGGTTAAATACTAGAACATTCGAATTGAAGGTTGACCTTAATAAACTTTAAAGTGCCATCACCGATGTTTACCGAAAGTAAATTTGTTGGTACTTTTTTGTCTGGCAGCATTTCGAAAATTTTTGAATTTAGAAAAAACATTCGACGCAATTTTTATATAATTCCTTTAGAAGAAATTTTAAAGTATTTAAAAAACATAAAAAAGTACCAATTTTAGTAAAATTTAATTTTTAAATATCGGTGATAATATATAAAAAAACGGAAGATCTAAGATTATCATTTTCTATCCCTTATCCAAATTTCAGCAAAATGGAAATGTAAGCATCTGGGAAGATTCCCTTGTTAATGTTTGATAAAAATTTATTAACTACACTCAAAATATTAAGTCTGTAAAAAAAAATTAAAAACTGCTGTCAACTCAATTAAACGAAGATTTTAGTTATACTCATTTAACTTAATGACAATTTCAAATGGCACACTTAAAAAGTTTGTAAGTTAAAATAACTAAAAATATCATTTAAAAGAAATGATATTTCATTTAAAAACCGGTCTACTTAATTTTCATTTAAATTAAATGCCATTTGTTATTTATTTTTAAATGTTGATAAATCAACTGACACATCCGTAAGAAACAACTGATAAAATCAGTTAAAATAAATGTCAAAATTTTACCCACCAATCCTTAAAAAATAAATGTTTTTTTCATTTATTTGAAATTATTTCCGTTTTTGTATTTTTTGTTTTTTTTTTAATATACTCGTACAATACAAAATGTATGTATGCATATGAAGCTATAAACACTTTTTGTGTGAATGTATTTGTATATGTATGTGTGTTTATGAAGTTCTTGTAATTTGTATTGAAAAATTTTGTATATATACAACCAATTTAAATAAAAAAACAAATTGAAATTGTTTGAATAATTTTTTTTTGAAACAGACAGCAAACAAAATTTAAATTTGTAATAACTGTTGCGGACACAAATAAACCACAAGTTTCCGTTTTGTGGGTAAATTTTTATTAAATTTCAAACAAATGAAAAAAATAAATGAAACTGAAAAAAAATCGGTAAATGATAGTAAATTATTTCGAATAAATGTATAAAAAAGTTAATATAGATATTTCTTTGAAAAATAAATGTATCTTCCTTTATTTTTAAATGGAACGGAAAACTTTTTTATTAAACTACAAACAGTTAACTACATAATATTCTGAGTGCACTTTCGTAAAAACGAAATAAAGTTTTTTGTTAAATTTTTGTATGAAATTTTTTAATGAAAATGAAAAAATTTTATGAAACACCATCATAATTATGAAAACTTCATAAATATAATGAAAATATTTCCCTGAGTGTAATTTTTTCTCTGAGTGTACATCAAAAACCGCTATATTCAGATCAGTAATTGATATAAGAGGGCAGTAAAAATCATAGGATAGTATAAAAGTTTGGCTACAACCACAAATAAAAAAAAAATATTATTTAAGCGTTGCCACATATTTTAAAATCTCACGTTTAGAATTTTGTTTTAAACTTAAAAAAAATTCCCTAAGATTGAGTTTAAAAATTTGTTTAAATCTTAATTATTCACACATAATAAATATCAATTAGAATTTAGAGATCAAATTAAAAATCGGAATTTTTTAAAATTTTGGTTGTAAATATCCCCGCTGAAGGACGTGGAAGGATAATAAAAAATCTAGAAAGATCTTATTTGGGCACAAGGCTTTTGCCTGAATAATAAAAGTATATTTGTTGAATAGTTGTAACGATTTCTAAATTCAGGAAATATGGGGCAATAAAAAACTAAAATTTAACAAATTCCAAATGCAGTTTTCCAATGATTTTTTTCACTCAGAGTACTTTTTGGAGTAAATTAGTATTTTGTTTTGGTGGTTTATTTAAAATTCAACATGACAAAAAAACTATTTGACAGATATCTATTATACAGTAGCCAATTTGAATAAAAAATAATAGGTTATTATATTGGTTTGACCCATACGCCAAAAAAATCTGTATTGATTTATTTTTGATAATTTCATCATTAATTGGCCCATATATTTTGAATAAAAATATAAATTTTCTTCCCTTTATATGTATATAGAACATAAATTATTAAGCTTTTGCGGCAAAAATAAATCTTTTTTGCTGCATATAATTTTTTTCTTTGCCGCATATCCATACTTTCATGTGATTACATTCATTGTTTTGGTAATGCAGCATAATCATACTGAAGTTTATTTCTTAATTTTCGTATTTAAAATTTGCTGCATATGCCAAATGCAGCAAAACAAAAATATGATATTTATTTTTTTTTTTTAATTTTTGTATGCATATGCCAAACAATGGTTTATGCATCAAAAAAAAAAAAAAAATCACCATTAAATGTTAAAATTATGGACGTAGGGCAAAGTCTATGCTGAATATCTCACATATAACACAAGATATTATAAAACAGTTTTTGGAGTGAGAAAGAAAATATTATACAATCCAAGGCAATTCTTGTTTAATGGTCAGTGGGATCAAACCAATGAAAAGCTAACGATGTAGAAATGCCGTTTTACAAAAAACTTACGGGATGGCACTATTTGGCCTATATCTTAAAGAAGAATGGAGCAAAATTGCAATAACACTTCTGTGAGAATCTATATCCATTAGAAGACCTTGATGGGGAAACAAGACCTTAGTAAGAAACAGAACCCTCGGAAAATTTTTTTGAAAAAAATCTATTTTGTATAAAATCACATCTTTTGAAACCTCAGGAGATAGAGCAAAACGGCCAAAATTGTTGCTTCTTTGTAGTCCCTAAATATACATATATGAACCTTGTTTGAGAAAGGTCCGAGACCCTTTAAGTTTTACTACAAATAAAACTTTAATTTTACTTTTTTAATTAAATTTTAGTTTACTAATTTTTAACTAAAAACTTGTTAATTTCTCCAATTTTTTTTTTTTGGAAGGAAATGTAGAAAGAAGTATTTTCTGCTAAACTAAGGCGTATTAATTTAAGTGTACAAACACATCCAAAACTTTGTGTTCACCCACCAAAACAATTCATTATTGTTAAAAAGGTTATAATATTTATTTACCTTTAAAAAGATTTTGTTTTTATTTTGAGGCTAAAACTTTATATAGTCGCTGCGTTAACCAAAATAGCTATATGTATTTAAAAATGTTAAAAGTAGCTGTATTTCAGAACAGTTTGACTAAAAACAGTATCCCGTAATTTAAAGAATTATGGACAAATTTTGGCCAATAGAAAATGTTGGTATTTAGAGTCGATTTAATGTGTAAAACTAAGGGGCAGGCAAAAGTTAACAGATAACTCCATTTAAACTTTGGATTTTGGTATGAAAATGTATTTTTAGTTTGGTTCAAGATCATAGAAATGTTTTTTTTTTTTTGATTTTTCCTTAAATTTTACAGTTAAAATTGCATTTCCACTACAACGACTTTTCCAACAAAATTTGTTCACAATGAATCAAAAAAATACCAAACACCGGCCCAAGTGTTCAGCAATCAAAACTCCAAAACTTTTATTTATATAAAAATTACTTTTAAAAATCATACCATAGGCACAACCATATTTTATTTTTTAGGTTTCCTGAAAAAAAAAAAAATATAATCCATATAGCTTTTTTGGTCGACGCAGCGGTCAAAATAATAATCACTTTTAATTAATTTTGATTAGCAAACAAACACACACGTGTTCTTAATAACATTCTTAACCACGCCATCTAGTGAGAGAGTCAAATAGCTCTCATAGATAAACTTAAGCAAAGATTCTTAAGCTTGAAATTTAAAGCAATCATTCTGAATTTTTTGATACAATTTTCTTTGTTGGAAAAACAAATACATATGTATAAAATTAATAAAAGTATTAGTATACTTCAGTTAAAAAGGACTTTGAAAAAATAGCTGTGTTTATGCGGCAAGCTATCAACGTTGGCTTATGTCATTCCCATAAAAATTTGACATAATTATCAGTAAGCGTTACACTAAACGTTGGTTTATGTCAAATTTATATGGGAATGAAATTAACCAACTTTGAAAGCTTGCCGCAGAAACACGGTTAATATATTTATATTTTTTATTGCATTAGGATTTACATTTCTGTCGTTAAGCTTTGAAAAACAGTTTAATGAAAGATTTTGAGGAATTTTTTATATGTAATTTGCTTTTTTAGACTTTTTTTGTTATTAATATTGATAGAAAACAAGAAAATGATAAAAACAAACGATTTTTTAGTTAAAAATTAGTAAATCTACAATAATTTCAATATAATTTTTAGCCGAAAATTAAAAGTATATCTGTTACAGACGCATAATATTTAGGGCAGTGTTACAATTAATTAGATTTTGATACCACCCCTGCTGTAAAATGTGTATGTATAGTTTAATAATATGTAAGTGTATATGTGTTTTAGTTTGATTATTATTTTAATAACAATTTTATAAATTTTCCACTTTAAATGATTAACTTCCTTCCGGTTTCATCTTATCTTTGGATTTTTTTTTCTTTTTTTTTTGAGCTTTATTCTCTAGCGATTCTTTAACAGAGCATAAAAGAATGTGTTCTCTAAATTTAAATCGATCGCAAAAAAAAAAATATTAATAAATACTCGAAAAAAGGCACAGAAATTGATATAAAAAAAATCCTCTAAACGAGGAATTTTTTTTTGATAAAAACTTTTAAAAAATTTATAACGAACTTTCAACCTCCATATTTTTACAAAAACAACGCAAATTAAGTATTTTTAGTAAAACTGATACATGTATTTCGTTACGGCAAAAGATCCCCTCAAAATTCGAAGTATTGGAAAAACTTAAGCAATTTTATATTATTATTTTATAACATAAGTAACGTCATAGTGCTTGTTAGAAATTTACCTAGTGACGTGTTTCATTGCTAAGGAGAAAAATATATATTTTAATAGATTTGTGTGAAAGATCTACTTAGAGGCTCTAGATTTTCTTATACTTCGCGTTCTAATGAGATCTTTTCTATCAGCTCGAAATATATGTACACGGAGTTTGAAAGCTCTATTTATTTTTTGACATTAAAATATAATTTTATATTATTTAAAATAAATCTTTTAAAGGAATTAAAACAAAAATAAAAATTATATTTTCTAATGCATATAACATTTGCTTTGATTCAGTCGATTTGAAAAGAATTTGATTGTATTTTAGCAGATGTTTTTTCTACGATAAGGAAGTTTTAAAAAGTTTTAATAAATAACCGGTTAATCGACCCATTTTAATAATTAAAATTAAATAATTATTTGAGTTATAAATTATTTGTTTCGACATTAACCGAAATAGAGGCGATTAATAAAGGAATCCGTTCGTTAATCAATTAACTGAATGGGAAACACTACAAAAATCCTTACGATTTCCAGAAATTTATTTATTTTTAGATTATAGGCTTAAGAGTCAGCCTGTTATGACATATAGTATCAAAATTTACTATTTCGTAAAGCATATATATTTTTTTTTAATATAAAACAATTGTAATAATTTTTGCGTGGATTTTAAATTATGTTCTAGATTTTAAGAATATATTATTAGAAGACACCCTGTTACAATAAAAGATAACAAAATTAACAATATCTGGTGTTAAAAATTAAAAAAAAATAAAATTTATTTTTATAACAAAAGTCTTTTGCCTTAAATACAACATAGTTCCAAAAAATATTCAATAGTTTAAAACTAATAATAAATACAAAATTGAAAAAACTCATTATTGGGGTATTAAATTTTGAAAAAGATTAATATATTACTTTATTAGTTGTTCAATGAAAAGTATATGTCTTTCACGCCTGCAACAAAAGGATCAAATGCAACAAATTTAAGTGAAATTCGTTAAAATGTATGGCGAACATCTAATGTGAAATAAAAAATTCAAAAATTTGTAAAAGTGGGCTTTGGTAACGAAAGGTATATGGCAATCTTGCCTGGGGTATGAGGGTCTAGTGAGACAGATCTAAGTAAGATCCAGTGAGAAATTACAACTTGTACAGCAAACATCTAAAGAGATATAATAATAATAATAAATAGGAAATTAAAAAAAGTGAGCGTGGGGAATGCAGACCTCGTTGAAAAATAAAAATTTGCATAGCGAACATAATTGTTAATTAACAAATTATTTTTTTTTAAAGTGGGCGTAAAAATGGGCTTGGCCGATGAAAATTATATGGCGATCTTTCCTGGGTTATGAGGATTGAAAAATAAAAATTTGTATAGCGAACATCCCAACAGAAAATAAATTTTAGGTATAAAAAAAGGTAGATAGATGGACTTATTTAAATAAAATAATAACGGTTGAACTTCTAGATTATTTAATTTTGAGTCACCCAGCTACAATAGCGAGTGACAAAATTTACTTTGACAGATATAAAAAACTTTTCGGAAATTATAATTTCTTCAAACATCAACTGATGTCAATTATGTTAACGGGGATTATAAAAAAAAAGATTCGACTTTAAGTTGATAGCATTTGGAGTCACCCTGTTAAATCATAGAGAACAACATTTACTTTCCTCGTTACAAAATAATAGTTTAGAAGAGAGTTTAATTCATATTAAATTTAAAACGTTTTCAATAAAATAAACAAGTTTATAGAAAAATTGTTAAAACATTCCTGTAGCGACATGAGAACAAAAGTTGACTACACAAATAGAATTTTAGTGAATAGAAATTAATAAAATTTTCGGTTGCGACATGAGAGACAAAGTTGATTGCACAGAGAGAACATTTTTCGATGAAATTAAATGAAATTTTGCGATAAACTAGTGAACCTTTTATTCACAAAGTGAAAATTTTTTTTAAATTTGCATTAATTTAATGAAAATTTTAAATGAAGACATTTTCATAAAGATATTCTCTCAATTCCTCTCGAACGTGTCACTTTGGGAAGATACCCTTGTCGGTATATCTTTGATATTGAAAACCTTAAAGTCTTTTAAAGCTCTGTGAATGCAAACAAGATAAAACCACCTACAAATCTGATTTTCAACCTGTATTTTAAAAAGATTTCTTCTCTTTTCATTACATTTGGCTCTCTAAATGTAGTTTTGTTTTTTGGTTTGCTTTACTGATTACCTGCTTTTTATTGGTTTGTATATTGTATTGTACACCTATCCCTGGATTAACATGATTGTTTTTCTACACAAATTTAATTATTAATGGTATTTTTCAAATATATAATTCATAACACATTTTTTTGGTTAACGTAATTGGTCATACACTGACCAAGAAAGTATTCCATCAAACACCCCGACTCTGATGGAATTTGGATATGTGATGAAAAAAAAATGTAATTATTATTCCAGGGTCGCCACAAATTGATTTAAAAATGACAATGTCGGGATTTTTTCAAAAAGCTTAAAAAATTATAGAATAAAAACTAAAAAAAATCCTTGAAATTGAGATTAGAATTTATAGAACAAATTTTAAAAAAATCTCGATCCATTGAAGAATTTCAGATAGTCGTTTCGACTTTGGTTTGCAAATATCTCCGCTAGAGGGCTAGGATTAGAAACAAATCCATAAAATATGCAAACGATTAATTCAGAAAAATATGGGAACCCTGTGAAAAGGGATTTTCGAGGGCTTTTTACTGGTACCTTTTTTCGGTAGTTTTTTTAAAATTTGCTGTTGTAAATTTTTTTTTTTGTAAATTTTGGCTACTTTAATATGCACTCTAAAAAATGTTTGTAAATTTACTATTATAAAATGGGTAAAAAGAATTTGGTAAAATAAACACCAAATGCGTAAAACTTTTTTGCGCACTATGCGTTTACAATTAATCACCTTGGCGCATAATCATAGTTAAAATAAAATAATCTTTAGGAGTTCTAAAGTCGACTTTTCTTAAAAGTATACTTTAGGATTACTATAGACAAATAAAAGTATACTTTAAACGTTAAAGTCTGCTTTAAAATTAACACAACCCTTACAACAGCTGTTTTACGCCAAGAAAATTTTTGTGAATAAAAAATGTTTGAATTTGCAAAATATTGAAAGGAAATTTATATTAATAAATATAAGGGATTTAGCAATATATTGATTAAGTTAATAAATTTTTATTAATAAAAATACACTTTTATGTATTGTTTTAAAAAAGTTTTTCATTTTCAAATTTTGCACATGCAAATATTTTTTTCTTTATTTTTCTTTTTTTTCGGCTAATATAAAATCAGCTGATCAATGTTGTCCCTCGCTTATTTTTTAGTACAAAATTTATGCGGACATTTGGTACATTTGATGTGATACTTAAATGGGTTCAACTTCAATTCTGACTATAATAGCAAAATTAATAAAACCAGGCTTTAAAGTCGTTTTTAAAAATGCTGACTTTAGTGTTTGACTATGATTACGGGCCATTTTGCCTAAAAATTAGTATTATTTTGTTGAATAAAAAAAACTCACATTTTTAATTGAAAGAAAAAATCCAAAAAATTTTAAAAACTATTAGTTTTTAAATTTATCAATTATTGTGAATTTCAAAAAAATAAATTTATTTTTACTAAAGAATAAATTTATTGTTTTTAAATTTTTTTGGCTGTTTAATTTTCAACATTGTGGTAGAAAATATCCCCTTTTTTGTGGCACTTTTCCGCATTTAATGTGTACATTTACAGAAAAATCGTTTTTCTTAACGCACAAATTTGTTAAATTTACACGTTAATTTAAAATTAATTTGAATTTTTACACACTTTTGTTGTATTTTTACCCATTTTGTATTCATAAACTTACCCATAATATGTGTACTTTTTTTCATTTACGCACACAGAGTAAATTTACCCAAGCTACGACGGGAGTACATTTTCCTACTATAAGTTAGGTAAATTTCAACAGAAATTAATTAAAGTTTGAAAAAGTATTCAGCTGTGGCTGCCAAATTTATATTCCTTACCAAAATTTTTGATATTCGTATTATTTTGAGTTTTAATTAATTTTTCGCGAAGCTCTTTTTTTGGCAACTTTTTGGAATAACTTGACATACCTTAGCTGAAACATGAACATTATGTAAAGTAGCCCGCAAAACTAAGGACACAGCAATTTTTTTTTTATTTTACCAATTTTCAATTGTCTGGGCAAAAATTTTAGGAAAAACCCCATATTTATTTTTAATATTAAGTTTGTCCTTTATTTTTAATTAGAAACATTATGAAATTTTATATCAATTGATTAAAAAAATATATTAGGAACATTCATATTACCTCATGATATGGCTACGCAAAACTAAGGGCACACTTTTTGTTTATATGGAATATTAAACTTCCTCAATTAATAAATATATATTATTTTAATACTGTTTTTATATAGAATTTATAATGTTTCCAACCTTCTGTCGAACAAAAAAGTACGCAAAAAAATGTACCAATTTCTTGGCTCTAAAAGTGAAATAGATTTTTTTTATACCACATATCCAGATTTCATAAAAATTTAAAATTTTGTGGTGGGATATTTTCCCTGTGAGAGATTTATGTGCATATTAATGAATTTTTAAATAATTAGAATATAAATTTCAGGTAATAAGTATTCAAGCTTAAGGTCTATTTTATACAAAATTATTTATTTGTTATCCAATATTTCGCTTTCTCAATGGATAGCTTCTTCAAGGATTTTTTGTTTTTTAATTTTTTTTTCTTTTCTTTTTTTTTTTTTTTTTTTTAACGAAAAATCCTTGAAGAAGCTATCCATTGAGAAAGCGAAATATTGAATAACAAATAAATAATTTTGTATAAAATAGACCTTAAGCTTGAATACTTATTACCTGAAATTTGTATTAAAAAGGTCGAAGAAATTAAACTGAATAATTAGAATATATTTTATTATGATTAAATTAATGTAAATTTTCGTAAAATTTGCATATTCAACGAAAAAGTTCCATTAAAAATTGGGTTTTTCAAAATTAGGAAATTAATGAAAATGTTAAGAAATTTTTATTCACTTTCTAAAGAAAATTTAACTAACTTGTTAAAATTTTTTTTTTGCTAAAAAAAAACTTATCATTATCAAATTAATGTAAATTTTCAAAAAATTTACATATTTAATGAAAAAAACGTTTTTTTTTTAAATTATAAAATTTTGAATTAAAGAAATTGTTAATAAATTTTTCAATGACTTTGTAAAGAAAGGTTTAACTAATTTTATTAAATTAATGTTCAAAAAAATTAAACTAACTGCTAATATAAAAATATCAATCATGTTAATCGAGGGTTAGAAATTTTTCCTCGCTAGTATGTTATATCTATTGTTATTGTTATATAAAATTTTATGTTGGTTATAAACATTGTTGCTATTTTTCCAACAAAAAAAAAAAAAAAATAAAATTAAGGGGGAAGGCGGCGGTGTGGTTTGTAAAAGTAAAAGTTGGGGAGTCTAATATAGGCAGCAACTAAGGTGTTGTATTAAAAGTTACCATTATAAGAAATTATAATACTTGTAATCGTTTGTTTTATAGAACATCAGCAAAAAAACAAAATAACCGAAATGAATATATAAAATTCCACTACTATATATATCCTACTATTAGATAGAGATGAAGAAGAATAAGTACTTCATTTAATACATTACTAGATAATCTTATGGGAATTGGAATATTTATTTTTATGAGATTTTTTTGTGTGCTTTTCGTTTTTATTATTTAATCTAATTTAATGATATTTTATGTTAATTTGTTTTATCATTTCGTTTTTTTTTTTGGGGCAATTTTTTTATATTTAGCTAATAATTTTGTATATTAAAAATAAATTTATTAGCTAATTGACTAAAAGTAGGCTATAAAACTTTAATTTTTATAAAGCCTTAAGGTAGGCTTTAAAATTTTTCATTTGAAAAATTTCAGCCTTAAAGTAGGCTTTAAACTTTGACTTTGAAACTGATGGAAGTAGAAATTATATATTTTTGCAAATAGGAAATTTGTAAATTTAAATTTTAAGGCTCAAACATAATTGGCTTAAGTGATTTGAGCTTTGTTTTGGTATGAAACGAAATTTTAAAAATATAAATTTTTAATTTTAAAAAATTTTGAATTAAAAAAATTTTTAATTTTAAAAAATTTTGATTTTAAAAATTTTTAATTTTAAAAAATTTTCAATTTTCGTTTCAAACCTATATTCAGCTTAAGTCTCTTAAGTAAATTATAATTCTGCATTTAGAGTTTGAAAAATTTGCCAGTTTTAATTATTTATATTTATTTTAAGATCAGTTAACTTATCTAAAATAAAGCCCAATTTCAGACTTAGGTGAAAGAATTTTCAGACAAATTTTAACTGATGATTTAAAGTGAAGCTAATTTGTCCAAAAAAGACAATAATGTATAGTGTTAAATTCTGCTAACTTTTAGATAAATCATTCATCTTTTTGGTAATTACTTCCATTAACTTAAGTAATTACATAAATAATATTTTCATAAAATTATATTTTATGTATAAATTACTTTACTTTACCAAAAAAAAGAAAAAAAAAGAAAGAAATGATTAACAATACCAGCCCAGTATCTAAATCTAAGTGTTTGAGCCAAACAAAAAAAAACCACAAAATTTTCAAATTCTGAGCCAACAACATTTGTTGCTTTTAATTATTTTTTATACATTTACTAAACTCGAGAAAATATATATGTACTTTGGCTAGGGTTTTTATCTATTTTTAGGAGTCTTTAAATGGAACAAGTACAAAAAAAATAAATAAACACAAATATAACATGAAAAATATAACTTTTAACTCACCATACCTTACACCATGTTTTTTCGTAGAGTATGAGTGGAATGCCACTTACATTATTTCCTTTTTTAATTACCACCAGCCATGCCATCATCATCATCAAGTCATGTAATACAGTTTTTTTTTTATAAATGGGTATAGGAGTTTGAGTGTCCTGCAAAGAAGAGAGTAAATAATTTTAATCCATTTGTATTTTTGCCGCCTAATTGTATGTTTTTTTTTATGTTGCATAAATATAAATTATAATATACATAAATTAAAAGACAACAAGATAAATAATAAATTTATAGTTGTAAAATACCTGCGTTATTGTTATGAAAATGTCATTGTTTTATTGTTATAACAATTTAACATAAATTTTCTAGCATATTTTTAGGAGGAAGTTGAAAAAAATTTAAATATTTAAACTTTAAAGCGGAAATTTTAAAACTCCTAATAACGGTATAAGTTTATTAAACCCAATCCGCTAACAATGTTCATTTTAAATTATATTCAAAATTCAAAAATTTTAGTTAAGCGCCCCGGTAGGCTAGTTGGTAACGTGCTAGCTTATCAGTGCGTGGGTCGCGGGTTCGATTCCCACCAGAGGCTCTGGTCTGTTTTCCCTACAAAGAGCCGATGGCCTTTGTTGCTAGTGTTAGGTTAGGGTATTAGGATATAGTTTGTAATTATTTGATTAATATAAATAAAAAAAAAATAATATAAATAGAAACTAATTATCAATAAAAATCCGTTTCAAAAATTACAACGGATATTTTTAAATAGTAAAATGATAATTCGCAAAAATTGCGAATTAAAAAAATATTATTCGTTTTCATATTTTACCCAATTTATATCACTTTTTATCCTGAGCTTTAAAAAGAGAAGTCTATTTTTTTAATCAATTCGCATAAAAATTGACTCATTTTTTGAATCAGTGAATAATTTGATATCACTTAGAATCAATGTTTTGATATTAAATATATTGAGAGATAATTTACTTATATTTTTTTGATTTACTGTTATTTATGTTGATTCAATTTTGATTCAAATGAATAATTTGTTTTATAAATGATTTAATTCGCGAAGTGTAAATTAAATGAGCCATCTTTCGTTTGATTTAAATCGTTTGGTTGCATTAATTGAATCAGCAAAAAATCAAATTGATTATTTGAATATGATATTGATTGAATGTAGTAGCAAGTTATTTAATCAACAAAGGTCGTTTATTTTACATGGACGGGCGGGTAGACAGTCATTTGGACATCGGTAAATCGAATCAGAAAGAAATTCCAAATCGATCGGTATAAGATGGGGGGACTGCAGCAGCAATAACTTTTATAATAACCCCACCAGAAAGATGCATCAGTTGAAATTCTAACACCTGTCCTACGACCGGTCAAAACAGGAGCAATCAGAAAGGATTTACTCCGTGACTGGCACAAATAAGAGCGGTGAAAATATGATTGGTCTCAAAGAGGATCGATCTAAATGTTTCTGTCTTATAGCAGGTAATAAAAGAAAGAAGACAACAGTGTTTTGAAAAAATTGAAATTCTAACACCTGTCCCACGACCGGTCAAAATAGGAGCGGTCATAAAGAATTTACTCCATGACTGGCACAAATAAGAGCGTTGTAAATATGATTGGCCTCAAAGAGGATCGATCTTTGAGGTAATAAAAGAAAAGAGTCAACAGTGAGGTAATAAAAGAAAAGAGTCAACAGTGTTTTGAAAAACTCCCTCAAAAACAAAACAAAAAAATAAGAGAAAATTTCACAAAAACTCCAAAAAAAAAATTTATGAGACTTTTTAACTTATTTAAATTAAGTTGTTCTGTAAAAGAAAATGATCTTCATGATATAAATGAATTTGTTGCTAAAAGTGGATAATATTTCATTGGTATTAAGCCAATGACATTTTTTTATTAAATTAATGCATAAATTTATAATTAGCTAAACCTAAGGACTGTAACCAATTTAAACGCATATTCGAGGTTATAATTTTTTTTTTTAAATCTTCATTTACATAACCGAGACATTAGGGCCTTATGTGGTTAATTAAAGCTAAATCATTATATATTATATAAATTATATCCTAAATCCCTAACCGAGCACTAGCAACAAAGACTCGGCCCCCGCACTGATAAGCTGCCACGCTAAATTATTTTTATCAACATGGTTTTTGACCGATTCTTTTGTGTCAGTTCTGTGACAGGACAACCTCATGTAAAAGCGGCCTGTCCCTGTCACCAACGACCGGTCACGGAACGTGTCCTGTAATAAATGCATTTGCCACAGGGAAGTTTCAACCAATTAAAATTTAGCCAATACAAATTTTTAATTAAAACTTTCAATAGAAATCAAGATTAAACCTTTTAAGAATATCATTATTATTATTTATTAGTTTAACAAAAAAGTTTTCAGTTCAGTTAAATATAAATAATTTATTTTTCAAATAAATATTTGTTTTAACGTTGAAATATATAAAACATTTGTTTAAAATGATTTACTGTCATTTACTGATTTTTTTTTTCAGTTTCAGTGATGTGTCCTTCCTCAAGGAAGTTTGAACTAAATATTTTCAGTCAATAAAAATTTTTAATTAAAACTTTCGATAGAAGTCAGAATCAAAACTTTTAAGACATTAACACTTAGAATATTATTATTATTTATATTTTATTAGTTTGATAAAAAACTTTTAAGTTAAGTTTAAAATAAAGGAACATTTTTTTTTTTTTTTCAAAGAAATATTTATTTTAACTTTTTTAAACATTTGTTCAAAATGATTTACTGTCATTTACCGATATTTTTTTAGTTTCATTTATTTTTTTTTTCAATTGTTTCAAATTTAATAATAAAAATTATTACAAATTTAAATTTTGTTTGCTGTTTGTTTAAAAAAAAAATATATATATATATATTCAAACAATTCCAGTATGTTTTTTATTTAAATTGTACAAAACTAAATCAATTCAGATTACAAGAACTTCCTAAACACACACACACATATACATTCACACAAAATGTGTCTATAGACTATGTGGGTATAAATTTTTAAGATTAAAAAACAAACAAAAATACATTAAACGGAAACAATTTCAAATAAATGAATAAATCAATTATTTTTTACCGACCTACCAATCAAATTTTAACATTAATTTTTAACTTAATAATTTGGTTTTTACTGATGTGTCAGTTGTTTAAACAACATTTGAAAATAAATAACAAAAACCCGTTAATTTAAATGAAAAGTAAATAAACCGGGTTTAAAAAGAAATATAATTTCTTTTAAATGGTATTTTTTATTATATTAAAGGGGTCCGCGAAGAGGTAATAATAAATAATACTCCAATGTCAGTTGCCATAATTTTATTATAAAAAATTCACAAAAATAATGAATATAGCGTGATTTTCAAAACTTTTGAATGAAATAAGAACTAAGTGTAGCTTAAAAAGAAACTCAGGTAAATTTATATGAGCTGTTTCAATTCTTAGGACTGTTGAGACTCCTGCAATTTTATACTTAATTGAATACACATTATTTTTTCTAAAAAATCAACATATTTATATGTTTAAGAATCAATTTTTCTTATTAAAAATCATAGATTCTAAGAAGCTTTTTCATAGGAGAGCTTCTAACTTAATTAAAAGATTCTACCAAAAATTATTATCTGGTAAATATCTTAAAATCTGTAAATTCTAATGAAAACGTTTCTCCATCTTTTAATTTACTCCATTTTTTTAATCTACGGATTTAAATACAAAAAATTAAAAAATTTGGGTTCGTCAGCCAGTAAAACTTTCTCAAAAAATCTGAAGTAAAAGTTTGTAGGAACCGCTGATCAAATTAATTGATACAGGATTTTCCAAAAGTTATGCGATTTTCTAATTTTATTATATAATTATGTATTTTTTTTTTCTAATTGAAAATTTTTAACATATTTTTTGCAACTAAAGTATTTTTCTTTATTGATATTTTTGCCATATTCCAGTCTTTGTACCTGCTAGTGTGTACATGTATTTTTCTGTAACATATACTCTTTTTGAATTTTGACTTAATTTTTTGGCTTCACTATGTGTTACAAGGGTGGTAGTGTTAATTTATATAAGTATTGTTATATGCTTAAGGTTATTTGTCTTTGCATTGGTGACTTGTTCAAGGATCATTGATTATGAAAATTAGTATAATTTTTCTTAAAATATTATATTTTTACATAGTTATTACGTTAATGTAATAGAAAATTACAAGATGGTCTATAAAATCATACAAGTAAGTATTTTTTATTGAGACTTAAAATTTTTTTCTTTTTTTTTTACTTTTTCAAGGATCATTGAATGAAAAACTTAAAATTTTTATTTTTAAAATAAAAAGAAAAAGAAAAAACATATAAATCATCTTATAATAAAAATAATCAATTAATATACTTGGGAAAAAATTTAATATTTATTAAAATTATATGTAATGCTTTAACATGCAACAAACATATTGCAACACTTAAGGATTTGGAAAAATAAATATATTCAGGACTTTTTTCCAACCTGATGATCTAATTATGTTATAAAATTTTTGATTTTAACTGTCATACATATATCTAAACCAACATAATCAATATTATGACAATCGAATTTTTTTTTATATAATTTTTTCCCAGTGTATATGAGGTCTATGCTTACAAATTGCTAAAGAAAGTCATAAAATCGTACAAGTGCGTAAATTTCTTTAGGAGCATGATAAATTTTAGCACCCTGAAACCAATACAGTTTTTTTTTTTACCAACAAAAAAACAAAAAACAGACGTAAAAGTCCAAAACTTACTATGAGAATTTTATTTTAAGGCACAAGAAGATGGTATAGCAAAAACAAAACATAAATGTTAAAAGCAATAGGATATTATGGGTGAATATTTACTGTTGGTGTTGAAAAGTTTATTACCCAGCAAACAATTAGTTGGGAATATTTTTTTTTTTACATTTTTTAATTTACAAATTCTTTAACAAATATTTTAAATAAACATCTGCTACCTTGAGCAAATTATAAGAGCTTGACTGTGGTTTCAAAAGACATAAATCGCTAGATTTTATTCGCTTGTTTAAAGAACAAGGATTTTATATGCACTCAAAAAAAAAAATTAACTAGAATTAAGAAAAATTAAAATGAAAACGGCGCCAAAGAAACTTTTTACCTCTATATAAAATAAAATTTTCCTTGAAATTAAGAAAAAAAATTTACTTAAAATTTGGTAAAAATTTCTAAATTATAGAAAAATTTTACTACTGAGAACTAAATTTTTATTAGAAAACAGTAAAATTTCTTCCTAATTAATCATCTAAAATTTTACTGTTAGTTAGGAAGTGTTTCCTTGGTTTTAAGAAAAATTTTATTTTATTTAAGTTCATTAGATAATTTTATTTTACTAAAAACTAGGACTTTACTACCAAAAAATCAGAAAAAATTTTCTAACATCTAACATAAATAGCACTTCTTTTAAGTGAAAATTATCCTTATCCTGTATCTATGGTAAAGGTACTTTACACTCATTGAGTAAGTAATTTCCCACTTTCTGAGGATTTCCGCTTTGTGAGGACACTGCTCTCAACAAGCTTTTACATTTTTGTCTTAAAATTAAATTTAGTTATACAAAATTCATGTATTTAAAATATAATTAAAATTTCATTAGCAAAAAGGTAAGCAAATTAAAAAAAATTTACTGCAGTGAAATGTAATGAATTTTGACAAAGTCAGACCCTTTTCGTAGTTAATTAACGGTTTTGCTTGAGAGAACTACAAAAAGGGACGCCCTAAGTAACACACGACATCTATAGCTAAGGAACACTAGGGGTGCTTTGTCTTCTTAAATTAACTAATTTAAGGAAAATGTTGCAAAAATACAAAATATCACAGTTACATTTCTTCTTATTATCTGAAAATGGAAAAATGTCATAAGTTTATTTTATGGGATTTTTAGCTTAAACTTTATTTGACATATACAAATTTAAACTTTTTTATTATTAAGTGAAAAAAAAAAAATAGTTCGATAAATATAAAGTTTAATAAGCGCTACGTCAGTTATAGGAAAGTCATTATGGCGTAATATATAAAATGTGCTTGCGATATTTTGTATTGTAGTCAGCAAACAAAATTATTACATAAAAGCGCAAATTCGAAATTTTTAACCTTTTTCTAACAAAATTTAAAAAAAAAATATTTTAACCACTTTAAGTTCAATGTTAGACTGTTTTTGTTTTTTTTTTTTTTTTTTTGGAATAGAATATTGAAAATAATTTAAACGTTTTCCAACAAAAAATTTTATTATTTTTTAAACATTAGATTAGAAAACTTTTACTTGAAAAAAATAATATTTTATTTAAATTTTTAAAATTTATCTGAACTAAGTTGCATGAAAATTTACCTTAGAAATATCAAGTAAATTTTTATTATTACATAGGAAAAAATTTATTACTTTTTGTTTTTAATTGTCTGAACTAATTTTTAGAAATCAATTCTTCAAAATTAGAAAGTGGTATACTTAAAGACTGAATTTGGAAGTGGCTTTCTAAAATTAAGTTAATTTTACTACTTGCGAACAAAAAATGAATACACATTAAGTTCAAGTACTTTCTCGATTTAAGTTAGACACATTTAACTAAATGGGAGTAAATTATGTTCTAAATTTTTATTTTTTAACTAAACTTAATTTTATTACATTTGAGTATGCAAATTTCTTAAAACTTAAATGTTTTTTCTTCATTTTTATTTAATTGACTTGTTTTTTCCTAAAATCAGGAAATATTACTTAGGAAAATATGAACTATTTCTGAGTATATAAACTATTTCGTTTTTCCTCAAACTTAGGAATTTTTATTCTTTTAAAGAAAATTTTTCTAAGTTTTAATAAAATTTTACTTAAATTGAGGACAATTTATAAACTATTTTAAAGGAAATTTTTGATTACATTTTATTTCATGTCTTTTTTTTTTTTTGAGTGTAACTACGGACTTTTGCTAAAAAAAAGTTGTTTTGTCAATCAGATTTTTTCAAACATTTTGGGCTGGAATGAACTTTCTTTGCTAGAATTTTCCAAGTCACCATAGTTTCTTTGATATTCTAGAAAATTCACACAAAAGGTTTGAATTCTAAGAAAAATTGTGTTTTGAAAAAGTCTTAGGTTAGATTTGTAGTCAGAATAAAGAAAGTTTTTTTTTCTCAAATATTACACAAGGAGAATTTTTATGGACGAGTTTTAATGAAATTTATAATATATAAATAAAAAATTTCTTAAATTTTATGAAAAAGCTTCAAAATTTGCATGAATTTTGTTTAAATGAAAATTTTTTTTGAGTGTAAGAAATTTTTAATAAATAAAAATTTTCATAAAATTTTTAATAAATAAAATTTTTCGTAAAATTTTGAATAAATTTAATTTTTCATAAATTAATTTTTTTATAAAATTTTTAATAAGTGAAAATTTTCAAAATTTTTAATAAACAAAAATTTTTAATAAATAAAATTTTTTATAAAATTTTGTGAAAAATCTTAAAAGTTTTTTATTGAAATGAAACTTTTTTTTATTGATTGTAAAAAATTTTTAATAAATTAAAATTTTCATAAAATTTGTAATAAATTAAATTTTTTATAAAATTTTTAATAAATGAAATTTGTCATAAAATTGTTAATAAATAAAATTTGTCATAAAATTTTACAAAAACCTGCATTAAATTAATGAAAGGTTTCAATGGGCGAGTTGAATCGAAAATTGATATAAATGCAAATATTCATTCAATATTACGCAGATAATTCTCTCAGTGTAAGTAAAATTTTAGTAAAAATTCGTACTAGCCCTTTATATGTATTTATTTTTTTATATTTTGCCGGGTTCCAAAATTTACATTTGATGAAAACGTTAAACATATATCGCATATTTGTTTGCTGGGTTATTTTTTTGTCTTTGTATATGTAAATCTTTTAGTGTATGTATATTGAAAAATCAAGAAATACAATTACATTTTTTTTATATATCAACTCTCTTACAACAAGTATCTTTTGATTGGATTTTGCATGTTTTTTTAGTTCAGCATTTGTTTTTTTCTTTAGGTGTCTTTTTTCTGGGTATTAAATTTATTTTTTTTTTTTAGTCTCCACTTATGGCTTTTTCTGTTTGTTTTTTTTTTTTAATTTCCTTGATCAGTAGTTTTTGTATATGTACTAAAGAAATATTGAATTTTAATTGCTTAAGTGTTAATTTGATTAATACTATTGGATTTAAAAAAAAATATTAGTTCTTAAATTCAAAAGAGGTGGGAGGAAATTATTAAGTAATCCTTAAGTTCATGCACTAAAAATTTTATTTTCTGTACACATAAAAACATATTTTAAAAATCAAAAAATATGCATTTAAAATTTAAAAAATATGCATTTATTATTTCAGCGTTTTCAATATTATCTCTACAATTTAAGTAATATGGGGGCTTAAAAAATAATTTAAACAATAAAAATGACCGTTTATTGTCTCCGGAAAGTTTTCTTTTATGCAAAAAAAGTTTCTAAGAAAAGTGTTTAAAATATAAAACAAATTATCCCAATGTTTAAACTTTAATTAATATCTAATCTTATTAACTTGAAACTAAAATGATTTGTAAATTTAATCCAATAAACACTGTTTGTTTTAGGGCAAAAGTTATACTTAAAATTTTTAAGTCATTTCCAATTATGTCATATTTTATTGGATTTAAATCAAGATAAAATTACAATTTAAAGATGGCCCATAACTTAAGGCTTTAAACAAATTAAAATTGAATATTATAATTTCATAAATAATCAAAAACCATATTAAAATTCAACACAAAAGTGCAAATACGGTAGTCAAATTAGTAAGGGTATTCACGTCAAAAGTTGCAAAAATCAATGAGACTAAAGTATTTTTTTTTAAAGAAAAGCAACACTTGAGAAATTCTTCTTCTTAATGTGTTGCTTTCATTGAAAAGAGGATAGAGCGATGATCAAATTTAAACACTTTTTGCCCGCCATCTGCTGGAGAGTTGGTGAAAATTGTTGAAGCTTTTTAATTTATATCGGTGTAGCATATTATGTGCCAGAATCTAAGACTCCTGGTATTTGCTAGGAGAGAGTAGGTGCCGTCACTTCGGACCGATCTTTTATGCGGGCTATCGCTTCTTATCTGGTAGCGCTAGGGAGCAAATTAGTCTATGCGAGGTGGTCTTTGACCAGCCAGCTCAACCCAACTTAATGATGACTTTGATAATTTTTTATATTCAATCTATGGTAGCTTGGCAACCAGACTCACTTAGACTATAAATTCCTCTTTGATACCACGGAAACTAGTAAAATCATATCACTAGCTTCCCCCGTCTAACCATACCGATTGCCTCAAAAAGCCCCTAAGTCGGCCGATATGGATATCCATCAAATCACTCAGGTCCTCAAAGAAACATGAGCACAAATACAGTCCCCTCCTGCAAGCCAGGGTAGGACAAGTGCAGAGAAGGTGCTCCACAGACGCCTTCTCCTCTTTGTCACCACCGCTTCTGCAAAAGTCACTAGCCGCAACCCTCAACCTAACTGCGTGCCTTCCAATCAGACAGTGTCCCGTCATGACGGACACAAGTAGGGATATATAGGGCCTTGACAGTGACAGCATCCTATGCGTGCACTTCCTATCCAGACGGCGCCACATCTGTCTGGAACGAATACAACCACGGACAGAGGCCCACCTATCTCTTGCACTCTCCCGCAGCCGAAACTTGCAAGTGGCCAGAGGCATGCCCACAGACTCCATTTCGTGTAGAATCTGTAAGGTAGTCCCCAGTCTTGCAAGCTCGTCTGCCCTACAGATCCCTGGTATGTCTCTGTGGCCCGGCACCCAAATAACATGGATGCTGAACTGCTGAGCCATCTCGTTAAGAGATCTGCGATAATTTAAGGCTGATGTCGAATCCAGGAAGACAGAATCCAGAGATCTAATGGCAGCTTGACTATCAGAGAATATATTAATCCTCACTATTGTGAGGACATTATACCTCAGAGACTACGCTACCTCCTTAATGGCCAGAATTTCATCCCTAAAAACACTACAGTGATTCGCCAGTCTCCGCGCAATACTCAGCTGTAGGTCCCTGGAGTAGACCCCGAAGCCTATCTGATTGTCGAGTTTAGAGCCGTCGGTATAGTAGTCGACACAACGCCACCCCTTTGGGAGTTCCGTGAATTAATTACTAATTGACTATAACTTTGCTATCCAACAACATTTTTAATTGGCGCAATTTAAGAGAAAGTTTAGAACCAATAAAAATATTTTTTAAATTCAAATTTTTATTTCTAACAATTTTAAAATATTTATATATTTTTCCAACAAAAAAAAAATTAAAATAAAATTAAGTTACAAAAAAGCTGTTTATATTTACAAATTCCATTGTTGGTGCCTATTAAAAAAAAAAAAAAAAGTATTTGTAATTTTGAAAAAAGTTTGTAAAAGCAATTTTTGTAATTTTTTTTCTATGTATATTTTTTTTAAACCAAAATTGTATTTGTGGTTAATTTTATTTAATTGAAAATCTTCTTTGTGAATACCTCTACTATAAAATATAATATCATCCCTAAAGTAAAATTTAATTTGAAAATAACACCCACTATTCAAACTTATGTACACACATTTTCAAATTGTTAATCTTGTGGAGTGCATTAAAATTGAACGTACCTTTAAAAAGCTACAAATTTCTACAAATACAAAACACATTTACAAAAATCAAAAGGGAGTTAGCGGTGAGAGAGAGAGAGAGAGGGAGAGAAAATATTGTAATCGAATACATTAAACTGACAACGAAAATAACCATAAATTTTGGTCAAGTCCATTTGAAACCATTATAATATTAATAAATTTTTGGCGAACACAAATTGCAATAATATTAACGATATGAAACGCAAAATACGGTTAAGGGACATTTAATTGGAAGGGGGGAGTGTATTGAATGAAAAAGGTTTTCCTTATGCAATTAATGCTTGTTGTTGCAAATTTATTTATTTTTTTTTTTTATATATAAATTTATAGTTGTGTAATAAAAATGTCTATGAAGTTTACAATAATAGGAGCCCTCTTAGTAACACATGTTATTAAAAATGTTCTTAGAGATATTTAAATAAAAATAAATAAATAAAATTTAAAATACAATGAAAATAAATTACCAAAAAATTCCCTTAAGTGTTGGTTTGAAAAAAAATAAACAATATAAAATTCATATCAATGTTATAAATATTGCGATAAATAAAATAATCTGTATTCAGAATAATATACACATTTAAATTCCCTATTTACACATGTATAAATTATACAGATGTATAATTTAACAAAAATATGGGCTATAACATAAAATTTCATATTTTTTTTTTTTCAAAATTAAAGCCTTAAATTAGGCAACAGATATTGTTGGAAATGTACACCTGAAAGTAGGCAATGAATTTTAAATATTTATTATACATTTACTTAAAGATAACATTTTCAGCGACAAAAATGTTGGCAAAAATAGGCAACATTTTTTTTTATAAAAAGTACACCTAAATTTAGGCACTGGTATTAAATATGTATGAAATACTATAATTTCTCAATATGACTTCCATACGAAATTCTAAAAATTTCTTTACAATGCTATCTAAAAACCCCACCAGTCAATTTTAACCCCTTTTAATCATAGTACATTTATTTATTTATTTTTTTTATTATTGTATAAATATTTCACTTGTTATATTTAATTACCTGTTTATAATATTTATTTTTATTACTGTAAACACCCATTTTATTATGTTCATACATAAATAAGTTCTTTTTTTTTATATATATATAATAACGAGATAATATTTATTTTAAATTGACTTTATATTTTGCCCTAAATTATACTATGAATATTGTAAAACATTCTTAAACAACACTAACAAATAAAAACTAGTTTACAAAATGTTAAAAATTTAATGTATTTAACAGAAAAAAAAACAATTCAGATGAAAACAAATACAAGTGTTATAGACGGTAGTATCGAATTTAGAATGCACTTCACAGAAATTACCAAAGAGAAGTAAATGTCATCTTAAAAGTATGCTGCAATATTTATTTTCGAGTTTTTTAACTGAAATTTGGGGACGGAAAAGTCAGTTTAAATATTGTTTATCGCAGTTTTAACAAAAATAATAATTTTCCGCAGTGGAGACTTTGACTTACAAAGAGACTTCGTTTTGGAATTCCTTTAGATTTCGATAAAGTTTGGATAGGGAAAAGAAATTAATTTACTTTTTTAAATTGCGGTCCAATATAATATTTAGGGGGAAATAATGGCTAACAAGATTATTCGAAACTTTTTTGTTTGGCTGGCAATGCCATTATCGATTTAAAACTCTTTCAATCTACTACCGAAATCTTTAAAATACCGTTACCTAAATAACAAAAATATCGTTATCCATCTTCCAACATAATAAAGGCAAGTCAGTGGGTACGGCTCTGCATTTACTCGTGAGAAATATTAAAAGTTCTCTTCACCGCTGTGAAGCTGGCGACTATCGGAGCATGGACTTACAGATCGCTTGGGCATACCAAAATGCTAAGGCCCCAGCGGAATACTGCGGTACAAATTGATTATCGCATCCCACAACCCTTCTTGGATTTTGAATTTAAGACTTGAATAACGGACAAATCGGAGTAGTGAGAAGGGCTCAGCCTACCTGCAGCTTCTCTAGATATAGAAGGAGCCATTAACAACTTCGAAACTGAAGCGGTCAGGGATGGCACACAGGATTTGATACCATCGTCAAGTTCATAACGAAATTGCATAATCAGTAGCAGTGAAAGGCAACCCATAGGGGAGTGTACTGTCTCCACTCTGGCATTGGGATATCGGGACAATATCCAGATATTATGTCGGGGCTCACAGAGTCCTTATTATTATTAAGTCAAGATCTTGCTCCACGGCCGGCACTGCGACCCATATGGATCTTCTGTGCCAAGGAACATAAAGCTAAACCAAATTCTGTATTATATTCCCAATGAACTTTAATATAGAAGACGGAGAAGAGTTCCTATTATCCTATGGACCTTAAAATTCCCTATTGAAAACTTTCATCCTGCACCTATGCAACACAACACACTTACACAAAATGTGGATGGTTTTTTCATCTCCCTCAAGACATAGCCGACACAGAGGCGATTTCAACAGATTCATCTTCCACAAATGGTAGTTCAATCCGACATGTCCGGTAAGAAACCCTGTTAGTATCGTAATGTCGATCCTAACAAGGTCCAAAATTTTCCCATTGGAAAAGGGGTTGACCAATAGATTCACCTGTACCAAAGGTCCTTTGCCATTAATAGTTCAAACTCCTTAACCAATTCATCCCACAGTAAGATTCCGGTTCCACCAAAGGTGAGAAAGAACCCATTCTAGCTAGTTCGTCCGCTACCTCGTTACCTACATGTCCACGATGACCTGGTATCCAGTAAAGAGTAACCCCTTTACGAGCGGCCCACTGTTGAAGGGTATCAAAACACTCAAGAGCTATTCCTGAAGTGAATGTCCAAGACGACAAAGCCTGGCGTGCCGCTCGGCTATCAGAGAAGGTCAAAATATATGCGCCCTTTAGACCCTTACCAATATTCAGTCTAGCGCATATGAGTATGGCCAGTAGTTCAGCTTGGAATACCGTTGGCCACACAGAGCCCTTTCTGAAACTTCTCTCTGACTGGAGTGAGAATAGTGGGAAGGGGTTAAATCCGAACAAAAATGATCTTGTTATTTTCCCCAGGTTTAGGATCACGGAGTTTAAATTGCAGAGGCGGAACGGGGTTGATCTCAAGTATTTGTCTATGATCCTTTCTAAAAGGCTACTGTGGTACCTAAACACTCTGGATAGAGTGTCAAAGGCATCCAATTACTACGACAAAAGGGTTATAGGTGTGAACAGACCCATCAATTAACGTAAAGTTAGCTTTTCAATGCAGTTATCAGACCCACACTGATGTATGGGATATCAATTTGGTGGTGTGCACTTCTTAATGGTACTAACCGCATAAGACTCGAGAGGATCTTACGGACTATAGCGTTATTGATTTCAAGCGACGGCGATATTGACTATGCTCAGGACAGCTTGACAGGACTAGATGCACTGAGGTTCACTAGATGGACTGGTTCACCCATGATCGGCGCCGTACTGAAGCGGTCATAGAACTACCCGGAGGATTATGGGACTCCCTAATAATGTTTTCTGCAGGAGCTGTCGCGATGAAGAAGAGGATGTGAATTCGCTCCTCCTGTTGCATTATTAACAAAAAATCTCTTATCTCTACCGTTTCAGGTAATCTTGCCAACTGAAACTCCGATGACTTTTATCTACTAAGCAAAACTCAGACTCAAAGGAATACCTTTGAACCATAGAATCTAGTAAATTGATGCTTTCTCTCAGATTAAATTTTTGATTATGTTTATCAAAACAATATTTAAATGTGTTACAAACGGAATCACCAAATAAATGTATCCTTTATTCTATGATGGAGGTATTTATTTAAAATTCAATAGAAATTTAACAAAATCTACATGTACGTTACATGCAAATTTGTTTTATTGTTGTCAGGTATCAAAGTCAGTAATCAACTAAAAACTAAAAATCAATTACTTATAAATAAAGCCTACAAACATGCACTAAAAAAACATTGTCGCTCAAATTAAATATTCCAGTTATAACAACAGAAATTATAAATAAAACACCTCAGCAAAATATTCTGTTCAAAAGAATTGATTGTAGAACAACTATTTTTCCTTCAATATCCATTTCTACTATCGGTTTTCACGCCGATGATTTTTGTTTAAGTAGTCCCAGAAGCAAATGCTTTTATAGCTCCAAAGTAGAACCGGCTTTCCTAGTACAAGTTCTGGTACTGATTCTCTGTCAGTTTTTTATTACATTTAAGTTTCGTGAAAGCGATGCCGGAACTAGCTCCATAGAATTGATGTGGTTGGGAGCCGATTGTAAAAAAATTACAGATAATTTATAACAGTTTTTTAACTGTTAAAAAACAACTAACGAAGCAGTCAAAATTTTCTAAAGATGTAGTAAAAATTTGAAAAAACAACTGATAAATACAATATTTTCGGAAAACCTAAAAATTTGTTTTTGTATCCCATGTATTTTGGACAAGATAGATTGTATTTTTCAATCATTTAGGCTACTTTCGAATACATTATAAATTAATTACAAAAAAGTACAAAATTGTTCTATTATTCAAGTAATTCAAAACCAATCTAGAAAATTCTAATTTTTCTATCCTATTTTATACATCATTGCTGTGATTGAAAATTCTCACCTTTGATAATTATCTACTTTGTGATTTTTTATTTTTCAATTTATTTTAAAATTTATCTACTTATTAAAAATTTGTTATGATTAATTTGATAAATAATAACCACAAAGTAATCAATCAACCAAAAAATTATTATAAATATTAAGTTTTTATTGAAGCGCTTTATACTGTAATTACACGATTATTTTGTATAATTAGTTACTTTGTAGTATAAAATAAAACACGGAAGAGTAAATATAATTTAATAAAATTTAGTATGGAATCACAGTAACAATTAAGCTAATTAAAATTTAATGTTTTTGCGTGTAGTATTTATTAAACAAAAAGTGATTGAAAAGTGAAATCAATAATCAAGGGTTAAAATTAAATAATACACAGAGAAAACAAATTACAGTTATATCATATTTGAATTAACATTTTATTATACCCTCTGCATGGAAATTACGATCAAGGCGGCAGGACGATTGAAGCGGGGTTGCTCATTTTTACTCAGTTTTTTATCCTCCCGACAAATTTGGTAGTGAAAATGAGGGGTAAAAAAGTAATGAATAAAAATGTGATGAATTTTCCATTACAAATTTGTGTAGGAGGGCGGATCAATAAGTCCGTGACTTTTCGAACTTCCCTCGTAGTTATATGAAATACAACACTGCTTTCATCAAGTACCACCTGTTAATAGGCTACTGTCAAATTTTAAGCAAGTTCCGTTATTTACTTTGCGTTAAACAGCAGAATTTTTCGCTGTCTATCAAATAATAATTTCATCGTTGGAGCTAAATCTCTTTCCACTGAGCCATTTATTTAGGTTTGGAAATAGGAAATAGTCACTGGGGCTAAATCCGGAGAATAAGGCGAATGAAAGGGCAATTCGTAGTCTACTTCATGGATTTTTTCCAAGGAAACTAAGCTGTCACACGATTCCCTTGGTGGTTGATTGTGAGCAAACGTGGCAGCCATCTTGCGGAAAGCTTTCTCATACCCAAGTGATCATTCAAAATTGAAACGATCACTTGAACCATGTGAGATGCCTATGTCTTCCACAATCTATCACACATTCAATCTGCGATCGGCCAACACCATACCGTGAATTTTTTTAATAGTTTTAGGTGAAGAGACCTCAACTCGGCGTCCAGAACGTTCGGCATCTTCCGTGCTTGTAAGGCCACAATAAAAGTCAGTAAACTACTTTTTTTACCATCGAAATCGATCGTGCAGAGTCCCCATAGTATTTATCAAGCTTTTCTTTGGTTTGATTGACGTTTCTTCGCAAAAACTAATGTTAAATGAGTACTAGAAATTCACTTTTTTCCATTTTTAAAAAAATCCACGAGGTTGTACGTTTTGAACAGCTGTTGAACGCAAATTAAACGACTTGACAGTAGTCTATTAAAAGGTGGTACTTAATGGGAGCATTGTTGCATTTCATATAACTTCAAGGGAAGTTTGAAAAGTCACGGACTTATTGATCAGCCCTCGTATTTTATTACAATTTTATATTAGCGTCTGGTGTGTAAAACATTCTGTCATATTTTTTTACCGGACACCTAGAGCTGAATAATATGTATTTTATATACACCTCAAAAATAGTTTTGAACCATGAACAAATTTTTTCACCACAAAAATTTTTTTTAACTCAAAAAAACTTTTTACCTCAAGAAGTTTTTTTTTTAATAATTTCGCCTTAAAATTTTTTCCCAAAAAATGTTTGTTATCACAAAAATTTTTTTCATCAGAAAATATTTTTTCAAAAATAGTTTCACCTCAAAATATTTTTACCAAAAACATTTTTCATCACAAAATTTATTTTTCTTCAATGTTTTAAAATTTTCTTTTATTAGTCTAGCTAATGTTAATTGTAAAACCACATGAACGTTGTAGTTCTTGTTATTATTTAAAAAAGCCTTATAGTATGCTTTATATTTTATTTCTAATAAAACAAAAGCAAGAGCCCTTTTTGAGAAAAAAAAAAACTTTGATAAAAATAATGCTCTCTTCGGGCGGTTAAAAATCACTAAATCTATCACGAAAAATGCTTAGTTGGCATCGCCATGTAAAATATAATTTAATGTAAAGTTTAAATCTCTTAAAAGTTTCAAATTAAATGAAGTACTATTTTACTAAAATTAATTTTATAATTGTGTAGCATATTTTAAGGCTTCATTATATTGTTTGATGTATTGCCTACTTTTAGGTCGTCTTTTTCATGTATTATGTACAATGAAAACTATTAATATAATTAGAAATTAGGTAACTATAATAAATAAAAATAAATATAATTTAATTAATCTTATTATACATACAACTTTAAAACACTACTATTAGAAACGTATATAATATTATTTTTATTGTGTGGGCCCAAATTGATAAATTAATTTTTTTTTTTATAGATAAATTAAATGATTTCGATATATTTTTCCGTTAACAAAAAATTTTAGATTCTATGACATTTACTAAAAATCACGACTTTTTTTAATTGTTTTGAAATCAAAATTGATTTAACATACCAAATTTTTTGAGAAAAATAACAAAAACTCATATTTTTCTATTGTAATCCGTTTGTGGAGGGGCGCCCCTTCAACAACTCAATTTTTTTTTAATTATAGTACAGACTATAATACACACCTCAGATAAAAATACATCTATAAAGAATTATACAAAGGTGGGTCAATAAATATGTGACAGTTTGAATGAAACACAGTTTGTTGTATAAAAAAAATCATTTTATTTTTCAACATAGTCTCCTTCTTTTGAGCTCTATAGACTTAGTCCAATGTTTCTTCAATTTTTTTAAACCTTCCAAAAAATAAGATTTGACGAGGTCATCAAAAAAGGTTTGTTTGTGAGAAGTCAAATCTCTTTCCGCCGAGTCATTTCTTCAGGTTCGGAAACAAGAAATAGTCACTCGGGGCTAAAACCGGAGAATAGGGCGGCTAAGGGAGCAATTCATAAACTAATTCATGGAAACTGCCATTTTCTACTCAGATCAAATCGAGCGGTAGTCTGCTATCAAACACAAATCATATGACGCAGCTTGTTCAGATTTTTGACTGATGCCTGTTGAGAGAAGCAGTGCGCCCTTTCAGTTAAAAGGCTGAAAATTCAAAAAATCTCAGACTTTTTCTCAGATCATGAGAAATTTTTCCTATAGAAAATTTTTATTTAAAACATTTTGTAACAGGTGGGCCAATAATTGGAAAGTGCGGCCATTTTTCCAAATGACATCGTACGAGTATCTCAATTTGGTTTTGATATTCATGAAATAGATACATGCGAAATTTATATTGAATAACAATGAATTGTTATACACCTCAAGAACGCGCAATAATTGTGACAACGAAGAAATTGAAGATTTTGCATGGAATACTAATATGATGAAATATATATCCTCGTCGCACATAATCAAAATTTGCAACTAGGGTCATTTTTATCTCAGCGGCCACGTCAATTAGCAAAAATCTCGGTACTGGGGAACAAAAAAACCACACATAATTCATGATAACACCCTCTCAAAGTCACCGTGTGGCGTGCAGGTGTTTGGACATTACTTTTTCGAAGAAGCCGTCGGTGGTAACTTTATTAATGTGAAAGTTGACAGCTAGAGCTGACGATCTGGAATTGGAGGACATGCGGAAGGGGCCACTTGTCATATTTCGCGCGAAACAATGAGTATTTCGAAGGATGCCTTACCAGCACTTGCAATCTCGAGTTTCGGTGAATTGGCTTAGCTAGCCAGATCTCTCGATTTGACTGTCCCAGACCTTGAAAGAGTTAAAAACAACATTCGAGCGGAAATTGACAACGTTAGATCACAAATGCTGCGCACAGTTATGCAAAATGTAATCAAAAGAACCCAAATTTGCATCAACGCCGATGATATTGAAAAAAATGTAAGTGCGAATAAACATAATCAGTTATAACCCAAATGTTTTTTTTTTCACCTAAAACAAAAGTTATGGCGAAAGAAATTAAGATGATGGTTTTTGCTCCTCCCTGCAAAAAAAAACTTGCAGATTCCGTGACTTTGATAATTTCCACTATTTCCTCCTTAGCCCCCCCAATTGCGTATGACCCGGTTTATGATAATTATCTTCAATCTCTCAAATTGTTTGACTAGACATTTTTATGGGATTATTAGGAACAATCAATATAATAAATATATATTTATCGTATATATAAATGCATTTATTTTAATTAAACATATTAGACAAACAAAAAATAAAATTTGTATAAATTAAGTGAGATAATGTAAATGATTAATCACAGTTTTTGTCTTGCTTAGATGTCATATTATGTAAAAAAAAGCAACAAAGAATGAAATGAAAGAAAAAAAATCAATTTATGTGCATAGAATAAATATATATATATGTATATACAGTGGTGGAAAAATTAATAGGAACGTTAAATTTTTTCTAAATTAATAGTTGTAGAAATTTTCAGAAGCATTCTATTTAATTGGTGAAGACTGTGATATGATGCACAATTTAACGGTTTTTCAATATACGTTTACTTTTTAAAAATTCTGTTTACAAATAAAAATTTATTTGCTAGAGAGTGAGAAAAGGTAAGAAAAAGACTGGAAAAAATAATAAGAACGATTACACCAACACTTTTTTAAGTCAATTTAGATTATGTTACAGTTTAAATAAGTACTCAAGAGAGACTCAAGTGACAAAAATTAACTGTAAATTATAAATTCTATCATATTAAGTTAACTTTAACATAGTATTTGTTCGGTATTTGCTTTCGAAAATGGGTCGCGGAACACATTGCACTCAGGCTGAAAAAGATGTAATTATCTGCCTAAAAATGATGGAAAATCTATGAAAAAAATTGCAGAATTAATGAAGTGTTCCAAAACAAAGGTTTTTAACGCAATTCATGCTAAAGTTAAACCTAAACGAGAGGTAGAAAGCGTAAAACATCTGCTCGATTTGACAAACGTTTAGTCCGGTTATCCAAAAACAATCCTTTTCAAATGAGCTTCGAAATGAATTGTGTGCTCCAGTTAGTAGCCGCACGATTAGAAACAGACTGCAGGAAGTTGGATTGATGGGTAGAAGTGCGAGAAAAGTTCCAATGTTAAGCAAGCAAAACATAAAAAAACGGTTAGTATTTGCCAAGCAGCACCAACATCGTCAAAATTGGAAAAATGTTCTGTGGTCAGACGAAACAAAGATTAATTTGTTTGGTTCTGATGGCAAAACGTATGTAAGAAGACCAAAAAACCACGAATTTGATCCAAAATATACAAAGAAGACCGTCAAACACGGAGGAGGATCGCTGATGATATGGGGCTGTTTTTCATCATGTGGTGTCGGTCCAATTTTTTGGATTAAAGAGAAAATGTGCGCTCCGGATTACGTCAACATTCTGCAAAACCAA
The DNA here is from genome assembly GCA_949748255.1 of Eustalomyia histrio. Classification (NCBI taxonomy): domain Eukaryota; kingdom Metazoa; phylum Arthropoda; class Insecta; order Diptera; family Anthomyiidae; genus Eustalomyia; species Eustalomyia histrio. The sequence continues at coordinate 111,081,354 of OX456527.1, read as the reverse complement.
ATGCTACCATTTGCAGAAGACGAAATGCCATTGAAGTGGGAATTTATGCAGGATAACGACCCAAAACATGCTTCCAAATTGGTTAAAACGTGGCTTAGAGAGAATAAAGTACCTGTTGTGGAATGGCCTTCTCAGTCTCCGGATTTAAATCTGATTGAACACCTTTGGGGAGTCTTAAAAAATAAAATAGGAATTTGCAAATCAAAGAATAAAAATGATATGTGGACAGGAAGCTTGGTATTCCATACCCCCGGAAGTTTGTGAAAACCTAGTTGACTCTTATGCAACGCAGATGTGAGGAGGTTATTAAAATGAACGGAGCATCTACCAAATATTAATATAATATTTGGATATGATTGTAGTTATTACATAAATTGCAATAAATTTAAAAAAAGTAATCGTTCTTATTATTTTTTCCAGGCATTTTTTTTTTTGAAGAATTACAATTTTTTGTTACTTACTGATGAAATATTATATTATTTATTATATTTTTAGTTAAACACGTTGAAGTACTTAAAGTTCAAATGTAAACTTAATTTTATTTAGTTACAAGTAAATAAATATTTAAGAAATATATGGAAATTTTGATCGTTCCTATTTATTGTTCCACCACTGTATGTACTGTAGTGTGTCCCGTTACAAGTCAATTTGAAGTAAATAAAATCAAACGACAAGTAGAATGGTTGAATTTTATCCTTGTTTCCACGATTTCAATTGCAAATCATTTTCTAAAAGACACCCTACTCACATCCATCGTGTATATTTAACATAATATACAACAAATTTGTAATAAATATTATGATAAGCAAACACCCATGAAATAGGTCAAATGTCAGGGGTAAAATTTAATTTCTAATTTGTGTTAAGAAAAAAAAATTATAACTGAAAATAAAGAGAATTATTTAAATAAAATCCTTAAAGTTTGCATTAAATTTTGTTTCAAAAGTCTTTTCAACGTTACAAAAGTGCAAAATTTACAATTTTAATGGAATAATGCTTTATGTTTTTAAATTAAAATTGTATATGTATTAGTATCGTATTACCTATGGGCTTTAACAAAATAAATACACTGAAAATATTAGGTGTGTTGGCTGAACAGAAAAAATTGTTAATTTAGCAATATTTAACTTAATTTCAGAGCACCTAATGCAGCTATTGTTAGCGGTTAAATTTCGTAAAATATGTAAATCTCTGTTATAAAATAGTTAAAATACCGAAATAACGGTAATTCAGGGAGTGTAGGAAATTCAGAAGTGCGATTATCTAACTTCCCAACGATAAGTGTCGGTTGAGTTACCGAAAAAGCTATTCTTTTTTATATTTGACATGAGATACCGACAAAGAGTTACAGACTAACATTCGAGCCGAAATTGACAACGTGACTCCAAAAATACTGCGCAGTTAGCCAAAATGTAATCAAATAAGCCCATATTTGTATCAACGCCAACGGTGGCCATTTGTCGTGAACGAAAATTTTTGAGGTGAATATAAAATATTATTTAATTTTAAGAGACTGGTGAAAAACTGGCACACGAATATACATACGAGGGCGGATCAATAAGTCAGTGACTTTTTATATGAAACACAGTTTTTTTTTTTGCAAAAAAAAAAAAAATATTATTTTTCAACATAATTTTCTTTTAGCATAATACACTTAGTCCAACGTTTCTCCAATTTTTGTATTTCTTTCAAAAAATAGACATTTGTTTGATTAATAATTTCATCGTTGAGCTAAATCTCTTTCCACCGAGCCATTTCTTTAGGTTTGGAAATAGTCACTGGGGGATAAATCCGGAGAATATGGCGGATGATGTACCAATTCGTAGCCCAATTCATGGAATTTTGCCATTAAGACTATACACGTCACACTATTACGTTTATGGTCAATTGAGAGCAAACGCGGCACCCATCTTGCAGACAGCTTTCTTAAATCGAACTGATCATTTAAAATCGAAACCACACTACCATATGAAATGCCTATGGCATCAACAATCTCACGCACTTTTACTCTTCGATCGGCCAACACCATATCGTGAATTTTTTCAATTGTTTAGGGTGAAGAGACCTTAACTGGGCGTCCAGAACGTTTGGATTCTTCCGTGCTTGTAAGGCCACAACGAAAGTCAGTAAACCACTTTTTTTACCATTGAAATCGATGGTGCAGAGTCCCCATAGTATTTATCAAGCTTTTCCTTCGTTTGATTGACGGGTTTTTTTTTTGCAAAAAATAATGTTTAATGATCACTCGAAATTCACTTTTTTCCATTTTTAAAAAAAACCACGAGGTTATATGTTTTGAACAGCTGTTAAACGCAAAGTAAATGACGGAACTTGCTCAAAATTTGACAGTAGTCTTTTAACAGGTGGTACTTGATGGAAGCAGTGTTGCATTTGATATAACTACGAGGGAAGTTCGAAAAGTCACGGACTTATTGATCCGCCCTCATATATACTTTTTGGGGTCTTAAACCTTTATTTCGACGGAATGACTATAAAAATGACATTTTGAGATTTTTGTGATTATTAATTTTTATAATTTGAATTACGATTTAAGGTCATTAAAGTTCGAGTGAAATTTTTCTACGGGAAAAACAGTTTACTATGCTTAAATAATTTTTTCTTTGGCAGAGTACAAGTTCCATTATTTTATGTAAAGATCTATCGCTAATTATGTAAGTAAAATTACACAATCTAGAAAATAAAGTTGATAACAGGAAGACGGACAATTTGCAAAGATTTCTTCACATTTTTCCCTCCGCAAAAATCAAATATTTGGTTAATAGTACATTTTTATTGAGATTCAATTTATTGTTATGTTTTAAATAATTATTGAATTATTTTGCTATATTTTTAGGTTAATTTTATTTAAGTCAGCTGTTAACCAGCGTTGCCACTTTTTTATGCAAATTTACGGGATTTAATTTATATGGGAAACTTTGTATTTTATACGAATTTTCAAATCTCAATTTTAGTTAAATTTATATGGGAAAACCCGGAATTTCGTTACCAGATTTTCAAATCTCGATTTTAATCGAAATCTAGGGATTTGATTGCAGATGTAAACCGGGGATATTGTCTCTATTTTTTTATATGTACAAGCAAATTTAATATTTATTTAAATGAAACATTTATTATACAAATACATCAAATTACATAACAACTACGTTTTATTGTTTTACATACAGTGAAAGCTGAGCAAGGTGGAAAGTAGCAATAATGGAATTTATTTAATAATTATGAAATACAAAGGGCATTTTGCAAAAATATTTTATAAACGAATGTCTGCTACAGAAAAATTTTACTGTTTTTTTTTTGTTCTTCTAAAAGCAAATACGTAAAACTTAAGTTGTAAATTGTGTTGCATTGTTAGTGTATGTTAATATAGGGTATGGCAAAAGGTGATGAATGTGAATAAAACATAAAATACTTTTTAGATTGAAAACGAAACATTATTTTTTAAATAATTCAAAAATTCCAGCTCCTAGTTCAAAATGCAACACTGCATGCTATTTTTACGTATACATTCGGGGTTAAAATTTTGTCTGCAGTGAAAGGCAATGTTCATAGCAGCAATAGCGAATCATTATATTAACCTATTATAAATACTTTTAAACCTCATAGTTGTTAGAACGTTCATTTCTTTTCTAAAAAGAATGTCCTATTTTAATTTACAATATATGCAGGTTCTAAATGGAATACCCTGTTGTTATAACAGCATTAAAAGGTATGACAACAATCAATATTTAACAACTCTTTAGAGTATAATATAAATCAAAAACTTGATAAAAGTACTTTTTTCAAATTAAGATTTTTTAATATTTAAATGGGGAATAAAGATAATTTAAAATGTTTTTTTTTCGAATTTTCATATAAAAATTTTTTTTTTTATAAATTTAAATAAAGCAACAAATTTCAAGTTTAAATTTGGGGAATGGTTATATTAAAAAAAAGAGTCCTTAAAAACCTTTTAAACACTAAACTATTTACTAACTTTTATAATCAATTGCCTTAAAGTTGACAACAAATTAATCAATATTTCAATATCCTTAAAATATGCTACAAAATGTTTAAATCATTTTTATACATCTAAAGCAATGTTTTAGCTTTAGAAAAACCTTATTTAAAATTAATTACTAATTTCTAGTGTCCAACCGAACTCGTTTTTTTTTTTTATACCGAAGTCAAACTTCGGCCAAATTTATAATGTTTAGCAGAAGCCAGCTTTATACTTAACTTTTTAATTAAACATAAATTTTCGTCGATTTTGAAAAAAATATTTTTTTTAGTTTTTAGTATTATTATTTGTTTTTTATTTTTAAATTTAAATTTTTTATTTTTATTTTTAAATTTAAATTTTTTTATTTTTATTTTTTTTTTATTTTTTTATTTTTAATTTTTTTTTCATTTTTAAAATATTTTTTAATTTTAATTGTTTTTTTTTAGTAGCGAAATATTAAAAAATAAATAATAATTAAAAAAAAAAACAAACCTTAAGCTCAAAGAATAAATTAATTATTAATAAATGAAAAATGTATATAAAAATTTATTATTTTTTTTATTTTCAAAATTTTTTTGCTTGTCGCAACCGGTTATCGAACTGGCGACCCAAATATTGCTAGTTTAACTCTCTACCGCAGACCTATTTTTTTTTTCTTCAATAAAAGTGATTATTAAAACTGTGCAAAAAGTGTGTTGCAATTTAATATTTTTCGCACCAACGCATAAAAAGCAATTTTTTTATAATAAGCATTTTATTTATTTTTACAAAATTGGAAAATTAAAAAATACTAAATTCATACAAATTAATTATAAAAATTTAACGAATTAAATTGGTCCCTCCAGGATTCAAACTCCCGATCATATGTTTGGAAATAAATGGTATCCAGAAGCAATAATTTAATGATATTTTGAATTACTTCTAAAAAAGCTGTAAATAAATACTAACGAAAACTTTGAAAGAAATGAAAGAAGTAATCTATTTTTAAGTTGTTCAGAACTATTTCTATTTTTACAAAATTGGAAAATTAAAAAATATTAAATTCATACAAATTAATTATAAAAATTTAACGGATTAAATTGGTCCCTCCAGGATTCAAACCCCCGATCATCTGTTTGGAAATAAATGGTATCCAGACCACTTGGCATCACTTGGCAAGTAATAATGCTTTAGAAGCAATAATTCAATGATATTTTGAATTACTTCTAAAAAAAGCTGTAAATAAATACTAACGGAAACTTTAAAAGCAATGAAAGAAGTAATCTATTTTTAAGTTGTTCAGAACTATTTCTAAAAAATAGAAAAAATACACTTATGGAAATTTTTGAAAGTGATAAAAGAAGTGATTTGCAAAGCATGAATATTCGTTCGGACACAACTAATTTATGCTACACAACATTTAAAAAAGACCTACTCCCTGTTTTAACTACAACACATTAATAAATCTTTAAAATTCCTTGGCATACTTTTAGGATGTTAACTTTTTCCTAAGAAATGTAAATTTTATTTCCAACCCTATTTCGAAATACATACATATTTATATAAATATGCATGTATATTTCCATTAGTTTGCTAATGTAATACAGATTAATGATATTAAAAAAACGAAAAATGTCTTTCTTACTTTCCCAGTTAGTTTGTTTACGGCAAACATACATACAATAATTTAGCATACTTTACGGATAATTTTAAAGAAAATACACAATGATATCTTGTAAAATCATATATCAATTTTTTGGAAAATATAATTTATGCTGAGCTTTCTCAAACAAATAATATACAATAACTAAAAGCATATGAAACAAATTTGAAAGACCCTTAGAAACGTAGTAGTAGTAGATATATTTTGCTAGAACATGGCTTTTATGAGTTAAGCTTTTAACCTTTTTTTTTTCTTGTTGTTTTTCTTTATATGAATCTCTCCTGCATTTTCAACAACAAATTTACTTATGAGGGTGGTTCGTTGGCTGGTTGGTGGGTTTAGTGGGAAAAGTACAGGGAAAAAAGCTAAAATACGTGAAAACAAATATAACAGAATACAAACCACTTAAAATAATTGGAAAATTTGTGTCTGTTGTTATAAAAGTAAAAAGGAAATGAAATGCCATCATACTGAGAACATAAAGTATTTAGGGGAATAGTTAGTAAGTAATAACACAGTGTATGAATATTGTATAGAATATGAAATCAAAATGGGCATATTTATTATAAGTAAACTAATAGTTTTAAGAGTTAATTAAGAAAAGAAAATATTTTTAAAGTTTAGTTGTGTAATTTACAATTTAAATTTTTCTCCAGACTTTTCAAAATGTGAAAATTTATTTGCTAGTTGTTCCTTTTTTGACGAAAATTATTCTAGATGCCTTCTTTAAATGTAAAAATAGTTTTCTTGTCTTTCAAAATAATAATTAAGTAGTGCCGACTGCAATTGCAACCTACGTGTTCTTGAAGCCTAAAAGTATGCTTCAATTTTAATAGAAAATAATAGTTATGTTCCACCCGCTTTACTGTGACAACAAAATTTTACCAAAAAGCGTCTATTTAGATCTCGAATTTGTTCCCAATTTTGACAGATTTTTAGATCTGGTACAATCAAATCTAATGAGATCTATTCAGATTTACGGTTGTAACGATGAAGTCAGTGATGCAAACATTTGCATATTTTGTGGACCTTGACAAATCCTATTAATAGGAAGGGATAAAAAATATATTGGTGAAATGTTGGACAAAGAATATTTAGCTAAAAAGAGACTATGCTGAGGTCCGAAGGCGTTGCTCTGCGTTTGTAGAACAATATTTTTGTCAAAAAAAAACCGGATATACACTTAGAGAAAAAGCTCCTTTATATTTATAAAGTTGTTCATCGATTTTCGTCCAATATAAAGCTCCATAAATATAATGCAGCTATTTCATAACAATCAAAAATAATGTTCAAAAATTTTGTGAAAACGTGGGCGGAACTATAAAGGTTAACAAATTTTAATAGTGAATCAAATGAAAACAATTTCTCATTTTTATTAAATGATCATGGTAATAAAAGGAGAATGTAAAAAGCACAAACATAGTAGGTAAATTTCACCTGAAACTCAATATTAAAAAATCAACTGTTCTCATATGTTAGCATAAATATATTTTTCCGTTGGTTTGTAAGTTAAATAAGAGATATTTATAATTGGCACTTTCAAGGGCACGAAGAATGTTGCTGAAGGTTGTAGCAGACCAGAAAATGAATTCCATTCAGCTTGTGTTTTAATAACTTGTATATTCTCCATGATTACTAAATTTTCTATGATCTAGAACCAGACTAAAAATACATTTTCATACATCTAAACAAATTTATTTTGAATAGGTTTACAAAAGGTTTACCCAGGCAAAAACTGCCGAAGCAGATCACATATTTAGAACGCTGTGCCAACGGTAATAAAAAGTGCTTTGGTAAAAAAATTAGTAGCCGCTTCTAAATTTTAGTAAACTTTTTGTAAAGTGAAATTTAAAATCGGTTTGCTAAAATCAGCAAAAAAAAATTACTAAATATTATTAATATTAGTACAACCAAATTAGTATAAAAAATTAGTAAGCGCTACTAAATTTTAGCAAATTGTTCAATGAATTGTAAAATATAGGAAAATTATAATTTATAAAAAATTATTAAAATGCACAAATTAACTTGATTATTTTTAGATACACTTGTTACACTTTGAAGCTGCTTATTTCTTTTGATATTGCCTTACGAATTCCAGTATACAAATTTATATTTTTGATTTATCGAGCAACAGTTTTTTATTTTAATTAATTTTTTTTTTTTCAAAAAATATTTTTGACAAAATTAAAAAAAAATCGAAGACTTATGCAGGTATTCTGTAACAACGTGAAAATTTTTCACGCTCCAATGTGCAACTCGAATAAGTATATTTATCACAGGTCAAGTCAGTAATATCAAAATTATATTATATTTTAAGGCCAAATTTTAATTGTTTTAAGGGCTGATTTTTAGAACTAAAAATGTTTTTTGTGCCATTTTAAGTGGATGTTCTATTTTTAGACATGAGTATGTTGTGAAAATTATTTTCATTTCCGATCCTTTTTTTTAACCCATGTAGCATTTTAAGGCAATTTAAGTTTGTAAGTATAAGTTTTAATTATTAGAAATAAAATTTCCTTCAATTTTTTTTCGCTAAAATTTTTAAAATCAAGTTAAACTTGAAATATTTTGTAAAAATTCTAAAATTTATAAAATGTAAATAGCAAAAAAAATTTACTAAATAATAATTTTTTTTAAAAATGATTCTACTAACTTTTTTTCTGAGTGAACCGTTTAGAAAAAATGCTTTTCCAATACCCGATTAACAAAATTTACAACGATTTTATTTATATACAAGTTACAAGAATTTTTTCACATATACATACAAATATATAAAAGAAAAATATGAACGTCCGAGTGTGTAGTATTTTGTAATTCCATACAAATAAAAAACTTTCAATTTGAAAACAAAACTATAAAAATCGTTTTTTTTTTTCTAACGTTTTGTCAGTTAAAAAGTAATGATTATTTTAAACGACTTTCTGTTGTTTTTACTACTTTCGTCAATTAATGATTGAAAATAAACAACAAAATGGGCTGAATATAATGAAAAATCAGTAATCCTATTTTTGATTGTATTTTCGAATAATTAAATATATATTTTAGATTGTTTTTACAAATTAATATTGTGAGTGTATCGTATATAAAAGATGTATGATGTACAAGGTGGCGCAAAAGTAATCCTCCCATCAGAAAATGCTATAAATTTTACGATTGGCCCCTAATGTCAGTTCTGTTTTGACATTTGTGTAGTAAACACATGCGAAATACACGTTAATAAACAATGTTACGCTACACTGCTCCAGAACGCGGAATATTGGTGACTATTTATTTGAGCAATAATGAAGATGATTTTTCATCAAAAATAATCATGAGTGATGAGGCCCATTTCCATCTTAGCGGGTACGTAAATAAGCAAAATTTACGCTTCTGGGGCACTGAAAATCCGCGTGTAACCCACGAAGAGCCATTACACCCACTCAAAGTCACTGTATGGTGTGCTGTTTTCGCTGGAGGAGTCATCGGACCTTTTTTCTTCGAAGACGTCGCGGGCCAAACGGTTACTGTGAATGGTGAGCGCTACAGAGCCGTGATCAACGAGTTCTTTTTGCCGCAACTTAATGAATTGGGATTGGAAAACATGTGGTTCCAACAGGACGGTGCAACGCCACACACTGCACGTGTCACTACCGATATGCTGAAGGATGCATTTCCCGGGCGCCTAATCTCCTGTTTTGGCGATTTGCACTGGCCAGCAAGATCGCCTGATTTGACCGCTCCAGACTTCTTTTTGTGGGGCTTTTTGAAGTCGCGGGTTTATGTCAACAAGCCTCAGACTCTTGAAGCTCTTAAAGACAATATCCGTCAAGAATGTGAGACCTATCAACGGAAGTTTTGGCAAAGTGATGGAAAATGCCATAAAAAGGGCTCAAATCACAATCAACTGTGGCGGCGGCCATTTACATGACATCATATTCTCGACTTGATGTAAAAAAAAATTAAAAGACCAAATAAAAATAATCCACAAGAAGAATCAAAGTTTTTCATTTTTTTTTTAAATTACAGCCAAAAAACATCGGAAGGTTATTTTTGCGCCACCCTGTATGTACTTTGTATTGGGGTTTAAAACATTGGAATTATTTAAAATGAAGTGATTTTATAGTTCATTTAATACAAAAATTAAGTGTCTTCCGAGAATGTTACACCATAGGAAAAGTCTCTAAAATACCTCTTCACATATTGAAGATTTGAGGGTTCATCATGACTTTAGAGCAGCGGTTCCTACTAACTTTTACTTCACGGACCCCTTGAAACATTTTTACTAGCGGACGGAACATCAAATTTTTAAATTTTTTCAGAAAAAAAGTAAGATTTTCAGAAAAAAAAGTAATAAAAAATACGAAAGATGGAAAAGCGTTGTTATTGTAGAAAAACCCAAAAACTTTAGGATTTTGAGGGGTTTTCTATAAAAAAAGCTGTGATTTCTTAATAAGAAAAATTGATTCTTAACACACTCTGATGATTTTTTTTTCGAATCTGAGAACGATTTGTATAGAAGTATAAGAAATTTTTGTGTATCCAATTAAATAAAAGAATTGTCGGATTCTGAAAAGCTCCAAGAATTGGAATAAAAAAAATTTGAGCAACTGACATTAAAAGATTATTTATTATTACATTCTTATTTTTGAAGAATTTTTTTCGAACTCTTCTTGGACCATTTGGATGCATCTACGGACCCCTAGAGGGCTGCGACCCCCCATTTGGGAACCGTTGCTTTAGAGTTTATCTTCACTCTCTATTTATGTTAACTAAAATTATCATTAACATTTTTAATAGAATTTTTACAAAATATATTAAAAAAAAATCATGATCATAAAGGTTTTTTCACATGAAAAATTATTATATTTTTGTAATCATGGAGCCGATGGGGGAATAATGAATTTTCTGGACAGCTATGACCTTCATCAACAATCTTCGTACCTTCTTAGATATCTCTTATTTTTATGTTGGATATTTGTTAGAAATTTTACATTTTGTAGGTGGAAACATTTGATTTTTAGCAACACTGTGCTTTAACATGTTTAATTACAAATGTGACGGCATACTTTTAGGTAGTTTTTAAAACAGCTTTTGTTGCATACCAGTGAGATTAATATATAGAAGACTATGAAAGTTATATCTCTAAGAACTGCATTAAAATTTAAATTTAGCAAAAACTGTTTAATATTATTTCGAAAATATAATTTCATTTTAAAAACCATATTAAAATATTAACCCTTTATGATGAATGTATTTGTGTAAAAAAAATCCTACATACAAGTAAATTTAAATTTTATTCCTAAAATGTTTGCATAACTTATTTTCACAGTACTTATTTGCCGTTTGGCTGCGATGTCTTCCTATACTCGCTACAATTTCATAAAACAGCTGGAATTGCGTATGTTATACAAATTTTTTGTTCCCAAACATTATCTTAGAATATTGGATGGTGTTTATATTCACACTAATATTGTTGACTTTTATATTGGATTTTTTTTTTCCAATTCCAAACATGAGTGCGTGCTCATAAATCTTTCCCTCACACTTTGAAGGTTTTTTATTTTATTTTGTTCCTCTTGCTGTGTGGCATGAAAAAACAGAAAACGATAAATTTTATGTTTTTCCTATGCTAAAGGTTAGGTAGGCAAAGCAAAAAAAAAAGTTAGTACCTAAAAGTATACTATAATTTTTACAAATTAAATTAAAAGTTAAGCATTTTGTATAATGAAATGAAGCATTTTGTATAATGAAATGATACCAATGCAAACTATCTGTTTCTGTAAAAGTTTTGCTTATGAAATTCCCATAAACATTATAAAAAGGTTTTTTCTCTTTAAATGCTCTTTTCCAATTGATATCTTCTAATAATTATTTGTAGAAGAAAAATCTCCAAATTCGGAGTATTCAAAAACTTCAGTGAACCTGTTATTTAATAAAAAGAAAAACTTCTTAGCCATCCAATTCATATTCTGAGAAAAAAATTTGCTAACAAATTTCCTTCAGAGTAATTAAAATTTTTCATTTAACATTTGGTAATTTTTATTGGAGAATATTTTTTAGTTTGTTATTAAAAAAAGCTGCTTAAAATTTTCCACAATCTTTAAAATTTAAAACAATTTTAATTTGTACCCCAAACTAGGCAATAAAATTTTTTTTAAAAAAACTCCTAAATGTATGCTAAACTTAATATGTTTTTTTATATACCACTTATAAACCTTCTTCTTATGAGACTTTGGCAGTCATACTAATTAAATTTAATTAAAATTTAATTAATCAACTCCACTGCTATTATTTTAATTTTCATTTAAATTAAAATTTTGTTTCTAACTGATTAACATTTTTCACCGTTTACTTTTTTTGTTTGTTTGTTATAGGTCTCTGCTGGACAACATTTACATCTCAGTGGTGATATGAAAAGTAATGTATCGGTGGCAGCTCAACAGGGAGTGTTCTTTAATCAACAACAACAACAGCAACAACAACAACAACAAAATACTCAAAATTCGCAACAACAACAGGGTGGCAATAATAATGGGCCCAATAATCCTCAACAGCAGCAACAACAACAACCAAATCAAAATCTTAATAATAATGGTAAGTAAATACATATTTAAAGTATCGATGTTCATAACTAGATACTCCCTATCTGGCAATTTTTATAATAAAAGTTAGTGCTGCAAAATGGCTTCTACATAATTGAAAAGTCGTTGACATGTACACAAATTTCTCTATAAGGGTTGTCAACTTATAACTGGCAACATTTTTTATAGGTGGAAAAAGCTCAATTCTTGTATAGAGTGTCTTATAATTTTATTAATATTCCATAATTTTTTTTTTTTTTAAGGTGCTTCCGATGGTGGTTTTACCTTGTCACAAACACAATCCATGAATTTCTCACAACAGCAACAACAACAACAAAGTCCAGCCGCCCAACAACAACAACAACAGCAGCAACAAGTACCACCAAATATGAGACAAAGACAAAATCAAAATCCTTCAGCAGCCTCCGCCGGTCCTAATGGACCAAATGGTCCTTCTGCCCCTGGACCCAATAATGGTCCAAATAATTCAGGTCTAATGGGTAATCAACAAGTGCCCGTTGGTCCTAATCCTAATGGACCCAATACCGGTCCTATGAATCCCATGTCCGGTCCTGGCGGTCCTAATGTATCCGGTCCCAATGTCCCTGGTATGGGTGGTCCAAATGTCCCCGGTATGGGTGGCATGGGTCCGGGCATGGGTGGCAATCCTAATCAAATGATGGGAGCGGGTAATATGAATCCTAATGGTCCCTCTGGCCCTAATCCCGCTATGATGATGGGTGGCCCTGGTGGTCCAAATGGTCCTCCAATGAATATGAATCAAGCTAAATTCCTGCAGCAACAACAAATGCTACGTGCTCAAGCTATGCAACAGCAGCAACAACATCAACATGGTATGGCTGGTTCGCGCCCCCCGCCACCGGAGTACAAGGCCACACAGGCTCAACTTATGCAGGCGCAAATGATGCAACAAACTGTGGGCGGTGGTGGACGTTTTCCCAATGCGGCCGCTCAGGCGGCAGCTATGAGAAGAATGACACAGCAGCCTATACCGCCATCAGGTAAGAATTTCAAAATGTTTTCGCTTGATACGAGGGCAAGTCAATAAGTTATGACCAAAAAACACATTTTTTTGGGTTGATCCTTTTTTGTTCTTTGCTCGAAACACTTCATCCAGCGATTTCCCAACTTTTTTAAGCCCTTTCGCAAAGTAAAATTTCGAATGTCTTCAAAATAGGCTTCTGTGGTAGAGATGACCTCCTCCTTCGACGCAAATCTTTTTCCGCCGAGGCATTTCTTAAAATTTGGAAACTGGCTGGTAGCCAAATCTGGGGAATAAGATGGATCCGGCAGCAATTCGATACTCAATTCGTGAATTTTTGCCATCGAAACTGAACAAGTGTGCAGCCGAGCATTATCTCGATGGAAGATCACTAAATGGAGGCATTTTTTTTCTTGATTTCTTTGCATAATTTGCTCCACCTATTGTATTTCCCTTTTCCGAAAACCCTGTTTTCATAACCTTACCAGCAATTTCACTGACTTTGATTTCTTCAGGGCAGATTCACCGGGTAAAATCCAACGCTTTGACTCTTGCTTCGTTTTTGGTAGTGGTGAATCCATGATTCATCAACAGAAAAACCTCTAAACCAGCTACTGACTGAATCAGTCAAGCGATTACGATTGTAAGCAAACGCGGCACCCATCTTGCTTTTTTATATCCAATTTTTCACTCAAAACTATATCGCTGATTTTATCGATGATTTACGAAGTAATTGCCTCAACTGGACGTCCTGAATGAGGTTTATAATTTGTGGCTGTACGGCTACGTTTAAATTCCTTTACCCAATTATACATAGTATTGAACACTGGTGCAGATGTGACATGGACTTCGTCTTACACATCTTTTATTTTCCTAGGTGTTTCACTTTTCAAATAGAATTGTTTGATGATAGCAAGAAATTCAATTGTTAAAAAAAATGATTGACGTATTTTTCTAAAAATACACTTTGTTTTAAATTCTTAAGCCCATATTTGACAGTAATGTAAATCAATTTGGAGAGCTGCCTTACCGAATTCCATTTGACAGATACTCAGTTATTCTCTATAGTTCAACTCCTCACACTCATTATTTTCTCATAAGAAAATTCATAAATTTTTCGTCAATACAAATACGAAATCTAGCAAGTGGCATACGGGCTTTAGACTTATTGACTTGTCCTCTCTTACTCAATACTTTTACAACTATAAAGTAAAGTCTAAGATAAGAATGTCATTCTACAACGATTAAACAAGTCTACGATGATAAATTATTTTAAATGAAAGTCTCATCGCTAAAAAAAAATATCACACGTTGCTAGAAATTTTAAAATTATTAAAATTTCTAAAATAAGAAAATTAAGTGCTTAACCATATTCATAAATGTCAAATTGAAATGGAAATATTTGTGATTTTTTTTAGAAAAGTTAACCGCCCCTAGTTGTTACAGAATGTCTTTTATAAAGAATTTATCTTATTACAGAAATCTAGGAAGGTGAAGAGTGTGGTTTTAGAAATGTGAAAAATTTCTTTTAAGTCAACAAAGAGGGAATCTCTAATTGTTAGAAAAGGAAGTCTTTGATTGAGAAATAAATAAATGTAATAAAGTGGAAAATTAAAACTGTTAGAGAGAGGTAGAGAGACAGAGAGAGAAAGGTAGAGAGGAGAGAGATAGAGAGAGAGGTAGAGAGAGATGTAGAGAGAGCGAGAGAGAGGTAGAGAGAGAGGGGTAGAGAGAGAGAGGAAGAGGTAGAGGTAGAGACAGAGAGAGGAAGAGGTAGAGAGAGAGGTAGAGAGAAAGAGAGGTAGAGAGAGAGAGAGAGGTAGAGAGAGAGAGAGGTAGAGAGAGAGGGAGGTAGAGAGAGAGAGAGGTAGAGAGAGAGAGAGAGGTAGAGATAGAGAGAAAGGTAGAGAGAGAGAGGTAGAGAGAGAGAGAGAAGTAGAGGGAGAGAGAGAGAAGTAGAGGGAGAGAGAGAGAAGTAGAGGGAGAGAGAGACAAGTAGAGGGAGAGAGAGAGTAGAGGTAGAGGTAGAGAGAGAAAAGTAGAGGTAGAGAGAGAGAAGTAGAGAGAAGGAAGTAGAGGTAGAGAGAGAGGTAGAGGCAGAGGCAGAGAGAGAGAGAGAATAAGGAAGTCTAGAAAAGGGATGTTTATGTTAATGGAAATCTCTCATATCTTTAGAAAGTCTACAAATATGTAGGAAAATCTTCAAACTTTTAATTGTAAGAAAAGACTGTCTAAAATTTGTAGATCTAGAGAAGGTAAATGTGCGATAAGTGGGAATTCAACTCTTAGAGAAAGTCCTATGGTACATATATATCATTGCTTAAGCTGAAAAGTCTACCAATAAGGAAATTTTCAAATTTAGAAAAAGCATAGCACGAAGCTTTATAATTAGAAGAAAATCTCTTAATTGTTAGATAGGATAGGTAAAGTGTACGATATCCGTCCATAACAAAAATCCTTGTATTAATATGAAAGGGAAATCCTAAATGTTGATCGAACCTGTAATTCTTAGAGAGGATAAGCTCCGATTAGAGAAATCTTTAATTAAGGAAAATATCACAGTATTAATATATACATTTCTTCCCCAATTAATAGGTCCCATGATGCGTCCGCAACATTCTATGTATATGCAACATTCCGCAGCTGGTGGTCCCCGTTCAGCAATGGGTCCTTATGGTGGTCCAATGGGACCAGGAGGACCACAAAGGCCGCCCAATGTTCAAGTAGCACCAGATGGCATGCCAATGGGTTCACAACAAGAATGGCGGCATATGATGATGCAACAACAGCAAATGAGCTTTGCCGGAGGACCAGGTGGTCCCATGCGACAGGGAGCGGGAGGTTTTAATGGTGGTGAGTTTTACTTACAAAATTAAAACAAACATTTTTTTTCTATAACTTCAAATTTTCCTAAAATTTTAAGGTTTTATGGGTAACCCTCCGGGAGGACCAATGCCAAATGGACCTAATGGCCCTGGCGCCGGTGGCATGGGCGGTCCCAATCCTGGTATGCAATTAACACCTGCCCAAATGCAACAACAAATGATGCGTCAACAACAGCTGCAATCACAACAAATGATGGGTGGACCCAACGGTCCCAACCCTAATGCCATGCAAATGCAGCAAATGATGCAACAGCAATCATTACAACAGGGCGGACCACAAGGTCCAAACGGTCCTAATGCCATGATGACACAAATGCAAATGGCCAGCATGCATATGTCACAAACTCAACAACAAATTACCATGCAACAGCAACAACAATTTGTACAACAAACTACCACCACCACACATCAACAACAACAACAGCAAATGATGCAAATGTCCCAACAGGGACCCGGTAATGTATCCGGTGGCCCCAACGGTCCGGGACCGGGTGGCAATAATAATGCTTTAGTATCCACCTCTGCATCAGTATCATCGGCCTCTGTGGTGGCCACCTCTAGCACATCTACCATCAATCAAACGATTAGTTCAGTAGTTGGCAACTCGAATGATTTATGTCTCGAATTTTTAGATAATTTACCAGTCGATGGTGGTAATTTTTCAACACAAGATTTAATAAATTCATTGGATAATGATAATTTCAATATACAAGACATTTTGCAATAGACAATAGGCAAAACAATGAAAAATTAAGGGAAATTTGTTTTTAAAGGCCGGCAAAAGATGAATGTGAACATATTCTTTATTATTAACTCACCTTAATGCTTAATATAGTGACAATGACAAAATTGGGACAAATTTAATTTGTTAACGAAAAAAAAAACAAAACAAAAACATTTAAAAATATATAACATGAAAAATATTTTCCATATAAATATTTAGTTATATAATTGTTTTTTGTTTTATCTTTTAGACAATTTACAATACCATGACAAATTATATGACAAATTTGTATGACAAGTGTCATATTTTTGTTAGCATTAAAGTGAAGCTAAATAGATTTTCAAAAAAAAAAAATTATTTAATTGTTAAAATAATTTTCTCATTATTGGGAATTCTATTAAGAATATGTTTCATGTGCGTTCCGGTCAAAATATTGAAATTAAAAAAAAAAAGTAATTGAAAAAATTGTTGCTTTGTTGTTGATTAAAATAATTGAAATACTTAAGAAAAAGAGATTCTTTTCCCAAGATATTTTCAATATTTTTTTTTCCTTCAAAATGTATTATATTTTGGAAAATATCTTGTGTTTTTTACTTTAAATCTTGTTCTCTTTTATTGTATATTTCAATCATTTTTACTGTTGAGTTATTTATTAAAAAATTATCATTAAATTATAAACAAAAAAATAAAATAATTTTTGGGGTTTTATTATACATATAAATATATATATTTTTTTTATTAAATAGTTATGCAAAAAAAAATAGTTTTTAATTTAATAATATAATTTTTATTATTGTCATTTGTTGTTTTAAAAATTTACTAAAATGTTTGAATTTTAATTTTATTTAATTCTTTTTGTTCATTACAACAAACATTCCATTTGCCAATACATATTTTTTTTATAGGAATCATATACACATGACATTATAGATACAAATTTATTACAAATCATATACATCATTTTCAAAATATAGCAAATCAATTGTATTATACAAAATTATTTTGTAACAAAATTATATATATTTTTTTTACCAAAAAAAAAAACAGAACAAACAAATATTATCCAATTTAATAAATGAAAATCCCAAATAAATAAAAATTTTATAAATTCTAGAATTTTTTTTTGAACTGTTTTGAATAAAAAAAAATTGATTATTGTCAAAAGTAAAATTCTGGCAGAACTTTTAGGGGATTCATGAAAAGGCTCGTAATTGTGTACCACAATTATTTCTTAGGAAAAATATTAACTTTAATTATAAAATTGTAAGAAATATTTGAGAATATACAAATCATTAGGAAATTAAAAACACCAAACAAATTGTAGAAAAAAAATTTGTTCAGGGTTGGTAAAATATGTTTGACACCAATTATAACAAAGTTTACACTTTATATACGACATTACATGAATCCACTTTTTATTCTATTTGCTTACAAATATTCACCCTTATTCTAGTTGTCGTCATCGACACAAGACAATGTTGTCTTGGGATTTTTTTTTTTGAAATTCGTATTCCCGTTGTCGTTATCGAAAATAATTGATAACTGTCGACAAGTATTTGGTATTCTGTAAGAAAATGTGACGACGATATTGTCTTGAAACGACTCTGATTTTGTCGACACAATTTTAAGTAACGACTTGAGGAAAAGTAATGACTGAAAAAAAAACGGGAAAAAACGGAAAAAATGGGAAGAAATATCAAATTTATTAAATGCACTTGACCCACCGAGAATAATGTGAGATGGATGGCAGAATGTAAAG
Organism: Eustalomyia histrio; assembly: GCA_949748255.1. Lineage (NCBI taxonomy): Eukaryota > Metazoa > Arthropoda > Insecta > Diptera > Anthomyiidae > Eustalomyia > Eustalomyia histrio. The sequence goes on along the minus strand of OX456527.1, from coordinate 111,062,784 downwards.
AAAGCATGATAAAGTGCATTATAAAAATATAACAAAATTTATTTATAGGTTTGGCGAGACTTAAAATTTAAAGTTAAAAAGAAAATGGTAGCCAACAAAGCCGAGTGTAATGCTACAGGTGGCGGAAGATTCAAGTAATTTATATTGAGCCCGCTGGAGGAAGCTGTGGCAAATCTTCTACAGTTTCAGAAACAGCTGAACCCTAAGTTAAAGTCGTTTCCAAAACTGGGCTAAAAATCTTAATGTAGCTGCCAACTTTATTGTTTTGGAAATAAATGTGGACTTGATTCCGGTTTTCAAATTAGGTGCTATTGTTTCCAGCACATCTTTGAAGGCTGTTTTATTCAGCCGAAAGTAACTTTCAAACTTTTTAAAAAAATTCTTTAAAGTAACAGACTTTGATTTTGCTACTCACTTGTTATCCGGCAGATTAAAGATATTGGATTTCTGTATGAAAAATCTTCGTTCCAATAATAGATTTTCTTTATTTTCTTTATCACTGGCATCATAATTTAAATTAGACTTAAAAAACAATTTTTCGCAAAAATAATAACAAAATAAATCTGCCGACTCAATTTTTAGAGATGTGTTTTTGTTTAAATCGATAAACTGTCAACGTCGTTACAACACTGTTTTAGAATACCAATTTGGTGTCGAAGTGATGCCGACGTCGAAGCAAAGTGATGTTGACTCAAAAACGACGACGACATTGATAACGACAACTAGAATAAGGGTGATTTTGTATAGAGATTATATGCTTCAAATTAGACAAATTATAATTATTCTTTAAGGACTTGCATTCTGAAGATTTTTAAAAAGTTTCCTGAGAATTATTTATACGGTGATTTTCAATGAATATAAGTATTTGAAGTCAAAATCATTTCATTTAATTTTAGGGTTTTTTGATATTAAAATATACTCAGAATTAGGGATTTTTATAAAAGTTGCTGTAAAAAGTCTCAGCAAGAGTTTTATTATATTCATAAAAATTTTATCAGCTCATTGCTGTAATGATTTTTGTGAAACAGACCGAAAAGAATTACACATAAAAAAACACCATGAATCACAAAACACTTCAAAAACACACGGTGCAAAGGAAGGCGCAACATAAAGATAAAGCGAGAGCTCTCGCACTCGCAAACTAACCCGAATGATCTTTTCTAGTCTTCTATCATTTGAAACAAATTACAGATCATATACACATATAAAAATCAAACAGACACAACATTAATTTAAATAGAAAAATACTTGAAATCAAATTAACAAGGAAAGTACCCCCACCTAAACACTTCGATTTTGCTGAAATTTTGATATCAAAGAGAAAAAAGAAATCAAAGATAGAATTGCCTCGGGTTTTTGGTTACCTAGAATTTTAAGGGCTCAAAAATTGGTATTATTTTTATTTTTTTTAAGGGATTTAAAACTAAAGAAACCTTAGGCAAGTGATGGAAAGGGATTTTTTGAGAGCATTTTTTACTGGTACTTTAAAACAAAATTTTTGATATATGAACACAAATTTATAAAATGGCTGCTCAATATTTTTAAACTTTATATATCATTTTCTTTGCATTACAAAATAAAATGGTATAATATTCAGCATATCAAAGTTTTAACAAATTCGAATCTGTTAATTTTACATAAAATTTTTTCTACCAAAAAAAATTCCTGGATGTCCATAACTTAAACAGCGTTTTATTTTTATAAAACCTTTTTGCTTTATATGTATATTTAAATAATTTAAAAAAAAAATTAATATACAATTTTTTTTTAAAAATTTAATATTGTAAAAACTTTATATGGCAACCCTGGGGAAATTTCCTGAATATTTAAATACTTTAAAAAAAGTATTATAAAAAAAAAAGTCAAATATTGATTTTTTTTTAACTCTATATGGCAACCCTGGAACAATAACTTTTTCCAAATTTTCAATTAATTTGTATAGTCAAGACTTCAATTTATTACATGTCTTTTATAGCATGGTTTTATCACTCTTCTATCTAAATTTATCGGGTCTTAAAAGCTCGGTTGTGACAGTGTAAAGTGGGTTAACAGTGTCCGACCAAATAGTTGGGCCAGAAAATTTGGTCGATATTTTGTAGCCTTATGGAAAATTTTTGCTCATGAAAAAATCTTTTTTTCTAGACGATTGGATTCGATTTCGAGTGTCAAATCAATGGTCAATGGTGAAAAAAGTTCGGCTGCCAAAGAGTTAAATTTACAGCTAAACTTCGGTTTTTTCCTTAAATTTGTTACCTAAAGTCGCTTTAAATCGGCTTAAGAAACATTTTGCCTTCAAATACCAAAACATCGACCAAATATGTTTTGTTGGCCGAACTTTTTGATGGGAGACTATCAATAAATCGCGTATGTCGGAAATCAGACACTATATTTGAATGGCGTTATATCGAAATCATGTAAATAGGGAAGTAACTGTAGGGAAAATTTAAAAGTTTTTATTTGTTTTACAAATTTTGGGTCATCTTAGTCAATCTTAAAGGTTCCCACCTGATATGAAAGTAGATACAAGGAGAATTAAAAATTAAGGCGCAAAAGACCGACGATTTTAGTGAAAATAATAAAAAGTGCACGTTCAAATGTCCGATATCGTTTATTCTTTCCGATGAATATTGTGCCTCCTGGAGCTAAAGTGTTCTTGGTAGACAGAAAATTTCTAATCTGCCTTAAAGATGGCTTATGGAAACCGCTTCAGTGGTTTAGAAATTGTGAGTGAAAATGTGTGTGTTCCCACATTTTCATACAAAAGGACTTTACAAAAATGTGACATTTTTGAATAGAGATTTTAGAGGTGTTTTCACTTACAACTTTGAAACCGCTGGATAGATATTGTTAATTTTTAACACTAGATTGCTCAGGATAGTAATAATTAATCTGGGTTAAAAAATGAGCAAACTGTCTTGCATTTTTGCACCGTGGTCGCCCTTAAAAAATAGAGATATTTCAGAATAAAATTATATTAAAATCCGAGATATTTCAGAATAAAATTATATTAAAATCCGAGCTATATCTGCAAAACCCTATGGAGGTTTTATAAAACTTCTATTTAAATTTTTTTCAATGGTTCCATTATCGCTAAAACATTTTTTCAGCGCTGTGTAATTTTAACATTTCCCTAAAGTGAAGTTTATGACGAATAATATTTGTAAAAGTTGCCATTCGGGGTTTTCACTTTCACCATTTACCTTAATTTTAAAAAAATCAACTCCTACCGTAAAATTTAACGGTAGTTTATAATCAATTTTAATTAATAAATCTTAATTAAAAATAGAAACAATTAACAAAAAAGTTTAGGTGAATGGTGAAAGTGAGTATCGGAATCGTTATGGTTTCCGATTTTAAAAATCCAAACACCATTTTAGGCTACTCCAAACAGTTTTTATTAATTCTAGAATATTATAATTAGTTTAAATCAAATATTTTACAAAGTTTAATTTGAAATGTACTTAAAAAATATATATATATCAAAAAATTATATTCAAATCATACACCCACATAAAAATTAATTTATTAATTAAAAATATTTAGTTAATTTTTAAAACAACAATTACACAATTTTATTTATACATATAAACAAATTTTATAATTTAAGCAAATTTTATATAAAAAAAAAATAAACTAAAAAAAATTTTATGTTAATTTTGTAAAGTTTTTTTGTTTTAAACAAAAATTTTTTATTTCAAATTTTTATATTTTAATAAAACGCAAAAAAAAAAGTTTACACAAAAAATTGGTGATATTTGTTATTTGTAAATTTACACAAAAAAAAAAGAAAAGGTAAACAAAATTATATTTTTAAAAACCTTGCCCCCCTTTTTTCAATTATTTTATAATTTAGCTCACATTCAATTGTAATTATTTCTTTTTAAATAATTTCAATACAAAATGACAAAACATAATGACATCAATAAACTAAAAACAAAATTAAATAACAAAAAAAAAAATAAAAACAAATATATATTAATACTAAAACGTAGTTTTGTAGTAAATTTTTTAATTACTTTAGTAGTTGTTAAAACAAAAAAGAAATAACAAATATAAAACTTATTTACAAGATTACATATTAAACAAACAAAGAAAATTAACAAAAATTTAGTATAAATATTTTCCATAACTAAAATATTAACATAAAAAAATATAAAACTACAAAAAAAATGGTAAAAACAAATATATAAAAATCAATTAATTTTATTAGACTAAAAAAAAAGCATAGTGGTGGTATAATTTACAATTTAGGTACTCATTATTACACTGAGAAAATTATTTGTAGGCTATTAATTAATTTTGATTTGTTATTTAAGTTGTTGCAAAGATTGTTACCTGGTTCGGTTTAAGATTTCAAATAGAAAATTATAATTAATGTTACAATAAATTAGAATAAACTTTGAAAGACACTTCATAGAATAAATGGCTAACACAATTTTCAGGTGTCTTGTAAAAAGCTTCATAAGGTTAAATATTAATTAACTAAAGTATTCAAACTAGTGCGCGGTAAAAGAACATTTCCCCCCAGTCTTGACTGGAGATAAATATGTAGACATATATTGCAACAAATGACAAAATTATGTTCTTTTGTGTGGACAACACGATTTCGTCAATATTTATTGCCGGCAATATATGTCGCAATAGTTCTTCGTCAAAATTCTTTAGCAATTATTGCTAAGATAAAACATCAAACTCGGTAGTCATTTTCGTTTAACAACAAAACAAAAAATTAAAAAAGGCAGAAAAAAAAACTAAAGAAAATAATTAAATATAAAACAATTAAATAAAATTTTACATATTAACAATAAAAAAAATTTGAATACAATTTTTTAACTGTAACCTTTTTTCTCGAAATTTTTTGAAATATAAGCTAACATAAGCTCGACAATTAGCAATTTTGTGCCGTTGTTCGGCCGACATATTTTTTATTATTGCTAAAAAAAATTATATTTAATCCAGACGGGTGGTTAATTACCTAGAAGCTGTTGTAAAATAATTTTCTATTTGAAATTTATGATAATATGATCATGAGATGTCGGGTAAATCAAGCTAATGGGGTTTTTCATACTTTTATAAACAAAATTGAAACAGGATTCATAAAAATTATTATACACTTCATTATTGTTACAAAAAAATTTCGTTCAGTTTGTTAAGAAAAATCTAATTAATTTCAGAAATTTATTGTTGATTTGACCCACTGATCATTTTTGAAAAAAAAAATTGATTTAGGAATAAATTATATATATTGTAAATTTCCTCTTCCGAAACCCGTTTCTCGATATCTAGTATTACATCAAAGATATCCAACATTGACTTAGCTCTACATCCGTAATTTTAACATTTAATGAGCATTGGTTTGCTGCATACACCACTATTTAGCATATATAATACGTTAAACAGAAAAAAATAAAAACGTTTGCCGCATTTGGCATATGCGGCAAATTCGCATACAGAAATTAAGAAATATGAATATATTTCAGTATTGTTTAGCTGAATTTGGCATAACAACGAACGAACGATAAAGAACTGCTTTTAGGCGCACATATGTAAGGGAATAGATATGCGGCAAAGAAAAAAAATTGATATGCAGCAAAAAAAAATTTTTTTTTGTAAAATCTTAATAGATTATTTTAATAGAAATTTTATAGTTTTATTCAAAATACATGCCGCTCTCTATGGTGAAAACAAAAGAAAAATATTTATCATGTAGATTTTAAGAAAAATCGTTTTTCAAACCCGTAATAAGCTAACGATTTAATGCTAATTTTTTTTGGCTAAAATCCTCTCTCTACCCTCTTGCCAATTTACGAAATTTGTCTCAAATAGGAATATGTTTACTATTTGAGTATCTTAAAAAAATTTGCTCTTATTTAAAATTCGTAACAGACCCTGTAACCTGAACAAAAGCAGTGCTAACTATCTGAACTAAATTCAGGTTAAAAAGTTTCTATAAAATTTGAACATTTTTCCAAAGAAATTATATTTAGTTTAGAATAAATTTTACCATCTTGCAATGGGCCGTCTTAACACACAGAAAAAAAAATATTTTAAAATTAAGTATAAACAACATTAAATTAAATAGAAACAGTTTTGAAATCAAATTAAGTTTAATATCTTTTAATTGAAATGTGTTTCTACTTATTTTGAAATCGCAAAAAGAAAATTCAAAATGTTGACATATTAATTTTAGTATAAAAATTTTTATAACAACTAAAATCATATTTACTTTGATAAAATTCATACTTTATTAAAAAAAAATGTTTGTAAAAAAATTTAAATATTAACACAAATATTAAATAATAATTAATTTACGTATAATTGTTTTCTCTGTATATAATACCCTACATCAAGCATTACATGGATAATATTTTGGTAAGCGATTCAAATTTGTGGAAGGAATCTGATCCATTTTTTATGTGAGAGGCAGAAAATATAGAGAAAAATGTGAATAAAATTGCCGACAGAAAGCATTTAAACAAATATCGAGTGAATGGGGGGATTTCTTTTCACAGATTTTCTTATTTCCCGGGAAAGTGGGATTCAATTTTATATTTCCCGGAATTTCGAGAATTCCCGCTCGGGCATAAAATGAGTAAAATTTTTAATAAGGTGGGTGCGATCTGGCTAAATGAAATCTAAGCTAAATTTAGGTTTCTAAATATCTTTGAAATTAAAAAAAAATATTTTCAAATATTTTACAAAGCAATTTAAAACCTTTTTGTTAATTTGTATTTAGTTTAGAATTTATTTAGCCCCATCGCACTTTTTTTCTTTAAAAAAATTCATTGCTATAAACACACATTTAAAATAAAATTATTGCATTGAGATCAGCAAACCAAAATTACTTAAACTGAACATCTACCAGCAGCAGAAGATCAGCATGAATTCCGTAAATGCTGCAGCACCATAACAGATTTAACAACACACATCTGCCATGGTTTGAACCAAAGGAAACTATAAAACCAGGAAAGTACAATCCTTATTACACTTGATCTGTCAAAGGCATGAAACACGGTCAATCACTCCATTCCATAAATATTTGCCACACCAATCTCCCTAACATCATGAAGAGGTGGATTGTGAATTACATTTGTGGTCGTCAGTTATTTGTGGAGTTTAGAAATAAGAAGTCTCCGTAGTGTTAGACAAGTATTCCTGCGGGGTGGAGTTCTCCTCTCAACGATCTTGTCTAGCTTTTAACTTTCTAAACTCCCAGCTCTAACAAATGGGATGTTTATGGCGGAATGATCAGAGCATATCTACATGATCTTTACAATTTCTTCACTGCTAGAACATGCAGCTATCCCCCACCAAATCATTATCAACGCTCTTTACCACATGGACGAAAGAAGTAAGCCTGGAACTGAATGCAAAGGTAAAAATTCATTCCGACACTAAAATACCCCCCCCCCCCAAAAAAAAAAAAAACTAGAGGTAACGTTCAACAATCTCTACTCGTCCTTTGCGCAGGCCACTGCGAAGTAGAAACAAGGTCCTCCAATCGGTAACCGGCAGCATTTGGGGTAAGAACAAAGAAACCTTATCGTATAAAACGATTGGCCGGTCAGTGGCAAATTATGCAGCATCAGTGTGGTTCCCAAATGTGAGCGATACGCAATGGAGAATACTTTCGAGCTGTCAAATTCAACCTTATATACCTTAACGGGCTGCCAAGATCCTTATGATCAAGGAGCAAAGTCATATGTTGACAAAGCAGTTCCATCGAAGGCACCATTCGAATCATCAACTAAAAAAACTTGGCAAACTTTCTTATTCAATGAATACATTATTTTTATGCATTTTTTTTTCTCAAGTTTCGAAAGTTTTACATTCAAAGATTTTTCTTGATTTTAATAACAAACTTTTTATTCTAATTTTATTAATAAAAATTATAATAATTATTATAAAAAGAAAATTAAAAAAAATATTAAGCTGCAATTTATAAATTTTAAATATTTTTGACAAATTTTTTATTAAATTATTTTTTTTTTTAATTTAATTTTTATAATAACACCGCTATGTTTACTAAGGAGTTACATATTTCCCTTATTAGTCAATCTTGAAGTAAAAAAAAAAAAACAGAAAAAAAAAATAAACTCAATTACACTCGAAAAAAAAATATATATAAATGATGCTTTAAAAGCATTCATTTTGTATTGTATGGAACCACAATTTAAAAAATATTTAAAATATTATTATTATATTATTATTATTATTGAACATATATATAGAATACATTCTATTCCAGCTTCATTATTGCGCTATATAGTTATATTTATATTTATTAGATATAAGCAGGTTGTTGTTAAACAATTTTTTTGAAACGACATTTTTTTTTTGTAATAAAATACAATTTAAACAAAAATAAGCCAAGTCTTCTTTAGCCATCCAACAAAAGAAAACAAAAGTTAATTTGGGGTTAAAAAAAAATTAACTTTTTTTTCAAACCAAATTCATAAACATTTTTGTACATTTTTTATGATGATTTTTTTTTATTATTATTATTATTAATATTATTATTGATATAAAGCAATTTATGCAAAAAAAAAAAAAAAAAAACAAAAAATAACAAATATAAAAAGTAGATTATAGATCTACATCACTTTATATATAATCATGTAAGTTTAAAAATTAATTTATAAAAAAACACATGTTAAAAAATTATTGCCAATAAAAAAAAAAATAAATCAATAAAATAAAACAAATCTTTAACAAAAAAAAACAAAATAATATTGATTTATTTGACAAAAAAAAAAACCAAACCTAACACAAAAAAATAAGGCATAAGCCAGGAATTCAGTCATTTACATTACAATAATCCATGCAAAAAAAAATACGAAATTATTGTTTAATCTACAAAAACTTTAGTAAAATAAACCATTTTTCGTTTATTTTACATAAAATTTTGTTATCTTGACATTTTTCCGTATTTTTATGCATGCATTATTATCAGTTTATATATTCAAACATGGTTTTTAAATACCGTATATCAAGGGTGCCCAAGCCCTATGCGCTTGATGCTCATTTGTTTTTGTAAAAGCGCTTAGCTATAGGCTGTGTGTTTTAATACACATAGAGCACTCAGCAATAGCAATACGAAATACACAAACAACTTTACCTTATTAGTTTTTTTTTGTCGTTCTTCACTGTATACACGCAAGTGCAAAGCAACAACACTTTCGTATGCTTTTCTGGTAAACATTGACGACAGCGATCATCAATGTAGATTTTGTTTTTGTTCAACGTATGATAGAAATATTTTTTTTTCTTTGTATGTATTGGTTTTTACAATTAAAAAAAATATTGAATAAAAATTAGTTATTTTTTAAATGTATTGGTGTTTACTCTTCCATAAGTCCTGTTTCACACAGAGCAACTTTTGTCGCGGTGATTTTTGTCAATTCTCTTTTAAAGTTGCCTTTAATTTCACATAGCGAAACTTTTTTCAGCAACTTTCGTTTACATTTGGTTTAAAATGAATGAAAAAAAAACGAAGAATTAAAAAACAAAACGAAGAATGAAAAAACAAAACGTATTACCGAAAACAAGCTACTCCGTACCAACCCCCACTCTTTTTACCCCTCTCTCCCACAAACTCAAGAGTTGCGCTACAAATGTAGCTCTGTGTGAAACGGGACTAAGGAACTTTTGGGCACCCCTGCTGTATATGCTGCAACTAAAATTCAATTGTATTTATAAAATTTTGTTTTGAAAACCAATATCTGTTTTCACCAATCAATTTCTAACGTAGTTTTAAGTTGTACCTTTGCTTATTTCCAACAGGGTGGATTTTACAAGAATAATAGGGGTTTGCCAGTACTATATTTTTACGGTTGGAAATTTTAGCCTGGGCTGTTATGTTTTCACTATAAGAATAAGTCTTCGGAATATGTAAATTTTTAAATATAAAGTTTCTTAGAATTTGAGAACTTTTCGTTAGGGAAAAAGTCTTCAGCACTTGAGGGTTGTTTTTTTATAGAATTTTATAGAATTGGCCATGAAGGCTTTCTTTGTATTGATATAAATAAATAAATCACCATATATTTTCCGTTACCGACTGTAGTTTATTTAAAAAGTAATACGTATTGTTTGTTTATAAATGAAGAATCAATTGAAATTCATAGAAATATAATTTTTAACTATTTGAATCATTCATTCAAAAAATAAACTATAAAAATTTACAGACATTCAGTGAGAGTTGATATTTTCTGTTAAATGTTAAATGTTAAATTTTATGTTTTCTTTTTCTAAAAATAGAAATTCATATAATTCCTTTTGGTTTTTTTTTCCAAAATAGTTTGTTTATATACAAAATTATTTTAATAAAAATTGCAAGAAATTTTTCAAATATACATACACACATAGCCAATAAAAATATATAAATCGGTGTGTGTTGTGTATTGTTACATTACATACAAATAACAAAAATTTTCAATTTGAAAAACAAACTACAAAAATAGTTTGTTCTACGTTTTGTCAGTTAAAAATTGATGATTATTTTAAACGACTTTTGATTGTTTTTACTACTTTTGTCGATTATTAAATAGTGATTTAAAATAAACAACAAAATGGACTGAATATAATGAAAAATCAGTAGTCCTCTTTTTGATGGTATTTTCGTTTAATTTAATATGTATTTTAGATTATTTTTTAACGAAATAATATATTGTGAGTGTAGGGTCTGAAAATTTCTCAGGTTCTAAAAACATTTTCCTATAGAAACAAACTTAAATTTTGAAAACCTTTTTCTACAGAACCCCCTATAGATTATGGACATTTTTTTTATAGAAAACATTTAAATTCTAAGAACCTTTTCCTTCAAGACTCGATAGAATTCTGGAGCTTATTGACTGAAAATAATATGTCTCAAAATAAAAACTTGGCTTAATAGAAAAATTCAGCTTAACAGAAAAATTAAGAAAAATAATTTATTCCGGTTTTTTTTTTGGCTTAGAATTTATTATATTTGAAAATCTAAATTTAAGAAAAAAAATAGTAAGCAATGAAATTTATTTAATTTATAGCGTCTCGGTGTTCTTTCTGAATCAGGTCCATATTCTCTAAGGTTATGTATGAATAATCTTTAGTAGCAAACATTTTGTCATTTTTGCTCTATCTAACTTAGATTTTGAGTTATGGACTTTTCTATAAAATCAAACTTTTTTAAAAAAATAATTAACGAGGGTTCAAGGTCCACCAAGGTTTATTTAAGAATTGAGATTTTCTATTAATGGGTGTGAAGTGAAGCTAAGAGTAGTCGAAATTTACGTGCATTTAGCTTTATCTCTTATAGTTCTCGAGGGGATGAAATAGCGCCATATTTAAAACTTCGAATACACTGGTAGTGACGACATCTACCAGGAAATAGCATATATAGAAAATTTTTAAAAATTAAAAAAAAAAAAAAAATTAGTTATAAATAATTTTGAAAATTACCGGAAAAATTAATTAAAACACCGACTTTTAGTAGTGTGTTAAATGAAGACAACTAAAATCTTTATTTCAACAAAAAAATATGTCAAATCGATCTGATACACGTTTGACAGAATTTTTAAAAGTATTATTTGACAATTTTTTTCTGCCCTTTTTAACAGTGCAGCATAATAAAAGTAAAACGTTCAAAAAAAAACCTCACTTGGCAGCACTGATTGACGTCAAAGTTTTTTATGCAAACAATTGCCAGTGGTGCTGCAAATTTTTTACAACTATGACATTATTAAAGTTTCTAATGCAATAGTGCGAAATCAGTCTTCTTTTTCGTTTCAATTGATTTTTAATAATCAAAGGTCGTTTCATCTTTTTTTAAAGTATTTTTTTTATTAGTAGTTGACATTTTACAATCAAGATCAGCCACAAAAATTGGCGCATAACTGACGCAGTGATGAATAAATTTTCTGCATTTACGAACGTACCCAATGTCTTTTTGTGCATAGTAATAAAAATTAAAAGCGGACAAATTAGATATCAAATTAAAGGTATTTAAGAGACCTATAAAATACCGTATGTTGAATCATGCCAGACCTTGAAACAGATAAATCTTTATTGAATTAATTCTCGAAAAAACTTATTCTTTTTGTAAATCAGCGAGTTGCTGAAATATTTTATAAATCAATTTATTAAATCAGATTTATAATCATAATTGATTAATCAATTTCATTTAAATATATTTTGATTCAATTGAATCAAATCATTTCAAACATAATTCTTTTTTTAATTCGCGAATTAAAAAAACATTGATATGATTTGCGAATTAAAACAAAAAAAAAGTATTAAAATACCCTTGCAAAACTGGCGTAGTTTAGTAGATATTCGCCATTTTGTAAAATGGTAATTATTTAAAATGCCCTATAACTCGAAAACTAAGAGAGATGAAGCAAAAGGTAGAAAGGTTTTGCTAGATACTTGTTGTTATAAAACAGCCACAAAATTACCATTTTTAAACGAACGAAATGGAAGGGGAAACGAAATTTGTATTATCGGAGTGTGTTAATTTATATTATTATATAAATTGATAAACAAAAAATAGGGCAAAAAAGGCACCATTTTTTGTCAAAAAAGAAAACGGCATAAATAAAATATGTAGAACGAACTACTTGCGTATTTTTTTTTTCATTGGTTTTTCATAGAAGAAAAAAATTTTTTGTGTAATTTTGACACCTGTCATGTGTAATTTTAAATTTCCCCTGTGTTGACGTACAATTTTCTTTGATTTTTGCGTGGGGGGAGGGGGGCGTAAGAGGTCACAATACTTTTAAAAGGTATTATTTTTTAAAATTCGAAATTTGCTTTGATTAAGACATTTCAAAAAGAGTTTTCCCTCACTACAAAATCATTTTGGGTTTCAATATGAATTGGCCGATTTTTGACTCACGATCATGAACCAAAAATTACAAACACGCACGAAGATTTTTTTTTCTACTCACGCTCATGCACGACCACATGAGGAATTTAAATTTTTGCTCACAAAATACGAATTGAAAAAATATTTCGAAAAATCAAACATAAAAGAAAAACATTTAGAAAATATCGAAAAAATAAGAAAAAGGAATAATTACGAAAAATTACAAAAAAAGTCGACTCAAGTACAAAATTTCACGATCACGTGAGTAATTTAAATTTTGCCTAACCCTCACAACAGATTCACGTGTCCACCTCTAGTTTCAATTCCACAATGTTTCTGTCCAAACAAAAACAAAGATACGATTGTATGCACGTGTTTATATTTTTGTTTTTAGACAAAACCGCTGTTGCAGCAAAATATTAATAATGGAAATTAGTGAAAACTTAAACAACTCTCCACCGACAATAAAAAAATTTAAAGAAAATGATACCGGCGAAACTCCAACAATACCACCAGCCTTGGAAAATAATCCGGGATTTACACCACCAACACCATTTAGTAAAAACCAATTGAAAAAGCAAAGAAAATTGGAACAATTTGAGAAATTTCGTAAGGAGAAACGTCGAAAGGAAAAGGAAAGGCAAAAGCAAAAACGTAAGGAAGCCTTGGAACAGGGTCTACCAACACGAACTGGTCCCTCACGTAAGGAACTTAAGAAAAAACAACAAACACTCATTGCAAGTGAAAACTCCCTGCTGCGTGTGGTAATTGATTTGGACTGTGACGATATGATGAGTGAACGTGATGTATCAAAGTGTGTCAAACAATGTTTGAGAATTTATACCATAAATAGACGAGCTGAAAAGCCATTACAGATACATTTTACAGGTTTAAAAACAAATGGCAACATTCATAAGGTCTTGAAGAAAAATGATGGCTGGAATAATTGGCAAGTTAAATATCATTTTGATGAAGATCATTTACAAGCCTTCAAGCCCAATACAGATTTGATATATTTAACCAGTGAGTCGGATAATGTATTGGAAACATTAGATTCTAAAAATATATATTGTATTGGTGGTTTAGTAGACCATAATCATCATAAAAACTATTGTCATGATAGGGCTACAAAGGCCGGTATAAAAACGGCACGTTTACCTTTGGGAGAATATGTTGATATGAAAACGAGGGCAGTATTGAGTACATATCATGGTGAGTATGGAAAATTATCATTATATTTTACCAACTTATTAATGTTATTCTTATATTGATTTTAGTGTTTGAAATTTTGTTACGTGTAGCTGAAGGTAAAAGTTGGTCAGATGCTATATTACAAGCTATACCACCTAGGAAAGGTGCAAAACCTAAAGAAACTAGTGCAAAAACTGAAATTAAAATTGAGCAACATTTAAGTTTGAAAAATGATTGTAATAATATTAACCAAGTAGTGGATAATCAAAAAGAATTTAAAGACTCTATATGTCATGATACAGAAACGAAAGAAAGTTGTGATAAAGTGGAAGAAACAAGCGAAGAAAGTTGACATAAAATATAACAAATCAATTTGAAATTGTAATATACAAATATTATAATTAAAAAATTATAATAATACCTTTAACTGAATTATAACAAACTTTTGCAAAGTGTTACTTTTCTTCAAAAATAGTTACAAAAACCTTTAATGATTCAGTTCGACTACAAATATTTAATTGAAATATATTTTAGTTCTCAATAAAAGATATGATTTAAAGTAAAAACGCTTAGGGTCTTTGCAAAAAAAAAAAAAGGTATAACTTATTTTGATTTCCTTTGGTTTTTCAGTATTAAGACTAGATGAGTTTTATTTAGAAACAGTGTTGCATGGATAAAACTTAACATATAATTTTAGAAATTTGGCTTTGGAATGACTTTAAATTTATCCACAGGCTTGAAGAATAACGTTAAAATATAAATGAAAATTTAAAAAAGAAATAAAATTTGTCTACTCGCAAGCAGACTAAAAATGTGAAGCAATTGCTTCAAAAAAAACCAATATTACTTACGAGCTAATGGTGCGTAAAAAGTTAAAAATTTTAAATTTGATATTTGATTTCTGGGAAAATTTGCAGACTTTCCGAAAAGAAAAACATTCTTATAAGAGAGCGCAGTTTTTCAGCATCAAGTTTTATAATTTACTTATTGTAATAAAAAAACCGTGCCTATTATCAACAAGTTTGTTTTTGCAAGCAGGATATACAGTCTGAAGGTGTTACCCCTCCTCTGCAGTAAGTAATTTCACTAACTTCAGACATAACCTTTCTAATTATACTGAAGAGGGGATGCTACGACCTCTTGAACAGACTGCATATCCTGTTTGCAAGAATATTTTCGATAATACGCACGATTTTTATTAATATAAATTAAAACTAACAACATTTTATTACAATGTAGTACTTTTTGTGTATGAAGGAAGTGTTTCCATAGCACTGTTTGCTTCAAACTAAATACATGCAGTCACTCATTGCGGCCTGTAGCAATCATTCTGTATAGCATTTGATCATGCAATGTCATGTTTGATGGCCATTACAAAAAAAAATACGCGTGACAACACATGCACAGGCCGCTTTGAGTAAAATGGCACTATACCTATTTAAACACTTTTCTGACTTTTGGTGATTTTTATTTTAATGCTAATGATAATGCAACACAAACAGTTAACATAAAAAATTCCAATAAGAAGAAAAACTTACATTTCAAATTCCGTATAGATAGGTATGTGAACCCGTTAAAAACTGAAAAAAGTTTTTTTTTAACAATTATAATTTCTAACTCGCGCTGCGAACCGAATCTTGTTTTGTCTTGCATTGGAATTTGCAACGGGAAATTTAAGACTAACACCACAGCCAGCTTTTTAGTCTGTTTTATGTCTTGGTTGTTTTGGCTTTATTTCATATATTGTAAAAAATAATGATTTATTAATTTACACTACCGGTTTAACACTGAATTTACACATTTTTTTTGTTAAAATATTTATAAGAACACATTTTTTTTTATTTTAATAATAAGCGTGCGGTTGAAAAATTGTACAACTTTACGGAGCTAAAACGAAATAAAAAGTAATGTGGTATTTAAGTGTTGCCAGATAAAGTAATATTAAGCTTGAAATATAACGGTATAATTTTATAGAAACACACCACACAAGTATAGCACAGGCTTGCCAGATACTTTTTTTCGTTACACTCGAAACAACAATCCCCAAAGGAAAAAAAGGGTAAACAAACGATGCAAAAATATTAAACAAACTACATTTCAGGAACTTACTTCGGCAAATATTCTATCACTGCAATTACCACAGATCTTTTAATAATGAAACACGACACAAGTAAAGTTAGGCGATTTTTTTGTAATGATATTTTCAGTGAACAATATTTGCAAATCACTTAAACCCAAAAAGAGAATGTAAGTGTGTACTAGTGTATAATATGCAAATGGGCAAAATAAAAAGCTTACGATTCTTATTTTGTGTTATGCAATTTTTAGTTATTATAGGCAGTTTGAAACAGTTTACATAAGCTGTGTTTATGGGGGAAGCTATCACCGTAATCTTCTATTATTCTCATACAAATTTTACATAAATAATGTTAAGCTTTAACTCTAAACGTTGGTTTATGTCTAGAGTATTCAAAAACCGAAAACCGGTCAACCGGTTTCTTTATTTTTAAAAACCGATCGGTTTCGAATATTTTGTAAATTCGAAGAAAACCGAAAACCGGTCTTTTTTGTTCGGTTAACCGGTTTTTTAATTACATCACCAACTGGGTTACTTGGTCCCTTTTATTTTTTCCGAAGACTTATAATCGTTTGCTTAGTTATGAAGATTTAGATGTAAGTCTGATAGATTCCGATGAAGACTTAACTTTGGATATTCCAAATTCAAATAGTTTAATTTCTGATCTAAATAACACAACAAACAGTATTCAAAATCCTAAAAAAGAGACTGTACAAAATCATTCATCATTATATGATGATTTCATATAACTTGATAAATGCGACAAAAGAACTGAAAAGTTGAAAAATTTATATAATTGTTTAGCTTTATGAAAAGCAAACAAAAAAATCGTCTTAAAACGAAACATTTAAATTGAATATTATTTCTAAAATATTATTTTAGAAGTGAAAAATAGATTTTCTTTTTACATATTTAAAATGTAATATTAAAAAAACTTATTTAATGCCAAACGTTTTACCCAATTTACAAACTTAATGATCTTTATTCATTTGATATGAATATAGTTTTATATGTAATATTAATTTTTAAGATATATTAAAAAATATTAAAACCAATGAATGAAATGTTGAAATGAAATACAATAAAAAAATTATTTTTTTTTCAAAGAATGTATTTTTTTATTTTTATTGCTTTATATATTAAATTTCTGTTTTTTTTACATAATTAACAAATTATATAAGCTTTTTATTCAAATTAAAAAAAACCGAAAAACCGGTTGACCGGTTTTTTCTGCAAAAACCGAAACCGGTTTTTTTAAATTCTATTTTTCGAAGAAAACCGAAACCGGTTTTTTCAAAAGGCCGGTTTTTTGAATACTCTATTTATGTCGCATTTATACGGGAATGACATAGAGCAACTTTGATGGCTGTGCCGCATATACACAGCTATTCTAGCAATATCTAATAATACTAAAATTATCATCTGGCAACCTCACTTTTAATCTATTTTTTCACCCATACCACATGCTTTTGTTTATTTACATTTAACTTGGACATTTCAGTTCATTTTCACGAGTGCTATTTTTGATTAAGAAATTAATGAACTAGTTCGCTACTTTATTGATTTGATAATTGCGTCTGCAAAAAATTTTATTGCAGAGAGAATTAAATATACTAAAAAAACAGAAAACTAATAAAGTAAAAAACAGCAGTAAATAGCTCTAATGTGAATGATTTAAGCTAATTAAAAATATTTATTTATAACTCAAATGATTAAAAACGAAAAACAGAAACTTGGTGAACTAGTTTAAGAACACTATTTATTATTTTCTTTTTTATTAGAAAACCAATAAAATGAAAGAAATAAAATGAAGAAAATAAATTATTTTTTATGACATTCAAACAAAAGCTTATTCAGGAAAATTTTTGAATGAATTTGTTTTTTCTTTTAGTTCAATAACTCTTGACAATTTCGTTCGTATGGCCATTTTTTCCCCACCATTACGTAGCGAAGTAATGTTTAAATATTAATTTGAAAGAAAAAAAATTCCCTGAACAGAAAAACCGAAAAGACTATTGAAAAAATGTTAAATTTACGTTATAAATTTAGTGAATAGTTCAATTGGACTAGTTCGTTCAAGAAAGACACACAACTCAATAACATTACAAAATTATAGAAAATCTTCAATTCATTCAAATAGAAAAATTCAAAATATGAATTTTTTTGTACCCAGTGCATTTGAAAAAACTTCAGATGCTTTAAAATTTAAACCAACCCAAACAGTGACTGAACAACATGTAGGAAAGATAAAGAAAAACAAGAAGAAAAAGAAAAACAAAAGGAAAGATGACTCGTCTGGAACGGCGCCTTCACCATTTAAAGGCAAAGGACCTTTGGCACCAAAATTACTCGACGAAGAAGAGGATGAAATTATGCCGGAAATGAATAAAGTTAAAAAGGGGAAAATTGAAAAGAAGAAAAATTCCAAGAAACAAAAAAAATTTAAAGAAACACCAGCTTTAGCAAAAGCTATAAAAGAAATTGTTGCCTCTGAAAAAGAGGAGGATGAAGATGATGAAATGGATGCTACAACCTCTGCTAATGCCCCCTCGGCTAATTCATTTGAGGCCAAATTAAAAGAACAATTAATGGGTGGTAGATTCCGTTTCATCAACGAACAACTCTATACCATGAATAGCAAAAAGGCTGAAAATCTATTTAAACAAGATCCCGAAGCTTTTAAAGCTTACCATGATGGTTATCGTCATCAGGTAGAGAAATGGCCCTTAAATCCCTTAGATCGTATTATCAAAATGATTAAAAAGCTACCCAAATCTTTAGAAGTGGCAGATTTTGGTTGTGGCGAAGGAAAATTGGCCAAATCTGTACCGCACAAAGTTATCTCCATGGATTTGGTTAGTTGTCGTGATGATATTATAGCCTGTGATATGGCCAACACACCCTTAACTTCACACTCCATCGATGTAGCAGTCTATTGTCTTTCCCTGATGGGTTTAAATTTAAATGATTATCTTTTGGAAGCTAATCGTGTTTTAAAAATTGATGGCATGATTTATATAGCTGAGATACAATCTCGTTTTGAAAATGTTAAGGATTTTGTACGAAAATTAGACTCATTCGGCTTTCAACTAATACGTCAAGATGTGGGACAAAATGTTTTCTATTTCTTTCAATTTAAGAAAGTTCGCAATATTGGCAAGGTGTCTAATGTTCCAAAATTAGAATTGAAACCATGTTTATATAGGAAAAGGTAAGATTTTTAATTGCAATTTTAATTGATTTTAAAAGAGTTTTAATAATCCACATTTTTTGTTTGTTTCAGATAAATTGACTTTTTTTTGGATGTATTTTTAAGATTATTGACTGTTTTAAAAAAAATACATACATAAGTTATGTAAATAAAACTAAGAATTTCATTTAAATTTAAGGAAGTTTTTAATCCGTATAAGTTTTCTTAAATGTACAAATTTTTGGGCTGAATTAAAAAAAGGTTTGTGGGTTGAATCTACTGAAACCGATTGTTAAAATAAAAGTAATAGTTAAAAACGCAAATAAGTTCTAAAAATAAGTTATTTTTAACTGAAAGACAAATAAATGATATAAAAATAGCTGATAAATTTTTGCTACAAAAGTATTCAGAGACTAAAGTTGTTAAAAAAAACTACTACTAAAAATTTGCTCAATTTTTATTATTATTTTGTCTGCAATTGTTGAATATCATAAATTTGAATTAGTTAATTCTGCAGTTTTACCGGCTAATAGTTTGTTCAGAGAATTCATTTCATTCCAAATTTTTGATTATTAAATAATACATTTGAATTAAAAAATTGTCTAAAATTTTTAAGGAATTCATTCCAAAAAGAATTATTTTTTAAGCTCTGGTCGTTGTAGCAACCATGATCCAGTTGTTGTTGTTGAAACGCCTGGGGTGTCTATTTACAATAGAAACTTTGGGAAAAGTTAAGTTCAGGTTGAATTCTCCAAACCTGTTTTCCCCAATAGAGCTTTTCAGGCTGGATTTTAAAAACAAAAACATTTTTTTGTTGGAGACCAATAATTCGGATCAAAGTTAATACATTGACATTCATGGTTGGATTTAGATATGAACGAACACATTTGGAAAATGTAATTGGAATATCTCTAATATCACATGGATTTGTTTTTTAAGCAAAAAGCTCGAACTATGTATATCTTAAATGAAAGATCGAATTGTGGTAAATTTTCTGAAAAAACAACCCTTCTAAAAATGGGAAAAAAATTAAATTGGACTGTAATATTTCAATTTATATAAAAAACTTTAATTTCATTTTAAATGTATTTTAAAGAAATGGTGGGCGTATTGTACAAATTCGATCATAAATGAAGAAGATCCCTATTCAAACTTCAAACCAAAATAATTCACGGCATACGTCCGAACAAAAAATAAGAAAAGATGTTTGGAAGTCCTAATAAAATGTTTTAAATGCAGACCCATTTGGAGAGATGCATTTAAACAAGCAATTTTTTTTTTTAAACCTTAATTATTGCAATTTTTGTTGTTACCATAACCGAGGAGTTGCATTAATGGAGTTTGCGATAAACCAACCGACACTATAAAGCGGCCCATAGACTATCAAGTATGATGCACAAAATGTTTAGCATTTAATAACTCAAAACGTTGTTTGTTGGCCATAACAAATACACGGAGTAATCAAGCCATGTTGTACAGCATGCTTGATACGTCTTATTGGCCGCTTAGTGCTCTTAATATAATAAAGAAATAGAAATTCCAATAAAAACTTACCACTTTTCAGTTCCCGTATTGGTAGGCACCCATTGGAAAACTGCGTGGCATTAGGAAAATGTTCAATAAAGTTTTCTTTGATAGTTATAATTTCTCACTCGCGCTGCGAACCGAATTTTCTTTTGCACTTTTCTAAATTTTATATTTTAAAACCAACAGAAACAAGGGCAACAATGATCTACACTGAATTTATATAAAATCATGCTTTTCCGCCATTTTGTTTTTATTGTTTGGCGTTAGTTCTTTTATTGGAAAATATATTAATTTACACCAACTACTTTACACTACAACACTGAACACTGAATTTACACATTTTTATTTGTTAAAATATTTACAAGAACACATTTTTTTGATAATAAGCGTACGATTAAAAAATTTTACAACTTTGCGGCACAAGAAGCAGTCAAAAAGAAAAAAATTATTAAATGATTATTATAGAGTTGCCAGATTATGAAAATTTAAGCTTAAATATAACGGCATATATTTTAAAGAATAAAAACTACACAAGTAAAGCACAATCTTGCCAGATGCTTTTTTTTTGTTATCCTCAAACAAAACAAAAAATCTCCAAATGAAATATAATAAGGTTTGAAAACAAATGGGGCAAATATATTAAACAAACGTTATTCCAAGTAATTACTGCGGGAAATTTTTTTATCATTGCGGTATAATTCGCTGCGAATAAAGAAATTTACGAATTCGTACAAATTGTATTGTATAAATGTCTTTTTCGTAAACTTATGTCTCGAACGTTCGAAAGTATTATGATTGCGGGATTTTTTACCCCTTTTGAAAATTTTAAATTAATCTTTCGTAAATGCAAAGGAGACCCCAAATCAAGGCCTTGACCCAAATGTTAAAATCGTATTTATTTATAAAAAATAAAGAAAAAAAAATCTATTGTATGATAACAACAAAAAAAAAATTATAGCAAAATTAGCAGCCTTGCCTTCGTCACTTTAAAAGTGGTGATTTTGAAGACAAGGAACGGCCCGGCCGTGAAGACGAAGACTTCGAATCATTGCTCTATGTGGACTAATGCCAAACGCTTCATAAGTTGTCAGAATCATTGGAATCGGATGAGTCAACAGTCAGCAAACCCCCAAAAGCCATGGGATTGATTCAAAAGCAAGGAAACTGAGTGTTATACTAGTTGAAGCCATGAGATGTCGAATGGCAATTTTTTGCTTGGGAACAGCTTCTGGAAAACCAAAAAGGAAAAAGAATTTTTGCAACCCCAAGCTCAAAAAGTCATGGGTTTTGCCTGGAAAGCCATCAACATCCCTCGCAAAGCCCAATATTCATGACATAAAGCTTATGCTCTGTATTTGGTGGGACATGTGCGTCGTGATCAACTATAAGCTACTCAAACCGAATGAAACAATCACGGGGTAGCGCTATCAAACTCAACTCACTACGCACTGAAGCAAAAATGGCCGGAATACGAAGAAAGGCACGACAAAATGATTTTGCAGCTTGACAGTGCTTGACCACATGTTGCAAGACCTACTTGGAAACGCTAAAATGGGAAGTCCTACCCCACCCGCAAAATTCTGCAGATATCACTCCTTCCGACTACTGGATGTTTCGGTCTATAAAATATTGCCTGTCCCAAAAGAAGTTCACTTCATATGAACAATGCAAAAAATGGTCGATGATTGGATTGCCTCAAAAGACGAGTCTTTCTTCCGAGCTGGTATCCGAAAATTGCCAGAAAGATAGGAACAAGTTGTGGCCAGCGATGGGCAATACTTTGGAATAATATATTTGTAACCATTTTTGCACCATAAATTCATAAATTTTGAAAAAAAACGATCATTATTAATTCAAGGCCCCAATACATTTACACTTTACCAAAAACTGATTGTTTATGAAAACTACTTGTATTTACACTCAGAAAAAAAAGTTAGTAGAAAATTTTTAAAACTATTTTCAATCCCACTTTACTATTTTGTACTACTTATTACTATTTTTTTGCTATTTACATTTTACAGAATTTTTAGAGAATATTTACAAATTTTTGTTGCTAATTTCAGAAATCATTTTTATAAATTTTTAAAAACCGATTTGCTAAAATTAGCAAAAAAAAAAACTACTAATTTTAAAAAAGTGGTTATTAAAGGAAATGTTTTTTCTAATTAAAACTTACACCTACAAACTTAAATTGCCTTAAAATGTTACATAGATAAAAAAAAAGTGATCGGAAGTGAATACACTGACTCATGTCTAAAAATAAGACATGCACTTAAAATAACACTAAAAAGTTTTTTAAGTTCTAAAACTCAGCCCAAAAACACTTAAAATTTGACCTTAGAAGTAAAACAAATCGACTTAAATATTTTTCAAAACAGAAATTACCAATTAAAACAAAATGATAAATTCGTTTATGTTTTAACAATTTTTAAAATTTTGAAGGCTTTGATTTTTTTTTAATTTTGTCTAAAATATTTTTTGAAAAAAAAAAAAATAAATAAAATAAAAAAAAATTTGATGCTCGATAAAAAAAAAATTAAATTAAAATTTTGTTCAAACATTAATAATATTTAGTCATTTTTTTTGCTAATTTTAGCAAACAGATTTTGAATTTCACTTTACAAAAAATTAACTAAAATTTAGTAGCGACTACTAATTTTTCTACAAATTTCATTGTACTACACGTCAACAGATATGTGTTTTGCTAAGATTAACAAAAAATACTGCTGGGCTTAAATTAGCAAAATTTCCCGTAATGACAGCAAAATTTTCAGTTACCATTGCACACTTTTTTTTGCTGAGTGTACTTATCAAGTTCTATACACATTTTAAATCAAAAACTAAAAAATTTTATAAACACTACTAGTTTTTGGTTGCAGTTGGGTTGTTTTTGGATTCTTTTTTTAATTTCAAAGCTGTTTCAATTTGATTAAATGTTTTTTCTGCTTGATTTAAAAAAAATATATTTTTCTGTGTGTGTAGTCATGGCTAGACAGAGATGGTCATCCTTTAAAGAATACTAAATTTTTTTGAATATTTAATTACATTTCTTATCACTTAATTTTTTGTCATTCAATAATGGTTTCCGGTTGCTTAAAAAATTCTGCAAAATTTTAATATAAAAAGTAAAATAATTGTAATTAAATATTATGGGAAAATGCAATAAAATTGTGATTGCATGTGTTTGTTCAAATTCTTTAAAATCCATATACAAAGTTAATGCAAATACATAGTATACAAATACATAGTTAATGCAAATACATAGTATATACAAGCATACCCAACATACCAAATGACTTGAGAAAAATATTATTATAATCTTACAAACACAAGCCTTAAGCTTGAAAAAGACTTGAGAATATATTGAAAAAGGCTATCGTAACAATTGTAGAAAAATCAAAACGGAACCCTCGTGAAAATATTATGTGTGTATGATTACTATAAGCTTATTTTTGCAATTGTATAATACGCTTTCAAAAATAATATTGTATTAACTTGCGTATAGAAAAGCTTATTTGACTTAATATATTTATAAGCTTTTTTACATAATTGTAGAATAAGCTTCAAATATAATATATTATTAAGTGTTGAAAAAGAGAAATCACAATTATTTTCTTTTCTTAAATATCAATTTTTTTAATTTTAATTTTAAATATATAAAAAATAATAATTCATTTTATATATAAAGGGTGTCCCAAGAAGAACGCAATTTTTAAATTTTAAATAAAACACAGATATTAAAAAAAAAAATCGTGAAACTTTATTATATCGTAAAGTAGACAGAATGAGGTTATGTATGGAACAATATATCGTGCAGATGGCCGCCGCGGCTTTGCTGGCATGCACGCGATCTTTTAATGAAATTTTCAATGACCGTTTTGCATGAATGCTGCGGTATTTCATTAATGCAGCGTCCAATTTCCTCTTTTAAGGCTGAGTCGTCGTCGGCTTATTCGCGTAAACCATCGACTTCAAAAAACCCCAAAGAAAAAAATCTAATGGTGTTAAATCGCACGATCTAGGCGGCCAATTCTGATCTCCAAAACGCGAAATAACACGACCGGGAAATGACTGATGCAGCAATCGAATTGTTTCTCTGGCTGTATGACATGTGGCGCCGTCTTGTTGGAACCACATGCCCTCCACATTCATTTCTTCAATTCTAGGCAAGAAAAAACTGGTTATCATTTCACGATACCGAACACCATTGACTGTTTGCGCTTGACCTGCCTCATTTTCATAAAAAAAGGTCCAATGATTCCTCCAGCCCAAAAACCACACCACACAGTGACACGTTGAGGATGCATTTGCTTCTCGTGAATCACTCGAGGATTTTCCTCACCCCAAATGCGACAATTCTGCCTATTGACGAAGCCATCAAAATGAAAATAGGCCTCGTCACTGAAGATAATTTTATCGGCAAAATCAGCATTTTCATGTTGTCTCTCCAATACCCAATTAACGAACTCCCTTCGCTGTCCATGGTCAGCTGGCTTCAGTTCCTGAGTCAATTGAACTTTGTATGCATGAAGATGCAAATCTTTCGTCAAAATTCGCTGCAAAGTGGATTTGGAGACACCAATTTGCTGAGCTCGGTGTCGAATTGAGGTGGATGGAGTTTGAGCGACATCATCACGTACAGCTGCGACATTTTCGGTCGATCGACCTGGTCGATGGCGCGTTGTTGTCTTTACATCACTAACAGACCCAGTTTCGGCAAATTTATACATTAATCTCTTTACAGTTGACTCTTTTGGAGCATTATTGTGACCCCAAATTGATCGCAATTTGCAAACTTTCACCATTTTGGTAAAACAATTTCACAATGAGAATGCGTTGTTCATTCGTGTAGCGCTCCATTTTTACTAACCTCGTACCTTCTACTAGCAAACAATAACAATTGTTCAAATGTCAAAGAATGACACTTCGAATGTTGCCAGATTTAAAAATTGCGTTCTTCTTGGGACACCCTTTATAAATAATAATAAATTAATTTTAACCGTAAATAAAAATAATTATTAAAATAATTAAATTTATTATGCAATTGCACGTTCACTTTATAAAATTTACAACCAAATGAACACGCAAAACACGTTTGACAAATTTAAAAAAAAGTCTACGCTTAAGCATACTTGAGAAAAAGTTATTTATAATAATCTTTTCTCAAGCATTGTTAAATACTGCTTGTGAATTCAAATTTTATAAACATTATAATAAACGAAATTAAGAAAAGCTTAAAACACACTATTTATATAAGCTTATTCTCAAGTTGTATTGTAGTTTGATTGCTATATGGTATATTGGGATTGTATATAAGGGATATAACTATTGAAAATATAAATAAAATTGAATTTCCGGTGATTAGTGTTTTTAAATATAATTTACACGTCGACAATACTCATCTACTATTTCCCTACGAATTGGCAAATAATTCTGTATTTTCTTGTAAAAATGAAGAGGACTAATTTAAAAGAGGACTTATAAAAATTTGACATTTCCTCTCAACCAATAGGGTTGGTGGATGTGAAAATCAATTTTTAGCCTCTTTTCAGAGAATTAAAAACTTTAGTCTTAAATATTTTTTTTTTAATTTTGAAATTAACACAAATTAACCTTTATTATAGGAATAATGATGATGATAAACTATTTTTTTTTTAATATGAAAAAAATGGGACATTTATAAAAGTTTTTATACCAAATTGATCTATGTATTAAATAATTTTAATTATTATGTGGTGCTGTACAAAATTTTAGTTATACCCCTTTTGTTAACACAAGTTAAATTATTCTATTAATAATAAATGTATTGGCAGAATTCCTGCTGGAGTTTGAGATTTTCATTGTTATATTTATACTGACTCAATGACCTAAATACTAGTGCAACACCACTTATAGAGCAGTAACCCAACAAAATCTTCTACTACAAATTAAGATAGGTAATTATTTTTTTTTTATTTATTTATATTATTTCTATAACAAAGCTCTTTATTGTAACAAGGCCCGTTGATATGTCCTACACTCGCCAAAAAAAAGTCTGTAATGACAACTGAAAATTTTGCTGTTATTACGGGAAATTCTGCTAGCAGCAGCATTTTTTGCTAATCTTATCAACACATGTCTGCTGACGTGTAGTACAATGAAATTTGAAGAAAAAATTAACTACCGCTACTAAATTTTAGTAAACTTTTTGTAAAGTGTAATTTAAAATCTGTTTGCTAAAATCAGCAAAACAAATTACTAAATATTATTAATATTAGTACAAAGTTTCAAATTATTTTTTTTTTTATCGAGCATCAAAATTTTTTTAGTGTATTTATTTTTTTTTCAAAAAATATTTTTGACAAAATTAAAATAAAAAAATCAAAGGTTTAAAAATTAATAAACGAATTTATCTGTTTTAATTTGGTAATTTCCAGTATGAAAAATATTTTCGTAATGTTTTTTTTTTTTACTTTTAAGGTAAAATTTTAATTATTTTTAGAGCTAAAAAAACTTTTTAGTGCTATTTTAAGTAAATGTTCTATTTTTAGACATGAGTCGGTATCTCCACTTCCGATCCCTTTTTTTTTAATGTAATATTTAAGGCAATTTAAATTTGTAGGTGTAAGTTTTAATTAGAAATAACATTGCCTTCAATTTTTACTTTTTTAAAATTAGTAATTTTTTTTTGCTAATTTTAGCAAATCGATTTTCAAAATTCGTAAAATGATTTCTGAAATAAGCAATAAAAATTTGTAAATATTCTGTAAAAATTCTGTAATTTGTAAAATGTGAATAGCAAAAAGTATTGCTATATAATAATTTTTTTTACTAAAAGTCAGTACAAAAATAGTAAAGTGGGATTTAAGGCAGTTAACAAATTTTTCTACTAACTTTTTTTTCTGAGTGTACAGGAGAGGAGTTTTTAAAAATATTTTATTTAAGTTTTTATATTTTAAATCGAATATTAATTTAGAATTGATAAATTTTTAACAAAAAATTTAATTAATGAAATTTTAATTTTATGGTTCGCTTTTCCATTAATATTTTTAAAACAAGCAAGATTTTGAATTTCGTATTTATTCCAAACCAGGTAATGAAAGTGCCAGTAAACAGTGGCAGTCCTGTCAAACTTTCTTTTTGAATTTTTCGAAAACTATTCATATCGATTTTTTTTAAGGAATTTTTGTTTAATTTTTTTAAAAGCAGCTCTTGTTTATTTAAAAAAAAATCGAATCTCTCAACAGTGATAAATAAAGTAATAACCTGAGGGTCAATTCTCGTTCTGTGATAATGTGAAGTGAAAAAAAACTTTTTATTTTCGTTTTCATAAGCACTTTTCACTCGAACTTTTCACAAATACATAAATTGCGATTCTCGTATGTATTATGAAAAAAATGTTTCATTCGCACTGTACCCATGAAAATTTTGTAACTGTGTTACCCAAAATTTAAAGCAAATGTCAAAACAGAGAAAAACGTAAACAAAAGTGAATTAAGTTCGTAAAATTTATTTTAAATAATTTTATAAAAATATCTGAATTAATTGTATGGATATTGCTCAAAGAATTCCGGATGAATAAAGGTAAGGCAATGATGTTACAAGCATTTAATTGCAGTAAATAATTTATAGGAATTTTTTGAGAGTGCTGAGACGCATACTTCGTGCTGACCACAATCCATTCGAGATGACAACCGACAAGCACTTCATTGATTTATATCGGCTTACTTTAAATGAACTATATTTGGTGCGCGTATGAAGTCTAATATTAATTAAAGAAAAAAAATTTCATAAAGAATATAAATAAACTATATATAAATATGCCATACTTTTGCCATTTATCACTGTCCTTTTGGGTCCTACTAAAACTGTTAAGGCTCACCGCTAATTCGTTACACTTTTCGTCTCTAAACTTGGCACCATCTGCAGTTACAAATCTGTAAATATGGGATTAATAAAAGTGTGATTATGGTTATTAAGCTACTTACTTATCGTTTGCAATGTCCACATGCTTTTCTTAATAATTAATTAAATACCCCTTTTGGCTTTCGCTGGCACGCTTTCCTCTTACAATATTCTCTTTTTTTTCACTTATAAATAGTCTGTGTAAACAATTTTTTCATATGAAAATATTTTGACAGTTGTTTGCACTGTTACACAAAACAAGAATCGCCAGTGCTGTGCAATCGTGAAAAAATCTTGTTTCGTTCCACTTTTTTTTTCATATGAAAACGTTTTGATATTTCTTTACATTTTTTCACAGAACGCGAATCAAAAGTACTATGAAAACGTGAAAAAACTTTTCATTTCACCGTTTCACAGAACGAGAATTGACCCTCTGCTTTATCGATACACTGTCAGACTGCGGTAACACACTAATGGGTAGTTATACCGACACTCAAAAAAAAATGAACTAGAATTTGGAAATATTAACTAATTTGGAGGAAAGATTTAAATGAACACGAAGCCAGACACTTTTCACCAAAATTTAATAAATATTTCCTTGAAATTAAGAAAAAAATTTACTTAAAATTTGTTCAAAATTTCAAAATTATAGAAAAATTTTACTGTTGAGAACTAAAAAAAAAGCAAAAATTTCCTCGTAATTTGTTCATTTATTTTCTTAAATTTTACTTTTAGTTAGGAAATCTTTTCTTGGTTTTGAGAAGAATTTTATTTAAGTTTATTAGATAATTTGTTTTACTAGAACTTAACTCTCTAACATCAAGTCAAATAGCACTTCTTTTAAGTGAAAATTATTGTTGAATTTGATGAAAATTTTCTAATAAATATGAAACTGTTATAATATATTTTAGTGAAACTGAAGATGATTTGTTTTACTGAGCGCCCCGGTAGGATAGTTGGTAGCGTGCTAGCTTATCAGTGCGGGGGTCGCACAGTGCTTTGTTCCCATATAACGAGTGGACAAAAATAGAAGGAGTTATCGTAGCTTACTGAAATTTGGTACGCGATTTTAGTTTGAGTTAATTAGAAGATAAACGAAATTTTGGGAAAATTGGTATAAGGACACGCCTACCTCTCATATATCCTGAAGTTTAAAAATGTAATAAAATCTTCAAATTTGGTCAGAACCTAACGAAAATTGATAATTGTTATTAGAACAAAGTTATTAACGTGCCTGCCAATTTTCTTTTCAATCGAAAGAAGGACTCGCTTACCTGTCATATATTTTTTTTTTTTAAATTACATAAAATCTGTAAAAGTTAACCGATTACATTCAAACTTATCAAATTAATTTATATAAACATAAAAAACATGTATACTAAAATTCGATGACTCGGTTTTGTAACTAAAAAGTCATTTTGTACACTCACAATATTATTTCGTTAAAAACAAATTAAAATACATATTAAATTAATCGAAAATACAATCAAAAAGAGGACTACTGATTTTTCATTATATTCAGCCCATTTTGTTGTTTATTTTCAATCATTGTTTAATAATCGACAAAAGTAAAAACAATAGAAAGTCGTTTAAAATAACCATCAAATTTTTATTAACAAAAAGTTAGAAAAAACTTCTTTTGTGGTTTGTTTTTCAAATTGAAATTTTTTTTATTTGTGTGTAATTACAAAACAGAACACAACATATACAGAGGGTCAATTCTCGTTCTGTGAAACGGTGAAATGAAAAGTTTTTTCACGTTTTCATAGTACTTTTGATTCGCGTTCTGTGAAAAAATGTAAAGAAATATCAAAACGTTTTCATATGAAAAAAAAGTGGAACGAAACAAGATTTTTTCACGATTGCACAGCACTGGCGATTCTTGTTTTGTGTAACAGTGCAAACAACTGTCAAAATATTTTCATATGAAAAAATTGTTTACACAGACTATTTATAAGTGAAAAAAAAGAGAATATTGTAAGAGGAAAGCGTGCCAGCGAAAGCCAAAAGGGGTATTTAATTAATTATTAAGAAAAGCATGTGGACATTGCAAACGATAAGTAAGTAGCTTAATAACCATAATCACACTTTTATTAATCCCATATTTACAGATTTGTAACTGCAGATGGTGCCAAATTTAGAGACGAAAAGTGTAACGAATTAGCGGCGAGCCTTAACAGTTTTAGTAGGACCCAAAAGGACAGTGATAAATGGCAAAAGTATGGCATATTTATATATAGTTTATTTATATTCTTTATGAAATTTTTTTTCTTTAAGTAATATTAGACTTCATACGCGCACCAAATATAGTTCATTTAAAGTAAGCCGATATAAATCAATGAAGTGCTTGTCGGTTGTCATCTCGAATGGATTGTGGTCAGCACGAAGTATGCGTCTCAGCACTCTCAAAAAATTCCTATAAATTATTTACTGCAATTAAATGCTTGTAACATCATTGCCGGAATTCTTTGAGCAATATCCATACAATTAATTCAGATATTTTTATAAAATTATTTAAAATAAATTTTACGAACTTAATTCACTTTTGTTTACGTTTTTCTCTGTTTTGACATTTGCTTTAAATTTTGGGTAACACAGTTACAAAATTTTCATGGGTACAGTGCGAATGAAACATTTTTTTCATAATACATACGAGAATCGCAATTTATGTATTTGTGAAAAGTTCGAGTGAAAAGTGCTTATGAAAACGAAAATGAAAAGTTTTTTTTCACTTCACATTATCACAGAACGAGAATTGACCCTCAGTTCCTTAAAATTTATTTGAATTGTATTGTTATCTATCGATCACTATAAATTTTATCACATTTTGAGAAAATTTTTTTTTTTTGATTTTTGTCTATGGGTCAAAGCACAGTGGGTCGTGGGTTCGATTCCCACCAGAGGCTCTGGTCTGTTTTCGCTACAACGAGCCGATAGCCTTCGTTGCTAGTGCTCGGTTAGGGTGTTAAAATATAGTTTGTAATTATATGTTTAATAAAATAAATAAATAAATAATTTGTTTTACTTTATATTTTTAGGTACTTTCCTACTTTCGGAGGACTTCCCGTTTGTAAGAATACTTTAATTTGTTTTCTGAAATCATATATTTTCTTTAAAATTAAGAAAATTAATAAGTTTGTTTTTAATATATTGTTTTTTTTTAAACAATTTAAAATTAAATTACGTTTTCCCACAAACTAAATTTTTCTTCACTTTAAGAAAAATTTATTTTTTATTTATTTCCCAAAAATTAGAAAACTTTTACTGGAAAAAAAAATATTTTATCAAAATTTATCTAAACAAATTTTTAGGAAAAAAAAATCCTATACCTAAGGTTATAATTTCTCAAAAATTAAAAAACTTGTACATGAAAAAAATAATATTTCATTAAAATTTATCTGAACTAAGTTGCTTGAAAATTTTCCCTAAAAATAGTTCAGTTCAGTTTCTAAAATCAAATAAATTTCTTTTATTACATAGGAAAAAATTTATTACTTTTTGTTTTTTACTGTCTGAACTAATTTTTAGAAAACAATTCTTCAGAATTAGAAAGTGGTATACTTAAAAACTGTAGAACTGTTAGAAATGACTTTATAAAATTTAGATAATTTTACTACTCAAGTACTAAAAATGAACAACACATTAAGTTTAAGTACTTTCTCATTTTAATTTACACTTTTGAACTAAATTTTAATTTAGACACATTTTTTGAACTAAATGGGAGTAAATTATGTTTAATTTTTTTTTTTGAACTAAACTTAGTTTTATCAAATTTTAGTACGCAAATTTCTTAATAACTAAGATGTTTTTCTTAAAAACTGATGTATTTTTATTTAATATACTTGGTTTTGTTCTTCCTAAAACCAAGAAATATTACTTAGGAAAGATGTAAAATATTTAATTTTTACCCATACATAGGAGTCATTATAAGAAAATTTTTCTTAATTTTAATAAAATAAAATTTTTCTAAATTTTAATAAAATTTTACTTAAATTGAGAAAAATTTTTTAACTATTTCAAAGGAATTTTTAGATTAATTTTTTGTTCATGTATTTTTTTTTTAGTGAAAAAACCATTTGTTCCTAAATTTTTGAAGTAAAAATTGTCAGTTATTTTTACGATATTGTTTAACATTTTTACTGCATTTTAAGTTGTTTTTTTTAACAATTAAAATTAACTTAATATTTAATATCGCCTATTTAAGTGCATATATTTTTGTTTTAACTGTATTTGTTTAAACTTTTTTGTGTGCAAATTTTGTATGATGAGTTTAACATTACAGTATTCATTCATAATACAAAGTTAAACATATTTTAAATAAAGGGATTTCCAATAAAGATGATTATTTATAATTTATACATAAATTATAATTAAATAAATAAATTATAATTTTGTAGTTTATTGCATTAGAGGTTTTTGCTTTTAGAAAAAAATTTTCCATATTTAAAGTTGAAATAAACCTCAAATATTTTTTACGTAATTTTTTATTGGAGAAATCGTGTTTTCTTCTTTTGAAGATTATACTAAAATTCTATCATTATTAATGGATAACCCTTTATTTATGTTTGAATGTATTATTTAGTAAAATTAGAACTTTTATGTGACTTCTCTTGTACGAGTATGTAGATTTATATAACACTTAAAATATGCAACAACATTCATATTTCATGTTTGTCACTTGTACAGAGATGTTCATAAATATAGTATTGTCATAATAATATAAAGAAGTTTTTATGCCCAGAGAAAATAGATTTGTTGTGATAACTGCAGCAAACGAGTTTTTTTTTTGGTTATTACAATCAAATCCTGACATAATTTAAAATCTGCTGTACACACCATTCGGTTGGCAAGAACATAAGTGATCACAATGGATTGCATCTGGATTTCTGAGAATTGGATGTCAAATATTGTATACAGGTTGGTTGAAAAGTTCCTGCGCTCACCAAGAGATGGCACTGCTAGCTCCAAACTTTTTTTTTCTCAAGTTGGTATAACTGTGCTGAGAACACATGCAAAGTTGCAAGTCATTCTGTCAATTCTTTATTTGTTTACAAGCCATTTGAAGTTGACATGCCATTGATTTTTTTTAATGTGGGAAAAATTGAATATCGTGCAGTCATTAGATTCTTTGTTTTGAAGGGTTTAAAAGCAAAGGAAATTTATGAACAATTGTTAGAAGTATATAAGGAGTCCTCACCTTCAAAAGCACCGTTGAATTTTGGGCTTGTGAATTTAAACGTTGTCATACCAGCCTTAAAGACAATCCACGCGAAGGACGACCATATTTTACATGAAGAATTACGTATGAAAAAACTATTTGGAAAGTTAGTGCCGCACACATTACAATTCAACAAAAACTGGATCGAAAACAAATTTCTCAGCGAAATTTGGAGCGTTTTAAGCGGAATAAAACCGACTTCTTGCGTCGTTTTATAACTATGGATGAGACTTGGATCTACCACCATGATCCTAAATTGAAACAAGAACGTTTACAGTGGACTGAAGCTGGTTGTTCAGCTCCAAAGCAGGTGAAGTCACAACGATCAGCAAAGAAGGTTATGGCATCAGTTTTTTGGGATGCAAAAGGAATTTTGTTGATTGTTTATCTTCAGAAAGGTAAAACAATCAACTCTGAATATTATTGCAGCCTTTTGGATCAGCTGGATGAAAAAATTCGTGAGAAAAGACCTGGTTTAAAGAAGAAAAAAATCATTTTTCATCAAGACAATGCACCTGCTCACAAAAGTGTTTTGACGATGGCTAAATTCAAAGCATTAAAGTACGAATTGCTTGAACATCCAGCGTATTCACCAGATTTGGCTCTCAGTGACTACTATCTCTTCAGAAATCTCAAACAATTCCTTCGTGGAAAGCATTTTTCGTCGAATGAAGAAGCCATAGCAGCCGTAGACGGTTATTTTGCAGAGCTTCTGGAAAACCATTATAAGGATAAGGGATAACAAAAACAGTATTCTTTCATTTCGAGCTCAGGAACTTTTCAACCAACCTGTATAGGGTGTACCCAGAGAAAAGCTTCTTCAATTTTCGTCCAAAGTAACAGTTTCATAAATATTTTTGAAACACCGCATAAATAAATAAAAAATTAGGAAAAGTGGGAACATTTTGTAATTATCACCAAATGAATCAGGGGCGAAACATAGTACTTTTAAGGCTCGAATAGTACCACAAAAGTACTATAGCACCAACTTTTTCAGCCCTGCCCACCACAGTGTTGTTGGGTACAAATAGTAAAAATTATGTAAATGTGCAAACATTACGGAGGTAACAAAGGAATTTTACAGGGGCAAAATTTTTTCGCATGTGAAAATAATTTTTGTGGTGACATTAAATTTTTTTTTAGTGAAAAAAATATTTGAGGTGAAAATAATTTTTGTGTTGAAAAAAATTGTTCGTGGTGAAAAAATTTTTATGGTAAAAAATTTTTTGAGATCAAAAAATTGAGGTAATTAAAGAGATTTTTTTCACCTCTAAGCGTATTATAAAAAATTATGAGAGAAAATATTTTATATACCAGCTGTTAATACACTTTGGGGAATAGCTTATATTTATGAAAAACTTCTTAATATTAAAAAAAAAAAAACAACTTCATGAACTTTTGCCCAATGTAACATTTTATATTTATGTAACCGTTCTTAAACATTTAAAATTTTTTAAAAATATTGCTAAAAATTTATGAAATTCTTTTTCATATTTACGAAGAAGAAAGAAGAAATTTCCTTCTATTTATGAAGAAGTTTTATAAAAATTTTATGAAGATGTTTCAACAATGTGATGAAGTTCTTTATATTTTTTTTAATTATTTAACTTAATGAGAATTACAAGCAGTAGTGTTTTGCAACTGAAATAAATAATTTGTAAGTTTTTTTTTTATTTTTTTTTATGAAATAATGGAGATTTATGAATTATTTGATATATATATTTATAAAACTCAAATGGTGGGGCAAAAAGTATCACCCTATTGTAAAGTGCTGTCATTTTTCTAAAGACATTGTACGCTAGTCTGGTTTTGAGATTCGTGAAATAGACATTTGCAAAATTTATATTGAATAAAAACAAATGCCGTTTGGAATTCAGACAGCTGTAAGATTTTGATCATGAGCGGCGAGGTTCCTTTAAAAAAAAAATTCTAGGTACTGGGGGACGGAAAATTCACGCATAATTCATGAAGCACCATTGTGTGTGCAGTTACATCGGAAAAAAGTGATTGGATCATATTTTTTAAAGGAGCCGACGGTAAACCTATTACGGTAAACGGCGACCGCTACAGAATGACGCTGACCGAATATTTCTTTCCGGAACGGAAACACTTTGGAGGATTTTGCTCGCATTTTGGTGACTTGACTTGATCGCCCGATTTGACTGTCCCGGAGGTCAATTGAGAAGTCCCCGGCCTGTCACATAGATGGCGCTACTAGACTTAAATCGATATGATTTTTAGTTAGCCCTAACCTTCAAAAGACACGTGTATAAATTTGACAGCTGTCTGATCATTACTTTGTGAATTATAATATTTTGAGTGAAGCAACTTTTGTTATTGTAAAAAAAAATGGATAAAAAGGAATTTCGCGTGTTGATAAAATATTGCTTTTTGAAGGGAAAAAATACAGTTGAAGCAAAAATTTGGCTTGATGACGAGTTTCCGGACACTGTCCCAGGAAAATCAACCATTAAGGATTGGTATGCTAAGTTTAGACGTGGCGAAATGTGCACCGAAGACGGTGAACGCAGTGGACGCCCAAAAGAGGTTGTTACGGACGAAAAGACCAAAAAAATACACAAAATGATTTCAAATGACCGTAAATTGAAATTGAATGAAATAGCAGGTACTCTAAAAATATCAACTGAACGTGTACATCATATCATTCACGAATATTTGGGTATGAGAAAGCTCTGTGCAAAGTGGGTGTCGCGCGAGCTCACTTTTGACCAAAAAGAAGTCACTGAAAACGAAGGCGAAAATCCATGAATTGGGCTTCGAATTGCTTCCGCATCCACCGTGTACTCCAGATCTGGCCCCCAGCGACTACTTCCTGTTCTCAGATCTTAAAAGAATGCTTGCTGGGAAGAAATTTTCGTCGAATGAAGAGGTGATCGCCGAAACTGAGGCCTATTTTGAAGCAAAGGACAAATCGTACTACAAAAATGGTATTGAAAAGTTGCAGAGTCGCTATAATCAGTGTATCACCCTTAAAGAGAACTAAGTTGAATAAAAAAAATCGAATTTTGCCAAAAAAATTGACCTGTTATCTCTGGGGGAATTTGAGGTTGTTGGTGTACGCGAACAAGCCCCGCACCTTAGAGGAGTCAAAGAACAACATTTGAGACGAGATTGACAACGTGACAGCACAAATTCTGCCACAGTTATCCAAAAATGTAAACAAATGAGCCCAAATTTACATCAACGCCGACAGCGGTCATTAGAACGGAATATTTTCCATCAGGGATGTTGTAGTTTGGCCCCAGATTGGAAATAAAAGTTAAAGTTGGTGTTATCATTATTAGTATTATTGTGGTAACTTTTTTAAAAAACAGTTTTCGAACAATTTCGTTCGATCACGAATGCCGTAATTCGGCACCTGTATTTTGATTTCTGGGCAGACATATGTTCATCGCTAGATCGGCTTAAAATTGCATAATGATCAAGAATATGTATAAATAGTTAAAACAAAGGTGATCACGGTAAACGAATTTATTTTAATGAGATTAAAATATTTTTTTTATTTTTTTGTAATTTTGCTATTTTTTTATTCACTAGTGTATTTATGCTCGTGTATGTTTAGTGTGTTTGTAAAAAACGACTGCATTTTTGAATTTTTTTCAATTCAGAATAAATATCTTTTTTGAAATCTCAGCAAATTTTATTACTTGTTTTGACAGGGACAAACAATTATTTGTGTTGTACTAAGAATTAGTTAAAAACAAGCACAGTTGAAGACAATTGCAAAAGCTCAAATTAATCAAGTTTAAAATTTAGTTTAAAATAAACAGAGCTGCAGTTAAGATCGTTAGAGTTAAAAGTAAAAAAAAATATGTGAATAATAAAGTGATCTTTGTGTAATTTTTCTTAAGACCTCATGGCTTTTCAGTTTGTTTGAGAATTTTTCCCGGTTTTTTTTTTTTTTTTGTAAAAAATTTAAATTTTAGAAACTTTTTAAAAAATTTTTTTTAGGTTGATTTACACGTCAAATACCCTTATCTCCAGTAATGGGGACATTAACTGTTAAATTTTTGTAAATTCTCTTTTGAAAATAACATTTTGTATCCCCAATACTGGGAAATAGAAGATAGGGGTGGTTAAAGAGTAAATTAACCTTAAAAAATTTAAAAAAAAATTAAAAAAATTGTTTTTAAAAATTTCGAGAAAAATCTTTAATCTTTAAAAAAAAATTTGTATTTAAAAAAAATATGTGGAACAGTAACCGAAAAAGTGTCCCGGAGTTATTTTAAAAACTGGTTCCTGAAAATTATTTATAGGTGAGAATTTGATTTACTTGTTTTTTTTTTTTTTGCTAAAGTAAATAAAGTTTTCATTTAAAAAAAAAAAAATTTAAGTAACACCTGCATTTACTTACAAAATTAAAGTTAATTTTTGACACTATTTTTGTGGACAAAATTTAAGCAAAAACTTTTTCAATAAACTGTTTTTATAAGTTGTAAATATGCTGCAGTTAATTTGTTTTTATTTTACCATTAAATTTTTAAACTGTAATCTTTCATCATCTTAATATTATTTTGTATATATAAAAAAAATTTTACCTAAGAACTTGTATAAAATACAAATTAAGAAGATTTTTTTTTATTCTTAAAAAATTTGATAGTAAAACATAATTTTATAATAAAAATTTTAAAAATATGAATTCAGTTTTTATGAGCATCAAAAAAAAATTCCAAGTTACCTAAGTTTGACTTTTATAAAATTTTACCTAAAAACTTGGTATAAAATTCAAGATTTTTTTTTATTCTTTAAAAATTTGATAGTAAATCATAATTTTATCGTATAATATAAATTTTAAAAATATGAATTTAATTAAAAAAAAAAATATATACAAAGTTACCTAAGTTTGTCTTTTAAAACACATCTCATAAATTTTTTATAATTTTATATGACAAGATACAAAAATTCTGTTAAAATAGGCTCTACCTAAATTTATTGTATAAATTATTAAAAAAACTTGTTAAAATTTACCAAGTTATTAGATAAATATATAAAAAAACTTGATAAAATTTGCCAATTTTTTACCTAATTTAAAACAAAATTTGTGAAGATAGCTTTACAGTGTGTAAATGTTTAAATGATATAATATAATTGTTAGAAATTACAAAGTTCAATTCATTTTCTCTGAGTGGAGTTTAAAAATGTTATGTTGTTTATTTTTTTTTAAATTTAAATTTAGTTTTGCATACAAATAAAATAAAATTACCTAAAAACTTGTGTAAAATACAAATTCAAAAGAATTTTTTTATATTCTTTAAAAATTTCATAGTAAAACATAATTTTATCGCATAATAAAAATTTTTAAAATATGAATTCAGTTTCTATGATCTTCAAAAAAAAAATACCAAGTTACCTAAGTTAGACTTTTATAACCCAGCTCAAAAAAAAATTTATAATCTTATATGCCAAGATACAAAATGACAAAATAGGCTGTACCTAAATTTATTGTATAAATTATGAAAAAATTTGTTAAAATTTACCAAGTTATTAGATAAAAATATAAAAAACTAGATAAAATTTGCCAAGTTTTTACCTAATTTGAAACAAAATTTGTGTAGATCATTTTTAGCAATATTTTTTGGCAAATAATAAAATGTTAAAAAATGAGTGGAGTTTTAAAATGCTATGTTGTTTCTTTTTTTATAATTTAAATTAACATTTTTGTATAAAATACTAAGGTTGGGCACGCACTGGCTAAATTTAAACTAAACTAATTCACCTGTCATGCGTACAGCTTTCAAAAATTTAAGCTGAAATGTGTCAAATCCCATCTTAACATTATATTTAGTCCACTATTCAGAATTTTAAAAATTTCCAACTTTTTTCACAAAAATTTATGCAAAACACAATTAAAAAATTATTTGAGATACAAAAATATATAGAAATTAATTCTCTTTTATTTTTAGTTTTCAAAAACTCTTAAGAAAAAATTAATTTTGGTTTCTAAATAATTTAGTGCAACAAACTTGTACACTCACAATATTATTTCATTAAAAATAATCTAAAATACATATTAATGAATCGAAAATACAATCAAAAAGAGAACTACTGATTTTTCATAATATTCAGCCCATTTTGTGGTTTATTTTCAATCACAGTTTAATAATCGAAAAAAGTATTTAAAGCAATCGAAAGTCTTTTAAAATAACCATCAATTTTTAACTGACAAAACGTAAAAAAAAAAACGATTTTTGTGGTTTTTTTTTCAAATTTAAAGTTTTTTTTATTTGTATGTAATTTTACAAAACACAACACACACACACAGATGTATATATTTTTATTTTCTATGTGTGTATGTATATTTGAAAAATTTATTGTAATTTTGATTAAAATAATTTTGTATATAAACAAATTATTTTGGTAAAAAAAAAAAAAATAGGAATTATATGAATTTTTATTTTTAGAAATAGAAAACAGAAAATTTTACATTTAACAGAAAATATTAACTCCTACTGAATGTCTGTAAATTTTTATAGTTTGTTTTTTTAATGACTGATTTAAATAGTTAAAAAATATATTTCTATGAATTTCAATCGATTTTTTCAATCAAAAACAAACTCTACGTGTTACTTTTTAAATAAACTACAGTCGGTAAGGGAAAATATATTGTGAGTGTACACTTATAGCAAAAATATATTAGTTGAGTTTGAATTTAGCCGGTTCCTAAGATTCCGTTTAATTTTGAAAAATTTTGTCGTACAATTTTTACAGCTTTTACATAAAATGTCGAGGAGTTTAAAAAATATTAATTGTAATTTTAAAACTTAATTTGAAATTTAACAATACTGACTTTAATTCAAAATTTTAATTAAAAATAAAATTTAAAATTTATTTAATATAATTTTTATAAGAGTTTCTAAACTGTAAATATTATTTTAAAATTCCAAAACATCTATTGAAATTTATAAAAAAACAAGTAAGAGCGGCTAAATTCGGCTATGCCGAATCTTATATACCCTTCACCATGGTTGGGAAAAAACTGAAGTTTATATATGGACATATATGGAATGGACAGATTTATATACGGACGCCTTTAAGAGGAAATTAACTATTTAGTTTG
Source organism: Eustalomyia histrio (assembly GCA_949748255.1). Taxonomy (NCBI): domain Eukaryota; kingdom Metazoa; phylum Arthropoda; class Insecta; order Diptera; family Anthomyiidae; genus Eustalomyia; species Eustalomyia histrio. Next base: position 111,021,778 of record OX456527.1, on the reverse strand, counting down.
GTGATAAAACTTGGACTCGGGAAGATTTATGGTTCCAGAAAATAGGTATTTCAAAAAAATTTATGATTTGGGCAGAACTTTTCTGTATCTGAACCGATATTTCAGAGTTTTTTCAGCAAATATGTTATACTAAAGATTTTCGATCTTTTGCTATATAAGACGTATCCATAGGTCATAATACAGCTCTAGAATAGTGTTTGTTGTTTGTGTATAAAAGGTGAAGAAGTGAAAGAAAAGAATTTCAACAAATCGTTAAAAGAAATCACTAGAACTGCATGTGTTTTATTTCTACAAAAACGTTTGATTTAGCTGGCAAATTTGCATTTGGGATTTTATTTCGCTTTTTTATTAAAAATATTTTTAATTTATTTAGGTTAATTTTAAAAATTTGAAGGAAAATAGTTTATAAATTTATTTTTTTATAAATTATTATAAGTTATGACCTAAAATAGTTGCACTCAAAGGAAAATTATGTATAAAATTTTCTTAATATATGAGAAATAAAATGGTTTAAAAATCTTTTTATAAATTCTTTTAAATCGAAGCAAAAAATAGAAATAAAACCGTTTGTAGTTTGTTTGTATCAGAGGGTTTTTATAAAAATTTTGATGTTTTTAGCCTATTTATGGATTATTTAATTATTAATATAAATTTTTTTTTAATTAATTATTAAATGTTAAAAAAAAACAAAACATAAACAAAAAAAAACTTAAGAAAACAAAAAAAAGTGAATTGACCGGGATTCGAACCCGCGACCCTTCCACCTGCGGTGAAGGGTATAAAAACGTTTGTATTTTGTTTGTATCAGAGGGTTTTTATAAAAATTTTGATGTTTTTAGCCTATTTATGGATTATTTAATTATTAATATAAAATTTTATATAAATTAATTATTAAATGTTAAAAAAAAACCAAATATAAACAAAAAAAAAGTCTTAAGAAAATAATAAAAAAAAGTACAAAAAAAGTGAATTGACCGGGATTCGAACCCGTGGCCTTAGAGAAAAAAAAGTATTTGTGACATAGCGTCTAGACAACTGAGCTATTGAATCTCACACAAAATCATCGTCAATAGAGGTACATATACAAAAGTCTTCGTTCTTTCATTATTTGTTTGTTTATTTTTTATTTAAATGACAAATCTTTGTATGTGTGTTATTTGTGTATAAAAGGTGGAGATGAAAGAAAAGATTTTAACACATGGATGTGTTTGTTATGCGTAAAATTCTACATACATATTAAACAAAGGGATTTTACAATCAAGTCCTCATCATGTCTGGGTTCTTCGGAAAACCCATTTCAACACACAGACGGACAGACGGACATCGTTAAATCAACTTCGCTCTTCATAAGGACCCAGAATATATATACTTTATAGGGTCTAAGATCAATATTGTAGAAATTACAAACGGAATGACAAACTTATATATACCCTTCCACCTGTGGTGAAGGGTATAAAAACATTTGATTTCATGTGCTAATTTTGAATTTAAAATAATATTTTTAATTTTCTTATGATTTTTAAATTACAATTAAAAATTTTTAAATTTCCCTTAAAAAAAAATTTAAAAAAACTAAAAATTTAATATAATTTTTTGTTAAGAATTTTCAAATATTATTTTAATATTTTAAAACATCTATTGAAATTTATAAAAAAAAAAATATTTAATTTCATGAGCTAATTTTAAATTTAAAATAATATTTTTAATTTTCTTATGATTTTTTAATTGCAATTAATAATTTTTAAATTTCATTTAAAATGTTTATTTAGTTTTGGTTAAGTTTTTTTTAATAACAATTATTACATTTAACTTTTAAATTGAACCTTTAAAATTTTAATTAAAATTTTCCGATTTTTTGCAGATTCAAAAATTTTACAATTTTTTTTTTGTGCTACAAAGTAAATTTTTATATTTTTATTTGTCATTGTGTTTAAATTTTCAACAAAAATTTCAAAAAAACGTGAACAAAAAATTTTGTAATTTTATATAAATTTCCAAATATAATTTTATTTTTAAATAAAACCATTAAAATTATATGCAAATTTTATGATTTATGTGAAAAAAAAGAATTATTTACTTTCATTTACATAGAAATCTACATATATTTTGTAACATAAATATTTTTTGTAACATAAATATATTTTGTTAGAAAATCTTACAAATGATTTGCATTTAAATCGTCTTTGCAACAAATATATTATATATTTTATATTAAATCACGCACACACACATACTTACACACACACATACTTAAAAACTCACTCACTGAAAAGAGAATAGTTTAAGGAAGACACCAAATACTTTTAGAAAATCATGCTGCATTTAAAGTAGACAAAAAAAAAACGACCGCATTTTTCTTCAGTTTATATTATTGTGGTAAAAGAAAAATACAGTAGTTCAAAAACTGTAAAAATTATAAAAAAAAATAATTTTTGCAAGGTTCAAAATTTATGAAAATTTGATTTTCTTTAAAGTTTCAGTCAAAATTTGAATTTCGGGTGAACTGTGGAATATTTTTTTTTTAATTTTTGGTAGCTCTATCGTCCTCACTGTGTTTAACTGAATCCATTATCAGATCCCCGTAATTTTGGAAAATGTTGGAAATTGTTGTACAGTGCAATCATAACACTTAAATGGATTAAAATAAAAATGTACTACTAGTTTCAAAACTATTTTTTTTTTATTTTAAAACTACCCACGTAAAAATCGAAATATATATGAACATACATGATCATACATGGGCTTGTATATGATCATACATGGGCATACATGGTCATATACGCCCATACATTATCTCATATATGACCATATATCTTCGGATCCGAAATTTGAGGGTATATGGTGATATATGTGCATATATTATCATACATGCTCATATATTATTCATGTATGCTCGTATATGATCATATACGTCCATATACCCTCAAATTTCAGATCCGAAGATATATGATCATATATGAGATCATGTATGGTCATATATTGAACAATGTATGGACGTATATGACCATGTATGCCCATGTATGATCATATACAGGCCCATGAATGATCATGTATGCTCATATATATTTCGATTTTTACATGGGTAGTTAAATAAAATTGTATTAAATTATATATGATTTGATCAAATTATATATAAATTCATCAAATTAGATGAACCAATATTTCGTATTAAATTATATCTGATTAGATTGCATAAGATACCATGTGGCTCAGAAATCAAAATAAAGGGTGGGGCAAAAACTATCATCTGATATTCTGTTGCTATAACTTTTGTTCAAAGTGAAAACTCATTTGATTTTTAACGGATTCTGTTTACTCGCACTTATAAAATTTGTTTTAATTTAAAAAAAATTATGTTCAACAAATTGCCGCCACCGGCCGCGTTGATGCTAATTTTGACTCTTTTGATCACATTTTGCATAAGTGTGCGCCGCATTTTTGGTGTTATGTTGTTAATTTCGCCTCGAATGTTGTTCTTGAACTACTTCAAGGTGCTGAGCTTGTTCGTGTACACCAATGAATTCAAATATTCCCAAAGGAAGAAGACCGGGGCAGTCAAATCGGGAAATCACCGAAACGCGAAATTACACACGCTGGAAAGGCCTCCTTAACAACATGTGTTGTGACAAGTGGACTTGTTGTGTTGGAACTTTATGTCCTTTAAAAGCACATCATCAACTTTCGGTAAAAAAATCAGTCATCATGGCGCTATAAAATTCGTCGTTGCTCATACGAGGGCGGATCAACAAGTCCGTGACTTTTTGAATGAAACACAGTTTTTTTTTTTGAAAAAAAAAACAATATTTTTCAACATAATCTCTTTTTAGCTCAATACACTTAGTCCAACGCTTCTGCAATCCCTTCCAAAAAATAGGATTTTTCGAGGTCCATAAAATAGGCATTTGTTTGATCAATAATTTCATCGTTAGAGCTAAATCTCTTTCCACCGAGCCATTTCTTTAGGTTTTGGAAATAGGAAATAGTCTCTGGGGACTACATCCGAAGAATATAGCGGATGAGGGGGCAATTCATGGAATTTTACCATTTAGACTACAAACGTGTTCACCCGTGCATTATCTTGATGAAAAATAACTTTTTTCTTGGCCATATGGGGTCGTTTTTTAAATTCTCGTTAAATCGGTCCAATAAGTTGGCATAATATTCGCCGTTTATTGTGATCGATGTGGATTATCGCACGTGCATCCCAAAAAAAAAACTGTTGCCTTCACCTTATTGGCCGACAAACTTACCTTGGCCTTCTTCGGAACCAGTTCACCCGGAAAAACCCATTGTTTAGACTGCTGCTTAGTCTCCGGAGTGTTGTAATGGATCCATGTTTTATCCACAGTTACAAAACGCCACAAAAACTCATTCGAATTGCGGTTAAACAACTCCAAACAACCCTTTGATGTAGTCACACGATTACGTTTATGGTCAATTGAGAGCAACCGCGGCACCCATCTTGCAGACAGCTTTCTTAAATCCAACTGATCATTTAAAATCGAAACCACTGAGCCATATGAAATGCCTATGGCATCAACAATCTCACGCACATTTACCAAGGACTCTATAAACTAGGATGAACAAACTGACAAATTTTTAGCCACCCATGATGCCATGATGACAAATGGTGCGACTACAAAAAATTCTTAGTCGAGACCACGAAATTCTTAGCCGATTTACAGAAAAAGTTAGCCTCTAGCAAGGGTTGCAGCGCAAGTACAGTGATTTTGAGGTGAATGTATACATGTTTGAATTGGTACAACCATTGCTGAAGGCTAAGATTTTCTGTAAATCGGCTAAGAATTTCGTGGTCTCGACTAAGAATTTTTTTGTAGTCGCACCATTTGGCATCATGGCATCATGGGTGGCTAAAAATTTGTTAGTTTATTCATCCTGGTTTATAGGGTCCTTGCTTTTACTTTTCGATCGGCCAACACCATATCGTGGACCTCAATTTACTGTCCAGAACGTTCAGCGTCCCAAGAAGAACACAATTTTTAAATCTGGCAACATTCGAAGTGTCATTGTTTGACATTTGAACAATTGTTATTGTTTGCTAGTAGAAGGTATGAGGTTAGTAAAAATGGAGCGCTACACGAATGAACAACACATTCTCATTGTGAAATTGTTTTACCAAAATGGTGAAAGTTTTGCGGCTACAGTTCGCAAATTGCGATCAATTTGGGATCACAATAATGCTCCAAAAGAGTCAACTGTAAAGAGATTAATGGATATATTTGCCGAAACTGGGTCTGTTAGTGATGTAAAGACAACAACGCGCCATCGACCAGGTCGATCGACCGAAAATGTCGCAGCTGTACGTGATGATGTCGCTCAAACTCCATCCACCTCAATTCGACACCGAGCTCAGCAAATTGGTGTCTCCAAATCCACTTTGCAGCGAATTTTGACGAAAGATTTGCATCTTCATGCATACAAAGTTCAATTGACTCAGGAACTGAAGCCAGCTGACCATGGACAGCAAAGGGAGTTCGTTAATTGGGTATTGGAGAGACAACATGAAAATGCTGATTTTGCCGATAAAATCATCTTCAGTGACGAGGCCCATTTTCATCTTGATGGCTTCGTCAATAGGCAGAATTGTCGCATTTGGGGTGAGGAAAATCCTCGAGTGATTCACGAGAAGCAAATGCATCCTCAACGTGTCACTGTGTGGTGTGGTTTTTGGGCTGGAGGAATCATTGGACCTTTTTTTTATGATAATGAGGCAGGTCAAGCGCAAACAGTCAATGGTGTTCGGTATCGTGAAATGATAACCAGTTTTTCCTTGCCTAGAATTGAAGAAATGAATGTGGAGGGGATGTGGTTCCAACAAGACGGCGCCACATGTCATACAGCCAGAGAAACAATTCAATTGCTGCATCAGTCATTTCCCGGTCGTGTTATTTCGCGTTTTGGAGATCAGAATTGGCCGCCTAGATCGTGCGATTTAACACCATTATATTTTTCTCTTTGGGGTTTTTTGAAGTCGATGGTTTACGCGAATAAGCCGACGACGACTCAAGCCTTAAAAGAGGAAATTGGACGATGCATTAATGAAATACCGCAGCATTCATGCAAAACGGTCATTGAAAATTTCATTAAAAGATCGCGTGCATGCCAGCAAAGCCGCGGCGGCCATCTGCACGATATATTGTTCCATACATAACCTCATTCTGTCTACTTTACGATATAATAAAGTTTCACGATTTTTTTTTAAATATCTGTGTTTTATTTAAAATTTAAAAATTGCGTTCTTCTTGGGACACCCTTTACTTTTGCGACCACAACGAAAGTCAGTAAACCACTTTTTTTACCATTGAAATCGATGGTGCAAAGTCCCCATAGTATTTATCTAGCTTTTCCTTGGTTTGATTGAGGGTTTTTTTCGCAAAAATAATGTTTAATGAGCAATCGAAATTCACTTTTTTTCCATTTTTAAAAAAATCCACGAGGTTGTATGTTTTGAACAGCTGTTTAACGCAAAGTAAATGGCGGAACTTGCTCAAAATTTGATAGTAGTTTATTAACAGGTGGTACTTGATGGGAGCAGTGTTGAATTTCTTTAACTACGAGGGAAGTTTGAAAAGTCACGGACTTATTGATCCGTCCTCGTAATAGCGGTACCATCGGTTTTTTTCGAAAAAATAAAATACAATCACCTCTTTGGACCTAACTGTTCACCACAAGGTGACTGTCAAAGGGTGTTATGGTGCTTCATGAATTATGCGTGGATTTTCCGTACTCCAGACGCGATAATTTTGTTTCGTTGTGCACGCCTTCTTGAGGCGCATAGATTTTCATTGTTATTCCCCATAAATTTCTCATATGTCTATTTTACGAATGTCAAAATAAAACTGACATATGATATCAATTGTAAAAATGGCAGCACTTTCCAATAGGCTGATACTTATTGCCTCGTCTAGAAAAAATCGCGAATTAAATTTTTTTTCGATAGATTACCTTGAAACGCTTTAATGCGCTAGATCGCATTGAAAAAAGTAAAAGCGTCAAAATGCCTGGATTATGTCAACAGTCTACAAAAAATATAAATTAATATTTTCTCAAATGCATTTGATTACTACTATTTTGCATATTTCAATCCACCGTTTATCATTTAGATACAATAATACAAGGACAAACAACCACAAAATGAATGATACCCAAGTCTTTTTTTTTTTGCTCTTTATGATAAATATGCAAATTAGGACAAGGAGCATGAGGAAAAATAAAAATGAAATAGTTTGCATAACATCAAAATACGGGTGTATGTATCTTATGATGCTAAAGGAGAAAGTATGCAAATAGTGATCTCTGGGATTACAAACATTTTTTTGTTTTTTTTTTTTTTTGTAAAATATATATTTTTCTCCAACTGATTCTATATATATTTGCTACAATTTTAAGTGGCAATACTTTTCTTACAAAATGTTTAAAATGGCATAATAATGTGGCATTGATTGAAGTATTTTCTTACATTTTTGTTTCTTCTATTTATTTTGTCTGTCCTTATAAAACCCATATAACATGTAATAAATTTGTTGGTTTATCTACTAAACAAAAAATGATTAAAATTGAAAAAAAATATAAATTCTTTGCAACATTTTTAAAAATTTTTGGGTTTTTTTTTAGTCAGCACCTAATAATATGATGCCTAAAAATTCATATTACAGTTTATGTTTTAAGTTTATATTCTTTTTTTTTGTGTAGTAACATCCGTTATAAAGTTTAGTTTCATTAAAAAAATATTCGTCTGAAATTGTGTTAAATAAGTATTTAAATTTCATTAAAAATTATATATTTTATGCCAACCTAAGCTAAAAAATTATTTTTTTTTTGTTGTCTTTAGGAATTTATTTTGTTTGTGAGTTGAAATTTAAAAAAAAAATTCCCACAAAAATTTAAGTTAAGGCAAATTGGGATTAAATAATATTAATCATACGTCACATATGACAATAAGAGTGAATATTTAATATTAAATAAACCCTTACCATAATCATACATAACATACACTCACCAAAAAAATGTACAGGTTGGTTGAAAAGTTCATGCGCTCACCAAGAGATGGCACTGCTAGCTCCAAACTATTTTTTTCTCAAGTTCGTATAACTGTCCTGAGAACACATGCAAAGTTGCAAGTCATTCTGTCAATTCTTTCTTTGTTTACAAGCCATTTGAAGTTGACGTGTCATTGATTTTTTTTACTATGGAAAAAATTGAATATCGTGCAGTCATTAGATTCTTTGTTCTGAAGGGTTTAAAAGCAAAGGAAATTTATGAACAATTGTTAGAAGTGTATAAGGAGCCCTCACCTTCAAAACGCACCGTTGAATTTTGGGCTGGTGAATTTAAACGTGGTCGTACCAGCCTTAAAGACGATCCACGCGAAGGACGACCAAAAACTGCAACCACAGCAGAAATCATTGAGCAGGTACATAATATGGTTAGTGAAGATCCAAGTTTGACTAAGCGTGAAATTGCTAATGCCATAGGCATCTCAGACGAACGAGTAATCCATATTTTACATGAAGAATTACGTATGAAAAAACTGTTTGGGAAGTTAGTGCCGCACACATTAACAATTCAACAAAAACTGGACCGAAAACAAATTTCTCAGCGTAATTTGGTGCGTTTTAAGCCGAATAAAACTGACTTCTTGCGTCGTTTTATAACTATGGATGAGACTTGGATCTACCACCATGATCCTAAAATGAAACAAGAACGTTTACAGTGGACTGAAGCTGGTTGTTCAGCTCAAAAGCAGGTGAAGTCACAACGATCAGCAAAGAAGGTTATGGCATCAGTTTTTTGGGATGCAAAAGGAATTTTGTTGATTGGTTATCTTCAGAAAGGTAAAACAATCAACTCTGAATATTATTGCATTCTTCTGGATCAGCTGGATGAAAAAATTCGTGAGAAAAGACCTAGTTTAAAGAAGAAAAAATCATTTTTCATCAAGACAATGCACCTGCTCACAAAAGTGTTTTGACGATGGCTAAATTCAAAGAATTAAAGTACGAATTGCTTGAACATCCACCGTATTCACCAGATTTGGCTCCCAGTGACTACTATCTCTTCAGCAATCTCAAACAATTCCTTCGTGGAAAGCATTTTTCGTCGAATGAAGAGGCCATAGCAGCCGTAGACGGTTATTTTGCAGAGCTTCCGGAAAACCATTATAAGGATGGGATAAAATTATTGGAAGATCATTGGAACAAGTGTATTGAGCTTCTAGGAGATTATATTGAATAAAAAAATATATTTCGTAACAAAAACAGTATTCTTTCATTTCGAGCGCAGGAACTTTTCAATCAACCTGTATGTAATGGCAACTGAAAATTTTGCTGTTACTACGGGAAAATTTGCTAATTTGAGCCCAGCGGTATTTTTTGCTAATCTTAGCAACACATGTCTGCTGACGTGTAGTACAATGAAATTTGTAGAAAAATTAGCTGCCGCTACTAAATTTTAGTAAATTTTTTATAAAGTGAAATTTAAAATCTGTTTGTTAAAATCAGCAAAATAAATTTACTAAATATTATTAATATTATTACAAAATTTCAAATTTATTTTTTTTTAATCGAGCATTAAAATTATTTTATTTTTTTTTCAAAAAATATTTTAGACAAATTTAAAAAAAAAATCAAAGGCTTAAAAACATAAACGAATTTATAGTTTTGTTTGAATTTGGTAGTTTCTGTTTTGAAAAATATTTTAGTCAATTATTTTTTAATTTAAGGTCAAATTTTAAGTGCTTTTAGGGCTGATTTTTAGAACTAAAAAAACTTTTTAGTGCTTTTCTAAGTGGATGTCTTATTTTCAGACATGACTCGATATATTCACTTCCGATTCCTTTTTTATAATCAATGTAACATTTTAAGGCAATTTAAGTTTGTAGGTGTAAGTTTTAATTAGAAATAACATTTCCTTCAATATCCACTTTTTTAAATTAGTAAATTCTATTGCTACTTTTAGCAAATCGGTTTTCAAAAAATTGTAAAATGATTTTTGAAATTAGCAACAAAAATTTGTAAATATTCTGTAAAAATTCGGTAATTTGCAAAATGTAATTAGCAAAAAGATTTGCTAAATAATATTTTTTTTACTTAAAATCAGTACAAAAATTGTAAAGTAGGATTGAAAACCATTTACAAATTATTCCAATAACTTTTTTTTGAGTGTAGCCTTGTACATGATCATACATGGCCAAACAAGTCCATGCATGGTTCAATATGTGACCACACATTGTGTCATATATGACCATATATCTTCGGATCCGAAATTAGAGGGTATATGGCCGTATCACATATGAGCATATATGAGGATATATGATCATATATAATCATACACGACCATATAACCTCAAACTTCGGATCCGAAGATATATGGTCATATATGAAATCATGTATAGTCATATATTGAATTGTTCATTGGCTTATATGACCATGTAAGCCCATTTATGATCGTATACAAGCCCATGTATGATCATGTATGTTCATACATAAGCTTGTATATGATCATATATGAGTATGCAAGATCATATACGTACATGCATACTACAACATATGATCGTACATGATCTCATATATTTCCATATATCATCGGATCTGAAGATACGATTAACGATGTAGTTGGGTTGAGTAGTCTGTATCTCCAGCACCGCGACCAAGTAGATCTATTGTGCACTCTCTAGTATTTTCCTCAGTTGTTTTCCAGTGGAGCCTTGAGTAGCAGTACAATGTTCTACACTTCCAGCTAATTGTATTGTTCCTCCATAATATCAGGTCTGCCAAATGTGATAAATCGTAGGTATGCAAAGGCAGGACATTTAGCCATTACATGCTCCATGGTATCCTCATCTTCCATACAAAATCTGCGTGTCATATCTCGATTATGTCCCATTTTATTTAGGATGTAATTACACGGATAGTGTTCTGTGAGTGAAGTCTTAGATTTGGTTTGTTCATCTGAAGGGCTTCTCTGCTCCCATTTTCATCGTGTGATAAGAATTTCTTTGAATGTTTCAGTGGTTTCTGTTTGTTTCAATATTCAATGGATTTCGTCCTGATCAGATTCTATATCATATTTGTTATATCCTTTTTTGTGAAACCAAATTGAGGACACGGACCTATAAATGTCAGTTCCGCACCTAGTCTCGCTTGTTCATCAGCATTTTCATTGCCTTCATGCCCACTGTGACCGGGTACCCAAATAAGTGTTACCTTATTATTGGTCGCCAGTTGGTTGAGGGCTTTATGGCACTCTAGCACTGATCTATGGTGATAGATGGAGTTTTTCAGGGCCTTTATTACAGCCTGGCAGTCCGACATTAAGTTTATCCTTGTTTTCACAAGATTCCTCTCCAGAAGTTCGGTCATTGCTGTTGCTGGATCTGTCGGTATATTTTCATATATGCTCTCATATAATTCATGTATGCTTATAAAGGGTGTCCCAAGAAGAACGCAATTTTAAAATCTGGCAACATTCGAAGTGTCATTGTTTGACATTTGAACAATTATTATTGTTTGCTAGTAGAAGGTACGAGGTTAGTAAAAATGGAGCGCTACACGAATGAACAACGCATTCTCATTGTGAAATTGTTTTACCAAAATGGTGAAAGTTTTGCGGCTACAGTTCGCAAATTGCCATCAATTTGGGGTCACAATAATGCTCCAAAAGAGTCAACTGTAAAGAGCTTAATGGATAAATTTGCCGAAACTGGGTCTGTTAGTGATGTAAAGACAACAACGCGCCATCGACCAGGTCGATCGACCGAAAATGTAGCAGCTGTACGTGATGATGTCGCTCAAAATCCATCCACCTCAATTCGACACCGAGCTCAGCAAATTGGTGTCTCCAAATCCACTTTGCAGCGAATTTTGACGAAAGATTTGCATCTTCATGCATACAAAGTTCAATTGACTCAGGAACTGATGCCAGCTGAAGGGAGTTCGTTAATTGGGTATTGGAGAGACAACATGAAAATGCTGATTTTGCCGATAAAATCATCTTCAGTGACGAGGCCTATTTTCATCTTGATGGCTTCGTCAATAGGCAGAATTGTCGCATTTGGGGTGAGGAAAATCCTCGAGTGATTCACGAGAAGCAAATGCATCCTCAACGTGTCACTGTGTGGTGTGGTTTTTGGGCTGGAGGAATCATTGGACCTTTTTTTTATGAAAATGAGGCAGGTCAAGCGCAAACAGTCAATGGTGTTCGGTATCGTGAAATGATAACCAGTTTTTTCTTGCCTAGAATTGAAGAAATGAATGTGGAGGGCATGTGGTTCCAACAAGACGGCGCCACATGTCATACAGCCAGAGAAACAATTCAATTGCTGCATCAGTCATTTCCCGGTCGTGTTATTTCGCGTTTTGGAGATCAGAATTGGCCGCCTAGATCGTGCGATTTAACACCATTAGATTTTTTTCTTTGGGGTTTTTTGAAGTCGATGGTTTACGCGAATAAGCCGACGACGACTCAAGCCTTAAAAGAGGAAATTGGACGATGCATTAATGAAATACCGCAGCATTCATGCAAAACGGTCATTGAAAATTTCATTAAAAGATCGCGTGCATGCCAGCAAAGCCGCGGCGGCCATCTGCACGATATATTGTTCCATACATAACCTCATTCTGTCTACTTTACGATATAATAAAGTTTCACGATTTTTTTTTAAATATCTGTGTTTTATTTAAAATTTAAAAATTGCGTTCTTCTTGGGACGCCCTTTATATCCTCAAATTTCGAATACGATGGTGTATGCAAATATATAAGATCATGTATGGTCATATACTGAACTATGCATGAACATATATGATAATGTACACCCATGTATGATCATGCATGTTCTTTATATCTTTAGTAAATTTTATATATTTGCTAATAAAATTGAATAAAAATATTCTTTAATTGATTTTCTTCTGAAATTATTGTGAAAAATAAATAAATCATAATTAAAATCAATCATACGCCTCATATGTCATTACCAGACAAATAAATATAATTCCAGACACATACAACAATTTTTGTTCGACACAATTTATAAACTCAATAAACATTTCTAATAATTTTTTTTTTTCTTCTTCTTATTACAGATATTTTCCAAATAATATTTCTTTCATTTATCATTCGCTACCAACAACAACGTTGTGAATCAGCCACTACATCGCAGTCACGTGATTATATGTTCGAAAAGAAAATATAAAATAAGAAATCCTTAAAATCAGTATTATTCTGAAGGATTTCAAATTTTTTATTTTCATACCACATATACATTTTATATTTCATGTGATGTGACGTAGTGGAACATTCCTGACGTTTCCAAAGTCATCTATATATATATTATAACTTCATTAATTTGGAAAATTAGAAATAAATGAAAATTGTTTGATATGAAATATGTTACAACAAATTATTGATGAAAAGTTTGCGAAGGAAAAGCAGGTGATATTTGTTATTGAATTTTGGAATATTTATATATATGGAGTAAAACTATTTTTGTGCATATCACATAAAACTTATTTGGAAAGTGTTAATATAAAAAATTTTATGTTGAAATAGTAAATCAAGTGGAAAATTAAAAAAAAAAAAAAGTGAACAGGTATGTAAGTTATTTACGAAAAGCATTTTATGTAGGAAAAATTTCTTAGACAAACATTTTAAAGGTAAAAGTGTTTGCAATAATTCTATTTCTATTAAAATCAAATTTGTCAAATCTTTCAGAACTAAAGAAAACGAAGACGATGATGAGGACGTTGTGCTTCTTTTTAAAGGAAGCTTTTCTTCTAACGAATAGTGATATTATGGGATCTGCGCCTGTGAGGACCACTCTGGAGGAGTTTGATTTCCCTAAACTGAATGGAGCTACTAGTAAAATTTAAAAGAAGGTGAAATTCTTTCATGTCTTTCTAAACAGTAAACATTTCTGAAAAAAGAAGGCATAGAAAGTATTGTAAGGCTTTTGAGAGGAAAAGTGGTATACAGCAGTACAAACTCAACTGGATGCATACGCTAATCCTAAGACCGATAATAAAGTATGAAATCCCAGTATGGTGAAAAGCGATAAACACAAAATCATATTTTAAATTTTGCTAAGGCGCAGCGACTGGCTAGCCTGAGCATTATAGGGAGCGCCAATTCTTTATCCTTTGCGGCTCAAGAAGTAATGCTCGGCATTCCTCTAGTTGATATACAGGTTGGTTGAAAAGTTCCAGCGCTCACCAAGAGATGGCACTGCTAGCTCCAAACTTTTTTTTTCTCAAGTTGGTATAACTGTGCTGAGAACACATGCAAAGTTGCAAGTCATTCTGGCAATTCTTTCTTTGTTTACAAGCCATTTGAAGTTGACGTGTCATTGATTTTTTTAATATGGAAAAAATTGAATATCGTGCAGTCATTAAATTCTTTGTTTTGAAGGGTTTAAAAGCAAAGGAAATTTATGAACAATTGTTAGAAGTATATAAGGAGTCCTCACCTTCAAAAGCACCGTTGAATTTTCGGCTGGTGCATTTAAACGTGGTCGTACCAGCCTTAAAGACGATCCACGCGAAGGACGACCAAAAACTGCAACCACAGCAGAAATCATTGAGCAGGTACATAATAAGGTTAGTGAAGATCCAAGTTTGACTAAGCTTGAAATTGCTAATGCCATAGGCATCTCAGACGAACGAGTACTCCATATTTTACATGAAGAATTACGTATGGAAAAACTGTTTGGAATGTTAGTGCCGCACACATTAACCATTCAACAAAAACTGGATCGAAAACAAATTTCTCAGCGGAATTTGGAGCGTTTTAAGCCGAATAAAACCAACTTCTTGCGTCGTTTTATAACTATGGATGAGACTTGGATCTACCACCATGATCCTAAATTGAAACAAGAACGTTTACAGTGGACTGAAGCTGGTTGTTCAGCTCCAAAGTAGGTGAAGTCACAACGATCAGCAAAGAAGGTTATAGCATCAGTTTTTTGGGATGCAAAAGGAATTTTGTTGATTGATTATCTTCAGAAAGGTAAAACAATCTACTCTGAATATTATTGCAGCCTTTTGGATCAGCTGGATGAAAAAATTCGTGAGAAAAGACCTGGTTTAAAGAAGAAAAAAATCATTTTTCATCAAGACAATGCACCTGCTCACAAAAGTACGAATTGCTTGAACATCCACCGTATTCACCAGATTTGGCTCCCAGTGAGTACTATCTCTTCAGAAATCTCAAACAATTCTTTCGTGAAAAGCATTTTTCGTCCAATGAAGAGGCCATAGCAGCCGTAGACGGTTATTTTGCAGAGCTTCCGGAAAACCATTATAAGGATGGGATAAAATTATTGGAAGATCATTGGAACAAGTGTATTGAGCTTCTAGGAGATTATATTGAATAAAAAAAAATATTTCGTAACAAAAACAGTATTCTTTCATTTCGAACGCAGGAACTTTTCAACCAACCTGTATATGTAGCTCATCAGGAGCAGACTGGTAGTCAAGACTATGATATACTGGTCCAATAACGGCATCAAAAATATTTTGTTCTTAAGAATTGAAAAAGAATGACTTTTTAAAAAGAGGAACCAAAATTTGTTGCTGATGTTGTTGGGCATTTAAAACATAGTCCAGGCTACGCGCCTATGTATTGAAAAAGAATGACTTTTTAAAAAGAGGAACCAAAATTTGTTGCTGATGTTGTTGGGCCTTTAAATCATAATCCTGGCTACGCGCCTAGTTAGCATCGAAATCGCAGAGAAAAATCTATTGGATGCATAATATCATTCTGCGTAAAGTCACCGGCACATAACTCTACATACATAGCGCCAACATTTCTAAGAACTGAGAAGACTGGACCATAAACGCTGTTATTCGAAGGGATAAGGTCTTGTTTATCACGGAAGGTTTGATAATGCAGATGGGTGCACGATTGGGTGGTTTATTTGGAGGAACTGGACACCCGGGTTTACATGCGACTTTTGAGCAAGCGCCTTCCAGGCAGGATCTATGTATGTACTCAATAGGCTTACAAGGCTGTTAAAAAAACGGAATATGAATCTAAAAACTTTTACTATCTTCGTGGACAGTCTTAAATTCCTAAGAAAAATCCGTCAGAAAGCGGTGAGAGTGGCGTGGATCCTGGAATACATTGGGTTCATGAGAAACGTGTCAGCTGATGAACGTATCAGCAATATCTCAGAGTTATTTGGGGATTTGCCACAAACGGATGTCTTGGTCTCTTTGGTGGAAGTGTACAGCAAATAATAAATTCATATTCTCATATCACTAAAATCGGTAGGAGACATCGTGGTTATTCCTTTCGAGGTGACTTTTTTTTTGTTATTAAAACCGATGCATTAGTCTAACAATTCGGATGTGATAACGGATTTTTTTGTATACATTTTTAAACCCATACCGTCCAGGACATTTTGTTTCCAATTTGAAGCAGAATTTCAGTGGAGGAAATTGATGCGATGACACCAATACCGTCCAGATGACCCCAATACCGTTCAGGACATTTTGTTTCCAATTTGAAGCTGAATTTCAGTGGAGGAGGTTGATGCGATGACCCCAATTTAAATCTGGTTGGGACCGCCATTGTTCTCTCCCGAGTAGGAGTAATTTGATGTAGAATTTTGGTGGAGGAGGTTGATGGGATGTCTGAAATTTAAATCCGGTAGGGTGGGCATTGTTTCCTTCAGAGGGAAAGTAAAGGGGAGAAGGTGCTTAAACATTTTTTAAGTCCCAATACCGTCCAGAGGACCCCAACACCGTTCAGGACATTTTCTTCCACTTTGATGCAGAATTTCGGTGGAGGAGGTTGATGCGATGACCCTAATTTAAATCTCGTTGGGGCCGCCATTGTTCCCTCCCGAGTGGGAGAAATTTGATGTAGAATTTTGGTGAAGGAGGTTGATGGGATGTCCGAAATATAAATCGGGTAGGTTTGGCATTGTTTCCTTTGGAGGGAAAGTAAAGGCGAGATACTGGTTAAACATTTTTTAAGTCCCCAATACCGTCCAGATGACCCCAACACCGTTCAGGACATTTTTTTCCACTTTGATGCAGAATTTCGGTGGAGGAGGTTGATGCGATGACCCCAATTTAAATCTGGTTGGGACCGCCATTGTTCCCTCCCGAGTGGGAGTAATTTGATGTAGAATTTTGGTGGAGGAGGTTGATGGGATATCCGAAATATAAATCGGGTAGAGTGGGCATTGTTTCCTTCAGAGGGAAAGTAAAGGGGAGAAGGTGGTTAAACATTTTTTAAGTCCCCAATACCGTCCAGATGACCCCAATACTGTTCAGAACATCTTTTTCACTTTGATACAGAATTTCGGTGGAGGAGGTAGATGCGATGACTCTTATTTAAATCTGGTTGGGGCGGCCATTGTTCCCTATTGAGGGGGAGTATTTTGATGTAGAATTTTGGTGGAGGAGGTTGATGGAATGTCCGAAATTTAAGTCCGATAGGGTGGGCATTGTTTCCTTCAGAGGGAAAGTAAAGGGGAGAAGGTGGTTAAATATTTTTTAAGTCCCCGATACCGTCCAGATGACGCCAATACCGTTCAGGACATTTTTTTCCACTTTGATGCAGAATTTCGGTGGAGGAGGTTGATGCGATGACCTCAATTTAAATCTGGTTGGTGCGGCCATTGTTCCCTCCCGAGGGAGAGTAATTTGATGTAGAATTTTGGTGGAAGAGGATGGGATGTCTGAAATTTAAATCGTTTTCTTCAGAGGGAAAGTAAAGGGGAGAAGGTGGTTAAACATTTTTAAGTCCTTACTCAGTCTCCACAATATGGACCTAGAACCGGGTTTGAAAATGTACGCAAACTAAAAATTTCAGGGAATCCGCGTGATGGCATATGGCATCACTGGCCGGGAATAGGTTAAACAAACACGGTTCGGCTTAAATAACCTTTAAATCCTTCCTATGACAAAACTACCTGTTTTGTTATTTGGCTCCAAATGGCATTAACTTTTAAGGTTGTTGTGGCCCATGTTACACATAAACGTATTTAAAAACAACCTTGAGTTGTCCTAAAATTAAAGTTCACTTAATATTTTATTTTTTATTTGTTGTACATTGTTGTTTTTTTATATTTATTTTGTTTCAGCCAAACAAAAGTCTCCCCACGGGAACATTGTATGTAAACATAGCACAATACTGGCATTTTTCCCCATCACTCAATTTAATGGAAAAACATACAGAAATATTACAAAAGTAAAACATACTTGAAAGTACAATAAGCTACTTTTAGCAAACACATACTTATTATAACGTAAGTTCTCTCCCGTGCCTTTGAATGGGAGTAGACAAGATGATTATGTGGACATTTTGTTGAAGTTTTCGTTGTTTTTTTTTTTTTTTTTTTGTTATAGTTGATAAATTATATTATGCCTAAAGATTTTGCTACTGACAGTATGTGGTGCTTGCTGAACAGTGGTTTTAAAATAAAAGTTTTGAAAAAATCTAGGAATTTAAAATCTTAAAAGTTTCGGACAAAAAATAAAGTTACAAAAGTTGAGCAGAAATGTTTGCTAAAAATCTTAACTGGCGTTTAAAGCTCTATTTATATTTTTTTCTTTCCAGCATATTCTAATTTTAAACTACTGTCTGTTGGATTTTGGAATTTTCAAATACATATAAAATATTTTTTTATTTTGTTGTGTCTACCACGTCTGTTCCATGTAATATTTCGTCTGTATGTTTTTATCTGTGGCCACATATAACAAACAATATGGATAACGATAATCATGTTAGTTGGTTACTAACTTCTTGGCAAACCACCACTATAAGATGCTAACATAATAATCATTATCCAAAGATAATCATAATGATGTTGTTTTTTTTTGGTTTTCTTCCTACCGCGTTTTTATTTACTTTTTGTTGGTTTCTTGAGTTAAGCAATTTATTGGAAGACCACCACAGCCCAATACTCATGGGAAATTATAACATGGTTAGTCAGTATGTTGGTCAGAGCTTTAAAGAATTAATTCCTTGTTTTTTTATTAAATTTCCTAATATTTAATTCACTTTTTTTAAATCAAAAAAAACAGGAAGAAATTCTTGTAAATAAATTCCAAGACCTAAAGCTAATGAATGTATGCCTTGATTAAAACATTAAGAATTAAAATTAGGAAATTCATTCATTAAGGAATTCATTCAAATCTAGTTTATTCAACTTTCAATAAATTAATTCCATAAGGAATTAATTGCTCTTGAATTTATTTAATATTCACTTAATTCCCTGCAGAAATTATTGTAATTTTTGGCTTAATTCCCCGAAGGATTTAACAATATCGCTTAATTCCCTGAGTAGTTTCAAAAGAATTCAATAATTCATTCGATTTTCAATTCTGATTGGTTATGAAATGATTGATTGTCGGCTCAGAATAAGAACTTGACATGCAACGATTGTAGCCATGAGAGAAAATCGTGCCCAAAATAAAGATGTACGACGTTGACTGCAAAAACTGTCATATTTATTTTAGAGTAAAGAATACCGTAGAGATTCTTTACTCTTCGGTGTCTCCTTTCCTTATTAACGGCCAAATTTTCGTTTGGGTTTTTACATTTTTACATTTTATAAAAAACAATATAAAGAAATAATTATTTTAATAAAAATTTAGAAACGAACATACTAAGATGGTTTATAGTACGTTGTTCATTAGCGGGTATACAAAGAGAACATAAGAGCCATAGAATATTGTATTCTTATATTACTAAATGCGGGAACTCAGTTAAGAGAATTAGAAACAAAAAACAGGAGAATAAGAAAAAAAGTTTTTAAAATAAAATGGATTTAATTTTACAACTGCAAGCTCTGCGCGTTTTAATTGTCAATTTGTATGGAAAAAATACATCACGTTGTTACTCTGGGCCGACACTTAATTCTCAAACTATAATTTTTCAATCGGAATGTATTCTTAGTTGGTCTCAAATGATTATATTTTAGAAGACTTCATTGGTTTTTCATCATTCGATTTTTCAATCCCTGAATTCATTAGTTTTTCATCAATTGAAGAAATCGCCAAAATTGCAAAAAATCGTCAAAATTAAAGAATGCCCGAAATAAAAAATTGTTAAAATTGGAAAAAATGCCAAAATGAAAAAAACGCCAAAATGAAAAAAAAATCGACAAAATTTGAAAAATTGTTAAAAATTTTAAAAATCGCTTAAATTAAAAAAAAAAAACAAAATGGAAAAATTGCCAGAAGTCGAAAAACAAAATTCGAAAAAACGACAAAATTTAAAAAGTCGAGAATACCGAAAAGTGGCTAGAACTTAAAAAAATCGTTAAATTAAAAAAATCGCAAATTTTTTTAAAATATTAAAAAATGCTAAAATTAAAGAAAATTTAATCCAATTAAATCGCTTAGATATATTTTTAATCGTACATGTCTTGAAAACTAAAAGCACTAAGAAAAACTATTTGCACCAGGGATGGGAAATATGTTTTCTGTTATTGTACCAACCAGACAAAGAAATTGTACTTTTTCGATCCTCACGGTACCAAAATTTGTTCCGCTTTTTTTTTAACAATTTTATCGTATTGAGTCAGATTTGCTTAGACTCAAAAAAATTTAATTGACGGGGTGAAACAAAATTCATCGTTAACCACAAAACTTTGTAAAATTTTACTCTAATTTTTATAAATGTCACACTTTTTTTTTCTGTGTGTCCGTCTCCCTTGGAGGGCAATTTAGCCTTTTCAGGATTTGCTGTTAAAAAATTTAAAGGCATTTAATAGCTTTTTAACAATAATACATTTTTTCTTATTTTTTGCTTTGAGAGGTAATTTTAAATCAGCTGTTCAATCTTGCCACTTCCAAATATTTTAGTACAATGTGTATGCAAACATTTGGAAAATTTGATGTGACACCAATTTAGAGCCGGTTCAACTTAAAACTGACTTTATTTTTTACTATAGTAGCTGAATAAATAAAAACAGGTTTTTAGTATAAAGTTGCTTTTAAAAAAAGTCGACTTTATGTTATGTTGTTTTATCAAGTTATAAATTGAAAATTTGAAAAAATTTCAAATTGTACTAGATGAGCTGCGGTAGTACCACGGTACCAACCAAAGTAAAAATGTACCAAAAAAAAGTACAATTGTACCATGTTTTCCATCCCTGATTTGCACCAGAGGTCTCAGATTTTGAGAGAGAGAGAAGGATTTAGGAATATTGATTAATAATTCCCAGCGTTATTTTTAAAGAATTTAATCATTCATTCGATTTTCAATTCTGAGTGCCTATGAAATGATTGAATTCTCAAAATACAATTTTTGAATCGGAATGAATTCAATTTTATTTTATTTTAAAAAACTTCATTCGATTTTTCAGTCATTGAATTAAATCGTGGGGAATTCAATTTATTTTTTGTCAATTGATTTGTAAATTTGGGATTTACTGTTCATTCGAATATAAGAAAACTTAAATTAAAAAAAAGCAAAAATTAAAAAAACCTCCAAAATCGAAAAAATCGCTAACATTGAATAAATCGCCAAAATTAAAAAATCCTCAAAATAAAAAATTGTTTAAATTGGAAAAACTTTTTTGCACCAAAGGTCTCAGGTTTTGAGAGAGAGAAAGAGAGAGAGAGAGAGAGCTGCATTTGGCGATTTAAAATTTTTTTATATTTTTTTTTTCTTAAATTTACAGTTTTTTTTAATTTTTTTTTAATTTTTTCAATTTGGCGATTTATTATTTTAAATGATTTTTAATTGTGAATTCAATAATTGCTTTTTAGTGTTGTTTTCTTGTATTTGTAAGAAATCGTTAAATTTATTGTAATAAAATGTAACATAATTGTTAATTTTTTCCAGTTTTTTTTTATCGATTAAAACAAAATCGAATTAACAATAAATCCAAAATTTGTAAATCTATTAAATAAAAATCCATTTCCCAACAAATGATTGAATTTCGAAATGATTGAATTTCTAAATTGTAAATCGATTGAACTCCCAACGAATAATTGATTGAATTCTCAAATTGTAAATCGAAGAAATCGATTGAATGATTAAATTTCATGATTGTTAAAAGCGAATCAGATAAATTGATTGAATTTCTTAAATGGAAATTCGATCAAATGAATTCCAAAGGATGAATCATCGTGAATGATTAAAAAGGAATTCATTCGATTAAAAAGTAAATCGATTTCAATTTTCGAAAAAACAATTCTTAAGCGTGTTGAGCAAATTCATTCCCAAAATATTAATTCACTTCAAAAAAAGAGGAATTTAGGGAATTGATTCTTCGAAGTTCTGATGTTGGTTGAACCATTTTGCTGCCTGGTTTTTAGTTTGCCATATAACTGAAGAAAAAAAAAAACAGCTGTAGCAAAATAAAGGAAAGTAAAGTAAAAAATGGCATATCTGAAAATAATGTTGCATGTCACACTATGCAAACAACACGTACGACATACGCTTACGTCTACTACCACTGCGATATACATATATTTTTTCTTATGAAGCTCAAGATTTACTGCCTCAAATGATTACGTTTACAATTAAAGCGATAACTAGCAAAAATGTAAGAGAGCAGAAATAATTTTAGACAAATTTTAATGTTTTTCATCTACTTTAAGGTACATTTGGGACAGTTAAATTTTCAAGAAAGGATTTTTAAAAATCTACTTTGACTATATTTGGCTTCATGGAAATATAGTGCCTTAAATCTGATCGCCTGCCGTTCTTATTGTAACTATCTACACAAAGGTGGGTGGCTGTGAAAGGTGGACTAAAATATGCGTACATTAAACGTCGTCCTGAGCATCATGCTTACATACATATTGTATATTCCCCAATCGTTAGAGTAAATTGGGCATATGTATGAATATTGTGTATCATCTGGGTAAACATACTCAAATGATTTAAATTCACAACTTTGAGTTTTGATATATGTATTGTTATGTATTAGCTGCCTTTCAAATCGTTATTTTTGTTTTTATTTTTTTATTTCAATTTATTTTCCTTTTTGTTTATTAAAATTGATGATAAATTTCTTTGTTTTTAGATATTGACAAATCCATTTATCCATTCGATTGATTGTTTATTGATCACATTGATATAATAATGAAATATTGACATATGGAGATCTAATCAATTTATTGAATTGCAAAGGAATTACTGGTAAATATTATAAAAATGTTTTGTTAGAAAATTTTATATATAAAATGTTATTTAATTTTTTTTTTAAAAAGTGGATTTATAATTTAAAAATGATTCTTGGTAATAACTGGAGCTTAGTTGGAATTTTGACTTTAAAATCTAAGTATGATGAAGTTGTTAAGCATTGTTTGTATTAAAAAGAAAAAAATTGTATTTTTATTAAAATACTGATAAAATAACTTTTTAAAAATTGTAGCTTTTTTCCCAGGTGTTCAAAAATTTTTTTAATCCCAATTTGTCATTTGTTTTAAGGATATTTTAAGTTATTTTTAACAGTTAAAAATAACTACAGTTTTAAGTTAGTTTAAAGGTAAATAAATTTGTCACCTTTATAGGCTTTTTACACTGAACAACATCTTTGTGAAACACATAGAAGATGTTGAAAACGTGAAACATGAATTTACATTGGCAACATCTTTCATCTGTCAAAAAAATAAAAGAAAAAGACACATAATTTTTTTTAAAATAAAAAATATTAAAAAATTGATTTAGAGAAAGCATTAATCATTGGAGTAGTTAGTTCTTGCTTTGCAAGAACAAACCCGAATTTTAATGCAATACATTGGAATATTGAAGACCATTCTGGAAGATGATGATGAAGAAGAATAAATATGTTTTGTTTATTTTCTGCAATGTCAGTTTGCTGGTAATGGCACAAAGAAAATCGATTTTTTTGCCATTTTTTAGTGATGGCACTTAAAATAACGAAAGATGTAGGATGGAACTAAATGACAAAGGATCGGGTACGTTCGTAAATGCAGTAAATTTGTACATGACTGCGGCAGTTATGCCAAGTTTGGTTGCTGATGCGTGATCAGCTGTTGCAGATGCTTTCATATTGCCTAACAACTGCACAATGTTTTGCTTTTTAAAACGTTTGATGAAAAACATGTTCACAATAATATTATCAAATATTATTGAAAACCTTGATAGTAAAAATTACAGTTTTTTGTTAACTTATAATAAAAAAATAATTAAGACGTTTCATGTCTTATGATTATTAAAAATCAATTAAAACGAAAAAAAGGCGGATTCCTAAAATAAAAAATTAATATTATTGAAAATCTTGACAACTTTTTAATAACTTATAGTAAAAAAGAATTAAAAGAAAGATTTTGCTGCCGCAAAAATTTGCGGCAGCACTGTCAATTTTTTGCATAAAAAACGTTTGATGCTTTTTTGAACGTTTTACTTCTATTACGCTGCAGTGATGCGCAACTACTGCATTTACGAACGTACCCATCATCTTTTGCAGATTTAGAATTTTTGGCCTATATAATTCTTATGGGAAGGTGTTAACATCTTTGCAAATTGATGAAAGATGTAAGATGTAGGTCAGTGGAAATAGTCTATTAGGTAAATGCAGTTAACCTTTTTTGTATGATAGACCAAGGGATTCAGGCGATTCCCCCCACTAATGCATCGAATTGTGTAAATATCAGAAAAATATTTTATAAGAAAAAGGAAATATGGAGTAGTTTTTGTGGATGTTGACATTTAACTTGAATTTCTCTAAATTTTAGGTATCAGGAAACACATATGCGGGCAGCCGGCTAGATCTACTGGATAAACGGTTAGATCTACTGGATAAACGTGTGTTGCAAATAAAAGAGAACACTTTCCATAGTATTGATAGAACAGTATTACGTGTACGACGATGCTCCAATGATTAGAGCTAGATATCCTACTAATATTTCAGAGCGCTGACATCCTTTTTTGCACACCATCCAGAAGCTCTAAAATAGCCTTTGAAAAACGTGCCCATATATGGGAGTTGTATTCCATTTTCGGTAAAATATAGTAATATAAACAGTCGAAAGATCAGAAGGAGTAAAGTATTTCCTGCACCGGTTTAGAAGGTTAAAACATTTGAATGTCTCTTTCGACACTTGAATAACAACACCCATTGTAGTATCACTAGAATAATGTTACACAACCCACATTCTGATGATGATCCAATAAGTCAATAGAGTTGAACACTCTATTGTCATTAATGAATGCCATACAATTATACAATCCAGAAGCTCCCGACCATATATGAGAGTTGTATTCCACTTTATATGGGATATAGGTGATATAAATAGTAAGGAGATCAGATGGAATGAAGATTTCCTGCACCGGTTAAGAAAGCTAAGGAACTTAATTTCTCCATCAAATAAAATTTTCACGACCAGAAAATCAAGAGCGTGTGACATAAATGATCCCAAGTTCCTTAACACAACGACATTTGATTTTGAGTGCATAAAAGTTGACCCTACTCACAGGACTCCACAAAGAGATCATTATTAAATCTTGACTGAGTGTCACTTAAAACCTGCCTTTTGCTTCCAACCTCCACAAGGCTTGGACTAAGATCGAAGGCACATGAATCTCCAAAAGAGTAGATAGGATGCGAAGTTTGATCGAGAAAGACATTTATAAAGACATAAAAGAGAGAAGGAGAGAGAACGAAACCTTGCGTTACTCCTGCATTTAACTGAAACTCATTGGATGAGAACTTATCTTTAACAACTCTTATAGTGTGATCCCTGAGAAAACTGGATATAAATTGAGAGAATTTTTCGCCAACATCAAAAGCAATAAGCTTTGATACCAGAGCAACCACTTTTCTTCGACCAAATTTTTTGAATAGACCGACTTCAAAGTTCCGCAAGAACCGCTATTAGATCCCTCGTAGAATGAATACTACGAAAGCCATACTGTCAACTGTTAAGATGTGAATTGGTCTCTAGATAATTGACAAGATAGTAGTTAACCATTCTTTACATAACCTTCAAGAGCGCAGAGCAGACTTCAGAATCTCATCACAAAATAGGACCTTAGGACCTACGTCGTATAATTCAGTGTCAAAACTCCTTGCTTTTTTTCAATTCTGGGTCCTTAATTTTTTTTTTATAATTTTACCATTAAACACCATTTTTTAAAAAAAGGATTTTGTAGTTTTACCTTCAGTTACTTATAAATTTAAAACCGGGTTATTTGATGTATGATAACCCTGCGGGAAAAGGACCTTTCCAAAGGCACGTCACTATCACAATTAACCGGTCACGGCACCCGTCACTTTAACACGGGCTTGTCCTAGGAGGGGTCAATTGCCCTCTGTGATATGTCACAGGATTGGTCTAAAAGAACATGTCATAACTTTTAAACAGGTCACGTGGTAGATACTTTAGGAACCAGTCCTCTTTTCACCTATCTCGTGATATGTATTTTCGGAAGCGGTCCAGTTTTCACCTATCATGGGGGAAAATTACAGCTAAAAAAAACCGAATCCAACAAAGCACAAAAAAACCGATTCCAAACCGCTGTTTTAACCTTTCCATAAAAAATTATGCAATAAGATTTAGTTAAACCGGCTCATTCACCCTTAACAAACAATCCAAATATTTAATCAAAAGTTTAATAACAATTTACAAAAACTTTTCCATTAGATGATCAAATTTAGATATAAATTTTAATAGCATCAAATCACTTTCCATTTTAATCATTAACATTATATGCAAATTTTGAAAAATTGCATATTTAAAATGAAGTAGGTACTAAAACTAAAATACAGGTCTACCAATACTTATGCATGCATGTTCATGCATACTCATATTTAAGTTGCATTAATTTAGTTGTTGCTTGTTATCCATATCAACTAAGCAACATTTTTGACCACATGTGGATGCAATTTTGCAAGTATTCCACCAGAAAACTAGCAACAAAAAAATGCCTGGCAAATATGCAAATAAAGATAATAGTTGGTGGCGATGAATGTGGTGTAAAGCAAAAATAACAACAACAACAACAACAACAAAACTTATATATCATTATCCGAAAGGGACTTTCACTTATTATTTTCAAAATTAAAACAATAAATTAAGCAAAAACAAAATAATTTTCAATTTAGTATTTGTAACATTTTCCTTTGGACGCATAAATGTGTTTGAATAATATTGTGTGTGTGTGTGTGTGTGTATGTAGATGGTATGTAGAGTATGTGGCAAATACATCCATAAATTTTGGAATTAACTGACTACATACAGACAGTTTTGCCACCAAAAGCAAACAACAGAAAATAAAAATTTAACAACCGCAAGTAAACTGGGCGGAAAACGTTCTGCTTTGTTAACGCTATTTATTATACTCTGGTACATTTTTTTCTTCTCGTCTTATTTTGTTTATTTGTCAGTTGCATTAATGGTGTAAAAGATATTGCAAATACATATATTTGAATCTTTGTATGCAACCATTATTTGCCTCCAATGTCCATTCGATGCATTTGCAACACAGTGTTGCCACAAGAGAATTTCAAAACTACACATGATTGTTGTCAAAATTATGCACACACACAATTTGTAAATCATATAATTTAATATTTAATTTCTGGGGGGTTTCCCTTTCAGAAAACTTCTTTAAATTTAATGATATCAAAGTCTTTTTTTTAAGGAGAAAAAGATCTCAAGTGTTTTTGGATTCTAGAATTTTTTCTGTACGAAAAGGTTATTAGAATACGAGAGATTTAAAAAAAACTTCCAGAAAATTTTGCAAGATTAAATTATGCACCACAATCACGAAAATCGATCTTTTGAGCTTCATTTTGCCCTAGACATTGAGGCTGCCATTGAACACAATCACCCTACTAGATACAGATTTCCAAACTTCCAAAGGGTAAAGTGT
Source organism: Eustalomyia histrio (assembly GCA_949748255.1). Taxonomy (NCBI): domain Eukaryota; kingdom Metazoa; phylum Arthropoda; class Insecta; order Diptera; family Anthomyiidae; genus Eustalomyia; species Eustalomyia histrio. The sequence continues at coordinate 110,993,953 of OX456527.1, read as the reverse complement.
GTATCCACCAAGGAATTGTAGTCTCCTGCCGCAAAGCCTAGGAAATTCGTAGAGTATATATTGCGCTATCTCAACGTCCAATTCGCAGAACCTACAAGTGTCCAAACGAGACAGACGTCTAATCCTTAAATCGCACCAAAGGTTACAGTGTCCAGTAAAAAACCCGTTAAGGTCCTTAAGTCCTTCCTGTTCAGGGAAATAAGCGAGATAGCGAAAAATGGACAAAATTTTTGCAAAGCTTAGTAACAAAAACAGACAGTGTGCTGAGGATATGGAAAGATCATTTTTCCCAACTATTGGTATCCGATAGTAGCGGCGACGCAGATGCCCCAGAACCAATTCTGGAAGCGCTATTGAATGTATACCGCCTAGCTAGAATGAGGTCAAAATAACAGTATCCCGGCTAAAGAATAATAAAGCAGCAGGTGCCGATGTATTGCCAGCTGAGCTTTTTAAGACCGGTGGTGACATACTAATAAGGTGCATGCATTAGCTTGTTTGTAAAATTCGGCTAGAAGAACGCATACCCGATGATTGGAAACTCAGTATATTATGTCCCGTCTCCTTCCCGTCGCATACAAAATACTGTCGAGCGTAGTGTGTGAGAGATTGAAAACTAAAGTCGGTGAGGTAATTGGGCCATATCAGTGCGGCTTTAGACCTGGCAAATTCATCATAGACAAGATATTCACACTACGCTGAATCCTGGAGAAGACCTAAGAAAAACAGATCAACACTTACCATCTATTTGTCGACTACAAGGCCGTTTTCGACAGCCCCATACGTTCAAAGGTGTTTCAGGCCATGTCTCAGTTTTGTATCCCTGCAAAGCTAATACGAATTTGCAGGATGACCTTAACTGATACGAGATACTCAGTTAAAATAGGAAAGAACCTCTCCGAGCCATTTTATACCAGACAAGGAGATAGTCTCTCGTGTGACATTTTTAACATCCTGATGGAGAAGGTGATACGAGCCGCAGATGTGAATAGGACGAGCACTCTATACACAAAGCAACACATGCTGCTCGCTTATATCGACGATATCGACATTATAGGTCGAACATTGCAAGCAGTAACTGCAACCTTTGAGAAGATCGAAAAGGAATCTACCAAAGTGGGTCTGGCAGTAAACGGAGATAAAACCAAGTTGATGGTATCTACCACCAAGACTTCTAGCAGACTCGGGCGAACAGTGTAAGTTGAAAACGACAATTTTGAGATAGTCAATGATTTTATCTACCTCGGCACCACCATACAAAAAACAAACAACATCAGTTTTTGAAATAAAACAAAGAACAATCCTGGCTAATAGATGCTACTTCGGACTAAGTAAGAAATTTAAGAACAAAGCCACCTCTCGACAGACAAAAATCAGCCTCTACAAGACACTGATACTACCCGTGCTGTTATATGGTTCTGAAGCATGAGTACTTACGAAAGCAGACGAGGCGGTATTTGGAGTATTTAAGAGAAAAATTCTTCGTAAAATCTATGGACCAATCTATGTTGACGGAGAATATCGGTGTCGTATGAATCAAGAGCTGTACGAGCTATATGTAGACATTGACGTAGTTAAGGGTATTAAATTGCAGCGATTACGTTGGCTAGGTCATGTCGTGATAATGAACGAAGATGCTCCAGCTAAGAGGTCATTTGAATACGAACCTAGTGATGGTTTACTCAGAAGGGGAAAGCCAAAACTCCGGTGGAAAGATCAGGTGGAGGAAGACATCTCAAAACCTGGTGTTACAAATTGAAGAAGAAGCGCAGTAGATCGAGGCGCTTGGAAATCTATTCTACGTTCGGCTGCAGGAACCAATGTTCTGTAAGTAAGTAGTAGTAAATGACACACTTCGACCACACAAATATGGTAGGAATGCCGAGTGATAAATTTTTATGAAACAGGTGATCATTTTTTTTTTTTGACCAATTAATGTGATAAACAAATTAACTCACACGGATAATTTAAATTTTGTTTGCCGTTCCATTTTATTCCCAGTGCTTAGTGTTCTGATTTCAATTGTTCCCCGTTTCATTCCATTTCGTTCTACTTTACCTGGTTATGACTCAGAATGGAATGAAAATCAATATTCATATATTTAAAGTCTATATATTTTTTACTTTGGATTGCCTCATTTTTTAAAATGATCATGAGCCCTAATGAAGATTTTCCATCCCTGATTTAAGAAATTTATCTCCATTTAACGATTTTAAAAAGCTTATCTATCAATTGCCATTATTTGTTTTAAATAATCAAAAGTGAAAACTCTATAGAAAACAGTTCTTAGGATACCAAGGTTTTTCTAAAAAAACGTCTTCAGAATCTGAAAAATCTGCAAGTGGAACAATTGCTTAAAATCTAAAAGTTTTTGTAACATAAAGTTCTTAAAATCTAGCAAATTTTTAAAAATTTATAAAACCGCTTTTAGAAACTAAAATTTATCAAAAACCGAGGTACGTAAACAAGTTAAATTTACACGCAATTTGTGAAATTTCGCAAGAAGTGGCAACTCTGAGGGCAACATAACGTTAAAAGGTGTTGGTAACGATTGAGGTAATTAAAACAAAAAAATCTCTAACAGAAAAACGTCACATAACTACATTACGACATGAATATTATTTGGATTATTAACACAATCAGCGGGCAATACTCTCATCTTCGAGTAGGAAAGAATTCATATTAAAAATTTCTTGAAAATTTTACTAAAATTTTTCTTCCATAGTGAACATTTGTAAGAGAGATGATTCCAACTATTGTTGCATCCTAAATACACTCCTAATTGGTGTGATTTCCTAAATCTGTTTGTCCACTCACTAATTGCCAAAAGCTTAGATTTTGTCATCACTTATGTGTGTTTGCCAACCATTTTCATGTGAAACTAAAATATATGTATTTTTAACATCGTTAGTCTGTTTGCAAACTTAACAATATTTCATTTTCATTTTATTGCAAAATTTTCTTAATTAACATCACCATGGGGAGGATGGATACCTCCCATTTTTGTTTGTCACTTACATATTAGTTTTTTTTTTCCTTTTTTTTTTGTTGAAAAACATAAAAATTGCGTGTAAGTATGTGGTATCTCGATTTCTGGATGCTGTAAACAACTTGTGACACTTCATAAAATTTTTGTTAATGTTGCACGTGAAAATTGCTTCTGTCATTGCCGCCACACACAGTTGCTTTATAGCGGCAAACGTTTTTGTGTGTGTTTTTTTTTCTATATTTTGGATACCTTTTGTTACATGTTGCGTGGTATATGTATGTGTGTCTATTTTATGGTCATGTACTGTCGCCTGTAATTGTAATTTATTATTTACACAAAATACACAGATTTTTGGGAAAAATATTTGAAATATTTTAGAGCATTTTTATGGAAAAATTGTTTAGTGAAGAATTGAAAGCAAAATGGATTGAAAAGGTAAATCGAATTCCAATGAAACACTTAAAAAATATGACCAAGAGAAACATGACAGTATTGAAAATTAAAAAATAGTTAACTGGACTGATGTTTACCAATACTCACAATTGGGAAGGTCTAAACATTAGCTTTAAATACACTGGGTAACAGTATTTTCACACGTGGATAATAATTCCTACACCAGATGAATGTATAAGCTTGGTATAGCAAACTTCCAAAGGATTTGGCGCTGTGTGGGTACAGTCAGATTTTATTCCCTTTTACACTTTTGATTTCTTAGGCCAATCCATATCCAAATTTTATCCAACTAGAAGTGAACCACACAGCAAACTTTATAGATGGTGAATTGGATCTCAAGGTATTTAATCTGCCAGACTGTTTTCAAAAGTGCTTATGAGTGGACTTTCGATCCTGTTTCCATAAATATCTTTGAACCATCTGTGAAAACCGAGACCTCACTATCTTGAATAAAAAAAATTACGGCTCAATACTTCTTGGTGAGTACTCTAACCTCAAAATACTACGAAAAGTTCATTCGAAAAAGGGTTGTATCCGCGCATGCATCCACTTTAATCTACAAGCTCTTCTGGCGGGACGAAAAGCATGAATTCCCGACTCGCTGGGGAAGAAAAATTCATAGCCTCTGCGATACTCAGTCAGGATTCTGTAGGTGTGTATCGGGGGAGTGCCTGCGGAGGCGTACAGTTAGATCTCACTCAGGGCTCTTATGGCCTACGAGGTTTCTTCTGGACTGGTGATGGAGTGCATTCAGGCTCTCGATAGACTTGGTCGAAACAACTCCCACACCCTGGGGTGGATTCCTGGCCATGAGGGGCACAAGGGAAACGAAAGGGCGGACTGTCTGGCCGACTGTGGAGCCTGTCGGCCCTTCGTCGGTCCTTAATCCTTTTATCTGGTGCCCTTGGGCTACATTGGGGGAAGATCAGGTTGTGAAGAGAGTCGAAATTTTCTGGCTATTGGACCAAGAGATTTACTTATATTTCCAGAGGAGGATCATTGGCCCTTGGTAGAAAGGACTTAAGGACCTTAACGGGGTACGTTACTGGGCACTGCGACCTCCGGTACCAATGATACAAAAAGGGTCAATCGGACACTGATATTTGTAGATTTTGCGAGTTGGAATCGGAGACGTCGGAGTATGTTCTCTGAGAATGTCCCAGGCTTTGTTGTAGGAGATTTAGGTTTCTGGGTGACCGTCTCGTGTCCCCTTTGGACGTTTAAAATATTTCACCTAGTAGGATTCTTAGCTTTGTCGATAGCTTGGACCTTTAGGGGAGCTCTGGGCAGCACAAAAGACCTATGCTGGTTGTATATACTCAATCGATAATATACGACTGTAGACCCTACCTCCTTCCAAAAGTCATTCTGCAGATGTAGCTAATATATTAACAGTTTTTCGTATTAAAAAAAAAAGAATCCAAGTCCGGAGTGACATCCAAGTACTTGGCTTCCTTTGAAAGTAAGAAAGTGTCTTTATTAAATTCCGGAAGACCAATCTGTCCCTTACAGTTTTGTTCACCCGAAATTCTTAATAGATTAAGTTAAACATCAATCAATTTATTTATATATAATTTATAATTACAAATTATATCCTAATACCCTAACCGAGCACTAACAACGAACAACGACTCGTTATAGCGTAAAGAGACCACAGCTTCTGTTGAGAATCGAGCCCACGATCCCCGCACTGATAAGCTAGCACGCTACCAGCTAGCCTAAAGTCCAAAAATTCAGCTAAAAATCCACAATGGACTTAGGTTAGGTTATGAGGATGACATGGATTGTCCACAAAACCTGCTCCAGGTCCAGTGTAATACCTCAGATGTAAAATTATTTTGTTTTAGAGTTTTTAAAGTTCTTAGGTAGTTTCCTCGCTTCATTTATATTCAGTCCTTTAATTTGCCCTTTTTGATTTATTTTAAGAGTCTCATGGGTTGATGTTCCTTAGTGAATAAATGAAATAAGATTCAAAGCATTTAAGGGCATTGGCAAAGAACGTCGAAAGCATCTTCCTCCTATTCACTATCTTCACACCAACAACATAAGTCATCAGATACAAAACAATTTTAAATTGATACGACCAGTTATAGTACCTTTCCAAGGTCTGACTTTCTCAATAGTAAGATAATCCTCCGATTATATTTTCCACTAAACTTCTATAGTGCCTTTGTCTGTCTACAATTTGGATTTTCGTCACTTTTTCTTTTCTATAAGTTAGCAAAGTGTGTCCTAATTTCCTTCTTATGGTAGGTGTCCATTACTGAAATGTTTATTGAACTAATTTTTCCGCCAGTCGTGAATATTGGAGTGACCAGATATTAGGTACAGTTTCAATGAGTATTGTTATATGGAAACTTGAAGCAATGGACGACAACAGCTGACTACCTTAGATAACTTCTATCATTCGAGAAATCCTCAATCGAATTGGAAGATTTAGAAGAGAATCTCGAATTGAATTGGAAGTAGTAACGGAATTCATAGATTTCAGGTTAACTACTTATTAATAAAAATTACTCACTAATTTTCAGTAAAGATTTGAAACAGCTTCCTTTTCAAATGGTGCACCCAAACTAAGCAAATACTACAATTAGATAACTGAAGTAAATTGTGTTCGAAAAATTAACAAGATAAACAAATAACAGCAAAAGTAAGTAATAAAAAATATTTCCAACATTATACCCCGTAGCCGGATAGCTCCAATAAATTTCTTCGTCCCTTACTAGGTCTTAATAAAAAAACTATACTGAAGACGGACATGTCCCACAATCGGACAAAATCACCGCGACGGTCGGTGTTCGCCTGGGGGAGCTTTCACTGTAATGCTTTAAAAATAAAAAATAAATTCTTAAAATAAACACTTTCTCACATCTAGCGGTAGATAACTTGTGAAAAAGGAGCCAATAACCTAGCATAACAGAAAAATAAGTCAAAAAAAAAAAGAAGACGGCTAAGACAAACTAAACTCTACACTTCCTCATAACAACAACAAAACAACAGTAACTACTGGAAGCAACTAAATTGTGTGGATTATGGCTGATGCAGCAATTTCTTGATATTATGACTATAAGAAGAAAATCCACTGAAAAATTAATATTTATTTCATAAAAAGAACTTATCAGTAAATTAAGATCAAACAACATACAAAAAAAATCATCATGATTGTGATAAACTATCATGTTGTTAAGTACATATTTGAATTCATTATAAGAAACACTTGCTTAACTGTTGTTGTTGTTGGTGTTGTTGTTGGTTGCAATGTTTAACAAACGTTAAACGAGCTGTACCTAAACATGCAATCAAAACGATGCACGTGTGAGGGAAGTTAAAGAGTATGAAGAAGATGAAGCACAAACAAGATGCAACACCATAAAAACATCGTTGCATTACACTCATGTTGTTTGTTATCAATCAAAAGTAGAAAATGAAACAAAACAAAACAAACAAACAAAACGATGTAATACACTAAATATCAACAACAACAACAAAAAACAACATAACTTGATACACCTGTTTAAAGATTTTAATATTATTGTTGTTGCTGTTAGTTAGTTAGTTGGAAGGAAGGTAAATTGTTACACATACATCATAAGTACGAGTATTTTACAATGTAAACTTTACATATAAAAAAAAATAATTTAATGTGGGGTTTCCTCAAGACGTTCGCTGTGAGACGAATGAGCTACTGCTTGTAGTTTGTTATTGTATTTTCGTTCACGCAAGGCAAAACGTAATCCAGAAACTTCCCCTTACTGTCCTATATTTAAAACTACTCTGTTTTATACATAGTTAGTCAACATTTGTTGACTTAATTTTTACTTTCGCTAAAAAAAAAAGTTGAAAGACTGCTGCAATAATTTTGGGTTTTTAGATCACACAACATTCCAGGATTTGTTTCAGAATCGATTCACAATATTATCTATTTAAAAACTGATTTCACTAGAACCTATTTCTTAAAGCTGGTTATGGAACCTATTCTTTATAACTAAAATGTAGGATAGAACTTACCGATAATTAGTTTCAAAAAGTCTTAGAGAATGTACCGGTTCCAGTTTGAATAAAAAAGATTGATTGCTTTTGGGGTAATTTTAAACAAAAATCCTTGTTGAAACCATCAATAGTAGAAGAGAATCTAAAACGAAAAAAAAAACAGAAATTTTGTTAAGATTAATAGTTAAATTTGAATGAACTTCACTTTAATTTGAGGTAAAATTTTCTCTGGAAAAATAATAATTTCGATATTAAATTTGCTTGTAAACAAAAGTATTAAAACTTTTTAATTGAAATTACACCAAGGAATTCAAAATTATTTTTTTCTGTGCAGGCACAAACTTTTTTTTAAAATAAAATTTTGCCAACTCTGTTTAAAGTAGGTCAATACAACACATACAAAACTTAGCACAACCCTTAGGAACAACCTTGTTGGAAATTTTAAATTCAATTTTTAATATGACCTTTCTTTGGAAAAAAAAAGATCTGATTTTCAATGGCCCGCCCTTTGGCCTGATTAAGGCGACATGGCCAATATATAGATGAACTTGCCCCTTACCTGATTTGCGACTTTCTTGATACTTAAGCCAAAGGTGTTCTTAAAAAATCTTATTTTGACTGAAGTCTGCCGATCGAAAGCCCAGAAAAATGGCGAGTGTTTGGGGTAAAGGAGTGGTCCGATCCTCAGTAAAATTCGAAGTAATATGAAATAGCTTAACAAGCCAACTTCTGGGCTTAAGTTTATGTACTATTTTTTTAAAATGAGTCCGTTGTGATTTATCTTTTTCAACCTTACCTAACCTTGCGCCAGAATCGTATGAGAACGAACCCAGCTCATTTAAAGCTGATTTTAACTGCCTAAAATTTTCGTATGATCAGAGTCGTTTGCATAAATACAGGTTGGTTGAAAAGTTTCTGCGCTCGAAATGAAAGAATACTGTTTTTGTTACGAAATATATTTTTTTATTCAATATAATCTCCTAGAAGCTCAATACACTTGTTCCAATGATCTTTCAATAATTTTATCCCATCCTTATAATTGTTTTCCGGAAGCTCTGCAAAATAATCGTCTACGGCTGCTATGGCCTCTTCATTCGACGAAAAATGCTTTCCACGAAGGAATTGTTTGAGATTTCTAAAAAGATAGTAGTCACTGGGAGCCAAATCTGGTGAATACGGTGGATGTTCAAGCAATTCGTACTTTAATTCTTTGAATTTAGCCACTTTTGTGTGCATTGTCTTGATGAAAAATTATTTTTTTCTTCTTTAAACCAGGTCTTTTCTCACGAATTTTTTCATCCAGCTGATCCAATAGGCTGCAATAATATTCAGAGTTGATTGTTTTACCTTTCTGAAGATAATCAATCAACAAAATTCCTTTTGCATCCCAAAACACTGATGCCATAACCTTCTTTGCTGATCGTTGTGACTTCACCTGCTTTGGAGCTCACCAACCAGCTTCAGTCCACTGTAAACGTTCTTGTTTCAATTTAGGATCATGGTGGTAGATCCAAGTCTCAACGCTCCAAATTACGCTGAGAAATTTGTTTTCGATCCAGTTATTGTTGAATTGTTAATGTGTGCGGCACTAACTTTCCAAACAGTTTTTTCATACGTAATTCTTCATGTAAAATATGGAGTATTCGTTCGTCTGAGATGCCTATGGCATTAGCAATTTCACGCTTAGTCAAACTTGGATCTTCACTAACCAGATTTTGTACCTGCTCAATGATTTCTGCTGTGGTTGCAGTTTTTGGTCATCCTTCGCGTGGATCATCTTTAAGGCTGGTACGACCACGTTTTGAAGGTGAGGACTCCTTATACACTTCTAACAATTGTTCATAAATTTCCTTTGCTTTTAAACCCTTCAAAAGAAAGAATCTAATGACTGCACGATATTCAATTTTTTCCATATTAAAAAAAATCAATGACACGTCAACTTCAAATGGCTTGTAAACAAAGAAAGAATTGACAGAATGACTTGCAACTTTGCATGTGTTCTCAGGACAGTTATACCAACTTGAGAAAAAAAAAGTTTGGACCTAGCAGTGCCATCTCTTGGTGAGCGCAGGAACTTTTCAACAAACCTGTACAGAGTGATCTTTCTATTAAAGCCTGAAAATAAGATCAATAATAATCCGAAATCTTGGAGCATGTAATCGATCACATTTTCGGAGCTCAGATACGAAACGATTTTCGGAGGGAGATTTTAAAATTGCCACGACCAATACGCTTATCTAGACTCCTAAATAAATTTGAACCGGACACTTGTGAAATGAGTCCGTGACTTGGTAGATAACCGTGGGATATACTGCGATATTGGTTGGTAAACACCTTACACAGTAGGAAATCCTTCACTTGCCAATTTCCCCAACTTCGAGCCCTGGTAGCCAGTAGCCTTGAACAAAATTTCGTTATTTTCGTCATTTCAATGCTGTTTTATCGAGAAATAATATGGTAAATAAATTCGGGAGACCCGAAGGACTCTTTTAACCAATGTATGCTTTGAAGATGAAGATAGGTGTATTACAAAAGGTTGTTTGTATTCAGGTATTTCAAAGTGAAAATCTCTGCCTATAAGTTTGTGAATTCAGGAGTGATCGGATTAGGGTGATTTGATATAATATCATATTTACAATTTATACGATCTACTACATTATAGTCCCTTTATCAGGATTGTCGTATTATCCTTAAAAAAAAATAAACACTTTTATTAGGGAGCATGTATTTTTAAAAATTTTTGTCGCCTGACGCAAACGACCAGAATTACCTCTGTGTGCCAGTCAAACTTTCATTTTCAATTATAATCAATAACCTGAATACTATTAAAATATTCTTCTTGAATTACGACAATTAAGAGTGTAACATAAGTAAGTAAATAAATTTTATGATGCTAAAGTTTCCAATTCAACTTAAATACATAAACGTAGATTATTGGCAACTTGTTTTTTCATGAATGAAAGTTTACTTTTTTTATTTTTGCATCAAATAATGAAAAGTGAAAAATACACACAAAATAGGAAATATTTACGAAAAAAATATCAACAACCAACAACAAAAACAATGTGACATACATTTTTTATAATCACATAATCGAAAAAATGTATGTTTTTTATACCCTACAACAGCCTGTGATACAGGTTATTATGAGTTTGTGATGATATTGAGGTGACATGACAAAATAACCTCAATAGACATTATCCCAATTTGCACTTTTAGGACTGTTTATAAAAATGTTACGAACAGAATCCCCAAACTTGAAGTTGGGACTATGACAGAAGGGTTTGCGGTCGTAATCCCCAGAAGAAAACGGATAAAAAGTTTAGACAATTTTCTTTAAATTTTCGAATTCCCATAAAATGTTCTATATTATGTTGACCGACTACTATTCCCAAATAGAGGTGTTCTGGGAGAAAGGACTTCGACTGGAATTAGGGGTATGTCTAATACAGCCTTCTCTGACAAAAATATTTTTGTGTAACTGACCTTAGGCCGATCTTAAGGATTTCCTAACCTGGGACATGTCCGACTTCGACTTCTCTAACGAAATCTTTTCTATATAAAAATACAATATTATAAATATTTTTTTCGGCTATAATCCCAATTACAACCGTCATAGTACTCACTTTACAAACGTATTATAACCATTTGGCAAACGGACATAACATTTTTTAAAAGAAGCAACATTTGGAAAATTCTTTATATTGGGTTAGGTTGGAAAGAGGAATGGCCATTTGCCCTACATGATCATCCAAAAATGAAGACATACAACTACGCCAGAGAATTGGCATGTTGTGCGCTCTCCAATAACTACACCATAATAAACATTTCGGTCTAGCTTAAGAATTTTATATCCCTCAGGTATCCCTTCAATTTTCTCAACTGAACTCCTCGCAAGAACTCCAATTACGATATAAAGTTACCCGTGTGTCAATGCCTTATCTATGTCTATACGAAAGCCAGGGGAAAACATAGCAAATGCTTCAGAGTTTCATCGTCCTGCCCAAAGGCCATACACACCCTTTAGAATTTCGAATGGTGTGATTGTAGTGTAGAGTGATCAGTAAGAAGACCCATCAAGTTGGCTAGTTCTCTCTTCCACAGCCTTGAGATTCCTCCTTGCTCTGCTCATATCCGCGTCAAAGGACCTTTGTGATCGCAACAACATTTTCCACATTTCAGATCTTCTAGTGCATGTTGGTGGGTCATTATCCAAGCTCCGTTCTCGTCATCCAAAAAAGCTCTCGGATTTTGAAGGTTAACAGAGAACAGTTTTGATCCATCCTTGGCCAGTTCGTCGTTCCTCTTATACCCCTCCACTCTACAGTGTCAGGGTACCCATATCAGCCTAAGGCGTCCCAGGCCAGAGTAAGCGTTCATCACCCTCTTGCAGTTCAAAACCGTCTTCAATTTCACAGACTCTACTCACTGAGCTCTAACCGCAGCCTGACAATCACTGAAGATTACTGCATTCCCGAAATAATCAATCGCGGTTAAAAACCGAATGCACTCTTAAATAGCCACAAACTCCCCCTAAAAACGGTGTTGTGTTCCGGGTGCCGAAAGCACATTTCCATTCCCAGAGCTCCACAAAAGAAACTTAAGCCAGTTCTCTCATCCAGTGTAGAAATGAATTCCATTGGTATCATCCGATAATTCTTAATCCCTACAACGCTATCTATCTGGAATAAGGAAATAGCGGTCCGTCAATACTCGTTTTTTCGCCAGCCCATCACTTTTCACATACAAAATGATGTTCAAGGACTCTCTGATGCTCATCAAATGGCGGGTAACAACTGTTCTAAGAATTTTTGTATCATCTACCCCTAAAAACGGTGTTGTGTTCCGGGTACCAAACGACCTTTCCATTACCAGAGCTCCATAAAAGAAACTTAAGCCAGTTCTCCCATCCAGTGTAGCAATGAATTCCATTGGTATCATCCAATAATTCTTAATCCCTACACCGCTATCTATCCGGAATAAGAAAATAGCGGTCCGTTAATACTCGTTTTTTCGCCAGCCCATCACATTCCATATCCAAAATGTGCAGATGCCTGGCAGATGTTCAAGGACTCTCTGATGCTCATCAGATGGCGGGTAATAACTGTTCTAAGAATTATTGTATCATCTCACGCAAATACAGTGTTGTCCTTTATCTTTCACCAACTTTTATGCCACTCGATTCCCTTTCCAAAGAAAGGAAGAATTTCCTAAGTGTTGCTTTTATTTAAAAAAACAAACTGATTTTAGGTACGTTGAAGCAAATGTAAATTCGGTGAACCAATATAGGTGTTGGGCATCAAATGGTCGGTCTTGATTGGTTTTTCTTGCACATTTTGTATTCGTTTATTTCGTACATATTTTACACACAAACCCACTTTCATATACAGAAACATATGAAGATTAACAAAATAAAACGTAAAACAAGTTTGTTGTTTTTTTATGAATTGAAATTGCCAACTACTACTTTAACAAAAAAAAAAAAAAAAAATGTTACAAAGATCCAGTCTACAGGGAATTATAATCCTGTATATAAAATTTGTGAACTAACGTGTCAGTATGTTTAATTGAATACATTTTTGATTTTTTTTGCAAGATTTTAAAGTGTTTTAATTACTTTTTCTCAAGGGAGGAGTTGAGAATTGATTTAGTTTTTCCTTCCATTATAATTCCAGTGGGATCTAGAGATTTCAATATAACTAGAAGTTTCAAAGAAAATCTGGAATAATCCTTACGTTATAATTTGTACAGACAATTTTGCAAATTAGTTAAATTTGTACTAAATCTCTATGAAATTCGTTTAAATATGAAACATTTTTTCGAATAACAACTCTGAGCTTTGTAAAAATAAATGACAGCATTTATCAGCTGCTAATGACAGACAAATATTTTGCAGCAATGAATGGTAACATTGTTCAGCTGTTAATGACAGCAAAAGTGTAAACGATTAAGATTTGTAAGCTATTAATATCTCTAGATTTCGCTTAAGAATGAATAGGAAATTCTTCAAACGAAATCACTTTCCAAAGAATCAAATACATGAATTCCCACGAGAAATGTATAAAAACCACTATATTTCATCAAACATTGATAATTTTCCGTTAAAAAGGTATAACATCGTTTGTAAAATACTAAATTACAACTTTATTCTTTAATATCAAATTCAATTTCATAATCGCTGCCGATTTTGTAATAAATAAATAAACAAAAATAAAAAAATCAAGCTGCTTGATATGCGGGCATCAATATTTCGCTTTATAAAGTGTATTCAATTAAATTTAACTACCCCATCCATACACTACTGTTTGGTAGGCCATTCAGTCAATTGATGAACAAATATATATTTTGTGGCATGCGTTTTTTTTTTTTTGTTGGTGCCCAAGAGCAAAATGTGCCATCATACGGGCTGGTTACTACTTAAATTCGTACATATTTATGTGCAACTACCAGTAGCAGTCATAATAGCCTTCAAATATCATTTTATGTTTATGTACTTATATTTCTTTCGCCTATATTTTTCTAGATGACATTTGACAGTTATAAAGGTAGGCAAACAACTGTAAAAAAATTCATCCCTTTTTTAATGGTTTTTAAAGGTAAAAGTTAAACATTTTGTTAAGCTCTTGAAATATTACAGTTAAATATTTTTGCATAGGAAAATTGTTGGCTGAAGTTGAAAGAAAACAAATCTGAAAAATGTACAGCCGGCTTGACGTTACTTAGAAATTAAAAACTAGTTCTTTAAGGGGTTGAGTTCTTTCTTTTAATTTTCCTCGGAAGGCACATCAAACTAATTAGTTAGTAAAAAAAACTGACAATTTTTCATTGAAATTAGGATGTTTAACAGGATTTTTTGGTGAGAAATCAAGCTATTCCAAAATAATTCCAAAGAATTTAAATTAATTACCATTCTGTACACGCAAAATGTTATAGAACGCGATGTTAAATGAATTCCATGAAAGAAGGTTACTTTTTTTACACATTTTTAAAGGAAAATCAGTTTACATATAACTTTACTCCACATTAGGGTTATAACTTTTTTTAGCAAACTTTATACCTATCACCACGTCATGGGCAATACTATACTGATAATAAAAATCAATTTTTTGACACAAAAACCTCGCCCACCAAATGCAATTTCTAAAATTTTTCTGATATATTTTTTTTTTTAAATATTTTATTTTTAATTTAATGTGTACATTGTACAATGTACACAGTTAAGAAACTAAATTACAGGCATTAAAATTGATTATTGTAAGATAAGAACTTAATATTTAATGTGCGAACGGATTTGCAAAAAGGATAAATGTCCTGAACCACTTTAATAGCACGTTCCGCGCAAATGCTGCTGCTTTGGTATTACCGATTCTTCTTTTACCCAATGTCGAAGAAAACACTCATGAGCTCTTTTAAAAGGCATCAAAGACAAACTTAAAGCTTTAAAATTTTTTTCGGAGAAGCGATGGTCGGAAAACCATACATCGAACCATGCTCCACATATAAAATTACATACTAGATTTAATTCAGTTTTGTATTTTGGTATTAAAATAAATGCCAAAATGGCGAGAATCGCTCTAGAATTCCAACGAGCGTTGCTTATTGGTGGTATGGTCTTGAAATTGATATATGGAAATTGTTTATTTATTTTATAATACCATTTCCAAGCTCATGCAAAAACTGCATATCATCTCTCCACTTAATGTTTACAGCTTTATTTTTTTCATCAGTTTGCTTATAGTTGTTCTTTAGTTGATCATAATTCATTATTAATTCAGAAACAAAGTTATAGGATATATTTGAAGAAAATGGTTTTCCATCCAACAACTCGTCCATAACATGTCTTAGTACTAAATCGAGAACATGATGCTGACAACCAACATACTGTGGAGGAACTAGTGACATTGAGTTGTAATAGTTTTTTAGAAGGGCAACAACTCCATTATGTTTGCCAGTGTTTACATTAGTTGTATCGGAAATTACCATCTTAATTGATTCCCACAAATCATATTTATCTAAAAGTTCCTTTATACCATTATATATATTTACAGCTTTGCCGTTTTCAAGAACAAGTACACCTAGCTTTACTTCCTTTGTTTCATTTTTTAGCACTATTACCTGTGTTTCTTTACACTCAATTTTTTTTCCATCGAAGTGGAGGCACCATTTTTCTTTTTTTAGCTCGTTTTTATACACTTCTTCTGTTTGTTTTGCAGATCTAATCACCGATTTATAAATACCTACTTGTGATGGTGTTGAAATGTTAATTCCATTCTTAGCTAAATCTCTGCAAATTTTTGCTGCTTTTGAGGTGCTTACATTTACATATCTGACTAATGATGACGCTGCTTTTACAGAAAGTTTAAGCATTTCAGGAGATTTGTAATCTTCGTCTTTCAAATTGTCTTTGCTATTTAAAATTTAAAGAAATGTTATCTTCCTGTAAGAAGTCATCTTCAAGAAAATTGCCATCTTTAAAGTCGTCATCTTTATAGCAGTTGGACACTTGCTCCCAATCTTTGTCAATAATCTCTTCTATATAGCTACTTGTTTCGGATTCCCATTCTAAATTCTCGTTGGTAATATCAAAATTTCCGTTAAAACTATTTGGTTTAGGCTTTCTTGAAAACTTCTGGTAACTTTTAATTAAATGTTTTACTTTTCGTTCTATTGATGATATTTCAATTTTCGAAACTTTGAGGCTTTTCCACAAGTTGGATAATTCTATTGAGATGGTTCTGTAACGAATTGCTTTTGACTTTTCTGATGCTGCTAATCCAATAAATCTTCCAATAATTATTTTTTTCTCTGGAATTTTGTTTAATTTACATAACGAGTCTTTAATAATTGGTATGAATTTCAATGTTGGTGTGTCATAATCCAAACCTTCAATATTTTTAGCCCAGATTTTGCTATTCTTCTGCACCATTACGTTACTGTTCTTATTCTTATAAGACATTATATAAAATTAGTGTGATATTTTAACAAACACAATAAACGTTCATAAGAAAAACTATTGAAAAATGACATAACACTATGTGCCGCAAAGTTAAAAAAATTGTTTTTTTTGGTTTATAATTATTTCATTAGTGAATTTAATCAAGGATTATTATTTTTTTTTAATCAAAAATATTGAAAAAAATTTTATATTGCGGGCCCGTTGTTGTGCAAATTTTGACACCCATATCGTAAAAAAACCCAATATTTTTTTTCACCAAAATATTCGCGGATTTCAACCATGAATAAAAAAAACGTCTAAAGGTATTCTAGAAGATCAACAATAGCAATAGTTTGGATTTTTGTTGGAATTAAATTAAAAAAAATTTTCAAAACTTCAAAGAGGTTGGTGGGCCAACTTTTTTGACAACCGCGAAAAAGTAAGAACGGGTTTCTTAATATTTTTTTATGAACTTTACCGCTAGGATAGGTAAATTTTGATATTTGCAAAAAAATGTCAAAAGTTATAACCCTACTCCACATTGCCCTACTTTTATTGACTACTTTATCAATCATAAAAATATACATTGATGATGTGGGGGGGGGGGGGGCGGGCTACACCCAGAAAAAATATTTTTTGCCCCATCCGAATTTACTTCCAATCAAATTGTTCTGTTACTGTAACCGAAAATTCGGGTTTTACAGCCCTATTTCCGTTGTCCCACCCGAAATAGAGTTAATGCAACCGTAAAAGGATTGGAACAAAAGAATAAGGGTTGTGACAACTGAATTTTCATTTGCAGTAATCGGTTGGAACAACAAATCTTTTTTTCCAGATGAATTTTTCCAATTTCTGTTCAAATCACGAAATGTTAAAGATATAGAGCAAATTTTAAATAAATTTCTATTAATCAGGAAACATTAGCAATTCTCTGCTAATTAAATTTAAATATTTTTCAATTATTTATTCCTTTTTTTTTTTTGCCTCAAAATCGATGTTTCCCAGCAAAAAAAAGGTGCAAAAGAAGCAAAAAGGAAGCAGTGATTTTGATTCCGATGTTGTGAAAATTTGGATCGGAACCAATGATTTTTACAAAGAGGTGTCATAGGGTGGAAGTTTTCTTTTATAATCCTTTTTCATTGCATCTAAAGCTCTTCTTATGGTTTAATGAAAAATAAGATTGATCTTCCCAAATAAATTATGAATTTTAATTTTAACAGGACATTAGTAATCGGGCCTAAGACTCATTTTCACAATCTTCCGTTAGCTTCTACCTGAGAATTTAACTGACACATATGTTGTTGTTTCTGGCAAATTGTACGTTAAAGATTGAAACAAATCACTTTAACTTAAACCATTGTTATAAAATACATAAGTGTCAAATTTTTATAGAAATATGTATGATTAGTGTTTAACTTTGATTGTTTTCAAAATAAGTTACCCGTGATAGATTAAAAAAGTGTTAAATTTCATTAAAAAATCACATTTTTGGAAGTTGTGAAAAAGAACTTCCTTAGAAGAGAAAAATCAGGACTAAACGATACTTTGGAATCAATGAAAAATTAATTCCTTAAGAATCACTTTCATTTATTTTTGCTGGGTTATGAGTTGAAATTGGCTTAAAAGCAAGTTGTCGTTTTGCACCAATCTAGAACTAATTCTTGTTTTAGAACAAGTTTTCGAACTACTTCTCCAACAGTTATACCATACATTTTAGTTTTATGGAACGGATATTGAATTGTTTGTACTCGTCTTAAATATTTTCTTAGGAAACCAGTTTTTCAGAACTAGATTCATAAAAACGTTTCTACAATTACAATTCTATAACTCATACGGTTGAGAACCGATTCTATAAAAAATATTACTGGATTTGTTTCCCTTATAGATTCTAAGAATTAGTAATATACCTAGAGAAGGTTAGATTGAAAAGTCAAACAGGCAAGTAAAGTAGATGAGGCTTATTGAAATTCCCCTTAATCTCTTCTTTTACTCGCATATTAAGCAACAACCTTAAATCTTTGGCACTCCCTTAAAAGTACGAAAAAATGTAAAAAGCCGATATCTCATGAATTAGGTTAGGTAGGAGTATCAGCGGCCGTCATTTGAAACAGCATGCTTAAACTCTGAGGTCCATTGTG
The DNA here is from genome assembly GCA_949748255.1 of Eustalomyia histrio. NCBI lineage: Eukaryota > Metazoa > Arthropoda > Insecta > Diptera > Anthomyiidae > Eustalomyia > Eustalomyia histrio. The sequence continues at coordinate 110,975,448 of OX456527.1, read as the reverse complement.
ATGACACTACTTAGATAGATCACTGCTCATCAGTCTCTAAGGCTAAACTAGTTGGAGCTCCGAATGAAGCATAAGAGGAGCGAGATGTCAGCACTCGAGATATCATTAATGTGGTGAAAATACGCCGATCCCAGTGAAAGCATCCTTCGCCCTACCCACGTAGGACAGGAGCAGAGAAAGTGTTCGATGCTTTCCAACTGCTCCTAGTCCATTAAGCTGCTAGAAAACTCGTGTAAAACAACCCCAAATCTCTGTGCGGGTCTCCAAATAAATCTACGGTCTTTTATTATCGCTACCATATCCGATATATTTGGATAGTGATAGAAGCGCTCTGGTGCGGCTCGATTTAAGAGCGGGCTAGATATGCCTTATAATCAAACAAGCTCACCTGAGATTAGTCGCCCTTTTGAAGTAAAACAGCTTGCTAGGAGAATCATCATCATTCATCATTCCACCGGTATGTCTTCGTGCCCTCTGGATCCATACTGGTAGAATATTAAATTGTTTAGCCATCACATTTAAGGATGCGCGACAGTTATGGACAGTTATCATAATCAGACACGTTAATTTGAAGGACGACATATGGCCTGACTATCAGAGCGGATGCTAAAGCTTGTCGTGGACAAAACATGGCGCCCAAACCAAGCGGAAACTTCCCTATCTCCATAACCTGAGTTAGAAACATGCCTCAGTAATCTGTAACCATCCAAACCATCTTCAAACTACACTCAGAAAAAAAAAGTTAGTAGAAAAATTTGTAAACGGTTTTCAATCACACTTTACTATTTTTGTACTGATTTTTAGTAAAAAAAATATTATTTAGCAAATCTTTTTGCTATTTACATTTTACAAAGTTTTTACAGAATATTTAAAAATTTTGAAAAAAATAAAAAAAATTTGATGATCGATAAAAAAAATAAATTTAAAATTTTGTACTAATATTTAGTATTTTTTTTTGCTGATTTTATCAAACAGATTTTAAACTCCACTTTACAAAAAGTATACTAAAATTTAGTAGCGGCTACTAATTTTTCTACTAATTTCACTGTACTACATGTCAGCAGATATGTGTTGCTAAGATAAGCTAAAAAAAAAACGCTGGGCTCAAATTAGCAGAATTTCCCGTAATAACAGCAAAATTTTCAGTTGCCATTACAGAATTTTTTTTTGGTGAGTGTAAGCTTCTCCGAGCCATTTCCAAACTCCCCGAAATTAATGAAGAATACTAATTTTAAACTTTTTTTTAAATTGATTTAGTGGAAAGGATCCGCGCAGAATATTCCCTACACTTACACTGCGATTTTGATAAATCTTAGATGTCCAAAAGAGAAAATATTTATCAACCCTCGTTGTTAAATATTTTCTCTGCACCGTGGAGATAAAATTAATAAGAATGTATTTTTCTTATCGGTCCAATACTGTATTTAAAGGGTAAAACGGGGCGGTAAAACTCGTTAATATTTTTGTTTGGAAACATGATTTTCCTTGTAGGTTTAGGAGATGAAAAAAATGGAGCTACATATCTGTACTTTTTTTTTGATATTTCATTTGTTATTAAAAGTAAAAAATGTACTGAATTTTTTAATGAATGGATTCAATAGTTATTAGATTAACCAACATAAGTATGTAAACTCTTCTTCTTTATATATGTCATTAGTACTTTTTTACCATGAAAAGTATCGCAGTACATTTTGACCGAGTGGTACCTTTTGTGAACATTAAAAATGTCTCACAAGAAATGTAGTCCAAGCTCAACACTACACGTTTGAGGAAACTTGAATATGTTGTAGAAAATTTCATTCTAAAATTGGCAAACTTAGTAATTTATTGGGTAAAACGGGGACTAAAAGGTACATGGTTTTTAGTATTTTAATATTTTTAACATTTCATTTTAAGGAAAAGTGTATTAAGGTAGGGTATAGTTGAAAATCGAATTTTGGGAGTCATTCACTGGTACCTTTTTTGGTACTTTTTTGTTGCTAAAATATTGTATCGCATGTTTAAATTTGTTGAGGTGCTTTAAGAGACTTTAAGTCTTATTTGGTTTAAATAAAATAAATTAAATAAATAAATAAAAAAAAAAAAACAATTAAAAAAACTTTTGTAAAATTACAAAGAAAATCTAACGGGTTCTTTAACATTTACCCCAAACAAATATTTTCTAAAAAATAAATAAAAGGAAATAGGAAGTAATAAGGATTATAAATTTTTCATATTGTGGGAATTTTCTGTTTTCTTTTTAAGAAAAACTCACAAACAATAAACATAAAAATCTACGTTGTACCTTAAATATTTAACCCCTGTAATGGTTCTTTGATTTTGCAATGGAGCTAAAATTTTCCCACCAGTTGCACCACTTTATTAAACATGTTCTTTATAGTTATGTGTGAGAAGAATTTTCACATTTTCACCATCCAGAACAAAATGTGTTTATGCGTGGATAACATATATTTCGTGATTGTACATAAATGATCTTAAATATAAGTTAAATGCCTTTGGTTCCCAAATGGAATTCCCCTGCTACCAGCATACTTTTTGCCGCGTTTATTGATTGAAAGAAATCACCCTTAAAATTTTTAAATAAATATATTATTGCGTCGTTGCTTTTCCATTTGTATGAGTCAGTCAAAATCATTATTATTAAGATCTTTTTGGTGGTGGTTAAGTAATTCTAGAAGAATTGAGTATAAATAGTAGAACGAAATTTAAAGAAAGTATTAGTATTATTTCAGTTACGATCCCATAAACAACATAAGAAATAGTGTCGCACGTAAAAATTTGTTTATTTAATAAAGCCTCCCTATAAAAGGGGAGGCTTGAAAAGAAAAACATTAACAAAAAAAAAAGTGAATAAATTTGTTTTATACAAAAACTAAAAGAACAATTACAATAAATTTATATTCAAAATAAACTATAAAATATATTGTATCGCTTGTAAAAATGTTCTACAACTTTCGAAATATTTCGTTAATTTGTTCAAATTGTCTTCTTTAAATGTGTTGCCAACTAACATTTTAACATAAATTTCATCATAAAATTAGCAATTTATTAAGCAGCTTAGATTATATGGCAACATCTCCATCGCTTACCGGAGTAAAACTGCAGTATGACAAGTTTAAGGAATTGCCATTTATATTTTGTACCATTCACAATAGAATTCATAACATTGGCAATTCTTTTTTATTGTTTTTAACACAATTTAAGCAACAGATTTAACAAATTATAAAGTCTACTTATGTAAAGCGATTCCGGATCAAATTTCTTTGTAGAATAATTTTCATTCTGCTGAAATTCTCAGGTATGTAAAAATGAAGTACTTGAAATTGTAATATGTACACTGTAAAAATTTAATTATTCTAATAAGTTATCATATAAAATGGTTGGCTGAAATGTTGCCCACATTTCGGTACTATAAAGAAAAATAATTTTTTTCAAAATTATTCATCACAAGAATTTTGAGAATTAAAAAAAAAAAAATACTATACATATTTTTACATTTGGACGATTTTTTGAAATTGGTCTTTATACATAAAGTTATTTAAAAAACTTTTTACAAAGGAATTTTTCAAAATTATTTATTGAATGAATTTTGAGAAAATTAAAAAAAATAACCATTTTTTAGTTTGGACTGTTTTTTTAAGATTGTCTTCTACTTGAAGTTCTACACCAAATTTTTTAAAAAATCTGCTTTTGTATTAGAAAATAATAAAAACATCATATATTGTTAAAAATTGTTTGTACTTTGATCCGCGGTATCGCGGAATCGAACAAACGTAAAATTTTTTAACTTAACGAATTTTAAGAAACTTAATATATTTGCAATAAAGAAAAAACATTTATAAAAGGTGACAAACTTCTTGATTCAAAATTGCATTTAAAAATTTTGTTGCAAAGATCAAAATAATGACTGTCGCCTTAAAGTCACGCTATGTACTAATGGGTTAAGTAAACTTTATTATAATTGTGATCGGATTTTTTTCTTGGCGAAATTTGATTTTTTTTTATTATAATAAATTTTTAAAACTTTCTTGGTAAAAAAAAAAATGGGGCTGCTCATTTTTACCCAGATTAATGTACATCTTCCCGAGTAGTTTGGTATTGAAAATGAGGAAAATCTGCACAGCGGTTAAAAAGTTATCAGTGAAAATGTGATGGTACCTGTAGCGACTGGAAATAAAATATTTTTTATATTTACCTTAGATATTTTTCACCTCAAAAATTTTATTCATCACTAAATTTTTTTTCACCACAAAAACTTTTTTTACCCCAAAAATTTTTTTCACCTCAAAATTTTTTTTCCAACCACAAAATTTGTTTTCATATTCAAAAAAGTTTTTCACCTCAAAAAATTTTTTTCAACTCCATAATTTCACTTTTAAAGTTTTTTACATTATTTGTATCAAAAACCGTGATAACATTTTTTTTAAGGACATTGGTGGAGGGAATTCAAAGATTCGACACAGCCTAATTCAAGCCTTTTTTTATTTGTTAATATTATAAAATTATTTAAAAAAAAGCGTGAAAAAATATTTGATTTTTTTATATGAAAATTTGTCAACCCTGGAACAATAATTTTTGAAATTTGTGAAACTGAAATTATAGCTTGAAAAACATATTACTGTCCACTTTTTAAAAAGTGATTTCACTTTGGGCAATTAGATGGCAAAAAAAAAATAGCCAGTTGGCAAATGCCAAAATATTGGAAAAGAAACACAAAAATTGTATTCCGCAAGATATGTATGAGTTTGAGTGGAGTTTTTCGCGATTTGCCGAAATTTCTAAAAAGAAAACTGTTTGTATATTCCGACCTATATTTTTTAACAATTTTATAAATATGTTAAGTTTCGCCATTTTATATAAAACATAACTTTTATACAATTTTAAAATTTACCTAAGTTTTAGATTCATAGGATTATTTATGCCTCGTTTACATCTACATTAAAATAACAAGCTTTCGACTTATTAAGAGATTTCAGTGAAAAACTCGTATAAAATCCCAAGATTTCTTATACAAATGAAAGAAATGCCGCAAATTCACAAGATTTGTAAGAAATCTCATAAAAAATCTCGCAAATGTGTAGATCTTTGCAGAATACGACACTGCGTTTCACTTATAGGCTTTTTACACTGAACAACATCTTTTTGAAACGCATGGAAGATGTTGAAAACGTGAAACATGAATTTACTTTGGCAACATCTTTCTTCTATTCAGCTGTCAAAAAAAAATAAATAAAAAGACACATAAGTTTTGTTAAAAATAAAATATATTAAAAATTTATTAACATTCTCGTAACTAGCATTAGAACTTTACATAAAATATTGAAAATTATACTTCGCCAAAGAATAAAGTGCTTTTTAGAAATATTTTTAATTTGAGGTTATTTTCATTCAAATCTATGTATTGATTTACACTTTAATCATCCCTATCGAAGCATTTCCCAGTATTTAAAATATGAAAGGACATTTTTAAAGGAAAATTTATAAAAAATATCGTATTATTAATACACCGAAAAAAATTTATTAAATCAATTATTATAATATATTAAAATTAATACGAACATTTTTAAATTAAGTATAAATCTTATTAAAGTAGGTATGATTCTATTTAAAATAAAATTTTTCGTATATAAATTAATCTTGAAATATTATTGATTTTATTTTTGATTTTTAAAAATAAGTAGAACCAATTAAAATAAATTAAACTTGGTTTAATTTCAAAGTTGTTTCTATTTAAATTAATGTTGTTTCTGCTTGATTTAAAATTACGTTTTTTTTTGTAGTCAACCCTTGAACATTATACTGATTTCATTAATTCATGTTTTTTGATTCCATTTCTATTTAAATGTAAATTGTCATAGCTTTAAAAATATAATAAATTTCCCATTGTTATACAATTTTTACAATTTTTTTTATATAGTTTTTAAGTTTACCTAAGTTTTGCCTTTATAAATTTTTAAATTTGAAACTAATAATGAAATTTTATTTGTTTCAGGCTATTTTCAACACATCTAAAAATCTATTATATCTAGCAGTGGAAAAGAAAATTATATCTTTCTTTAAAAAAGTTTATACAACACAATAATTTTTTACCAATACCTTTTTAAATATTACAAAATTATAAAGCAACTCATCAGCAAGTTTAAGTACATACAGAAAAAAAAAAACAATAATTATAAATTGTTTATGTGGAAAAAGACGTTTTCAAAAAATTAAATTTATTATAAATTTGATCAAAATTCAACTGGATTTTCAAATGCCACTTATGTCAAAAAAAATTATACTACGATGTTAAACTTCTCATATAAGCAGATCATATAAATTACAAATTTTAAAATTTTATTCAATTATTTTTTTTATAAAAATTATATAATTATTGCACTTTAAATTTTATCTTTACAGTTATAAAGTTATTTTGTTTCTATTAATTAAATTAAAAAAAAAAGATTAAGTATTATCAAATCATGTTTTTACAAATTTTAACAAAATTTATTCATATCAAATTTTAATTTAATTTTTTTTTTACTTTTATTTACATTTTTGTCCCTAAATTCAGCCTTATTGAGAATTAAAAAAATCCATTTTTGTTAAAAGGACAACTATTTGTCTTAAACTTAATTCTTTTTATTGATTTAAATTTCTTTTTTATTAAATTTGACTTTGATTCTTTTTTTTTTCTTGGTAAGGCTGATAATTTTCTTTTTATTAATTTAAATTTTTTTTAATACTTGTTTTATTGATATTATTTGAATTAAAATTTTTAATTTATTTTTTTGTGATATTTTAATATTTGAATTATTTTTTATTTATTTAATAATTTTAATTTTCGTGCCTTAAAATTTAATTTCAAATTTTATTTTAAGTTACAAATTTCAAATTTATTTAAAAAGGTCTGCACAAGTTAAAGTCTGCAGGAAACCTGCTTATTCAGGAAATTTAAGCTAAAATTTTAATATTTAAAATTTTCTTGAAAAATAAACTTGAGAAATATTATTTAAAATTTAATTATTTGTAATAAATATGACAAACTCTTAATTGTAAAAACCAGGCTAAAGGCTTAACCATAATAAAGTTTTACAAACTTAAGATGGTTTGAAATTTTTAATCAATATATTAATTCCTAAGTTCAATATATTTTTAACGAATGTATTCAATCGAGACTTATCCCTATTAACACAATGTAAAGTTAGCTACTAACTGGAACTTTAATTCAACTCTTAGTTAAATTTTAAATGGCCATTGTGTTATCGGGCATATATAGTTTTGAGATTTTAAATATCAAATTTTTTTAAAATGTTTTTAATTATATTTATTTTATTAAAATTAACAAAACTTTATTATGGTTAAGGCTTAAAAATTAATTTTTAAGTTTTTAATTTTTATTTATTAAATTTAATTTTATTTATATTTTAATATTAATTATTTAATAATTTTTTAATTATTTAAATTATTTAATAATTTAATATTTAATTATTTAATAATTTTGTTCATATTTTTATTTATATTTTCTTTTAAATTAGTTTTTTAATATTCCACTTAATTAATTTGCTTTTATTTTAACATTTTTCAATTAAATTATGATTTTTGTTTCAAAATTTTCTTAAATATTATTTAACTGTTTTAAGTTATAATTTTTTTTTAAGCTTTTATGGTTTTTTGTTTATATTTTTTGTTAATTGTAACACCTTTATTTATTTCAATAAACATTTTTTTTAACATTTTAATTGTTTTTTTTTTAATTCGATATTTTTTAATATTTTTATTTCGACTGCTACAAAATTTGTTTTTTTTATTTTCTCTGATTTAAAATAAAAATATTTAAAAAAAACATTTTTTTTCATTTCTTTAATTTTTTTGTTACATTTTTATTTAATTTCAGATTTTTTATTTTCATTTTTTATTTCAATAAATATTTTTTAATATTTAAAGGATTTTTGTTTTTTATATTTTTAAAATTTATTTTGCTCTGACAAGATTTTTTATTTTATTTAGTTTTTATTTAAAAGCCTTTATGCAATTTTTTTAATTTCAGATATTCTTAAATTTGTTTTAAATTGGTTTGAAATAAAAATATTTTGAAAAACCATTTTTTTATATTTCTTTAATTTTTTTTTGTCACATTTTTATTTATTTTTTATTTAATTTCAGATTTTTTTATTTAATTTTTGATTTTAATTTTAAATAAAAACAACTTTAAACATTTTTTTATTATTCTAATGATTTTTTTTTTAATTATTTAGTTTTTTATAAATATTTTTTAATTATTTTTTATTAAAGTTATTTTTTCTATATTTTTTTATATTTTTAAAGTTTATTTTACTCCGACTTGAAACAACAAGAATTTTTATTTTATTTATTTTTTATTTACAAGTCTTTATGCATTTTTTTATTTCAGACTTTCTTAGATTTGTTTTAAGTTTTATTTAAAAATTGATTTAAAATGAAAATATTTTGAAAAAACATTTTTTTTTATTTCTTTAATTTTTTTTGTCACATTTTTATTTATTTTTTATTTAATTTCAGATTTTTTATTTAATTTTTGATTTCAATTTTAAATGAAAACAACTTTAAACATTTTTTTAATATTCTAATGATTTTTTTTTTAATTATTTAGTTTTTTATAAATATTTTTTAATTATTTTTTATTAAAGTTATTTTTTCTATATTTTTTTATATTTTTAAAATTTATTTTACTCCGACTTGAAACAACAAGAATTTTAATTTTATTTATTTTTTATTTAGAAGCCTTTGTGCATTTTTTTAATTTCAGAAATTCTTAAATTTGTTTTAAATTTCATTTAAAAATTTATTAAATATAAAAATATTTTTAAAAAACATTTGTTTTACATTTCTTACATTTTTTTTTCACATTTTTATTTATTTTTAATTCAATTTCAAATTTTGTATTTAATTTTTGATTTTAATTTAAAATGAAAACAATTTGAAACATTTTTTTAATATTTTAATGAATTTTTTTTTTAATTACGGTATTTTTAAATTTTTTTATAAATATTTTTTATTTATTCTTCATTTAAATTATTTTTCTGAATTTTTTTATTTTTAAAATTTATTATACTCTGACTTGAAACAACAAGAATTTTTATTTTATTTATTTTTTATTTAGAAGCCTTTATGCATTTTTTTAATTTCAGAAATTCTTAAATTTGTTTTTAATTTTGTTCAAAAATGGATTTTATATAAAAATATTTGTTTTACATTTCGTTAATTTTTTTACATATTTATTTTTTTTTTTTTATTTCAGATTTTTAATTTAATTTTTGTTTTTAATTCTAAATAAAAACAACTTTAAGCATTTTTTTAATATTCTAATGAATTTTTTTTTAATTACGGTATTATTTAAATTTTTTATTTAGTTTTTTATAAATATTTTTTATTTTCTTTCATTAAAGTTATTTTTTCTATATTTTTTTATATTTTTAAAATTTATTTTACTCTGACTTGAAACAACAAAAATTTTTATTTTATTTATTTTTTATTTGTGCATTTTTTTAATTTCAGATTTTCTTAGATTTGTTTGAAATTTAATTTAAAAATTGATTTAAAACAAAAATATTTTTAAGAAACATTTTTTTATATTTCTTTCATATTTTTTTGTCACATTTTAATTTATTTTTTATTTAATTTTTGTTTTTAATTAAAATCAATTTTAAACATTTTTTTAATATTCTAGTGATTTTTTTTAATTACGGTATTTTTAATTTTTTATTTAGATTTTTATGAATATTTTTTATTTACTTTTGATTTAAATTATTTTTTCTATATTTTTTATATTAATATTTTATTTATTCAGCTAAAGATCTTTTCTTTTTTTATAAAAATTCTTATTTTATTTTTGAAAAAAGATCAAATAAAGTTATATATTTTTTATATTTTTAAAATTTATTTTGCTCTGACTTGAAACAACAAGAATTTTTATTTTATTTATTTTTTATTTAGAAGCCTTTATGCATTTTTTTAAATTTCAGATATTCTTAAATTTGTTTTAAATTTAATTTAAATTTTTTTGTTTAATTTTTTTCAAAAATTTAGTTCAGCTTAAATAAATTTGTTTTTCTGGTTTTATTTTAATTTTTCCACAAATAATATGTTAAGTTCTTATTCATTTTAATACATAATTTTGTTTTTATTTTTTCACATAATTTTTGGAGTTTTAAATTTTTTTATTTCTTATTAAGAACTTTTCTTTTCTAGAATTACATTTAATATTATTTTTTAAATTTTATTTTAACATTTTTATTCATCGCTGGTTTTTCAATTCTTTTTCTTTTTTGTTTTAAATAATTCTTTTTTTTGTTTTAAATAATTTGCTTAATTATTATTTAATTTTTTAATTAAATTGTATCAACTTTTTTACGCCAAAGCAATACTTTTAAATATTTTTTAAGTTTCAGATTTTTTTTTAATAAATTGGTGAGTTTTTATTTTACTTTTAGTTTATTTTTTTTTTTACTTTTTTTTTAAACCGAAACAGTTCTTTTGTATATGTTTTTAATTTTTATTTTTATTTTATTTAAAAAAAACTGTTCTTTTCTCGAATTTAATTTTACAATTTTTTTTTAATTTTCTTAGAAACTTTAATTTTTTTTGTTTTAAAATTTGTTTTATTTTTCGTTTATTTTTTTTTAAACTAAATTAATTTTTTCGTAAATTATTTCTAATTTTTATTTTATTTTATATTTTAATTTGATTTTAAAAAAGCAGATAAAAATCTTTTATTTTATAATTTAATATTTCTAATTTTTCTTTTTCTAAATTCCGTATTTGGTATGTTTCTGTTTTATACTTTATTTATTTTTTATTTTGATTCGTTTTTTTTTATTAAATTTTTATGTTTTCACATACTTTTTGTTCTTAAAATTCTATTTTTTTAATTTATTTTGCTACATTGATTTCTTTTTTAATTTTTTTGTAACAAATTTTTGTGTTTTTAAAAGTGAGTATAATTTGTTTATTTTTAACAAATTTTTTATTAAAATAATTTTTTGGTATTTTTAATATTTTAATTTCAAATTAAAATATTTTCTTTGACTTTAATAAAAAAGAATTTATATATTGTTATGAATTTTTTTTATAAATTTTTTCAATTTGCTTTATTTTAGGTGAATTTTGTTTTTATTTTGGTTAAAACGCTCATTAAATAATTTTATATTATTTAATTTATTTATCATTTCTTAATTGATTTTTCGTTTGGTTTTTATTAACTTTATACTTTGGTATGATTCTGTTTATAATTTATAATTTAAGATTTATTTTAATTTACTTTAATTTAAATAATTCACTTTTTTTAGAATTTCACTTGAGATAAAAAGAATTTTTATTTTTATTATAATTTTTCATTTTTATTTTTATTTTAATTTTTCATTTTTATTTTTTTTTTTAACTTTAATTTGTCATTTTCATATTTTTAAATTTATTTAAATAATAGATTTTTATTTATTTGAAATAATAGATTTTTGTAATTTGTGTATTTTATAGTTTATTTTATTATTTGTTTTTTATAAATTATTTTTATTAAAATTATATTTTTTTATTTTATTTCTTATATTTTTATAATTTAATTTGAATTGCATTAATTTTTGATTTGTTATTGTTCTCATTTAAAATTTAAAGAGATTTTATTTTGTATAATATTTTTAATAATAGATTTTTATAGTTTAATTATTAATTTATTTAATTTTTATTTAAATTACTTTTATAAATATTTTTCGCTTTATTTATTTTAATTAAATCAGAAAAAAAAAATTTTTTTTTTGATTTCTTATATTTTAAAAAATTATTTTAATTTGACTGAAATAAATTGTAATATGTATACAATTTTTTTTAAATAAAATTTGTTGTCCTTTTTATTTTTGTAAAGTTTTTTTTTAATATTTTATAACTATTACATATTTTTTGCTTTTTATAAATTAATTGTTTTTAATTTGATTTCTTTTTTTAAATTTTGTTGCCTGATTTTTTTCCAATTTCGTACGAGTTTTATTTTAAATAGTTAGTTTTTAATTTCCAACAATTTGTTTTGTATAAATATTAAAACTAAAATTTATATATTTTTTTTATCCTTTTCTAATTAATTTGTTATTTTTTAAATTGCAAATAGTATTTGTTTAATATTTATCATTTTTCAAATCTGTTAATCTTTTTATTTATTTATCTGATATTTTATTTTACAAATTATTTGAAATTTTTTCCGCATAAATTTTGATTTATTTTTTATTTGTGTTTTTTTTTTTTTGCTAAAACTAATATATATTTTTATTTTTTATTTAGAAATATGTTTGGTTTTTTTTTTTTTTTTAATTTCCCGTACATTTTAGTTTTTTTTTTTAATTGGGTGATTTTTTTATTTATTCAAAAAATAAATTTTATATTTTTAATTTTGTAACATTTTTTTGTAAGTATTTTTTTGTAAAATTTATTTAATTTTAATTAGTTGTTTTTTAAATATTTTTTCTTCTCAAGTAAAAGTATTAATAATTGTTAATTTTTTAAAATTGTTTACATATTTTTATTTTTTATTTTTATGTGCTAAATTCATTTTTCTCAGATTTATTTATTTGAAATTCCCTATTAAATTTTTTATTTAATTTCAATAATTTATTTATAATTTAAAGTTTTATTTGGTATTTATAATTTTCCTTATTATTTTTAATTGAATTCAAATTTATATGTTTATCTTTTAGTGTCAAATTAATTTTTTAGAATATATTTTATTTTCTTTTTCTAATTATATGAAAAATATATATAATTATTTATATGGTTTTTATTTCTGTTTATTTATTTTTATTAAATATTTATGTTAAATAAATTTTATTATTTCAGCTTTATCCATTTTCATTTTTCTGATTTTTTTGTTTTGTATTTTGTTTTTAATTATTTTTATAGTAAATTTTTTTAATTTAATTCTTTATTTTTTAACATTTTATTTTGATAATATTTATTTTATTATATTTATTTTAATTTCTAATATTTAATTTAATTGTTTTTCTTTTATTTCTGTATTTTTTTATATATTCTATAATAATTTCATTATATTTTTAAAAATAACTAAATTCTTAAAATTAAAATTAGAATTTTTAGAATTTAAATTATAAATTTAATGAAAATTTACTGTTAGCATTTTGATATTAGAGAAAAAAATATATTTTTTATTTAATTGTATTATTATTTTTTAGTGTGTTTATCTTTTACTAATTTTATATATTGTGTTTATTTTATTTATTTTGTTTTATTTAATTTTTCTTTGTTTTATTTAATTTTTTTTTTGTTTTATTTAATGTTTCGTTTTGTGCTATTTTATTTTTTTTATTTTCCGTTATTTTATTTTATTTTACTATATTTCCTTTTTTTTATTTTATGTTTTGTTCTGTTTCATTTCATTTACTTTATTATTTTTTTTTTTTTGTTATTTTATTTTATTTCATTTTTTATTTTATTTTTTTATTTTATTATGTATTATGTATTATATATTATATTTTATTTTATTTTGCTTTTTCATTATATTTTAATTTGATTTGCTTTGTTTTACTTAATTTAATTTTATTTTTAAAATATATTTATTTATTTTTTTATTTTTTATCTTATCTTATTTTTATTTTATTTTCCTTTATTTTATATCATTTTATTTCATGTTACTATATTTTATTTTTTATTTTGTTTCATTTCATTTTATTTACTTTATTATTTTTTTTTTTGTTTTTTATTTTACTTAATTTTTTTACGTAATTTTATTTTATATTATTTTTTAATATTTTTTATTATATCTTTTAATTTATTTAATTTTATTTTTAATATACATATATTTAATTATTTTTTTATTTTATTTTCCTTTATATTATTTTATTTTACTATTTTTTATTTTATGTTTTGTTTTATTTAGTTTACTTTATTATTTTTTTTGTTATTTTATTTTACTTCATTTTTATTTTGATATTACGCTATTTTATTTTATATTATTTCATTTTAATTATTTTTTTATATTTTTTATTTTATTTAATTTTTATTTTTTATTATGTTCTTTTATTTCATTTTTTATTTTATTATATATTGTTTTATTTTTTACATTATTTTATTTGTTTAAATTTTGCTTTTTTATTATATTATATTTTAATTTGATTTGCTCTGTTTTATTTTATTTAATTTTATTTTATTTCATTTTAGTTTTTATATATATTTAACTATTTTTTTTTATTTTTTATATAATTTTATTTTTATTTTATTTTCCGTTATTTTTTTATTTCATTTTAATATATTTTATTTTATTTGTGTTATTTTATTTTATTTTATTTCACTTTACTTTTTTTAATTTTACGTTATTTGATTTCATTTATTTTTAAATTTTTATATTTTTAATTTTATTTAATTTTAATTTTATGTATATTACTTTATTTCACTTTTTATTTTATTTTACTTTATTTAACTTTATTTTATTAAATTTTCTTTTATTTTACTTTTTTAATTATATTTTAATTTGCTTTGCTTTAATTTATTTTTAATATTTATTTAACTTTTCTTTTTTTTTAATTTTTTTTTTTTTTTTTTGGAGGGGTTTTTAAATTTTCTTAATTTTTTAAATTTTATTTGTTTATTTTGAATTTTTAATTTAGATTATTTATTTTAACTTAATAATTTTCTAATACTTAGTTATTTAAGAGTATTCCATTAAAAAGATCAAGTAGTATCGAATATTGAAAAGTAATGAAATTCACTTGTGCTACCATTTTTATTTTTTCTCTTTTAGAATCGATCTTTTTTATTATTTGTTTTTAATTTTAGTTTTATAATTTGTATTATTTTTTTTTTTTACAATTTTATTTTAAAAATGAACTGTTTCTTAAACTGGTTTTAATTTGTTTTATAATTTAATTTTTTTATTATTATTTTTTATTTAAATTTTTATTTGTGGTTTTTATTAAAACAATATTTCTTATTATAATATTATTATTATTATTTTAGATATTAATAATTTTTTGTTTAAAACATTTTACTTTAATATTTAAAAGAATATTTTACTTTTCAGTTTATATTTTATGTTAATTATATTTTTTTAATTTAAATTTTTTTTCATTCAATTTTTATATATTTTTGTTGGTTTTTGTTTTGAATTGGAATGGAAAATAATTTTTATTTGTTTTAATATAATTTCAAAATTATATTAAAAATTATATTGTTTTCGAAAAAAATATATATTTTTTGGTTTTTAATTTTTTTATATACCCATCTAAAAATCGAAATATATATGAGCATACATGATCCTACATGGGCCTGTATATGATCATATATGGGCATACATGGTCATATACGTCCATACATTGTTCAATATATGACCATACATGATCTCATATATGATCATATATCTTCGGATCCGATATTTGAGGGTATATGGCCGTATATGATCATATACGAGCATACATGAATAATATATGAGCATGTACGATAATATATGCACATATATCACCATATACCCTCAAATTTCGGATCCGAAGATATATGGTCATATATGAGATCATGTATGGACGTATATGACCATATTTTTATATTTTTAATATATTTGATTTATTGATAAATTTTTATTTTTTTTTATTTTACAATTCTATTTTATTTTAAAAAAAAATACATAGTTTTTTAATGATTTTTAATTTTTTTTAAATACTTTTATAAACAATTTATTCTTTTATTATTTTTTCCTTTTTTTAATATTATTTAACTATAAATGTAATTTTTGTATTTTTTTATTTTTGTTTTCAATTTATGGAAAAACATATTTCGTAATATTTCTTTACAATATTTTCATTTGTTTTAATTTTTTTTTTTAATTAAAATTTTTTCTCTTTGTTTTCCCAAAAAAAAAAATATATTTTTTAATTAATTTTTATTTTCTTTTTTTAATATTTTTATAAACAAATTCTTCTTTTAGTATTTTTCTTTAAGTTTTTTTATTTTATTTAATTTTAAGTTTAATTATATTTTTACTATTTTTTGTTGTTTTATATCTTTTGTTATCAAGTTATGGAAAAAAATATTTTCATTTATTTTAATTTAATTTATTTAATTTAAATTTTTTTCTTTTTATTTTCCCAAAAAATATATTTTTTTGATGATTTTAATGTTTTTAAATACTTTTTTAACAATTTTTTTTATTATTTTTCTTTGATTTTTTTTTAATTTTAAATTTAATTTTATTTTTTGTATTTTTTGTTTTTTATATCTTTTGTTATTAAGTTATGAAAACACATATTTATTAATATTTTTAAAAAATATTTTTATTTTTATTTGTTTTAATTTAATTTATTATTTTTTCTCTGTGTTTTCCCAAAAATATATATTTTTTGAATAATTTTCATTTTTTTATATTTTTATAAACAAATTTTTTTTTTATTATTTTTCTTTGATTTTTTTTTAATTTTAAATTTAATTTTATTTTTCGTACTTTTTTGTTTTTTTATATTTGTTGTCAATTTATGGAAAAATATATTTCGTAATATTTTTTAAAAAATATTTTCATTTCCCATCTAAAAATCGAAATATATATGAGCATACATGATCATACATGGGCCTGTATATGATCATACATGGGCATACATGGTCATATACGTCCATACATTGTTCAATATATGACCATACATGATCTCATATATGATCATATATCTTCGGATCCGAAATTTGAGGGTATATGGACGTATATGATCATATACGAGCATACATGAATAATATATGAGCATGTATGATAATATATGCACATACATATATCACCATATACCCTCAAATTTCGGATCCGAAGATATATGGTCATATATGAGATCATGTATGGACGTATATGACCATGTATGCCCATGTATGATCATGTATGTTTATATATATTTCGATTTTTACATGGGTTGTTTTAATTTAATTTTTTTAATTTAAATTTTTTCACTTTATTTTCCCAAAAAATACATTTTTTTCATTTTTTTTTTTAATGTTTTTAAATACTTTTATAAAAATTTTTTTTTTTTTTTTTTGATTATTTTTCTATGATTTTTCAAGCATTTTTAATTATTATTTTTTGAAAAATTTTATGTTTTTCTTTTAATTTTTGATTTGTTTATGTAAATTTAAGCATTTCTTTATTTATTTTTAATAATTTTCAATTAAATTTTAATGTTTTTTTCTTATGATTGTTTTTTTATTTTTGTAATTTTTTAATTTTTTTCAACAATTTTTCTTTATTTATTTTGAATGATTTTCATTTTAATATTTTTTTATCTTGTTTATGACTTTCAAATTTTTTTTTTAATTTTTTTATTATTTTTTATTTATTTTTTTAAACAATTTACAATTTATGCAAAAAAGGTGTTTTCTTTACTTATTTCTTCATGATTTTGATTTAAATTTTAATATTTTTTTTCTTGTTTATGATTTATTTTTTTAAATTTTGGTAATTTTTTTATTTATTATTTTCTGTAATTTTGATATTTTTTGTTTTATTATTTTTTAAAAATATTTTTGGCTTATTTTTAGTTGTATTTTTTTTTATTATAAAATATAACAGTTTACATAAACATTACAAAAAAAAATACAAAAAACAAACATTAATAAAAATATAGTTTTAAATACCATATCCGTTAAGTTTTCTTCCAAAAAATTTGTTTTAAAAATTTATATTCTATATAAAACACTTTTTTTTAATATTTTTCATAATTATTATATAAAAACTGTTACTAACCATAAACTAATAAAGTTTTTTTGCACATCAATCACATAAAAAATAGTGTTTTATTTAAAAATTAAAAAAAAAAATAATTTTTTTAAAGGGAAACTAAAAAAATAATGTAGAATTTAAATTAAATTAATATTTATCTTTTGTAATTATTTAAAGAGAGAAATTTTTTTATTTAAATAAAAAATCGCATATACAAAATTGAAGTTTTTATGTGAGAAAAATAAAAAAATTATGGAGAATACACAGAAGAGGTAATTAGTTACTAGCCGAATGGAATGTACGAGTATTTTTGGAGAATTGAGAAAGTTGTGTTTAAAAAAGTGCGAATTTTCTACGTGAAAAAAAAACTTAACCCAGTTTCCCAGCCAGCGAAATTTAAAATAAAATTATTTTCGGAGTCATATATTATATAAATGTGAATATTTTGTTTGAGATTTTTAACATTTTCTCTCAAAAAATACTCTTTTTTCTAAGTCCAAAATGAGTAACCCACTAACTAACAAAAATTACTCATTAATATGAGAGAGATTATTATCTCAAATAATTTACTCAGAAATGACTTTGGAAATCAAGAAAATTGGAGATTTTTTGAACAATTCAAAAATCATCCAAAAAATATTATTTTTGGAGCCAAATATTAAATTTTAAATAGAATTAAACTTAAGGTAGTAAAAAAAGTCTAGACTCTCTTGATGTAAATTAAAAAATCCGATTGAATGTTTTTCATCCATCTTAAGTTAATTGCCACAACTACATTGTAAATTCCGCAACCGGGTTGTTGTGTGAGTGAATGTATGAATGGCGGTTTATTTTGAAATTAATTAATTTAAAAATATACATATATTCAGTTTATTGATTTTTATAGCCAATTGTCAAATTTACAATATATTAACAGACATTAAATAATGTTTAGTTTATGGAAATTTTGTTTACCACAAAAAAAAAAATAAAATAAAAATGCCCCAGTGCGTCAATTATATTAATATTGGTAATATGCACAAAATAACGCCAAGATAAAAAAGTTTATGTTTAACCATTAAAACCACAAACAAATGCAGTTTTTTTTCAGTTATTAACAAAATAGCTGTCACTTACAAGCCGGGTAGGAAAAATAGTCAAAAATAGTACATATTATTGGTAACATAAAAATAGATCAGATTAATATTTTGGAAGGTGACAAATCTAATAGTGATAATATTTAGTTGTAGTTTTTTCTTTGATATTTGAAATTTTGAATAACAATTTTAAACAAAATTAATATATTTTATATAATATTTCGAAAGTCAATATTTATGACAAGACTTTATATGCAATACCCTCTATAAACCAATTTTTTGAAAATTACTTTTGTTAGCGACTGTAATGACAAGAATTTGACATAATATTTTTAAAATTAATATATATATTACAATGTATACAATATTGAAAGTCAACTTTTATGTCGAGACCTTATATGCAATACCCTCTATAAACCAATTTTTTTGAAAATTATTTTTTGTTGGAAAACTGTTTACTGATGACAGCTACATCTGTGATAATATTAATATTTGTTATTTCTCTATCAACCATAAGATTTTGTTTTGAATGCAATACCCTCTATCAACCATTTCAAGATTATCGGTTAATAAAAAATATATTATTTAAACATGTATTAAACAAAGTTATATTCTACAACTGTACTAATATTTCAAGGAGATTTAAATGCTTGCTTATTAGTGTGTCCCGGAAAATAAAATATTTTTAGGCTGATAGAGGATATTGCACAGTAAAGAAATATGATAAAATTTGCAGTTTTATTAAAGTTTCAACGTTTTCTTAAATGTTTTTTTTAATATATAAAAAGAAACAAGTTAATTGATTTTCGATATTGTTTACATATCTTATTATTACTTTGATGTCATTTGAACTTAATTATCATAAACGTAATGTTATTCTGGTTCCATAACAAGCTTCAAATCTTATATATTTTTCCATTTTCTAGTCTGAATTGGATGTTGACAAATACGTAAGGAGTTTTAGTTCAGCATATCCTGTGTATTCTTAAATTCGATGGGGTAAATTCTTTATCAAAATTCATTTTAAATTTAACATAACCATTAGGTAAACTTTTTAGAGTTCTTAAACTCTTTAGTAAACCAAAAATATTATTTTACGGGACACACTAATAAACAAGTATTTAAATATCCTTGATATGTAAAGTACAGTTGTAGGAACAAAACTTTGTTTAATAAATGTTGTAATAATACATATTTAATTAACCGATAATAATCTTAATGTGGTTGATAGAGGGTATTGCATTTAAAAAAATCTTATGGTTGATAGAGAAATAACAAATATGAAAAAAAGTACTAAAATTGATTTCTTTTCCTCTTTTAAATTTTTGTCACAGATATGTAAAGTACAGTTGTAGGAAATAAATTTTTGTAATATATGTTGTAATAATACATTTATAATTAACCGATAATCTTAATGTGGTTGACAGAAGGTATTGCATTTAAACAAAAATCTTATGGTTGTTAGAGAAATAACAAATATAAAAAAAGTACTACAATAAAATTTTTTCTCTTTTAAATTGTGTAGCTGTCATCAGTAATCAGTTTTCCATCAAAAAATAATTTTTCAAAAATTGGTTTATAGAGGGTTTGCATATACAAAATTACTTTTTAATTTTTACATATAAAATATATATTTTATATCTTATTAATTCAATTTTAGCGTCCCGGTAGGCTAGTTGGTAGCGTGCTAGCTTATCAGTGCGGGGGTCGTAGGTTCAATTCCCATCAGAGGCTCTGGTCTGTTTTCGCTACAACGAGCCGAAGGCCTTTGTTGCTAGTGCTCGGTTAGGGCATTAACATATAATTTGTAATTATATGATTAATAAATAAAATAAATAAATTATAATTCAATTTTCATTTCCTACCAAGGTTTTAAAAATATAATGTCAAATTCTTGCCATTACCACTAACAAAAGTAATTTTCAAAAAATTGGTTTATAGAGGGTATTGCATATAAAGTCTAGTCATAAAAATTGACTTTTAAAATTTTATATAACTAATTTCTAATATTTCCTACCAAGCTTTTAAAAAAATATAATGCCAAATTCTTGCCTTTACAACCACTAACAATGAATACATGTAATGATGTAATATTAAAATATAAACCCAGAAGAAATACATGGCAATAAATAATTTACAAAATCAATTATTAAAAACATGTATAATATTAAATTTAATATAAATACTTATTGTGCTGTTATTTATATAAAATCAACAGATCAAAAAAATAAACTCTTGACATATTTTAAATTGTAAAATTACACAATTTTTTTTTTGTAATAAAATATATATTAAATATTTATGTAATTTTTTTCCTTCAAATATTATTATTTTTTTTTTTTGAAAACTATATAACAAAATTGCGTTACATTTTTCCAATTTGATTTCATTAAATATACAACCCTCATCATGTACTAACTAACCTTTGTTTGCAAATTAAATTTCACATCAACTTCCGTTTTAGTGCTTTATACATTTCCGTTTTACAGAAAACAACAAAAAAAAAAATAAGTAAAGCTCTAATTTTTACCGAATAGTGGTTTCAACATTTGCAGTTGTTGATATTAGTACTAACGTTAGGGTGGTTCGAATTAGGATTTTTGACAAATTTCGCGATGAAGGTAAAATTTAAAAGAGATCACCTTTGCAAAAGAGATCCCGCTCACTTTCCCTATTTTTTTATACAAAAAAAAAAATATATATATAAAAAGAAAATAATAATATTGTTAGCGTGGATCGAATTTGCCTTTCCACAGTAAAAAAAAATTATCTGGCGCAATATTTAATCATATTCAATTTGATATTCTTTACAAAATTTGCCAAACCCTATATTATTGTTTTAGAATAAAAATATTTTTGAATTTTTTTTCCATTACACTACTAAACCAAACATGAATGTAGTAGTAGTATGATGATGTATGTATATGTACATATAATTATGTTTTATTTTTGTGTTGTTGTGTTTGTGGTTAAATAGTTTGTAGTGTTTATTTGGCGGGTTGTCTTTTTGTATATCAAAAAATATTAAAAATACATACAGGTTGGTTGAAAAGTTCCTGCGCTCACCAAGAGATGGCACTGCTAGCTCCAAACGTTTTTTTTTCTCAAGTTGGTATAACTGTCCTGAGAACACATGCTAAGTTGCAAGTCATTCTGTCAATTCTTTCTTTGTTTACAAGCCATTTGAAGTTGACGTGTCATTGATTTTTTTTAATATGGAAAAAATTGAATATCGTGCAGTCATTAGATTCTCTGTTTTGAAGGGTTTAAAAGCAAAGGAAATTTATGAAGAATTGTTAGAAGTGTATAAGGAGTCCTCACCTTCAAAACGCACCGTTGAATTTTGGGCTGGTGAATTTAAACTTGGTCGTACCAGCCTTAAAGACGATCCACGCGAAGGACGACCAAAAACTGCAACCACAGCAGAAATCATTGAGCAGGTACATAATATGTTTAGTAAAGATCTAAGTTTGACTAAGCGTGAAATTGCTAATGCCATAGGAATCTCAGACGAATGAGTACTCCATATTTTACATGAAGAATTACGTATGAAAAAACTGTTTGGAAAGTTAGTGCCGCACACATTAACAATTCAACAAAAACTGGATCGAAAACAAATTTCTCAGCGTAATTTGGAGCGTTTTAAGCCGAATAAAACCGACTTCTTGCATCGTTTTATAACTATGGATGAGACTTGGATCTACCACCATGATCCTAAATTGAAACAAGAACGTTTACAGTGGACTGAAGCTGGTTGTTCAGCTCCAAAGCAGGTGAAGTCACAACGATCAGCAAAGAAGATTATGGCATCAGTTTTTTGGGATGCAAAAGGAATTTTGTTGATTGATTATCTTCAGCAAGGTAAAACAATCAACTCTGAATATTATTGCAGCCTTTTGGATCAGCTGGATGAAAAAATTCGTGAGAAAAGACCTGGTTTCAAGAAGAAAAAAATAATTTTTCATCAAGACAATGCACCTGCTCACAAAAGTGTTTTGACGATGGCTAAATTCAAAGAATCAAAGTACGAATTGCTTGAACATCCACCGTATTCACCAGATTTGGCTCCCAGTGACTACAATCTCTTCAGAAATCTCAAACAATTCCTTCGTGGAAAGCATTTTTCGTCGAATGAAGAGGCCATAGCAGCCGTAGACGGTTATTTTGCAGAGCTTCCAGAAAACCATTAAAAGTATGGGATAAAACTATTGGAAGATCATTGGAACAAGTGTATTCAGCTTCTAGGAGATTATATTGAATAAAAAAATATATTTCGTAACAAAAACAGTATTCTTTCATTTCGAGCGCAGGAACTTTTCAACCAACCTGTAGTATATGTAAATTACTACACAGCTATTATCACCCATATTATGTTTATCTAAAACAACTAGTTAGTTACTATTTAATATGATCTACTTAGTATATCATACTAAGCATCATAGTGCTGGAGGTTATAAAAAATAATTTAAACAATTATGAATATAAAACCACAATTTCCTTTTCGGGGGCTATTTTAGTAGGTGCATAAATATAGGTAATAGTTATGGAGAACTGAATTTAATTGTTTACGGAAATAGTGTCATTTATTAATAAAAACCCCTGTTTGCAATCACAGAGAACAAGTGGATATATGGCGCCCAACTAAGGGGCCATCTACAAAGTTTCTTTATTTGTTAAAACTTAAAGTCTTAAAAATTTATTTTAAAATAATGTAACTAATTTACAATTGTCGTAACTTTATACTAACGCATCAAAGGATATAAAATGCACGTTTGCTAGAAAAAAAATATATTCAAAGTTTTATAAAGAAAATCCCCAAAAATTAAAAACTTTAATAAAAATAAAAAAAAAAAAATAATAAAATCACCAGAAAATAGAAACACTTCTTTACCAGTTTCCAATTGTTTGGCTAAAAGAAGAAAAAAAAAACAACAAAACTCCAAATGGTACCACAAACTACATAGCTGGCTGACTGGCTGGACCCAAAAAATGGCAATTTAACACTTGAGTAGAATTTTGATTTTAACCATATTGCAGCATAAACTAGTACTCTTTTTACTACATGTAAAGTTGTAAATCTTATATGGGGTAATACCCAAAAATTGTTATTACATAGCTAAACATTACTTAAATTTAAACTTACATGTGCATAAAGTATGTTGAAAAAATTTTATGTTAAGTTCAGAAAAGTATACAGAAAATAATAAATTATAAATTTTTCATATGCAGGTTTTTATATGGAATCGAGACCATATGAAAATTTTGAAAATATTTATTTCAGCATGAGATTTTGTTTGAACTCCCGAAGGTTAAACAAACTAAACACTTCTGAAAAAGAAATAGTTTTTGGAGACTTCTCGCCCAGTTAAGGGTTAAGTGGGAATTACTTATTAGTTGAGTCAAAAAAGGTCTGTAAAGGTAAGAAATTAAAAAAAGTATGAAAATTAAGTCGATCGAGATCAACTAGATGATTCGAGGGCGAGTCAATAAGTCCGTGACTCTTTGAAATTCCTTTTGGAAACGGCAACACTGCTCCTGTCAACAGGCATCTGTCAATTGACTCCTGTTAGTTTGTGTTCGATAGCCACTGATAGCAGACTACCACGTGAATTTCGTGTGCTCCTCAAGCATTATTTTTGGCGGAAAAAAACATTATTCAAGCCTGTAATAGCAACTGAAATTTTTGCTGTTGTTACGGGAAATTTTGCTAATTTTAGCTCAGCGGTATTTTTTTTGCTAATCTTAGCAACACATGTCTGCTGACGTGTAGTACAATGAAATTAGCAGAACAATTAGTAACCGCTACTAAATTTTAGTAAACTTTTTGTGGAAGTGGAATTTAAAAACGGTTTGCTAAAATCAGCAAAAAAAAATTACTCAATATTATTAATATTAGTGCAATCAAATTAGTATAAGAAATTAGTAAGCGCTTCATAATTTTAGTAAATTGCTGTAAACTCAATGAATTGTAAAATGTAGCAAAATTTTAATTTATAAAAAAATATTATTATTTTGTCGAAATAAACTCAATTATTTTTTTAGATACACTTGTTACACTTTAAAACTGCTAATTTATTTTGAAATTGCCTCACGAATACGAATATACAAAATCAAAAAATTAAAGGCTTAAAAATAAAAAAACACCTAAACGAATTTATCATTTTGGTTTAATTTGCTAATTTTTGTTTTGAAAATTTTTTTGGATTTTAAAGTCAAATTTTAATTGTTTTCAGGGCTGATTTTTAGAACCAAAAAAAAATTTTAGTGCTATTTTAAGTGGATGTCCTATTTTTGGACATGAGTCGCTTATAAAAAGTATTTTCACTTCCGATCCCTTTTTTCAGCCAATGTAGCATTTTAAGTCAATTTAAGTTTGTAAGTATAAATTTAAATTATTATCGACTTTTTTAAAATTAGTATTTTTTTTTTGCTAATGTTAGCAAATCGGTTTTCAAAAATTTGTAAAATGATTTCTGAAGTTAGCAACAAAAATTTATAAATATTCTTTAAAAATTCTAGTAAGGTGGGATTGAAAACCGTTTACAAATTTTTCTACTAACTTTTTTATCTGAGTGTAAGCTTGATAAATATTATGGCAACTCAGCACTATCAATTTTAATGGTAAAAAGTAGTTTACTAAATTTCTTTGTGGCCGTACAAGCAAGGAAGATGCGGACGTTCTGGACTTCCAGATGATTTTTTACCCAAAAACCTGTGTTTCATTAAAAAAGTCACGGACTTATTGACCCGCCCTCGTACCTGTGTAAAATCCATGAAAGTTTGGTTCCGAAATTTCAATGCTTAAAATATACAATTGACAATTTCTGACATACAATTGACTATTTCTGAAATACAATTGACTATTTCTGAAATACAATTGAAAATTTCTGAAATACAATTGACTATTTCTGATATACAATTAACTATTTCTGAAATACAATTGACTATTTCTGAAACACAATTCACTATTTGTAAAATACAATTGACTATATCTGAAATAAAATTTACATTTTCTGAAGTACAATTGACTGTTTCTGAAAAACAATTGACTATTTCTGAAATTCAATTCACTACTTCTGAAACACAATTAACTATTTCTGAGATAAAATTGACAATTCTGAAATACAATTGACTATTTCTGAAATACAATTAACTATTTCTGAAATGCAATTGACTATTTCTAAAATACAATTGACAATTCTGAAATAAAATTAACTATTTCTCAAATACAATTGACTATTTCTGAAATACAATTGACTATTTCTGAAATACAATTGACTATTTCTGAAATCCAATTCACTACTTCTAAAATACAATTGACTATTTCTGAAATACAATTAACTATTTCTGAAATACAATTGACTATTTCTGAAATACAATTGACTATTTCTGAAATACAATTGACAATTCTGAAATAAAATTGACTATTTCCGATATACAATTGACTATTTCTGAAATACAATTGACTATTTCTGAAATACAATTAACTATTTCTGAAATGCAATTGGAAAAGGTGTAGAGCTGATAAAAACTAATTACTCTATATTTTCAGAGTTGTATTTCGAGCAGATAAATTTTACAAAAATGCAACTCGACTGAAATAATAAGCCTAATAATACAACTCTGCTACAAAGAAAACACAAAAGTGAAAACTTTATAGAAAAAAAGTTTAAAATTATAAACAAAATTTAAAAAGTTTAAAAATTTTAAAATGTTTAAAAACTTGTTTAAAAAATTATTAAAATATAAAAATTCAATAAACAACAATCGAATGAACAATTGAAAATTTAAAAAATAATTTAAAATTTCACGGTTTTCAAAATTTAAAATAAACTCCGTTAAAAGTGTTAAGTAGTATAGAATACCCAAAATAAAAATATCGAGTAGTATCGGCTGTTGAAAAGTATCCGGAATTAATTAAAATTTCTGCGGACAAATTAGATATCAAATGAAAGATTTTTTTTTAAGACAACTATTCCGAGTTGGGTCAACTTTTTTTTTTGCCATAAAACAAAAATTCTTGGAATAGTACATTTATATAGAAAAATCTGGATGGTTTAAATTCATAGCAACGTATAATTATGCCTATATAACAAGATTTTAGGCGACTTTTCCACTTGTTTTGATAATTTTTCCATAAAGGTGAAAATGTACCCTTTAATTTGGTATCTAATAATATTATGTGTGACTTTTCCTTAAAAAGTTATTGCAACATTTGTGCGTGTTATATTATAAATGTGAAACACATTTTACAGACATGCATTTGCATGCAGGTAAAATCTCTGGCCTTGTTGGTAACACAACAAAACTGAAACACATTGGATAAGAAACACACTAAAACCAAAAAGTAAGCACACAATACCAAACAAAAAAGCAAGCAACAACAAATATTGAAGCATACCGTTAAAGTATAACAACAAATATTGATAGAGCAAAACCACAAGAGCACACAACAACAAATTGTTAGGGCGAAAAATAGAAAAAAAAATCGAAAAACTTTCATGAAAGCACAATTAAATACTTAATAAGAATGATACATTTAGAAAACTTATGATTGGTATTAAATAATTATGTGTTTCAAATTTCACTCTTGTGTTTTAAATTAATCAAATATGTTTAAAATGAAACTTACCGGCTTTTGCTGAGATTTACAAATTGTATAAATGAAACACAAAATTAAATAAACTTTCTTATTTAGCAAAATTTATGCGGGATGTTGTTAACAGGAACATTCACTAATTACTGATTGCACCGATATAAAAAAGGTTGAGAAGAACGCTAACGTCTGCTATGCACAGTGTTGCCATATGAGAAATGTAAAATGTGAGATCGTCTAAAAAAAGGTGCTGTAAGGAAAACCGAGTGTTAGATTTTATTTTGCATATATTATGAGTTTTTATTGATATATTGAAGTATAAATAATAATAAATCATTTTCTAAAATAACCGTATATACAGTGGTGATCAAAACATTTGCAACTGAAACTTCATATTAATCAAAAATTAGTATTTATTAATAAAGGAATTTCAGCACAATTAAATTCATTTCACTCGTAATTTAATGAACCTGAGTAATTATATTGTATTAATGACATTTTTTTTATTTTATAAAAAACACACAAATCTCAATAAACCCAAGATGTCACTTTATATTAAATTTATACTACACTAATTTTTGCATGAAAATAAATTGTACACAATTTTCGCTTGACAACCCATCGTAAACTTACTATGCATAAAAACGGGTAGACCAACAATTATTCATATGGAAACTAACGAGTGGGGTGACACATTTAGTTGGCAGCAATTCCCACTTTTGTGATTTTGGTTTCTCTTGTTGGTCTACTCTCTTTGTATTACTTAATGTGAAATAATGTCGTACTTATACAAATAATTTTAAGAATTTCGAAAAATACAAAAAACAACTCAAAAGAAAAATGTTAAAATATAGTATTTTGGTCAATAAATAATTATCTGTGTAAACAATTTTTTCATAAAATACATTTTTTAATTGATTCGCTTTAGAATTTCAACAATTTTAAATTGAAACACTTACATACAAGGTGGGGCAATAAATATCAGTCAGTTAGAAATTGCTGACATTATTGTATGTCAGTTTGGTTTTGAGTTTCATGAAGTAGATAGTGCGAAGTGCGAAATAAATAGTGAATAACAATGAATTGCTATACGCTTTAAGAACGCACCATAATGTGACAAAGTTGTTGGGGATGACCTTCCATAAATATTTATCATGACCGGCGAGCATCATTTTTATCTCAGCGGACATGTCAAAAAGCAAAATTCGCGGTTCTGGAAAATCTACACACAGTTCATGAGGCAACTTTACCCTTACCTTATTTTTTCGACGGAGCCGGTGGTAATGCCATTACGATATACAGCCATGCTGCAACATTCAATGTTTTTTTTGTGTAGTTAGAAAATCAGCGTCTTGGTTTAAATCACTTTTTTTATTTTCATTGAAAAACCATGATGATGGTCACCGATTAAAAGAACAGTGATTTGAGACATTCACTGAGAATGATGTTTTTTTAAATATCCCGGATGGCTCATCTCTAACGGATAACGTATTTTTCTATAACTCTGGTTATTTATGACAAACACCACACCAAACAATTGCTGATTAAATGGCGAATTTCAATACTACACAAAACAAGCTGCGTTTAAGCGGTTAACTATCACCGTTGGCTTGTTTAATTCACATACAACTTTCACACGAGGAACGTTGAACGCTATGTCAATTTTATATGGGAAATACATAATCCAACTTTTATAGTTTGCCGCATAAACACAGTTACAGTTTAACTAACCACTTCTTGTTAATTAACACCTGTGCTTATGCGGGAAGCAATTAACGTTGGCCGATGTCATTGCCATACAAATTTGACTTAAGTAACGTTAAGAGTTAATACTAAATGTTCACTAATGTCAAATTTATATGGGAATGACATAATCCAACTTTGATAGCTTGCCGCATAAACACAGCTATTTGAAAAATTTGTTCAATCTTCCATATTATGGCTTTTAGTCAGTTACTGATAATTTCTGAAAACTGAGGTAGGATGGATTAAGTATATATATATTGGAAATATTCTCTTTCCGTAACTCGTTTCCGATATCCTGTAACATATCTGAGATATGCAGCATCGACATCGCTCTACTTCCATAATTTTAATGAACATTGGTTTGCTACTTACACCACTTCTTGGCATATACATAAAATTTTGCATACAAAAATATATAAAACAAAATTTTATTATTGTTTTGCTGCATTTGTGGCATATGCATCAAATTTGCCTATATAATTTCTAAGAAATACACTTTTATAATTGTTTTGTTGCATGGCCATAATAACGAATGTAAATGCAAACAAAAAGAGAGAACTGCTTTTAGGAGCACATACAGCACAGTAAAAAACAAGAATTGGTTGTTTTATAAAAGTTTAATAAATTATAACTTGTAAATGAATGAACATTTTTAGTTTTGTTCACAACACACTATCGATGGTGAAAATAAAAAAAAAAACAATTATTTATCATGTAGATTTAAGTTGATCGTTTTTCTCGATATCGACTTTTTGGCATATAGTAATAATAAACTGACGACATGTCAGAAGGCTAGATTAATAATAATAAGATAATAATTAAGACATATTTTATGGTAATTTTTACCTTGTGTATCTTTCAAACAATTAAAGATGTAATAAAATTATCACCGTTAAAAAAATACCAATTGAACGATTATCCATTAGCGCGTTTTTTTAGTAAGGTAGGTCTAACATTAAATTAAGTGATTAGTGAAATGAACTAGTTTGAACACAATCGAAACAAGTCTACATTCAACAATGGCCGCGGCAAGACCTTCTGCTTTTAAAGAAGTTTTATTTTTGATAAATTAAAGTGTTAAAAGTGCAAAAAATTTTATAATTTATGTGAATATTAAAAGATTAATGTTTGTAGCTTAATAAACTTATAAAATGTTGGTTAAAATCAGTGTTCTAATATTGTTTTTCTTAAATTAAAATTTCTTTATATTAGTTGTAAAAAATTTCCCATGTTTGTTTTGTTTTTTTTGAAGAGCCAATTGGAAATTATCTTTTGGCAAAGGGCTTGTAGAAAATATAAAAATTAAAAAAGTTGAATATCTAAATTTATACAAATTTGTATTCAAAAAAGAAAAAATGCAATAAAAAAATTAAATCATAGTTAAATTAAATATTTAAGGGTTTAATAAAAAAAAAACTGTGTAGTGTAATAAGTGAATATTTTTTTTAAATACGATTGTTAGCGAGGTGAAGAAACAGTTAAATATTAAGGTAAGTTTTAATCATATGCTTTTAAAAATTTATGATTTTTATTTAAAAAAATGCATTCATATGGTTAACCAAAAGGCTAATAACAAAAATATACAAAATATGAAATCAGTAATAAATATAAAATTTATTAATATTACGTTTATAGTGAACCCCAAAATATGTATATTCGTTTCATTAAGTTTTCGATAAAATTAGAGGTGAGCGATTTTTGACTCGCGCGCAAATTTAAAAAAAAAAATTAAAAAACGAATAAAAGGAATAATCAGGAAAAAAACAACTCACTTCGAAATTTTTTTATCGCTCACGCATGATCACGTGAATAATTGAAATTTTGGATCCCGAAATTTCGTCAACATTTTTCGCTTTTTTTTTAAAGACAATTTAGACAAATTAAAAAAAAAATATTTAATCAAGATAATTGAAATCGATTGAACTGCCAAATCAACCAATTAAAATCGAATAATCAATTGAATTCCTAAAGTCGCAATATATTAAATTTCCATCGAATGAGATAAATTTATTAAATTTCCTATAAGTACTAGCAATTTCCTGCGTTTGTTTAAAAAGGAATTTATTAATTTAAAAAAAAAATAGAATTCGATTTTTTAAGAATTCAATGTATGAAGCTCTGACTTTAGTTAAATGAAAGAATAATACAATTAAAACACATTGGAATTGAGACACAAGTGCAAATTTTGAAGCTTCGACTGCTTCGACCAAAACAAAAAGTAAACACACAAAAACAACAACAAAAACAAACAAACATAAAACAAACAAACATTGAAGAACATGATTAAAAAGAACAGCAAATATTGATCAAAACAATACGATAAGAAAATTTGATTGTGCGGGCGAAAATCGTGAGAATTTTAATGAAAGCAAAATAAAATATTCAATTAAGAATTATACATATATTTATTTACAAATCCAATGATTGATATTTTTCGTAATTTCAAACTATTTTAATTAATAATTACAATAATTCTTCAAAAAAAAACTTACCGGCTTTTGCTAAGCTGTATTAATTGTATAAATGGGAACAAAATCAAATGTATTTCCTTTACTATAGTTATTTATTTGTGCGGTAATCTGTTAACAGTAGCATTCAATAAAAACTGATTGCACTGCTGTAAAAGAGCTTGAGAATAACTTTAACATTAGCTAGCGCAGTGCTGCCATACTGCTACTTTCAGTTTTTTTTTTTGGGATGCCTAACGTTTTTTACTTTTTACATGAAAATAACATGTTTTCTTTAATTCATGAATTTTTTTTTAAGATTTTCATATTAAAATTTTTTTTCAATATTGAATTTATTTGTTGATTGATGATTTTAATGAAAAGTATTATCAAGGAGCTGCAGAATAAGAAAAGCCAATTCGCTCAATTCCTGGAATAGTGTTTGTTAAATTAAAAAAAAAATAAAAAATTGTGTAAAAATAGCAAGAATTTTAAACAATTCTCAAATTCTCGTGCAGACAGCTATAGTTTTGTTAGTTAGATTGAGGTACTATTTTGTATTAGTGTCGACTGCTAGAGGGCGCTATAAAATTACAAAAGCTTCAAAACATGCTTGTTGGGAAACTAGAACATCTTTCTACCAAATTTCCTCAAAAAATTTACAATTATTTGAGCTGTTTTTGATACTTTTAAAATAAATTATGTATTATAATTCCTTTTAGAAGGCTCTTATATTTTCCAGAAAATTTTATGACAAAATACAATTTAAAACCTCAAAAATATTCCTTTTTTTAACTAATTTAAACTTCCAAATAAAAACCTTCAGGAAAGCCTCATATATCAGATCGTTTATATTTTATAATTTTAAAGAGCTCTTAAGTTTGTTGTCTGAGTAACTTATTATTCCTTGAAAAATATTTTTATTAAAATTTGATTCAAATTGCTTGGGGACAAATTTGGGTTTTTGGGGATTTCAACTTGCAAAAAGTGGGGAATGAGATAACTAAACTGAGAGCAACATTTTTCGAGCAAGGCTTATTTTTGTTCTTTTTTTATTACAGTCAAAGCCCGGTATAACGAATGATATATTGTCAGGCCCATTCGTTATTTTGAAATATTCGTTATATCGCAACAAATTTTTGTATGATTTTAACTTCATTTTTAGAATTTTGGAATTTATTGAGATTACTAAAAAATTAAAAAAGGACTGCAATAATGGAACACGCTTACACTAAAAGGTTTAAACACAATAAAGTCTCAAATTATTTTTTTATTTTTTTTAACTTTTTTTATATTTTTTTACCAATTGTTCGTTATATCGAGTATAAATTTTTAGAAATATTCGTTATATAAGGTAGTTATTGGAAACAATTACGTCGTACGTTATACCGCGTTTTCGTTATACTGAGTATTCGTTATTTCGGGCTTCGACTGTATTGTTATAATTATAAAATTTAGCATTAAAGTGTTTTTTTCGCGTTCCCGTACTTTTGGGTATTTTATCATTTCATAACAGAATTTAATTTTATTTTCTTTTACTTGTATTTTACCAAACTTTACGCAAAAAGTACGCAAAAAAACATTGCCAAGTAATTAGGTAGGAAAATTTTAACTAATAAAGCAAAAATTAGTAATATTTTATTTTATGTAAAATTTATTAAATTCTTTTAATAATAGCCGTTGTGCTAAATAAATGTATTAAAATAAAATAATTTTTCATAATTTATGCAAAAAAACATTATTGGTTGAAATACTAATAATTACTTGGTGACTTTTTTTTTGAGTGTACAGGAACACAACTAATAATTCTAAATCAAGTGATTTCATTTCATTCTAAATCAAGTCATTTAAAAATCTCTACTGTTTTAAATTTGAACGTTAAAGATTTAAGTCCCCATTTTGAATTCGAATCCCTTTAACTGGCATCATAAATTTCCCCATTTATACCTGTTCTCATTTTATTTACTTATTATTATTACTTATTGTCTTATTTAATGTTAATACAATGTTAAAATATGTTTTTAAATTAAATAGTTACCTGTTAGGGAAATTTTCTCCTTCTCTCTTATGATTTACTAGCCCACTACTAGTAAAGAGATAATGTAATGTTAGTGCGCACAAGTGGAATTGAAACAGGGGGACAACTAAAAAGAGACTTGTTTGTTAACACTCTGTTAAAATAAAAGGGGAGCAAATTTCCCTTTATGGAGTATTGCAATTTGAAATAGTCAGTTGAGTTTTTGATATCGTTGCGGACGGTACGATTTAAAAAATAACGGATAAACGCAGTGTTAATAATCTTTTTCTTTTAGTATTAAAGAGAAAATCAAAACAATTTGGTTTTCTAATTAAATAACAACAACATAAAATAAACCTTTTTTTCTATTAACGGTATTAAAGAAAAAACAAAATTATTGAATGAAAGATTATATATAAAAGGAATTTCATAAGAAATTCCCATTTTAATAAAGTTTTAATAATCTGTTGGAAATAAAAGTGTTTGTTCTCTTTAATAAAATATTTTTTTTTTGTCATATAAAAAGAAAACAAATCTTTGGTGAAAAAAAAGTGCAAAAACCGGTTCCTAAGCAAGTATAACGTTAAGAAAACAACAGAAAAAAAATATATGTATGTATTCATTCCAATCAACATTCAATACTTAAAGTATACAACAAGATTTTTTTATTGTGTTTGACTTATATGGCCATTTGTGTGACTTGGCTGGCTTACATTGGCCCACAAGCCAAACTGGACAAAAATCTTAGTGTAATATAAAAAAAATAAATAAGAAAAATTTGAAACCAGCAGCAACAACAACAACAAGCAACCTTCTATACTTTGGATGCTGCTCAATAGTGAGTGAGTGAGTGAGTGTGTTGTGCTAAGAAGTTTTATATAGAAGTTCCATTACAAAAAGCAAAAAACACACGTATCAAAAAGAAAACGAAGAAAGAATAATACCTATGAAAAAAAAAAAATCTATATTAACCATAATTACATAGAATATAAAACTAGGAAGGCTCTATAAAAACAACCTTCTAATTGTTAAGCAAAAGATAGAGAATATAAAAAAAGAAAAGTGGAAGTTAAAATTTATGTAAGAAAATAAAAATCGATTAAACTTATTTTTAACCTTATAAATAAAAGTTATGAAAAATAATAAAATTATTTTAATTTGGAATAAAAAGAAATTTGTAAAAAAATCTTAAAAAAATCTCCACCCCAGAAAAAGTGTAAAAATCTAATTCATAGCTTTTTAATAAGAAAAAAATAAAATACTAATAAGCTCCATGTTTTATACAGCGCCTGAGCTTAAAATATCCTACTCTCTCTCTCTCTTTCATTCTCGCACTTAAACTCTACATAAAATTATAACAGACAAAATATAAAAACAACAAAAACTTAAACAAAAAAATTAAAAACCATAAAAAGAGTTAAAAAATTCTTAAATTTATAAAAAAAATTAATAAAAATTTAAAACATAAAAGAAATTATAATAAAAACCAAGAAAATTAGCAATGCATTGTAATTTTTTTCAAAAATTGTTATAAAAATAACTACTTTTTAAAGAGTTTCTTATTTACTCTCTGTCGCTGCCTCTCCAAATAACATTTTTTTTGGTGTAGAGTTGTATTTATCATTATTCCGGTATTTTTATGCTAAAGTTATTGTCGTTGTCGTCGCAGAACAAAAAAAAAAGGTCAGTATCCTGGTTATTATATTTTACAATTTCCTTTTTTCTCTGCATCTTCTTTTTTTTGGTACATTATGGTTTTTATTTTTGATGTGTTTTTTATTCCTTTCAACATTTAAGTTAACATTAGCTTATGAAATTTAAAGTGGGGTAAGAGAAAAGGTATTTTCCAGAATGGGATAAACACAATTTTGATATCGTAGGAGGTTTATAATTTTAAAAAGTTTTAAATTTTAAAAAGATAGAGTTTTTTTTTGGGGGGGGGGGGGGGGAATATATTTTTTTTTTTTTTTAAGAGAAAAGTAAAAAAATAAATCAAAATAAAAATGAAAATTCTAGCAAAATTTTTATTTTTGCAAAATCTTTTGCCAATTATGATTTTTCGGAGTTGTGGAAATTTGTATTTTCCTGCTGATCTAATTAACTAAAATTTTGTATTGATTATTAAAACCACAACTTCGAAGACTCAATTCTATTTTGAATGAATTTCCTAAAAATAGAAATCGATTTATTTTTTAATCGAAAGAATTCTTTTTTAAAGATTCACGAGAATTCATTGTTTGGAATTCATTTGATCGAATTCACATCTAAGGAATTTAATCAATTCATATCATTCGATTTTATCAATCATTCATAATCTATTCTGCTGTTGGTTTTAACATCGCTTGATTTGTATAAGAAATTGTACCAAAATCAAGTCCTTTTATAGCATCGAAGTGAAACTAGTTTCCCCAGTTCTAGAACTGGTTTAAATTAACGCAATGAATTTTGTTAAATTAACAAAATGAATTTTGTTAAATTAACGCAATGAATTTTGTTAAATTAACAAAATGAATTTTGTTAAATTAACAAAATTCATTGCGTTATTAAAAAAAAAAAATTTTTTAAACGACAATTTTTTAGAAAAGTATTTGTGACGACGATAACAATGTACATTTAACAAAAATTTTTTGATTTTAGAAAAACATAAATTTTTAATAAATGTCCTTATACCTCTCAGATTCAATCTTTGTTTCAATTAAAATATGTAGTAATATTTTGTAGGTCGTTTTTGAATTACTTCAGTTATCTTTACAATATTGTAAATATTTTTTAACTAATTACTAATGACTACAATTTTTTTTTTAGAAATTTTTATGAATAATGTAGTAATCGACTTTTCATCTATTTTTATAGATGTTCTAAAAATAATTGTTTAGTCGTTTCCACTAAAAAAAAATCCATTCGATCGCTAGAAAAAAGTTTAATTGTCTAATTGAGAGTTCAATCTCTCCTATGTTTTTTTTTTTAAATATCTGATGAATATCCTGAAAAAATTTTCTGCTCTCTAGAAGCGGTTGTAGAACGTCTTACACTATTGGTGTAAATTAAATATAAAATTTCATTTTTGGAAATGAGTTCTACAGCCTGTTTGATGAAACTTTTTAACTCAACGAATGGAGTGTTAAATATATGGAAATGAAAACCGATTCTAATTAATTTAACTTTATAATTAAAAGTATCAATATTACAGAAAATAATTTTTAATAATATTTCCAGCAATTATTTAAACCGTTACAAAATATCTTGCTGAGATGCCATTAAATATTCTACAAATTTTATTTTTTCTTTGGTTGATATCAAATTATTATTTTTTATTTTTGTTACCATAACTGCAATGATTTCATACAATTGGAATTTGTTCTTACGTATAACGATGACTGTAGTTTTTTTTTTTTTAATATTGATATGAAAATTTATAAAAAAAAATTTTAGATTTGAAGTGTTGTTTGATATCAAACTGTAGTAAAGTAATTAACACAAAATTGTTGTTACAAAGTTTAGTGCAGATTTTGTGAAATATTTGATTTCATTAACATGCAAACATGCTGATAGAATATTTATGAAATTTTTAAAGAAATATTTGTTAAAATTTTTTTTAACCCTTCATATGCTGATGTTTGTTTTAAGACCATAAAAGGAAATTTATGCTTCGAAGATTGAATTTTATTTTAAATGAATTGAATAAAAATCGAATTCAATGTACTGTTAAATCGAATGACTTAATTTTTAAACATTCGCGAGAATTTATTTTTTGCAATTTAAGTAATTTTTTTTCAGTTTGGCGAGTTTTACAATTTTCAGTCATTTTTCCAATTTTTTTAATTTTGGCGATTTTTTAATTTTGTCGATTTTTCTAATTTTGACGATTTTTCTAATTTTGGCATTTTTTAATTTTGACGATTTTTTTTTAATTTTGACGTTTTTTTTAATTTTGGGGATTTTTTAATTTTGGGGATTTTTTCAATTTGAGCATTTTTTTCAATTTTGGCGATTTTTTTAATTTTGGCGATTTTTTAATTTTTGGCGATTTTTTCAATTTAAGCGATTTTTTCCAATTTCAGCAATTTGTGGGGAAATCGATTTTTATTTAATCGATTAACAAATTTGTGGATTATTGTTCATTCGATTTTGTATCATGTAATTGAGCAGCTTGGGAATGACATTCCATTTTCTTCAATTGATTTGAAAAAATTGTTTTCTTACGGTAAAAAATTATTTCTTACAAATGCAAAAAGAAAAAAACAAAAAAACAATTAGTAGAGTCACTGATAAAAATCATTATTTTTTTTTTTAAATAAATCGTCAAAATTTAAAACATAAGTTATAAAAAATTTAAAATCTTCAAATATAACGCTCTCTTTCTCTCTCTCTCTGCAATGAATAATTCTCGAGATAAACGTGAAATATTGCCAAGTAACTTAAAACTTGAGATCTGTGGTGCAAAAAGTTTTTCTTTAGCGGGTTTAGTTTTCGATATATGAACGATTAAAATTGTATCTAAGCGATTCAATTCAATTCGAGTAGTTTTTTGTTTTAAATTTTAAACATTTTTCAAATAATATTTTTATTTTTTTAATTTAGGCGCTATTTTTGAATTATGGCTTTTTTCGGTATTGGCGATTTTTTTAAATGTTGGCAATTTTTTTCAATTTGAGAGTTTTTCGAATTTTTGTTTTCAAATTGCAGCATTTTCTTCAATTTTGCCTTTCTTAAATTTAGTTGATATTTTTCCAGTATGGCGAGTTTTACAATTTTTAGTGATTTTTCAGTTTTGACGATTTTTCTAATTTTGAAAATTTTAACGTTTTTTTTATTTTGGCGATTTTTTAATTTAAGCTATTTTTAAATTTTGGGGTTTTTTTTAAATTTGTTGATTCTTTCAATTCGATCGATTTTTTTTTCCAATTTTAGAAATTTATTATTTAGGGGAATGTTTAATTTTGGTGATTTTTTCTAACTACTGATTTTTTTCAATTTTTGTGATTTTAAATTTAATTTTGTTCTTCTATCATTTAATGAAAATTTTAAAATTTCTTTTTTGAATTTTAAATATTTTTAAAATTTTAGCGATTTTTTTTAATTTTTGCAATATTTTTGAATTCTAGAGTTTTTTTCGGTATTGGCGATTTGTGATAAAAATTTGTATTTTTTTTTTCAATTTGAGCGTTTTTCGAATTTTGTTTTTCAAATTGTAGCATTTTTTTTTTAATTTTATTTCTTTTTTAATTTGTGATTTTTTCCAATTTTGGTGATTTTTTTTGATTTTGGCGATTTTTTCAATTTGAGCGATTTTTTCCAATTATTTGGCGATTTTTTCATTTTAAATGGTTTTTCCAATTTTGGCGTTATTTTTAAATTTTGTCGATTCTTTTAATTTGAGCGATTTTTTTCCAATTTTAATAATTTTTTATTTGGGGGATTGTTTAATTTTGGTGATTTTTTCTAATTTTGGTGATTTTTTATTTAATTTTGTTTTTCTATCCTTTAATTAAAATTTCTTTTTTTTAATTTAAATTTTTTTTTTTAATTTTAGCGATTTTTTTTTAATTTTGGCAATATTTTTGAATTCTAAAGTTTTTTTTCGGTATTGGCGACTTGTGTTTAAAATTTGGTGATTTTTTTTTTTTTTCAATTTGAGCGTTTTTAGAATTTTGTTTTTCAAATTGTAGCATTTTTCCAATTTTGTCTTTTTTTTTAATTCAAGTGATTTTTTCCAATTTTTACGATTTTCCCAGTTTTAGTGTTTTTTTTTATTTTGGCGGTTTCTCCAATTTCGACGATTTTTAAATTTTGAAGATTTTTTTTTAATTTGAGTCATATTTTTAATTTTGTAAATTTTTTTCAATTGGACCGATTTTTTTAATTTTGGCAATTTTTCAATTTGAGCAATTTTTTTATTTTGGCGATTTTTTTAATTTTGGCGATATTTTCAATTTGAACGATTTTTTACAATTTTGATGATTTTTTTAATTTTGGCGATTTTTTTCAATTTGAACGATTTTTTACAATTTTGATGACTTTTTAAATTTTATTTTTCTTGTATTTGTAAAAAAAATCTTCAATTTCCGTTAATCAAAACTAATAATGTAGTTGTTTATAATCGAAGTTTTTAATTAAATGAAAAACGTCAAATATCATTTCCAAAGTCCTCAATCAAATGAACAATATATTACAAATTTTGCAAATGAATTGAATTCCCAACGATGGACAAATCAAATCATGAAAAACAAATAAAGTCTTTTAAAATGAAATCGATTCATACCAACTAAGAATTTATTCCGATGCAAAAATTTTAGTTTGAGAATTCAATCATTCCATAGACAATCGGAATTGAAAATCGAATGAAGGATTGAATTCTTTATAAACTATATTAGTTATTGTTAAAATTTTCTTTAAAAGTATTGATAGGATATACGTTTGTCAAAATTATTTAAACAGTTAACGGGTTAATATATTCTTAGAATAAAATATAAAAATTCGTTCTCTATGAAAAATAATATTTTATGTCAAAAATATCAAAACATTATTAACTTAAACCTTCGATATTCCCACAAAAAAAAAAAATATAATTAAATTTAATCTTCTAACGCTCTACAAATTTCTCAATTACACAATTGTCAAGTTTTCTTTCAAACCGCCCTTTTGCCAATTTTAACAACAAATAATTGATATTAACCAGGACAAAGAATTTTTATTGCTCCCTTTAACAAAAAATATAAAAAATACAACTGTAAAAAATGCTTTTAAAGCTCCAAAATTAAATGTGTGTGTATAACAACAAAAAAAGGAAGTGATTTGAAACTATAAGATATTCCCTACAATACGCATAAACAAACAACAATAATAAAAACAATGAGCGGATTCAAATATTACACACACACACACACACACACCACATAAACAACAAAATCGATTTAAAACACATGATTTGACAGTTGAAAGAAATAAACATAATCAGAAGAAAACAAAATCGGCAAAATCCCCCAAAAGCTGACAGTTAAGATGTCTACACAAAGATAAACGAGATAGACTTTTTTTGAAGTATAATAAAAAATACAAAAAATACAAAAAGACAGCAAACAATAACTGAAGAGGGTGGAGGAGGAGGAGGCGGAAGAATGTTTTTGTAGAAAAAAATGGAAAAAACCAAATTTAACTCTAACTACATATAAATTTAGTGATGGGTGGTTTTTTGAAAAAAAAAATGGTTCTTTTATGACCAGAATAAAAGGAAAGTAAAGAAAACCAGATGTGAGCTTAATGTAACAAAATGTAAAGAATAATTTATTTAGCAAAACAACAGGAAATAGGATGTGGGGGCAACATAAAGAAGGATAAGAAAATACAAAAAATAGGAAAGAATTTGATAAATCAAATAACAACGGGAAATATAAGTAGAAGTTAAAATTGAAAAAGTTTAAGTATGAAAAACTGTGATAGAATTTAGGGCTCAGTAAAAATTTACTTGTTATAATTACTGACTGATAATTTTGAAACCTGCTCTAAAACTTATCTACACTCACCAAAAAAAGTCTGTAATGGCAACTGAAAATTTTGCAGTTATTGCGGGAAATTCTGCTAATTTTAGCCCAGCGGTATTTTTTGCTAATCTTAGCAACACATGTCTGCTGACGTGTAGTATAATGAAATTAGTAGAAAAATTAGTAGCCGCTACTAAATTTTAGTAAACTTTTTGTAAAGTGGAATTTAAAATCTGTTTGCTAAAATCAGCAAAAAAAATTACTAAATATTATTAATATTAGTAAAAAGCTTTGAATTTATTTTTCTTATCGAGCATCAAAAATTTTGATTATATTTTTTAAAAAATGAATTAATCATTTTGTTTTAATTTGGTATTTTCTGTTGTGAAAAATATTTTGGTCAATTTTTTTTTTTACTTTTAAGGTTTAATTTTAATTGTTTTTAGGGCGGATTTTTAGAACTAAAAAACCTTTTTAGTGCTATTTTAATTGGATGTCCTATTTTCAGACATGAGTCGGTTTATTCACTTGCGATAACTTTTTAAATATATGTAACATTTTAAGGAAATTGAAGTTTGTAGCTGTAAGTTTTAATTAGAAATTACATTTCCTTCAATATCCACTTTTTTAAAGTAAGTAAAATTTTTTGCTAATTTTAGCAAATCGGTTTTTAAAAATTTGTAAAATGATTAGCAACAAAAATTTGTAAATATTCTGTAAAAATTCTGTAATTTGTAAAATGTAAATAGCAAAAAGATTTGCTAAATAATAATTTTTTACTAAAAATCAGTACAAAAATTGTAGAGTGGGATTGAAACCCGTTTACAAATTTTTCTACTAACTTTTTTCTGAGTGTAGGTTAGTTTTAAATAAAGTACAGCTGTCTTAACTAATTTTCCGTAAGCCCAACTGAATCGTTTGATTAAAAACAAATTCGGTTTTCAGCACGAATCGGGTTTTTACTTGTTTGCTATAGGTTAGGTGAGTCGGCTTGTTATGCGCTCTCATGATGTTCGAATTTTGCCTCTACCTCAAGCACTCGCCATTTTCCCCAGGCTTGCAACAGGCCGACTTGAGTCAAGACAAGATTTCTAAAGAAA
The DNA here is from genome assembly GCA_949748255.1 of Eustalomyia histrio. Classification (NCBI taxonomy): domain Eukaryota; kingdom Metazoa; phylum Arthropoda; class Insecta; order Diptera; family Anthomyiidae; genus Eustalomyia; species Eustalomyia histrio. Next base: position 110,933,290 of record OX456527.1, on the reverse strand, counting down.
ACCTCTGGCTTACCCCCAAGTATCAAGCAAGTCTTCAGCCAGGCAGATTTCATAACGCCGTTACTATAACCCCAATTCGAGATACCCAGAATTCTGCATTGAACATGATTTCCAATAATACAATGAAATCTCTATATAGGCTTAGAAGATTGAAACCTAACATATGTATGGTCTTATTTTTAAAAAGGGCCTTCGAAATATTCCCCGATTTTTCTGATGATTGTATAAAATTCGAAAATACGATCGAATTAAATCTTTTATCCCTTTTATTTTACATCTAAGAGCAGACTCAAAGATATCTCTTGCAAATATCATTGCATGGGCTTCAAAAAAAAAAAAATGGAATCTAACCAAAGTTTTATAGCACGGAACATAATCTTATTTTCAAAAGGATTTCAAAACATTCTTCGATGCTGTATTGAAATTTATAGAAAGAATTTTGTCATCATTCCGAGTAGGAATCGATTAAGTTACTTAGCTGAATAAATTGTATATTACTTTGAAGGCTCTTGCTCTACTAACAGTGCGGAATTCAGTTGTTATCTGCACGGTGAGGTCAATCACGAGGTCAAACCCATTTTTATACTTTTTCCCTAATAGACATACCGCCTCTTACGGGACTTCTTCCAGTTGGTATCTAGATATCACTTTTGGGCCTACGGGAAAGTGTCCGTGGTTATTAAGCTGTTTTTAACAGGCTTTCGGAACATTTTTCTATACAAGCCTAGGAGGGGTTCAATTGCCATCTGTGACATGTCACAGAACTTGTATAAAAGAACATGTCATTTAAAAGGTCACGTGGTAGGTACTTAAGGAACCGGTCCTCTTTTCACCTATCACGTTATATTTATTTTCAAAACCGGTCCCGTTTTCACCTATCACTTTTTCCCCCAGGGTAATTATATCGAACGCTATAGGAAAAGGAATTACATAAGTATCCCGGCTGAGTAATATGTGGACGTTGTGGTATAATAGTTCGACTGCTGCAGGTTCGATCCCCAGCGGTGACATCAAATAGAAAAATTATAGAACCCCAGCAAAGTAAAAGTAACGTGACAGAGCTATACACCAAAAAACTTCAACGATTTTGCCAACTCTGCATAATATGGCGGGCATCAACTGCTCTAACATTTATCATCTCGCACAATTACATTGTTGCCATATTTTTTAAGCCTTTCATCTATCACTATCTTTCATCTCCTCTCCAAAGAAAGCAACTCACTAAATAGTACACTCAGAAAAAAAAGTTAGTAGAAAAATTTGTAAACAGTTTTCAATCCCACTTTACAATTTTTGTACTGATTTTTAGTAAAAAAAATTATTATTTACCAAATCTTTTTGCTATTTACATTTTACAAATTATAGAATTTTTACAGAATATATACAAATTTTTGTTGCTAATTTTAGAAATCATTTTACAAATTTTTTAAAACCGATTTGCTTAAATTTGCAAAAAATTTACTAATTTTATTTTTATTTATTTATAATTATATTAATCATATAATTACAAATTATATATTAATACCCTAACCGAGCACTAGCAACAAAGGCCATCGGCTCGTTGTAGCGAAAACAGACCGAAGCCTCTGGTAGGAATCGAACCCACGACCCCCGCACTAATAAGCTAGCATGCTACCAACTAGCCTACCGGGGCGCTCCTTTACTAATTTTATAAAAGTGAATATTGAAGGAAATGTTATTTCTAATTAATACTTACACCTACAAAATTAAATTGCCTTTAAATGTTACATAGATTAAAAAAGGGACCGACTCATGTCTAAATATAGACTTCCACTTAAAAAAGCACTAAAAAGTTTTTTTTAGTTCTAAAAATCAGCCCTAAAAACAATAAAAATTTGATCTTAAAAGTAAAAAAATTAACTAAAATATTTTTCAAAACAGCAACTACCAAATTAAAACAAAATAATAAATTCGTCTATGTTTTTACAATTTTTAAACCTTTGATTTTTTTTTTAATTTTGTCTAAAATATTTTTTGAAAAAAATAAATAAATTAAAAAAATTTTAATGTTCGATAAAAAAAAATAAATATAAAATTTTGTACTAAGATTAATGATATTTAGTAAATAATTTTTTTGCTGATTTTAGCAAACAGATTTTAAATTCCATTTTACAAAAATTTTACTAAAATTTAGTAGCGGCGTTTAATTTTTCTACAAATTTCATTGTACTAAACGCCAGCAGACATATGTTGCTAAGATTAGCAAAAAAATAGCAAAATTTTCACTTGCCTTTACAGACTTTTTTTTTGGTGAGTGTAGGAAGGGAACATAATTTTAGGCGAACTCTTATATTCAGAATAAAGTTTATATGTTATATAGATTACAATACATAACATATTCTTATTAAAACTAACTAATTCCTTAAAAGTTTTCAATATTTTATTAATCGGAGATAGAAAAAAAAACTCTTTTAGCGGCCAAATTTTACTTTTAAGGGTCAAAAGGTAGCCCCCAAAAGTTTACTTTTTTTTGGCTTTCTGTGGATTTTTCATGGTTATCCAAGTGTGTATCAAATGAAAGGTAATTTGAAGATCTATTTAAAATGTTTTGTTTTAATCCCTAGTTATGATATTGCGTCGCTTAAAAGGGGTTCATGTTTAGTATGTGTTTCATCAATATTTCTCAGTTCACCCTGGAGGTGGTTTCTTTGTTAGACAAATTTTCATTATATATCAAACAGCCACAAATTCCATTTTCTTTCATTCTCTAACCTCTATCTTTCTGTTACCAAATATCCCATAAATAATATAATTAAATATTCTAATAAAATTGTATAACATCGACGAGACTTGCATTTACTAAATAGTTTTGTTGTTGGCAAAAGTTAAAAGCTCTAAACATTTATATTATTTGCACAATTTTCCTTATAACCTCTGATAAATAAATCCTTTATTTTTCTACTAAGCCAACCCCTCTACCCCCTGTTAAACACCTCATAAACCACACTATAAATATGCACAGTATTTTATCGTATAACGATATACAAACATACTCTCCATTACCACACTATTGCACGTGTGGGTCATTAGTTATTATTTGCCTTTATTTATTTTTTTTTTTTTGGGAGGGACAAGAACATTCTAATACCAAAAGAATATCGTAAAATAAATTTATACCACCCCCTGTTCTCGTAAGTTAAAAGAATTTAAGTGTTGCCAATATTGACAGTAAATCAAGATAAGGTTTTTATCTTACTATGTTAGAGATTTCCCAGTAAGGGTAGTCTCCAAATAAAATCAAAAAAAAAAAAAAAACGTGCTCATCCTTAGTGAATGGTGACTAGCAACGAAAAGTCGATAAGTTTATCTTGATATTTGTGGAAATCATTTCAAATGTAGTTTTAATAATGGTTATTTGTCAATAGTAAAATAAGTGGCTAAATAATTTGTAAAATATATATTTAAGCTTTTACAGGATAAGGGGGGGGAGGGGGGGGGGGGGGGGGGGATTTTTATTTAGTAAAGAGCGATTTGTTTGAAATCAACTCAAACAAACCCCTACAAACCTACGTGTTCATCATGTTCCTTTTATCTCGTGAAGAGTTCCCCAACCGGGCAAACAATGCAGCTCTTAGACTGGGGATGACAGAGGAGCACAGCGTGAATTTGGTGAATTTCGTGATTCGGACTACATTACACAGATAGAGAATCTCTTACAGACTTTTGAGGTTAGAATACTGAACAGAAAGCTTTGATCCGCGAACTCATTATTTTTTATGGACTTTTTGAGATAGAAATTTCGTTGTTCTTCTGATTTTTTCGGTGTAATTGGAGATGTATCGGAAAGGAAGACAAGATTAATTGTATTTTTGAACTATTTGGTCGTTATTTAATTCAGAAAGAACTAGACCACTTCTTGGTATTGGCAAGCGGACAATCTGTATAGTAATAGGGCATTACACAATGGGATTTCTTACTTCGAGATAGAAGTATAGTAGAAGTGTAAGTAATACAGTGATGGGAAAAACAGTACGGCATATACTTTAAAAATGTCTAGGACTTAAGAAGCGGCGAATCAAACTTCTTAGGAAGCAAAAACTGAGAATCTAAACAGTTGTTAGTAAAAAGAGGAACATAACTTAGGGAATTCTAATTAATGAAAAGGGAATAGAAGAGACGTCAAGGGTGAAATATGAGGGGCTTCAAATATGGCAACACTGTAATTGCGTGACATGATAATTCATAGAACAGCTGTTGCCCGCCATCTAATGGAGAGTTGGCGAAATTGTTAAAGATTTTTTCAATAGTTCATAGCCCTGATATGTTATTGCATTTTACTTCGGTAGGGTTAAGTACTATGGGTACTCCGAAGGAGGAAAAATGTAGTTTTCTTCATCATTAGGATATTTCATAAAATCATATATCAGAATCGTGTCTACAGATAAACTCAATTCATGAATAGTTTTCGTCATTTTAAGAAAGAACTTATGAACTTACCCTTTTATTCTTGGAGTTCGATTGTGATTATGTAATGACTATAACGTATTGGTAATTCTTTTTTTATTTTTTAGCTAATTTTTGTAGTTTTTTTTTTAATTTTTTGCGTTTTTTTTTTTTTAATTTGGCGATTTTTTAAATTTAAGTATTTTTTTTTAATTTAAGAGATTTTTGTAAGATTTTCCAGTTTTTTTTGTTTTTGTAAATTTTTGCAATAAACTCAAAAAAAAAAACGCTAAAATTAAACAAAATCGCTTAATATGAAAAAAGCGCTTTTTTCATATTTGGCGATTTTGATAAATTTTAGCAATTTTTTTTTGAGTGTTGCGATTTGTTACACTTTTGAAAAGTTTTTTAAATTTTGGCGAGTTATTTTGAATTTTAACAACTTTTTCAATTTCGGCGATTGTTTAACTTTGCTCATTTTTTTTTTATCAATTTTGGCGATTTTTATAATTTTTTTTTATCGATTTTTATAAATATTTGGCGGTTTTTTTTATCAATTTTGTTGATTTTTTTAATGTTTATTTATTTAATTTTTAGCTTGTTTTTTTTTTGGTGTTGGTGGTTGTTCTTTTTAAATTTTGACGATTTTGTAATTTTTGGCGGTTTTTTTCAATTAAGGAGATTTTTTTTTATTTGGCGATTTTTTTAATTCTGAAGGTTATTCTTTAAATTTTTAGCGATTTTTGTTAATTTTTTCACTTTTCTCAGTGAATTTTTAACTTTTAGTGAGTTTTTAACTTTTTTGTTTGTTAAATTTTTGCGAATTTTTCTTTTGTTCAAAAGCTTTTTCAATTTTCATGTTTTTTTTATCAATTTTTTAAATGATTGTTTATTGAATTTTTACATTGTTTTCGTTACGATTTTAAAAACGACAAAGTTATGGTGATTTGTTTCAATTTAAACGATTTTTTTTTCAAATGGATTTTTTAGAATTTTTTTTCTTATTATAACGATTTTTGAAATTTTTTTATTCCAGCGATTTTTCCAATTTTAATCGAATTGTTATAAATAAATAATAAATAATTGTTATTGTTTTATGAAAAAAAGTTTTTGTGCTTTTTAACTTTAAATATTGCGTTGGTAAATATACTCCTTTTTTGGGGAATTAAAAATGTATGCTTTGCGAGCTTATTTACTCTAAAACCTAGTTTTTTTTAATTTATTTAATTTTTAAACAATTTTAATGTAAATTTACATTAAAATTGCTTAAATTTATTTACACATAATATACACAAATTTGGTAAATTAACAAATTAGTTTCAAAATTTCATTTAATTTTTAAACAACTTTAATGTAAATTTACATTAAAATTGTTTAAACATTTTATATGTAAATTTACATTAAAATTATTTAAATTTATTTACACATAATATATGCAAAATTTGTAAACTAACAAATTAGTTTAAAAATTTCAGTTAATTTTTAAGCAGTTTTTATGTAAATGTAAATTGTTTTAACAATTTTTATGTAAATTTTTATTAAAATTGTTTAAATTTATTTACAAATAATATACACAAATTTTGTAAATTTAAAAATTATTTTTTAAATTCCATTTAATTTTTAAATACTTTTTATGTAAATGTACATTAAAATTGTTTAAATTTATTTTCACTTAATATACACATATTTTGTAAATTCACAAATTTGTTTTAAAATATCATTTCATTAAACAATTTTAATTTAAATTTACATTTAACTTGTTTAAAAACTAATTGAAATTCTAAAGGTGCACCAACTTACACACAATGTGTATTTGGTTTGCAAACATTTTTTAAACTTTATCTAAAAAAAATTCTTGATCTGCATTAAAAATTCTCTTTAAAATAATGGGTCGCTAACTTGATGCATAAATTTTTCCACTTATTTTGTTGATCTGTGTTACAAACTCAAAAAACACATATCAAATATTTTTTTAAATTCTACTTAGTGTAAATATATAATTTATTTTAATTAATTTTACTAAATAAATAATTAAATTCTATTGTAAATATTTTTCCAATATTAAATTGATCACAAAAAACATTTTGTAACATATTTTTGTTTGAATGATTTTCCATTAATCTTGACAAAAGCCCTTGAACTACTATGATTTGGTTTATAGTCTGATTACAATGTAATCAATTTTTAATTGTGCTTCTTTTTGCTGGTTTTATATTTCCATACAAACACAAATAATAACTCAATTTTCAATTTTAACAATAAGTATTGTGACAAAAACTTTGTGTTTGTTTTTCTCGCAACTACTATTTTCTATTTAATTTAGTTTATACTTTTTGTATTTTTGCAAACCACACACACACACAAAAAGAAAACTACTACTTGCAGTTTACCAGCAACACACAAACTAACGAACGATTATTGTTTTCACTTTTTTGTTTTTTTTTTTTTAAATAAATTGTAGGCAGTCAGTGATTTCAAAAAACTACAATATATTCACAATTTTCTACTCCCAGTATTTCCATTTGAAAAATTTTCTATATATTTTTTTATACTGAAAATGAACAGAGGGGGAGGAACAAAAAAAAATCGATATAAAGCAAAAAAAAAAAAAAATCATAATAATGGAAAACTTTTACTTTATACTCCCTATGCACTGTATACATTAAATGAGAATTGTGAAGATGAAAAAAAAGCCACAAACGAAAACAAGAAAATCAAACAATATTTGTTTGTTTTTTTTTTCATCCATTTTAATGGAACACATTGCAGCAGGGTTGTAGAAGAAGAAGAGCTCGGAAAAATGAATCAATTTAATTTAGAGCAAGGATACTACTGCACACAAGCCTCCATTATTATTCGCATCGAAAAACTCATTTTATGTTCAAAGGACTAAATGCATTCTAATGTTAAAATATTAAAATCCTACACACACACACACACACACATACACACACACATTTATAAATAGACATTGAAAATTACAGTGTGAACATAAGTGTGATTATATATCATTAGAAAGTTTCTATGGTGAACAATTATTTCAAGGACTCTTTAAAACATATTGAAAAATGTTTGAAATGATAGTGGGGAAAAAAGGTTTTTATTCCCATTTATATATTATTGTTTTATAAAATAATATCATGGATACACTGAAAATAATAAGTCTGTAATTTTAGATATTTCTAATTTTCGGCTTGAAATCAAATTTGAACACAAAATGTCAATTTTACCAAAATTCGATTTCAAGCTGAAATTAAAAAAAATTGTTTGTGTGAAATTACAGACATATTATTTTGAGTGTACTTGCACGGCGAAAATAAAGGAGGGTGGGTGGTTGATGACTTGTAACATTTCACGGAACCTATCTAGGAATTTTCACTAACCATCGTTCGTTAACGTAATCCAGAATATATTTCAAAATTAATATTGTACATGTCACTAAACTCTCCTAAAAGAAACAATTTGATGACATGTTCCAGCTTACTTCTGTGATTAATCGCAAGGTATCAATTTTCCTCATCCAAAAACGACATTTCCTTTTCATTTAAAGGCATCGGCTCTATTGTACTCTATGGTCTAGTTACAAAAAAAAAATCGTTGACAACCAATCGGGTTTTAGAAATTATCTGGCACGTCAGATTTTAGAGTTAGTTTCTTCAGAATGTGAAAGAAAAATTATATTTCAGCCCACCTTATGAATTTATTTTGGCATCACCATTTTCATAAGTTCAGAAAACTCCATAGGGATGGACTAGTGTCCGCCATTAAAACATATTTTCAGTAGCCTATGTAAATTTTATTAGATTAGAAAGGCTCTATGCGCCGCGACCAAAAATCAATCTTTTGTACAGTCTTAATGCAGCCAATCACCCTACTAGGCAAAGATTTCAAAATTTCCAAGGGGAATAGTGTATATCCACCAAGGAATTATAGAATCTTACCGCGATGCCTAAGACATACGCAGAGTATATGTTCCGAAAAATCCTGTTAGAATTTTTAAGTCCTTCATGTTCAGGGAAATAAGTCTTCTGGAGCATCAAATAGATGAAGCGATTAATCTCTTCGCTTGGTATTTACCAATGGTAGCATTTCAGCACTTAACAATCTTGGAGTCCCTCCACATCCAGCCTAAGACATACGCACATTATATGTTCCGCTGTTCAAACTTCCAATACACAGAAACTACATGTGTTACCTAAGGTTATATTATAAGGTTCTTCCTGTTCAGGGAAATAAGTTTCCTGGAGCATCCAATAGATGAGGCAATGAATCTCTTCACTTGGTGCTTACCAGTGGTAGCATTTCAGCACTTAACAATCTTGAATTCCCTCCACATGCAGTCTAAGACATACGCACAGTATATGTTCCGCTGTCCCAACTTCCAATTCACAGAACCTACTAGTATACGAATCAAAGAGACGTCTGGTTGTCTGGTTAAATGTAACCTAAGGTTATAGTGTCCAGTAAAAAAAATCCTGTTAGGATCTTTAAGTCCTTCATTTTCAGAGAAATAAGTCTCCTGGAGCATCCAATAGATGAGGCGATGAATTTCTTCGCTTGGTGGTGACCAATGGTAGTTTTCCTGAACTCATCGGTCTTGGATTCCCTCCACATCCAGTCTAAAACATACGCACAGTATATGTTCCGCTGTCCCAACTTCCAATTCACATTACCTAGAAGTGTCCAAATCAAAGAGACCTCTAGTCCTCCTTAAATGGTATCTAAGGTTACAGTGTCTAGTGAAAAAATTCTGTTAGGGTCCTCAAGTCCTTTCGGTTCAGGACAACAAGTCTCCTGGAGCATGCAATAGATGGGCAATGAATTTCTTCGCTTGGTGCTGACCCATGGTAGTATTCCAGCACTCAACGGTCTTGGCTTGGATTCCCTCCACATCCTAATTTTTTCTTTCTGATATACCACAAAAAGGTTAAGGGTCAAAGAAGTGACAACGGACCCCGCAGTAGATCAAACTATCAACCCGTTCGTTGAACGCTTGCTCCTCTTGCCCAGGAACCTAATTTAGGATTAGTCTGATGCATCCACTGATGCCATTAAGAGATTCAATGCAGTCCGGGAAACGCCATAGGACAATAATACCCTGAGTGCCGGGCTGACTGCCCGAAAGAACATAAATAAGTTCCCTTCTTGGACCCCTTGTAGGACACTACGATGCACATTCATAGATGGCGAAGATCTCCGCTTGGAATGTGGACGACGGACACTTGCCAATCGGAAGGACACGATGAAAATTAAGGCCACATATGTCCTAACCCGCGTCCCCATTTATCTCAGTTCGGCTTTATAAGATTTGTTGGGTCATATACCTCTCTCAACAAATCTGGTAATTCCCGGCAAAAATATGCCTCAGTAAAATTATCCGTGACCCTGACCAGTGGGTCGTTAATGAACAACCCAGCTATCCTCATGTGCCCCTGGAGACACAGAGCACCCATACATGCATCCTCAGTTACCGAGATATGTAATGGTGGTATATTCAGTATGGCACCAATGGCGTTAGCGGAACACATCTTGCCCCCATCATTTATATTCACACAGACTAAACGATAGATCCTGTTAAGCGCCCCCTTTTGCCTGGGTTTGCTCCAATAGAGCTGCATTGGTCTCATGATGGTGTTGAAAGACCAGTAAACTATTTTAGGCCTTAGACTACAAGTCCTAACAAAATCCCCCTGACAAGCCCCTACAATGCCCTTGTAGCCTTCTTAGTTAGGGAAGCTAGATGTTGGTTCCAGGTAGAGGTTTTATCCAGAGTAACCGCTAGGTACCTAAGAACGTCAGAAAAGCTCATGGTTATTCTATTTATTGTCATCTCCACCAAATCGAGCCTTCTACGTTTAGTGAATGGTTCCAGGATTGCCTTGAAATCAGAAATTTTTCTGTCATTTCAACCAGTGTTGGATATCAAAAGATCATCTGGCTGGCCATAGGTTTTGAACGCTAGATCGTTGATCGTCAGAAGCTCATGAATAACCAGAATCCAAAATAGAGGCGACAAAAAAACACCCCCTTGTAGACAGCACCTAGAGGTACTTATGGTCCTGGATGAGGTACCAATGTTCAGTGAAATGACCCGGGATGTAAGTTTTTTATATCCTCCACCATATATGGTGAGGGTATATATCAGTTTGTCATTCCGTTTGTAATATGTCGAAATATAGGTTTAAGACCCCATAAAGTATATATATTCGTGATCCTTATGCAATTTTAAGTCGATTTAGCGATGTCCGTCTGTCTGTCTGTCTGTCCGTCTGTCTGTCTGTTGAAATGGCGATCACGACGCGAAGACGCAAGCGGGGTTGCCTATTTTTACCCAGATTATTAAACATCCTCCCGAGCAGTATGGTATTTAAAATGAGCAAAATCGGTCAAGCGGTTCAAAAGTTATGAGTGAAAATGTGAAGATACCTCTAAATTTTCCATACAAATTGGTACAATTTTTCTGTATCTATTTTTTTTCTGTTAAGTAAGTAGAAATGTTAGAGTCGCTAACAGAGCAGACCTCTGTAAATAACATTACTAAAACTAAATAAAAAAAGTTCTGTTACATAAATCAAAGACATTAATTTGTTAAAGAAAGAACATTAGTTGAAACTATTTCACAATAGGTGGCGCATCTGAAAAAAATTCTCCCTATAAGGCATATTCTGCTACAATATACAACAGGGTATTATTGATTTTCTATTTCGTTCATAACATAAAAGAATGTTTGCCAAAAGCTATGCAAAATATATGTTTTATGTGTAGTATATTATACTTTAATTTTCTAAATCAATATTCATTTAGATGTTTAAGAGCACAATATCGCACTTTATTCATCTGTATTTTTTTATAAAAGAAAAAATTAACATAAATATACATTTGTCAATCCCTCAAATCTCAAAAATACATTAGGCATATTCAGCTGCAGAGCTAGTTCCCATTAGCCGAAACGAAATCGAGTATTTGACAAAAACTATGATTTAAAATGTGTTTTTTGTGCAGTCCATGTTTAAAAAAACTAGTGAAAATGTAAAGGTGTCTCTAAATTGCCTATACAAATTTAGTACAATTTCATAGTAGCGACTGGTACTTAACATATTTTCTCATATTTTTTCACCAGTCGCTTAGCAGTTAATATTTTGTATTCACCTCAAACATTTTTCACCACTAGAATTGTTTTTCACCTCAAAAATTTGTTCACCTACATAATTTTACTTTTAAAGTTTTTTTATATTATTTGTATCAAAAACAGAAGAGAACATCTTTTTAGGATATTGGTGGAGGGTATACAAAGATTCGGCACAGCCGAATTTAGCCCTTTTTTACTTGTTTATACCCTACACTACTACGTGGTCAGGGTATAATGAGTCAATGTTTTAATTTCAAAAAATCACTTTTAAAACTGGGCAGATTCGTCTCCAAATAACCTTTCATTTGATACTCAATTTGTGTATGTTTTTTTTATAAAAAAAAATTAAAAAACAAACTCAGATAATTTTTATGTAAATTTTATATATTATTTGATCTATCTGTTTTAACTATATATTTTTAATTTTTGTCTATACATAGACCTCATATATTTCCATATTTCTTCGCATCCAAAATTTGAGGTTAATAAAATTAACTATAAAATTGTTTCTCTTAGAAAATTTCATCTGATTCGTTTTAAATCTGAAAATATATAAAAGAAAAAATCTTGAATGTTTTAAACCAGATTTTTATGTAATTTCTAAATAAATTGTGTAAACATTTAGCACGTGTTTAATAAAACTTAAATTTTATGACTTGTTTTTTTTTTAAAAAGAGGTGTGTTACGTTGGCATTTTGTTGTAACATAATTGTTTTAGTCTCAAACATTATACTTTGTCAAAAAGCCGCTGTTCTATAAACTTAACTTTAAAACTAAAAAAAAAATATATTTACTTAATTTATAATGTTGTTTTACTTTTAAATGCGAAATGCTCAAAACTACGCATTTAAATTAAATGCGCGACACAGTACAAGTACAAGTATTAATCATAAAATATAATACTGATACCATGTTATGATTAATATTATTTACTATAGCACAAAATTTATATTATCTTAAAGTTTTAAAAAAATTAATGGACAATATTTATTGAACACTTAATAACAGACGCAGAAAAAAATTTCAAATAAAAAGAAATTTCTCTTAATTTTATTTTGTCTAGAATTATATTTATTATACAAGTAAAAAATATCTCTTAAATCCCTACAATTCAAAGTTTTGTTGAATAGGAAAATCATTATCAATTTATGCTGTAATTGATTTAATAATTAAAATTATTAGTATTTAAAATGATGGATAAGAAATTTTTAATTTCGAATTAATTACCGAATTAATTTACTATTTTTTCGTTACCCATGTAAAAATCGAAATATATATGAACATACATGATCATACATGGGCTTGTATATGATCATACATGGGCATACATGGTCATATACGTCCATACATGATCTCATATATGACCATATATCTTCGGATCCGAAATTTGAGGGTATATGGTGATATATGTGCATATATTATCATACATGCTCATATATTATTCATGTATGCTCGTATATGATCATATACGTCCATATACCCTTAAATTTCAGATCCGAAGATATATGATTATATATGAGATCGTGTATGGTCATATATTGAACAATGTATGGACGTATATGACCATGTATGATCATGTATGATCATATACAGGCCCATGTATGATCATGTATGCTCATATATATTTCGACATTTAGATGGGTAATTAAATTTTAAATTAAAAGAATTAAAGAAATATATATATATATTTTTTTTTAGTGTACGTAGGTGGTCCATGACATTGGTTGTGAAAACAATATTTATAAAAATGTGTATTGAAACTTAAGAAATTTTCTAAGAGTTAGTTAAGATCAGGAAAGGAAAATTCTAAATAAATAAATTCATTTAGCTATTAAGGAAAATTTTTCACTGCAGGGGACATTTGATTTGTAATGATTTTTCTTATAAAAAAAAAACACCAGGTTAATATTACAAATATAAAGCAAATTTATTGCCCTTAGCTAGGCTGAGACATATATTTCGATTTTGCAATATATCTCATCATAACGTAAGCTTTGAAATCCCAGAACAGTTAGAAAATTTCTTTTAACACAAGATTTCTCGTTTATTTATAAATGAAATTAATTGTTTTTAGCTAGGCTGATACATATATTTCGATGCTATAAAAGACCTTATCAGAACCCGAAGAAAGAACTTAAGCCTCCTGAACAGGCAGAGATTTTTTCAAACTCAAAATTTCTGGTTTATTTATAACCAGCAAATTAATTGTTTTTTAGCTAGGCTGATACATATATTTCGATTAAGCAAAATATGTCATCAGAAAATATCTTATCAGAAAATATCTTATCAGAACAGGTAGAAAATTTCTTTCAACTCGAAAATTCTCGTTTATTTATGAATCAAATTAATTGTTTTTAGCTAGGCTGATCCATATTTCGACTTAGCAAAAGACCTCATCATAATCCGAAGAAAGAACTATAGGCTCCCGAACATTTTTTCAAACTCAAAATTTCAAGTTTATTTGAAACAAGCAAAGTAATTGTTTTTTAGCTAGGCTTATACATATATTTCGATGCTACAAAAATACCTCATTAGAACCCGAAGTTGGAACTAAAGCCTATTGCATAGGCAGACATTTTTTTAAACTCAAAATTTCTAGTTTATTTATAACGAGCAAATTAATTGTTTTATAGCTAGGCTGATATATATATTTCGATTTAGCAAAATTTCTCATCAGAACTTAAGCTTTGAGATCCCTGAACAGGTAGAAAATTTCTTTCAACTCAAAATTTCTCATTTATTTTTAAATTAAATTAATTATTTTTAGCTAGGCTGATACATAAGAACCCAAAGAAAGAACTAGAGCCTCCTGAACAGGCAAATATTTTTTTAAACTCAAAATTTTTGGTTAATTTATAACAAGCAAATTAATTATTTTTTAGCAAGGCTGATACATATATTTCGATTTAGCAAAATATAATATCTTATTGAACACGAAGAAAATTTCTTTCAACTCAAAATTTCTCATTTATTTATAAATCAAATTAATTGTTTTTAGCTAGGCTGATACATATATTTCGATCCTACAACAGACTTCATCAGAATTCGAAGAATGAACTAGAGCCTCTTGGACAGGCAGAAATTTTTTCAAACTCAATTTTTCTGGTTTATTTATAACAAGCAAATTAATTGTTTTTTAGCTAGGCTGATACATATATTTTGATTAAGCATAACATCTTATCAGAACTTAAACTTTGAGGCCCCTGAACAGTTAGAAAATTTCTTTCAACTCAAAAATTCTCTTTAATTTATAAATCAAATTAATTGTTTTTAGCTAGGCTGATACATATATTTCGATGCTATAAAATACCTTATCAGAACCCCATGAAAGAACTAGAGCCTCTTAAACAGGCAGAGATTTTTTCAAACCCAAAATTTCTGGTTTATTTATAACGAGCAAATTAATTGTTTTTTAGCTAGGCTGAGACATATATTTCGATTTAGCAAAATATTCCAGCAGAAACCAAAACTTTGGAAGAGTTAGAGCCTCCTGAACAGGCAGATCTTAAATATTTTAAAATTCTTATAAAATTCATTAATCTTAAAATTCAGCTTTCAATTTTTTATTTTAAAATTTGCTTATTTTTAAATTTATTTTCAATTTTTTCTTTAAAAATTAATTAATATAATAACCATGATTTTTTTTTCATAAATTTCTGAATAATTTACATAACAGCGCACGTAAAGTATTCAACAAAAGTTAGACATTAAATGAAAAAGAAACAATTGAAGGTATTCTGGTAAATAACCATTTGTTTAGAATAAATTTATCAAAAGAATTTTAAGCATTTTTCTAAACACCAACAACGAAAAAAAAAACTATTACAGAAGGTTATTAACAAAAAAAAAAAATAGAAAAACTATGATATTGACCTTAGTTGAAGAATATTGAAAAAGGTAAAAAACAAAAAAAATTGGGTTTTCTAACAAAACAAATAATTACAGGTAGTAAAAATACTTTCATGTAACAAAGTGTTTTATATTTCTTTGTCAAGAAAAAATTAAAAAATTGTTTAACCGGAAAAAATAAACTTGTCTTGGCTGAATGAAGAGAAAAATTTTTACAAATGATATAACAGTGAATTAAAATTTTATGAAAATATTTGGATTAGTAATTTCCTTATTAGTTTAAAGTTGAAAGAAAAGGATAAATAATGAACTAATTTTTTAGAAGAAAATTTTAAAAAATAATTTAATTATTACAAGAAATGCCAGTTAAAGCGAAAAATATAAATTAATCTTAAAATTTTTGTAATAAATTTAGTTAAAAAAAATGTAAAAAAAAATTTATTTGTAAGAAAAATTTATCTAAATATTTTTAGAAAATTATTTACTAATTACTTAAGTTATTGTAGTTGAAGGAAACGTCGATAGTGAAACTGTACTGATTCACTATTGACTTTGTCACCAGTACTACTGACTATTTATGCCCCAGACAACGCTCTATGCTATAGACATTTAACATGTGCTTGTCATTGCAAATTTACACAACTATTGACTAGGTGTAGACATTGGAACCAGAGATTCACTAGTACATTTAAGTAATTGTTGTCTAAATTCTTGGAACTTTTTACTAGATTTCCAGACTAGGAAGGAAAATAAGTTTAAACAGGTGCATTTATTTCGGGAAAAATAGATATTTTATTAATAACATTTTTTATAAATTTCATTAAAGTAAATAAGATTTTCGGGCAAATTTAATTTTGGAGTAGACAAATTTTCAAAAGACTACAAAATCTTCCATAGCACCGTAAAATTTTCATCACGCTCCACAAAATGTCTAGAGTTACAACTTTCTCTAAAAATTATTGCCTCTTTCTAGTTATTTTTATACAAAATTGATTGTTTTTTCACCTTTGAAATTCACTTTTCTTTACATAATTTATTAATTAATGATCCATTATATGACCATATATCTTCGGATCTAAAATTTGCACATAAGATCACATAACACCATGTAACCTTAAATTTCGGATCCAAAAATATATTGTCTATTTCTGAAATACAATTGACAATTACTGAAATACAATTGACTATTTCTAAAATACAATTGACTATTTCTAAAAAACAATTGGAAAAGGTGTAGTTTTCGTGTATATTATATTGTTGGATATAATCTGATACAATTAGATCTGACTTTTTTCGGATAAATATATTATTGGGTCTAATTTGATCTGCCATTTTTCGGATCAATTCACATCCTCTAAATCCCCAAATATATTTCTGGATTTAATTTGATCTGCCATTTTTTGGATCAAAAAAGATATTAAGGAATATAAAATTGGATATGAGTAAATATTGTGCCAGATTAATTTTTTTTTTACCCGGGCATACTTAATTATTGCCAAATAATTTCAAACAATCTGTGTAGTTCATTATGTAAAAATGTTTGTGTTAGTTTCTGATATTAACTCGAACGCCGCCACTGGGTTGCCCAACAATCAGTAGTAAGAGTGAAATTAAAAAAATTTTAAAAGTTTTCTGAAAATCAATTCAGGAAAAGCGCTTTTATATATAAATAGGGGATAGTCAGAACTTTAATTTGAGGTATCACTCATATGTGTACCTCGTCCAGTTTGGCCACGGTCGCCATAATCCTTCAGAGGAATTTCGTACAGAACAATCAGTAATAAGAGTGAAATTAAAAAAATTTTTACAAATTTTCTGAAAATCAATTCAGGAAAAGCGCTTTAATATTTAAATAGGGGACAGTCAGATCTTTAATTTGAGGTATCTCTCATATGTGTACCTCGTCCAGTTTGGCCACGGCCGCCATAATCCTCCAGAGAAATACCCAACAATCAGTAATAAGAGTGAAATTAAAAAAATTTTAAAAATTTTCTGAAAATCAATTAAGGAAAAGCGCTTTTATATTTAAATAGGGGACAGTTCAGACCTTTAATTTGAGGTATCTCTGATATGTGTACCTCGTCCGGTTTGGCCACAGTGACCAAAATCCTTCAGATAAATTTTATTATCAGCATTTTAGCGTAACGATTTCGTTTTTTCCGTATTTTTCTTTTTTCCGAATTTAACTTCACACTTAGCGTCAAAGTTATCGAATTTAACTTTCGATAACTTTCGTATTTATCTTCAAACACTTAATTTTTCTTGCAAATAATTTTTTAAAATTTTTTTTGAACTAATTTTATTACAAAAATTTTAAGATTAATTAATTTTTTTAAATTGTTTTTTTTAGGATAAAATTTTCTTCTAAAAAATTAATTCATTATTTAACTTTTTCTTGGAACTTTAAAATAATAAGGAAATAACTAAACGAAATATTTTCATTAAAAAAAATTCAAAATAAAAAAAAGAAGCATACATTCTATACAAGCCCATTACTATTTTCACTCGGGAATTGTCCAATTTATTAAATCTTCTGGTAGGTTTTGGAAAATAATTAACTAATTTTAAAAAGAATGTTCTTAAAATTAGTTCAGAAAAATGAGGAAAAAATATCTAGATGATTGTTCTAACTATTTAAAAGAAAATAGTTTAAAAGAAAGTTTAGTTTTTTTATACTAAAATTTAGTTCAGATGCATTAAATAAATTTTAAAAATTTCCTAAAAAATATTTATACTGGTACCAACTTGCAGGTTTGAAATTTTCAATAACCTATAAGGTTGGTCTCTTGTATACCTTTCCTGAACTAATTAACACACAGGATAAAGAATAAATAGAAATTCTAAAATTTCCAAATTCGATTTTTAATCCTTCATCACATAACAAAAATTTCAAAAAAATTTTTGGAGTTACCTTAACATCCTTTATATCAATCCTTTATATTAATTTATTTTTCAAATAATTTTTTTAGTTTTTCTGAACTAATTTTAGGAAATAAGCTTAAATTTTCTTGAAATAAGTATATTTTTTCTAGTAATTGCTACAATTATATACATTTTTTTTTCATTTAAACTTTCCCAAGTTTAATTTTTATTGAAGTATAATTTAAGTAACTATTTAATAGCAGATTTTTTTTTTAAATAACTTTCAAATAAAATTATGTGAAATTAATTCAAAACTCAAGCCAGCTTAATTGGCTGAATTATGAATATGAATTTAAAACTTTTGTTTTTTTTAACAATATAAAAAGTATGTAGTTAAATTTAACTAGTTTTTTTTTATCAATAGTTTTTCGTTAATGTATATAAAAAAAAATAAAAATAAAACATTAAAATTAAATGCAAAATTCTTTGTAATAAAACCATTCATGTAAACTGTCAAATAAAAATGAAATGAAATGTATAACTATGTTTGTAATACGCAGTTGAAGCACATAAAGGATATTTTTGTCGACAAAATGTAGAAGAAAAAAAAAACTAAAAAAATATATACCATAATAAGAAAAATTGCGTTTTATTTTTAATGAATGCCGTAAAGGAGAGAATTTAAAGAGAAAATGTAGGGAACTTAATCCCTAAAAAAGTATTAAAAAATCTGCCTTTCCAAAAATAAAAAAAAAGTGCAGAGAATATTTTTAAAGACAGGTATTTTTGAGACAAATATTTTGTTCAGTTTTTTCGTATACATAAAATCGAGAAAAATGTGTTAAAAGCGTTAAATATCACTAAAATCCATTTGTGTTCCAGGTCCACAAGATTCCCATGCTATTCCATGTCACCATAATGGTCGAGTGTTTCAATTCCATTCCTTTATCTCTCCATTTCATGTTTAAAGTTTTAATTCCATTCGTTTTCGTTTCTTTTTATATCGTTTTGATTTTTTAAGTAAATACAAATAATTTTTCACAGCCCAAGAAGAACGCAATTTTTAAATCTGGCAACATTCGAAGTGTCATTGTTTGACATTTGAACAATTGTTATTGTTTGCTAGTAGAAGGTACGAGGTTAGTAAAAATGGAGCGCTACACGAATGAACAACGCATTCTCATTGTGAAATTGTTTTATCAAAATGGTGAAAGTTTTGCGGCTACAGTTCGCAAATTGCGATCAATTTGGGGTCACAATAATGCTCCAAAAGAGTCAACTGTAAAGAGATTAATGTATAAATTTGCCGAAACTGGGTCTGTTAGTGATGTAAAGACAACAACGCGCCATCGACCAGGTCGATCTACCGAAAATGTCGCAGCTGTACGTGATGATGTCGCTCAAACTCCATCCACCTCAATTCGACACCGAGCTCAGCAAATTGGTGTCTCCAAATCCACTTTGCAGCGAATTTTGACGAAAGATTTGCATCTTCATGCATACAAAGTTCAATTGACTCAGGAACTGAAGCCAGCTGACCATGGATAGCGAAGGGAGTTCGTTAATTGGGTATTGGAGAGACAACATGAAAATGCTGATTTTGCCGATAAAATCATCTTCAGTGACGAGGCCCATTTTCATCTTGATGGCTTCGTCAATAGGCAGAATTGTCGCATTTGGGGTGAGGAAAATCCTCGAGTGATTCACGAGAAGCAAATGCATCCTCAACGTGTCACTGTGTGGTGTGGTTTTTGGGCTGGAGGAATCATTGGACCTTTTTTTTATGAAAATGAGGCAGGTCAAGCGCAAACAGTCAATGGTGTTCGGTATCGTAAAATGATAACCAGTTTTTTCTTGCCTAGAATTGAAGAAATGAATGTGGAGGGCATGTGGTTCCAACAAGACGGCGCCACATGTCATACAGCCAGAGAAACAATTCAATTGCTGCATTAGTCATTTTCCGGTCGTGTTATTTCGCGTTTTGGAGATCAGAATTGGCCGCCTAGATCGTGCGATTTAACACCATTAGATTTTTTTCTTTGGGGTTTTTTGAAGTCGATGGTTTGAGCGAATAAGCCGACGACGACTCAAGCCTTAAAAGAGGTAATTGGACGCTGCATTAATGAAATACCGCAGCGTTCATGCAAAACGGTCATTAAAAATTTCATTAAAAGATCACGTGCATGCCAGCAAAGCCGCGGCGGCCATCTGCACGATATATTGTTCCATACATAACCTCATTCTGTCTACTTTACGATATAATAAAGTTTCACGATTTTTTTTTTTAAATATCTGTGTTTTATTTAAAATTTAAAAATTGCGTTCTTCTTGGGACACCCTTTATATATGAATATACATGATCATACATGGTCATATACATCTATACATGGTTCAATATATGACCATTCATGGTTCAATATATGCCCATGTAAAAAATATCAGATCTGAAAAGATCTCAATAGATCTAATTGCACCAGATCTAATTAAATCTCAAAATTGGGGACAAATTTGAAATATAATTAGATCAGATAAAAACTAGACAGATCTAGCGCACCAATCAGGTTAAATTTGCTCTGAAACTGGTTTAATAAGAAGTTAAAAAAAACACTTTTTTTGTATACATTTTATTTTGGTACGGTCTTGTATTAACAGATCTGGCACCAGATATGATCACATATGAGCATATTTGTTCATACCTGGCCATAGAAATCAACAAATTTTACAAAACCCTTTAGATATGAACAGATCTGGTAAAAGATCTGTTCAGATCTATCTATAAAGTGGATCATATATGCATTATCTAAGCATATTTGACATCAGATCTAAGATTTAAGCAGATCGAATCAGATCTAAACTTTTTTAGACGGGTGGCCATACATGATCTCATATATGAACATATATATTCGGATGTGAAATTTGGGGGGTATATGGCCGTATATGGTCATATATGAGCAAACATGAATAATATATAATATACCCTCAAATTTCGGATTTGAAGATATATGGTCATATATGACATCATGTATGACCATATACTGAACCATGTACGGACTAATATGACCATATATTTTCATATACAAGCCCATCTATGATCATGTATGTTCAAATATATTTCGATTTTTACATGGGTGAATTCATTTGACATTTCAAATCGTATCAACTTACTTTTGATGGATTATTATTAAATCCTGAACTCTTAACTGTCCTCACTTTCCCGCGTAATATGTAAACAAAAATTTTCATAATACACATTTTTATTGCTTCATTTTTATAAACACCTACATAATCGTAAAAAAAAACTCATGAAAATATAATTTCAAATAAGTTTTATAAAAGGACTTTTATAAAAAGTGAAATGGCGTATAAAACGAAACATTGCAAACAAACAAAAATGTAGAAATAATAGTTGAAGCATTTGATTAAATAAAACATTAATTATAGTTAAGCATGCAATGTAGTATTAGAATTTGTAATTGTATATTTTTAGAATAATTGTTGTAAATGCAAATACAAAAACAAATTAAAGATTATGAATATACAAATGATTATATTATAAACTATATATGTATGTAAATAAAGCGATTTTCATGTAAATATATTTTGCTGAAAAAAAAAACAATCGACTGGAAATACAAATGTGAATAGAAAAATACTCGTAGATTAATAAAATCATTTATATTTAATTAAAATTTTGCTATACTTCAATAGACAAATTCCGGCTGTGTATATTTTTTTAGCCAAAATTGATATGTTAATTAATTTTTTGTCAATTAAGTTAATTAATTAATTTTTTATTACATTAAATTAACATAAAACTATTAATTTTAATATTTCCGTTTGATTTCAAACGTTAATTAATATAAGACTTAGGTTTAGCTTTAGAAAGGTTCTTGGCAGATTTAAATCAGTCAGGTTTTATGGTAGTTTTTTCCATACATAATTAAAATTAAATTTTAAACATAATTAGCAAAGTTTATTGACATTACCAGGGAAGTTTGCCTATTAAATTTTAATACAAATTTAAATATATAACAAAAGAATAAAATTCAGCTAGCTGAATAGTGATAATATTGCTAATACAACTTATTTGCTTTAAAAATATGTTAAAAATTAAAAATTTAGGTAGCTGAATATATTTCTAATTGTTATTGTATTTTAAAAAAGTGTATTAAACTTAAATTTTAGGCATTTTTTTGCAATTCAGCTAGCTGAATTTATATTTTTTTATATAAAAAGTTAATTAAAAAGACTTCGAAGTTCAACAAGCTGATTTGCTTTTGCAATTAATAAAATTCTGCTAAAATTTTTAAGAAGTTTTAAGGAATATTGTCCTATTACATAATAGAAAAATTACAAAATTTACAATTGAGCTACATGAATTAATAATTATATTATGTAAGCAGGCTGAATATTTATATTTATTGTAAAATTAGTTTATTAAAAATAAATTTCAATAGTTTTTCTACAATTCAGCTAGCTGAATATATATTTTTTACATAAAAAGTTGAGTACAAATTTTTCGAAACTATAATATCTTATTTGCTTTTAAATTTATGATTGAAAATACAAATTTTAGTTAGCTGAATTACAATTTTAAGGGCTATATTTCTGTTTTATAACCCAACAATGACAAAATTTGCCAATTCAGCTAACTTAATATATATTTGCACTAAATCTATTGACATTGCTAAGAGATTTTAAACCTTTATATTTGTAATACAACAGATAAATAGCATAACAATAAAATTCAGCTAGCTGAGTTGGGATATTTACTAAAGCTCTGCTAAGAATTAACAACTTAGTTGGCTGAATGATTTTCTAATTGTCTTTGTATTAAAAAATTTTTTCTTAACTTAAATTTCAATAAATTCTTTACAATTCAGCTAGCTGAATACATATTTTTTATACAAAAAAGTTCATAACTATTTAATTTTCCTATTTTACTTACTTAATTTCAGTTTGAAAACACAATATTTAGTTTGCTGAATTATAATTTTTAGGCTTATATTCTTTGTTTGCAATAAAAAAATAAACAAAATTGATATACTTCAAAAATGAGTTAAAAATTAAGATTTAAAAAAATTTTCAATAAATAAAAAAGTTTAAGAAACTTAAATTTTAAGGAGCTGTTTACAATTCAGCCAGCTGAATACAATTTTTTTCATGAAAAAGTCGTTGGAAAATGTTTCTTAATTGCACCAGCTGAGTTTCATGTATACTTAATAATGATTGATGTGAAAATAGTTACAATTCAGCTAGCTATATTTAATAAATTATTACCAAATCAGCAGCTGAATTCATATCTTTAGATACTAAACAAATAATATTTTAAAAAATATTTTAAATTTAAATATTTAAAAACCAATTTTAAATTGTTTATGCCAACACGTCGAAGTAATATCAAAAACTTCAGAAATTGTTGAAACTTCAGCTAGCTGAATTATAATTATATTTGTAATAAATCAAATTTACAACAAAACTTTACACGAATAAAGTTAGGTGACTTATTTTTTATTCAAAATTTAGTTGCCATGTTATATAATAAAGTTTTCATCGATATTCAGCAAAAAACTCTGATTTTGTTACTTTTAATTCAGCTAGCTGAAATCAAAATTTTTATAAATAATACAAAATTCAGCTAGCTGAATAAACATTTTTAAGCATTTCATTAATTTTTTGCTTTATTTAAATTTAGATAGCTGAATTACAACTTTAGGTACTCTATTAGTGTCAGCTAAGTAAAAACTTAATCAAACTAAAAATGTATAAATCATATAAAATTCACTTAAATTTATCTAGCTGAATTTATATTTTTGATACAAAATAGTTGATAATTTCTTTTAATATGACTTTTGTATCAAAATTTTGTTGTTTTCAGCTAGCTGAATATGTGATTTTTGTATTAAAATTATTTATAAAACTATAATTTTAATATAATTCCATCCAATCCAAGCTAGCTGAATTAGGATTTTAATACTAATAATAAATAAAAAGGTTTTTTAAATATTTGAAAATTAAATTCGTATTTACACACAATATTTCTTGCTGCAGTAATAACATTTTAAAACTAATTTTTTTTTATTATTATAAAATTTAAATTTGTATTATTTATTTTCAATTCCGCTAACTAAATTAAGTTTGTTTCTTTAACTGCTTTAATATCCTACAAATTCACTTTAAGTAAAGTTTCATAACATATTTATCTCTCAAAACTTACTTAATTTGTAACAATTCAGCTAGCTGAATATGGCTTTCAGTAACAAAACTATTACTTTTAGTTAACCAACATAAGTCAAACACAAAATATTGCTGCTATCATTTACTATATTTCAGTGCTTGTTGTGTTCTACCAAAAAATACACATAAATGCATTGTAATGGAATTAATGAAATAATTTTCATGTCACTGAATGATGACTATACCAAAAACTGGAATTTTTTGAACCAAAATATTGTATCTACTGTGTTGGTTATTACGTCTACTACACGATACAACAATAGCAAATGAAAGAGAAATTTGAACTGAACCCAAAATAAAATTGAAAATTGATAAAGATGCTGCTTCATCAATAATTTACGCATAAATAAACAGTTAAGAATAGTATGTCAAAAGCATAAGTTTTGTATAAACATATTGAAGTTCACACTGTATTGCATAATATTTCAACAAAAGATATTAAAAGTAAAACTTCGTTTTCTTTTATATGAATAGATTGAAATAAATTGAAATAAAAAAGAAAACAAATGGCATCTTTAAAAATCGAGCAGGCAGAAAATTACCTTATTTATATGGAAACGAATTTGTGACATTTCTTTGATATCAAAAAAAAAAAAAGTATAAACAAACATTAAAAGTTCTTAAGGGCATATTTGAAAGCTTTCTATTTAGTTAAGTTTGTTGTTTTTTAATTTTTATTTTGTTTTAAATTTGTATAAATACTTTTTATATTTATGTAATTTAATTAGAAGTTTTGTATTCAAAATAATATTTTTTTTTTCAAAACAAAATGATTTAAGGATAAATAGTCTAATTCAGCTAGCTGAATTTGTAAGAAATCGATATTAGCTACTAAAACGTATATTATTTAAAATTTTTAGGAATATTCAGCTAGCTGAATAAGCATGAAATTGGAAAAACACAATTTTTTTTATTTTTTTCTTTTAAAATTTTCTTTTTTTTTAACACAAACATTAAATCTGGTAGACAAGGGTTTTATTTAAAATATTTTTAGTTTCTTTTTATGAATTTACATTTAATAAAAAATTATTGTAAATTTAATTCAAATGTAAGCCAATTCAGCTAGCTGAATAAGTACAAATATAACAAAAATATTAAATTTCAGCAAGTTTAACTGAAATTTATAAGAAGAAGAGAAAATCATGATTAACACAAAAAAAAAATAATGTAGCTTAAAATTCGCAGTTTCTCTGGTGTTAAAATCATAATTCAGCTAGCTGAATTTACATATCTTTATTTTAAGTAGTCCATATTTAATGGTAAAACTTTGAGCCATTTAAGCAAACTAAAATTATAGTTTGTTTTGTTAAAATCCATAACTCAGCCAGCTGAATTTGCTTTACTTAAGTAAATTCAGCTAAATAAATTTACAAATCTTTCAAGTTCTTTGTTGAAAATCATAATTCAGCTAGCTGAATTCATATTTTTTTATACTAGCAAGTAAAAATTTAAATTTTTAAAACTAATTCAGCTATCCAAAAAGAAAGAAATTGAAAAAAGATATAAATTTTAAACCAACAATTTAAGGAAAAATTGTTTTGTTTCATAAAATTATCAAGAAAAAAATTTAAGTTAATTTTTTGTGTGCTAAGACTATAATTCAGCTAGCTGAATTTGAGTTAAATCAATACTTTTAAGTTTAAAGGCCACAATTAAGGTGATTTTAGGCAATTCAGCTAGCTGAATTAGTAAAAAATAGTATTTACATATATTTTTATTAAATATTCATAATATGTAATATATCCTCATCACAAAAACAATTGTTTCTAATGCCAGTTTTAATTTGCATTTCCGTTAATTTGTTTATTAAAAAAATATAAATTTCTTTAGTTTATCACGTTTCTGTGTTAAATTTTTTAGAGAAACACACGTTTCTAAGTTTATTTTAATTTCTTGTAATTTTTACTTTGCTAATACAATCATGTTATTATTCTATGCAAAAAAAGTTATCATAAATCACGACACTAACATCAGCATCATCATCACTGTCTTCTTCTTAATTTCAGTCCAAAATGATCATGATTTTTAAGTGCTACTAAAATATGCATTAAAGAGTTAGAAAAAAATGATAAAATAAACTTTTTTATATCAAACAGAAGATACTTTGAAAAGCTACTTCTTTTAGATAACTTTTAAACAATTTCTTCTTTAAATTTTTTTCCTTTGATACTGTCACAAAAAACCAATCATTATTTAAGCTTATCACATCATTAACTTAACAGAAAAAAATGTTGATTGGGTGTTGGAAAAAAGCACTTATACACAAAAAACGAAACATAGATATAAAAATTTGCAAAAAAAAAAGAAAAACTTCTGGAAAAAAACACAATTTTTAACATTATTTTATGGTCCTTCTTTTATGACAAGACATGACAAGAATCATTATAAAGAAAAAAAAATGAAAATGAATTGATAACCATTTTCTAGGAAATTTTCTTTTTATACAACACACTTAAGAAAATTTATATAGATTTTCTAAAAAACTTATAGCAGCTTACTGATAAAATTTCAAATTTCTAAAGAACTAAAGTTAATCTAAATTTGATATTTTCCAAATTTAAAATTAAATTCCACTGGATTTTTTTTCTAACTCAAATGTATACTAATTTTTTGTTAGTATTTCAACTACTTAAAATTTTTAAAGTCTATGAAAAATACAAGAAAATTACATGAAATCGTTGAGACTTTACCAAATTTATCAAAAAAATGCAAATGTCCTCAAGAAAAATCTTAAGTATTTCACTGCTTTAGGAGAAAATTAAACTGCTACAAACATCAGCATACATACCATACATATTTATGTTAATAAAAATTCATGTGTACAATATGCAGGCTTTAATGTAATAATATTAAAGCCTGCATATTGTACACTATAATCAAAAAGTATTAATAATTTTTGAATAAAAAAATTCTCAAAATAGTTTTTGTTAGGGAAATATTTATTATACATCAAAATTGAACAGCTGAATATGTGTAATCTTGCGAATATTTTGTAAAATGATAAGTTTTCTTTTTGAACTATAAATTATCTTTATATTCAGCTAGCTGAATTTGAAGAAAATGTGTTTTAAATGGTTTATTTATAAATTTTATTGTAAATTGATAGGTTTTCTTACTAAAATATAAATTATTTTTTAATTCAGCTAGCTGAATTTGAAGGAAATGTATTTGAAATTGTTTATTTTTCAAATTTTTTACTTAATAGTTGAATATATATAATTTCTTGTAAATTTTTTTTCAAAATTCATATTTTATTTTTAGCTAGATATAAAAATTTTATTATTATTCAGCTAGCTGAATATGAAAAAAACACATGAAAGGCAAACCTCTTTCTATACAATTATATTTTGTCAATTTTTTTTTTATTCTTAAATCTTTTGATCAATTCAGCTAGCTGAATTGACATTTTTAGTAATACATTCTCTTTTTAATTTATTATTTTGATCATTCTAATTTAATTCAGCTAGCTGAATTAACACAAAAATGTGTTTTAAACGATCTTACACTTTCTTACCACACTGTATGTAAACAAAATCCATACACCAACATTTTATTTTTATTTTTTGTAAAATAAAATTCATATTTAAATATAAAAAATATCCATATTACGTTAACATCTCTTTAAGTTTACTTTTGTTGATGACTTTTACTGCCTGTCTGTTTGTTTTTCTATTTATGCCTGTTCAAAAAAAAAAAAAACAAAAATTACCATCTACGATAAGTAATTTACGTGATTTGCATTTAAATGGTACATTACAAGTATGTTTTTGTGCTACCATAGTTTACTAGTTATATCTTATATTTATGTTACCCACGATGATATACATACATAAGTCAGTAGTCAGTACAAATGTATGCTCATATGATTATTTTGTGTATATATATATATTTTTTTTGTCGCCTTTTACAAAAATTCAATTTTGATTATTACATGACTTACATTTCAAATTGTTAACATTTTTATATGGGTGTTTTTATTTTTTCACTCCTTTTTAACAAGTATATTTTGCATAACCAGAAAAAAAAATAAGACTTTATGTCTGGCAAAAAAAAATATATATATTTTTTTCATGGAATTTTTAAAATAAATTTCTTAATACAATAAAATATGTATTTAAATTCAGCTAGACTGAAAATAATAAATATATTAAATATTTTATTTGATCTTGTTATGAAAAGGTATGTAATCATCATGAGTGAGTAGCTGAATTATTGAAAATGTGTATTGAAGTTGATTTACTTGGAGTTTTTATTATGAATTTCATAGTTTCTCATTAATTCAGTTAGCTGAATTTGTTAAAAAATATATTAAGCAAAAGTTTTATTTCAAAATTCCAGGATTTTTTGTTTTAAAAATTAATATTTAAAGCACTTGTCTAAAAGTCCGTTAGTGGAAAAACTCAAGTGAAAATATTTTACTTGAAATTTATTTGGTAAAGTTTAATTTTCTTTTATGCATGTAGCATAAATGAGTAGCTGAATTAAAGAAATCTTGAGAAGAGTTTGTTCAAGAGCATCTGTTTTTTATGAAATTCCTAATTTACCTGTAATTCAGCTAGCTGAATTTGTAAATAATATGTGTAAAATAAATATTTTATGTAAAAATCGTTGAAAATACTTAATTTAAATTTAATTCAGCTAGCTGAATTTGTAAATAATATATGTAAAATAAATATTTTAGTCAAAAATAGTCAATGACAACTTTTTATTAGAAACTTCATTAGAAAAGTATAAGGAGAGGTTTGTTTAATAGTAGTTTTTATAAAAAATTTATTTTGTTTTTTAATTCAGCTGTCCGATCGAAAATTAGAAAAAATACGTTTTTTTATAATTTTTAAATATTTTTATAATAAGTATATTTGTTCGTATTCAGCTAAACTGAAAAAATACACAATGTTAAAATATTTTGATTAAATTCAAATTTTTTACATAGTTTGTCATTTCTAGCAGCTGAATAGTTAAAATTAAAAAAAAAGCTTTGTGCAATTAAAGTTTTTTTTTTTAATATACATTATTGAGGAAAATAATATTGAATATTTCTAGTACATATGTGATTTAGTTTGCTGAATAAGAATAAATTTATTATATACATTTTAACAACCAAAAGTTTAAGTTTTTTTTAAATTCAGCTATGTAAATACGAGAAAGTAAATGGAAGCAAATTTTCCACTATTTCTTTATTCACTAGCTGAATTAATAAAATTTTAAAAATAATTTATTTACCAATAAATTTTATTAAACTATTCATTACGTATTTTCAATTCAGCCAGCTGAATAGGATGAAAATAACAATGACACATTATTCAGAAAAATAAAAAAAGGTATTTCTAAAAATCCAATAATTTATTAAATTGAAAATCATGATTGCATACCAAAGCTAAATTTTAATTTATCTTATATGTTGAATAAGGCTAGCTGAATTAGAAGAATATCATAACATTGATTTAATATTTTGTTTATATATTAATAAAACCCCAAAATTTTTCAAATTTTGTTCAATTCAGCAAAGTTAAAATTCATAAAAATAGGTTTTTTCTGCATAAAATTGATAAAAATTTAAAATTCAGCTGAGCTGAATGTGATTATATTAGTTTTTATGATTATATTAGCAAGGTGATAGTTAATTTTTAAAAAATTGCATATTCTTGTAAATTATTTAGCTTAATTGAAGTAAAATTATTCTCAATCTATTTGCAATTGATATAATACATTAAAAATATCATAAAATTTAATTGGTCTCAAATTCAGCTAAACAAAATTTTACAAAAATCAATAAAAATATTGAATGAATATATTTTTAATTAAAAATTGTAAGTAAAAGCTAAGAAAATTTGGTAAATACTAAAATATAAAATCATGGAAAAAGTTTTTATTGTATTAGTTTTATTATCCTTAGTCCAATAATACAAATTTTGTAAAAAAAAATAATATAAAGTTGCGCTGAATTGAGTTGATTCAATTAGTTTTGTTCAACAAGATTCAATAAGGTTGAAAATTCACATTTTCTTTCAATTCAGCCAGCTGAATTGCAGCAAAACATTGCAATTCAATATAAAATATATTTTGTGGTTTGTACTAAACAAAAATTGCAATAAAACTCCAATTCAGCTAAACAAAATAATGAAAAAAAAATAATTACAATTACAATTTACCATTTTTTTATACTGACAAATACAGCTGATTTGATACATTTTATTAAATTAGTTTTTATTTTAAAATTTTACAGTTTCTTTTAATTCAGCTAGCTGAATTGGAGCAAACAATTCCAATTCTATATGGAATTTATTTAGTGCTTACTAAATGTCCTAAACTGCAATAAAACTTCAATTCAGCTAAACAAAATGATGGAAAATCTATAAAAATAATTGAAAATTAAAAAAAAAGAATTCCAGTGAATTAAAAAAAATTATATAAAAAATATGTAATTACCTAAGTTCTGCGAATTTCCCTATTATTTCTAAACAATTGAACATTTTTTTACGTTTTTTTTTTCTTTATGTATCACAAAAATAATCTTTTAATATCCATGAAAAATATTGTCTTTTAATTAGTCTGATAATATAAAGTTTTTCTTTTCTTGTGATTCTTTACTTTTCTATACTTTTTAACATAATTATAATTAGCTGTAAAAAGACAGCAACTATTTAAAAAGGTAAAGCTTTTTTAATTAAAAAAGAAAATCATTTAAGAAAAACATTTAAGAAACTAAAGGCAATGCTTATCAACGATGAAAAATGAAAGTTTGATAAAAAATTTAAAATAATTTTAAAATTTATTATGAAACCATTAAAGAACAATTATAAAAAAAATAATATCAAAGGTGATTAAAAACATTAAAAAAAAAGTGAAAATTTCAACAGACCTTAAAGTAAATAAACCTTAAATTACATTTTTAGTTTTTTAAAATTTTTATAAATATGAAAAAAAAAATAAAATAAAACAACAAAAGTAAATAATACATGTATGTATTTTGTAAATGTAAAAGTCAGCAAAAATAATTTGAGATTTTCTAGACGTACTTTGGTTAAGAAAATTTGTTAAAACTAATTATGAAAAAGCAAAATTTCAAAAAAGAAATAAAGGGTGGTTAAATTTTAAGGGCCGATGTTGATTTTCAATAAAACACAAATTATTTAGGAAATTATTGTCATTTCTTTTTATTATTATACATAATGTGGTATGGTTCAATTATGCATGGAACAAAATATCGGCCAAATGGCCGCTGCGACCTCGGCGACACACCGCCATCCGATGGTCCAAATTTTCGATGACGCTGAGGCATAATTGAGGTTCTATGCCGAATTATCTCATCCTTTAGCTCTTGAATTGTTGCTAGCTTATCGACGTACACCTTTTCTTTCAAATAACCCCAAAGAAAGAAGTCCAACGGTGTCAAATCACATGATCTTGGCGGCCAATTGACCGCCACCACGTGAGATAACACGGCCATTGAATTTGTAGCGCAAAAGAGCCATTGTTTCGTTAGCTGTGTGGCAAATGCCACCGTCCTGCCACAATAAGTTCGTTATCTTCTCGCGATAGCGAACACCATTCACGGTAAATGCTTGGCCGACCTCATGACACACTATCGCGAACAACATCGATGGCCACAATAACTTCGTTATCATTTCGCGATAGCGAACACCATTCACGTTAAATGCTTGGCCGACCTCATGACACACTATCGCAAACAACAGCAATGTTTTCCGCAGAACGAACTGGGCGAGCATGCACAGGTGTTTTCACAGACCCGGTTTGCTCAAATTTTTGCACGATTCTTCCGAATGTACGCACATTTGGACGATTAAATTGACCAAAAAAATTACGAAGTGCACGAAATGCATTTTGAAACGCCCATTTTCATAATAAGCCTGAATAACGCATTGTTCGATTGTGTATCTTTCCATGGCTCGATTGTGTACCTTTCCATAGAGTTAGTCTGAAATTGAGAATTGTCAAATGCAATGCAGAAAAAACTTGACGTTTAGGTGTGGTTCACATTCAACATCGGCCCTTCAAATTTAACCACCCTCTATAATCTTTAGTTTAAACCGAATGTATGTGTAATTCAATTAAGTTTTGGTTAAAATAATAAAAGTTACACACAGATGTTAAAAGTTAGTAGAATTACTAAAAGTAAAAAAATTAAATTTACTCAAAAAAGTTAGAAAATTTAGTTTAACTAGTTAAATGAGTTTTAGTAAAGCTAAAAAAATGTATTTTAAATGTTGCTACAAAAATTCAGCAAACTTATTAGCTAACTTTAGTTGTTTTTTTTTTGTCATCGTAGATTTATATTTAATTTTTAGTAATTCTACTGATTTTTATTATATATTCATGAATTTTAAATTATTATCTTTATCTACTTACTCTTTTAGCCTGAAACAAATTTAACGGAATTTCCCCAAATTTTACAAATATTTTATTAATTTTTAATTCAGAGTTGTTTGTTACCAATATAATATTCAACTTATAATACCCTTAATACCAGTTTATATATGACTTTGGTTATATAAATAATAAAAATCAACAAAAAATTTACAATAATTTTTTTTTTTGCTGACGCCATATTATCGTATGTATGTGGTAATTTGAACATATACATATATAGATATTTATGAGACACTCACACATTTATAGGAATATAAATCATATTTATAAATGTTATTATTTTTTTATGTTGGTATAAAAAAAAATATATTATTAAAATTATATTTGTCGTATGTATACTTTAAATTTCCATAATCCAACATAAATATCGAATATATATTTTTTTTTAAATAATTTCAAGTTGATGTGACATAAAATTGCAAATTATACAAACTATAGTAACTATGCATATAAATATTAGGGGTATTCTCATCTTTAACTACTTTGAGAAGTAAATTTCCTTCCTAACCAATCTGTTCATTTTTCGACACCATCTTTAGAAATATTAGAATTAAGTAACTGAAGTCATATCCATTAAAGTGTCTATTTAGAATTATTCTCCAGAGAGTTAATTCTGTTTAAAAAAAAATCTGTCTCGAATTTTAAGTCATTCCAGACACTAAGTAGAAAAATTAGGTGGAAGAAATTTTCAACTTTTGATACAAATAAATGTTTTTTTTTTTAAATTCAAGATTTCGCTAACATTAAAAGTGTGCACCTATGGGGTTACATAAGGATATCCAAGATCTTTATGGACGGACAACCCATTCTAAAAGGTCGCGGACTGAATTTAAATAATGGGGGTTATGATCGTACACCATGTTGAACAAAATGTAAATTACATATATTTGAAAAACAGTTAGTAAAATATTTGTTTTTTTTTAAATATTTTTGATATTTTTGTTTAAAATAATTAAAATACTTTTTATTTCTTCGTTTTCTATTGTTGTAAAATAAACACAATTTACTCGTATTTGTAATTTGTTATAAAAAAAACACACCGCTGTTGTATTATTTTAACCCTAAAGCATAAATATAGATTATATTATCCAATAGGTTATGGACCCAGCACGCTTCCACTGCGCTGTAAAATATTTTTTTTTTGTTTTTTTAATAATTTGTGTTTTGATACTTTTGTTGAAAATAATGAAAATATTTTTTTTTACTTTGTTTTCTATTGTTGTAAAATAAAAACACAATATATTTCTAATTTGTAAGAAAAAAATCACACCGCTGTGTAATTATTTAAACCTGAAAGAATAAATATAGATTATATTATCCAATACCCCTGAGTAAAAAACCACGAAAGGCATTTTTTGCCAAGACGGTTTTGGAAATACGCCAGAATTTTTTTATAATAAACTCAAACTGTTTTTTTATTCTTTTTTTAAATACTAATTGATTACATTTCTGGATTTTCTGTAGATATTATTAACGAAAAATATTCGACCACAATCCCAATTTAAATTGTGGATAGACATAATTCCCTATCGCGAACGGGGACCATCAAAAACCCCTGATAAATAAAAAATATCAAGACATAAACCAACCCGTGTTTTTATAATCGAATGTCAAATTAATACCGCCCCAAAAAGTATAAATGACACAAATTTCGGGATTCAGACTAGAGGTGGGCACGTGACACGAAATTTCGTGATTCACGTGAATCATGCGTAAGCGTGAGCTAGAATGTAAATTACGTGATCGTGCGTGAGCGGTAAACAATTGTGTGCGTCAGTTGATTTTTTTGTTGTGATTTTTGTTTTGTTTTTTTATATTTTTTTCTTTTTCTTTCTAGAATTTATATTACTCTCATGATCGCGTAAGCGGTAAAAAAATTTCGTGCGTGAGTCGATTTTTTGTTGTGATTTTTGTTTTTTTATATTTTTTTCTTTTTTGATTTTTTTCTTTTTGATTATTTTTCTTTTTTGATTTTTTTTTTCTTTTTTGACCTTTTTATTTTTTGACTTTTTTTCTATTTTGACTTTTTTATTTTTTTATCTTTTTTTTTTCTTTTTTGATTTTTTTCCTTTTTTGATTTTTTTTTCTTTTTTGATTTTTTTTCCTTTTTGATATTTTTCCTTTTTTAATTTTTTCACGCGCACGCGTGAGTTAGAACTTAAATTACTCACGTGATTGTGAGTGAGCGGTAAAAAAATTTCGTGCGTGAGTCGATTTTTGTAGTGATTTTTTTTCTTTTTGTTTTATATTTTCTTTTTTTTTTTTTGATAATTTTTTCCTTTTTAATTTTTTTTTAATTTTTTTCCTTTTTAATTTTTTCTTCATTTTTTTTTTGATTTCTTTTTGATTTTATTTTCATTCCATTTTTTTACATGTAATGCAGCATTACTATTTTTTCTTCAAAAATCGTTCACGTGCCCATCTCTGATTCAGATAATGGATTTTGCCAGAGGAGACAAGAAAAGAATATAAGTGTGTCGGCGTTTTGAAAGATCACATCGAAATTTTATTTTAGGAGGGGTCAAAGTTTCCCAGCTCAATTTCTTTACATCTGAGGTGTAGGGAATGTTCAACAACTTTGTAGATAATGGTATGGAAAATATTTTTGTGAAACATATTAACCCTCTAACCCTCCACAACGGTAATTTATGGCTATATTTGAACAAATCGTAAAAAAACACTCTTATAAAGGAGAAAGGCGGGAATGAAATGTTCTACGAAAGTGTTGGCCATAAAATTTTACTACATATGTTAGAACATACCAAAACCCAAAACTTAACACAAACACCAAAAAAAAAAAACAGTCAAATTCAAGATTTCTCATCAGCTTTTTAGTTTAATTTTGAAATGACTTACAGGCTCATCGCCTGTAAAATTTAACAATGAAGCAAGGTGTAAAGTAATGCATCGGCCCCCATGGCTATACATTACTTTACACATTATTTGGTAATGTGTGGTTGTAATATGGTTCCCTAATTTTTTTTCTTTATCGTTAATATCCCTACTATTTGTTATATTTTCGTACAAAATTCATAAAATTCCTGCTGTTTTTTCTAATCCATAACAAACTCGTGTTTTATGTTTCCACTTTTTTTATTTTTGCTTTTGCTATACATTATTAATAATAACTAATTTTTCTTACTTAAGTTTAGTTATTTTTTTTTATAGAATAAATTTTACCAATTGGTGTTTCTTTTTATTATGATTATCATTATTTTTTATTCTTAGTTTAAGAAATATGACGCCCGCATTTTTCATGGCACACAAATGAATAAGTAACAACAAACAAACAACAAAAAAAAAAAACATCTTTGCAATTGCGTTGAATTATTAAAATAAATAAAGAAAATAACTACAAATTATAGTAATTTAATAACGCCTTCATAAAAAAACAACAAATTGCAGCAGACAGCTTAAGGAATTTAAATAAACAAATTGTTTATTGAAAAAAATTATTACATTAATTTTTTAAAATTGAATTACAAAAAGAGAGAAGATAAATATATTTAAAATTGTTTTTAAAGATTTAGAAAAAAAATCACAGCACTAATTTTTTGAAAACGCTGTAATGTGAATGGATTTTCCGCTAAGAAAAAAACTATTGTGATTAATTTTTAATAGTCTATAAGATTGCTCTATCTTAGATTTTATTAACAAATCTGAATTGTAAATAAATTTTCCACCATACAAAAATATTGTGATTGATTTGTGAGACAATTTGCTAATCTACCTGATTTGATAAAATCTACCTGATTTAAAAAAGAGAGAGATAAATATATTTAAAATTTATAAAAAAGACAGGCGTTTCAGCATAATTTTTTTTAAAACGATGTAATGTGAATGGATTTTCCGCAAAACAAAACTATTGTGACTGATTTTTGAACAACATTGTTCTATCTTAGATTTCAGCACAATTTTTTTTAAACGCTGTAATGTGAATGGATTTTCCCGCTAAAAACAAAACTATTGTGATTGATTTTTAATAGTCTATAAGATTGCTCTATCTTAGAATTTATTAAAAATCTGAATAGTAATTAGATTTCCACCATAAACAACTATTGTGATTGATTTCTGAGACAATTTGCTAATCTACTTGATTTAAAAAAGAGAGAAGATAAATATATTTAAAATTACTTTTAAAGATTTAAAAAATTACAGGAGTTTCAGCACAATTTTTTTTTAAACGCTGTAATGTGAATGAATTTTCCTTAAAACAAAACTATTGCAATTCATTTTAAATAATTTATTAGATTGCTCTATCTTAGATTTGAATAACAAATCTGAATTGTAAATATATTTCCACCATACAAAACATTTGTGATTGATTTATGAGACAATTTGCTAATCTACCTGTTTTAATGAAATCTACCTGATTTAAAAAAAGAGAGAAGATAAATATATTTAAAATTTCTTTTAAAAATTTAAAAAATTCACAGGAGTTTCAGCACAAATTTTTTTTAAACGCTGTAATGTGAATGTATTTTCCGCAAAACAAAACTATTGTGATTGATTTTTGAACAAGATTGTTCTATCTTAGATTTTTTAAAATCTGAATAGTAAATAGATTTTCCACCATACAGAACTATTGTGGTTGATTTTTGAACAAGATTGTTCTATCTTAGATTTTATTAAAAAAATCTGAATAGTAAATAGATTTCAACCATACAAAACTATTGTGATTGATGTCTGAGAAATTTGGCTGATCTACCTGATTTGATGAAATCTACCTGATTTGAACTAGATTTGTATCATTATCTAAATAAAACTAGATTCCAGTTATAATGTTAATATCTTATAATCAGTATATCAGTGCTGTGTAAATGTGTTATTATTTCAATTAAAATATTTTTCCAAATACATTTTTTATAAACTGCATTTTTATAATCGATTTACGATTAAAATTAAATTTTTATTTATTTTTATTTTTATTTACTTTAACATACAGATGTTTATTTAGCAAATACTATTTGTTACTTTTATATATTAAGATATTTATTTTTCATGTGTTAAAAACGAAATACACTG
Source organism: Eustalomyia histrio (assembly GCA_949748255.1). Classification (NCBI taxonomy): domain Eukaryota; kingdom Metazoa; phylum Arthropoda; class Insecta; order Diptera; family Anthomyiidae; genus Eustalomyia; species Eustalomyia histrio. Next base: position 110,895,393 of record OX456527.1, on the reverse strand, counting down.
AAAGCTTCACTAATGGACAGCTCCCAAAAACGAACAAATTACGTGGTCCCTTTTTGGATCTTAATAAAAAAAAAAGAAAAACATCTCCCGCAACGGGACAAAATCACCGCGACAGTTGGTGTCCGCCTGGATGAGCTTTCACTGTATATTAAGACGTAATTTTTTCTGCTAAAAATTTTATATCAAGAGGTAATTTTATTTTCAAAGTTTAGTCAGTTGGTTGTCAGTTAGTGTTTGCTTTTTTATTTTTGAAAACAAGTTTACTTGCATAAAAACTTTGACTTGCAAATGTTGAGTAATACAATTTATTTAAAATAAATATTAAAATTAAGCAGAAAAAAATTAAATTAAATGTTTTTAACTACAAATTTATTGATTTTTTTGCATTTAATATAAGTTTTTTTTTTTGTTTAGAAATGACTGGGGATTATATGACTTTATATATTTTTTACTTGTAGTAATTTTATTAAAAAAAAAACGCTGAATCGTGGTTATAAGTAAATGAAATTGTATAGTAATTAAATTTCAAATTCTGAGAAATTTTATAATTGTAATTTAATATTCTATTAACCCTTTAAAGCAGCGGTTCCCACTAAGTTTTACTTCACGGACCCCTTGATACGTTTTACTGGCTGACGGATCTCCATGTTTTTAAATTTTTTATGTTTAAATAAACAAATTTCAGTCTGAAAATAGTAGTAGTAAAAACTACGAAAGATGGATAATTGCTTTTATTATTATAGAATTTACAGAATTTAAAAGATTTACCAGATTAACTTTTTCTAAGAATCTTTCAATTAAATTATTTAAAAACTCTAGAATTTTGAGGATACATTGATTCTTAAACAAACTGATGTTGTTTTTCGAGTATAGGAATGTTTTTAATAGCAGAAATAAAAAAATGCTGGAGTCTAAAAAGTCCTCTAATAATTGGAATACCCCAACTTTTTATCAGAGTTCTTATTTCCTTCAAAAGTTTTGAAAATCAGAATATTTTAATTTTTTGAATTTTTTCAAATACAATTGTGGCAACTGACATTGGAAGATTATTTATTTGGCAAGTATAGTTGCTGCTACCCTTTCAATAAGGGCAACTTTGAAAAGTGTTTGAAGTAAAGGATTGCTGGATGTAAAGGATTGGTGCAATCCTTAGTAAAAATCGAACCTCCATGAGAGCTCACAACAAGCCGACTTTCGGATCCTAAGTGTATGTCCTATTTTTGCACGTGAATCGTTTGTGAAGAGTATCTTCACTTCCAATTTCTCTTGTTCAATCTAAACTCCTAACTTTTCCATAAAAACCCCTTTTTGATTCCTTATAAATTATAAGAGCTAAACTAACTGGACTAAATTCCGCAGTATAGTGTCAAGTATACCGGAGCCGAAGGTAAACAGGCAGGTCGGTGTACAAGACTTTGAGGGAAGAGATCTAAATTCTTGTCCTCAGCGTTTGTTATCAAAGAAAACTGATCAATGGTGATGGTCACCGAAGCTAGTTAACACAAAGAGTAGGTAAACCATGAGACTGGGAGAGGTATCATCTCAGTGTGAATGCTTTCAAAAACATCAAGATTCTGTAGAAAACTGGAGAGGATTACCAAAGCGGCGAGGTGTTGTAATGTCCTTCTAAGCCCTCCACTTCACAAGATTTTGTTATGAAACCTGACTTCTTTTCTTCAGGAAACCATTAAAATTTCACAGGATACTGACTTTTCGGGTTGCAGAGATGAGCTGCAGCTCATCCCGTTGATTACTCTAATTAACAGCAATCTTATGACATAATATCAATGGGATATCAAAATCTCACGGATGATGGCAATTATACAGCCCTACAATTTAGCGGTGCCTGACGGCCCCTGGATATAATTATGACGTAGCTTCTTTGCATATTTACTGGTAGTTTTCCATTGGGGACATACCCTCGGAATGGAGGGAGGTCAATGTGGTCTTTATCCATAGTATTGCTGAGGACTGCACAGCCATTAGTCTGGAAATACTGGTAACTACAAGGTGGCGCAAAAGTAATCCTCCTATCAGAAAATGCTATAAATTTTGCGATTGGCCCCTAATGGCAGTTCTGTTATGACATTTGTGTAGTAAACACATGCGAAATACACGTTAATAAACAATGTTACGCTACACTGCTCCAGAACGCGGAATATTGGTGACTATTTATTTGAGCAATAATGAAGATGATTTTTCATCAAAAATAATCATGAGTGATGAGGCCCATTTCCATCTTAGCGGGTACGTAAATAAGCAAAATTTACGCTTCTGGGGCACTGAAAATCCGCGTGTAACCCACGAAGAGCCATTACACCCGCTCAAAGTCACTGTATGGTGTGCTGTTTTCGCTGGAGGAGTCATCGGACCTTTTTTCTTCGAAGACATCGCGGGCCAAACGGTTACTGTGAATGGTGAGCGCTACAGAGCAATAATCAACGAGTTCTTTTTGCCGCAACTTGATGAATTGGGATTGTGGTTCCAACAGGACGGTGCAACGCCACACACTGTACGTGCCACAACCGATATGCTGAAGGATGCATTTCCCGGGCGCCTAATCTCCCGTTTTGGCGATTTGCACTGGACAGCAAGATCGCCTGATTTGACCGCTCCAGACTTCTTTTTGTGGAGCTTTTTGAAGTCGCGGGTTTATGTCAACAAGCCTCAGACTCTTGCAGCTCTTAAAGACAATATCCGTCAAGAATGTGAGGACCTATCGCCGGAAGTTTTGGCTAAAGTGATGGAAAATGCCATAAAAAGGGCTCAAATGACAATCAACTGTGGCGGCGGCCATTTACATGACATCATATTCTCGACTTGATGTAAAAAAAATTAAAAGACCAAATAAAAATAATCCACAAGAAGAATCAAAGTTTTTTATTTTTTTTTTAAATTACAGCCAAAAAACATCGGAAGGTTATTTTTGCGCCACCCTGTATGTGGGAAACAAACTTTCGGCTGATAATTCCAGCGGAGCCCAACACACTAACCTCAAAGGGAAACGGCTTTGAATCTGCTTCTCGGCACAATTTAGAGTAGTCTTCACGGCCGTTAATATATGTTGGAATACTTCCTAGCTTTCAACAACGTAAATGTATCCATCTATCATTGATGCCTTCGTGAGTACAGGCACTTTTCCGCAGATTGCCTTATAATGAGCAACTTGCTCAGATGCAGGACAATAAACTGGAATATGGGGAATGGTAACGCGCGGAAGGTGGTAACAAGAATTACTCCACAAGGGGTTATACTCTAATGTTTTCTGTGGAAATCTCTGATCAATGAAATCCTCGATTTGATGGAGAAAACTGGAACGAAGGTTGTGACATACGCTAATGTCGTTGTGCTTTCAATCTGGTGGGAAATTTCTTTACACCATCAGCGATTTTAAGGAATCATCGCTCGTGAAACTCTCTATGGGCCTTGAAAATCTGTCTGGGATTTATTCTGGCAAAAACTGAACTTGCATTGTTTAGAAATATACTTTGGAGGAGTTTGAAACCACCCTTCAACTTTAGAAGAAGGCAAAGTATCTGGGTGACATTTTGTATACTTCTTACGATACAAGCGGGGCGGGTCAATAATTCCCAGACTTTTTGAATGAAACACAGGCTTTTGTATAAAAAATTATTTTATTTTTCAACATAGTCTCCTTTGAGTTCTATACACTGTCCAACGTTTCTTAAATTTTTGTTTTATCCCTTCCAAAAAATTAAATTTGTCGAGGTCATCAAAATAGGTATTTGTTTGTGAGATGTTTCATCGAGTCAAATCTCTTTCCGCCCAACCGGTTCTTCAGGAAATAAGAAAAAGTCACTCGCGACTAAATCCGGTGAACGGGGAGGGGGGGGGGGAGAATTTTTTCCATGGAAACGAAGTAGCCACATGATTGCGTTTGTGGTCGATTGTGAGCAAACCCGGCACCCGTCTTGCGGAAAGCCTTCTCATACCTAAGTGATCATTCAAAATTGAAACCACAGAGCCATGTGAGATGCCTATGGATTCCACAATCTCCCGCAGTTTTAAACTCCCATCGGCCAACACCATATCGTGAATTTTTTTTAATTGTTTCGGATGTAGAGACCTCAATTGGGCGTCCAAAATGTTCGGCACCTTCCGTACAGCGAAATTCAAAAAAACAACATTCAAATCAAAGACATTAATTTATTAAAGAAGGAACATTTGTTGAAACTATTTCCCAATAGATGGCGCATCTTAAATAAATTCTCCCTATTAGGTATATTTTGCTACAATATGCAACAGGGTATTATTGATTTTCTATTTCGTTCGTAACATAAAATAATATTTGCCAAAAACTATACAAAAATATATGTTTTATGTGTATATTATACTTTAATTTTCTTAATTAATAGTCATTTAGATGTTTAAGAACACAGTATTGCAATTTATCGTATGTGTATTTATTTATTTTTTTTTTTTGAAAGAAAGAATTAACATAAATATGCAGTTTGCAATGCCTCAATACTTGAAAATTATACGAATTTACCGAACAAATATCATTTTGATCTATGAAAATTTGTTTTTAACATAAAAATCTGAAAGAAATGCTTTTATCACGTCGAACATTTCAAAAATTGACTTTAGTATTATTAAATAAGTCTGCTAGTGACAGCTTAATGTACTAGAATTTAAAATATGTATTAAATATCATATTTGTGGTTCCTAAGATAATTAAAAGCCAAATCCAAGGCCATGCCGACCTAAGCATGGTGTAGGGTATTGTTTTTTATTTACTTGAGCGCCATCTACTTCTAAGTATAGACACTAAAGCAATTATGCATATTGCTCTATCTTTATATATACATTTCTTTGATTCCAATTAATGGTGCAGAGTTGCCATAGTAAAGGGTGTCCCAAGAAGAACACATTTTTTAAATCTGGCAACATTCGAAGTGTCATTGTTTGACATTTGAACAATTGTTATTGTTTGCTAGTAGAAGGTACGAGGTTAGTAAAAATGGAGCGCTACACGAATGAACAACGCATTCTCATTGTGAAATTATTTTACCAAAATGGTGAAAGTTTTGCGGCTACAGTTCGCAAATTGCGATCAATTTGGGGTCACAATAATGCTCCAAAAAAGTCAACTGTAAAGGTCGATCGACCGAAAATGTCGCTGCTGTACGTGATGATGTGGCTCAAACTCCATCCACCTCAATTCGACACCGAACTCAGCAAATTGGTGTCTCCAAATCCACTTTGCAGCGAATTTTGACGAAAGATTTGCATCTTCATGCATACAAAGTTCAATTGACTCAGGAACTGAAGCCAGCTGACCATGGACAGCGAAGGGAGTTCGTTAATTGGGTATTGGAGAGACAAAATGAAAATGCTGATTTTGCCGATAAAATCATCTTCAGTGACGAGGCCCATTTTCATCTTGATGGCTTCGTCAATAGACAGAATTGTCGCAGTGGGGTGAGGAAAATCCTCGAGTGATTCACGAGAGGCAAATGCATCCTCAACGTGTCACTGTGTGGTGTGGTTTTTGGGCTGGAGGAATCATTGGACCTTTTTTTATGAAAATGAGGCAGGTCAAGCGCAAACAGTCAATGGTGTTCGGTATCGTGAAATGATAACCAGTTTTTTCTTGCCTAGAATTGAAGAAATGAATGTGGAGGGCATGTGGTTCCAACAAGGCGGCGCCACATGTCATACAGCCAGAGAAACAATTCAATTGCTGCAGCAGTCATTTCCCGGTCGTGTTATTTCGCGTTTTGGAGATCAGAATTGGCCGCCTAGATCGTGCGATTTAACACCATTAGATTTTTTTCTTTGGGGTTTTTTGAAGTCGATGGTTTACGCGAATAAGCCGACGACGACTCAAGCCTTAAAAGACGATATTGGACGCTGCATTAATGAAATACCGCAGCATTCATGCAAAACGGTCATTGAAAATTTCATTAAAAGATCGCGTGCATGCCAGCAAAGCCGCGGCGGCCATCTGCACGATATATTGTTCCATACATAACCTCATTCTGTCTACTTTACGATATAATAAAGTTTCACGATTTTTTTTTAAATATCTGTGTTTTATTTAAAAATTGCGTTCTTCTTGGGACACCCTTTATTTATCAAGCTTACCCTTGGTTTAAGTGATGGTTTTTTTTTTCCGCAAGAATTATGCTAATGAGCACACAAAATTCACTGCTTTCCATTTTCTCCTCAAATCACAAGGTAGTTTGCTATCAATGGCTATAAAACACAAACTACATGAAGCAGCTTATTGAAATTTTGACAGGAGTCAACTGACAGATGCCTGTTGGCAGGAGCAATGTTGCCCTTAAAGTTAAGCGGCGGGAATTTTAAAAAGTTACGGACTTATTGGCCCTCCTTTGTTAATCTTGTTAAGGTGATATTTCTTCATCAGTTTCTTGGCAATTTTTTTTTGTGTTTATGTCAACATGTTTTAAAAAAACATTTTTAAAATAAAAAACATATAAAATATTTCCAAATATATTTAAAAACAATAAATTTTAATATTTATCGTAATATTTTATTACCATTTTTCTTTTTATGGTTGTCACTTAATAAATAACACAAAATATATGTTATTTTAAAAATTTTTATTTTTTTTATTTTACCAAATTTATTTTGCAAAATATACCTCTTTCCTTATGGCTTGTCTTAAAAACACAAATTTGTTGTATGTCTGTCTGTACCTCCCCCTCCGTCTGTCCAACCAACTCTCTTGAAATCTTTTTGTCATTTTGTTTGTTGTTTTATCATTGTGTCTGGCAAAGACGGTTTTAATTTTTATTTCCAATGATCGTAGGTGGTGTCTTGAGTGGTTTTAAAGCAAAATTATTTTCATATTTCCATATATAAACTTAGGAAAAAAAAAACATGATTTGGCACGTCTGTTAGCCAAAGAGTATCTTATATATTTGTCATTAAGTTTTGTCTTTACAAATAATGTACTTATTTGGTTAAAAGTATTTACTTTTTTTTATTGGTTAGCAAATTATGATGGATTATATTATTATTGACATATTGGTAAATTTATTTATTTTTTGTTTATTTATGTTTTTACTAAATTTAATAAATTGCAATAATAAACAATAAATTAATCATTTGTTATTTTTTTTTCTAATTGCAGGTGTGTATTTTATGTTTTTTTTTGGATTTCCTTAAGGAATTTAATAACACTAAAAGGTAAAATAGAAATGCTTTTAAATTATTTTAAACAGTTTATTTTAATTTTTTTAAAAAACAAAAATTATTAAAAAAAATGGGAGAATTGTAGGAAAAATTGTTAGTTGAATTATTAGAAAAAAAAATGGACAAAATATTAGGAAATCCATCAAAATTTAGTTCAATATTAGTTAAATGTTAATGATCTAAACTTGCAAAAAATCAATTATGAAACTTAGGTAATCAGAGAAAGTCTTATGACATACAAACAAAGGAACTCTTAATCTATTTCACGAACTTGTTTATGCGGCATTCTCACCTAAATATCAAATACGAGCTTAGCCAAAACGATTGTAAAAGAGTAAATACCTTTTGTAATAGAATAAAGAACTAAAAATACACTTTTTTGCTTAAAACTTGGTTAAGAAAACTAAACACTTGTTTAAATATGAAAGCAAAATAAGATTTTTTCAAAGCTTATGTAAAAAATAATAAAAACTTAGACAAAATTACCATTTTAGCTTTTTTTTATGTTTATTTCTTTTTACCAAGTTGTTTTGTATAATTTTACCAAGTCTTTTTTACAGGTTGGTTGAAAAGTTCCTGCGCTCGAAATGAAAGAATACTGTTTTTGTTACGAAATATATTTTTTTATTCAATATAATCTCCTAGAAGCTCAATACACTTGTTCCAATGATCTTCCAATAATTTTATCCCCTCCTTATAATGGTTTTCCGGAAGCTCTGCAAAATAACCGTCTACGGCTGCTATGGCCTCTTTATTCGACGAAAAATGCTTTCCACAAAGGAATTGTTTGAGATTTCTGAAGAGATAGTAGTCACTGGGAGCCAAATCTGGTGAATACGGTGGATGTCCAAGCAATTCGTACTTTAATTCTTTGAATTAAGCCATCGTCAAAACACTTTTGTGAGCAGGTGCATTGTCTTGATGAAAAATGATTTTTTTCTTCTTTAAACCAGATCTTTTCTCACGAATTTTTTCATCCAGCTGATCCAAAAGGCTGCAATAATATTCAGAGTTGATTGTTTTACCTTTCTGAAGATAATCAATCAACAAAATTCCATTTGCATCCTAAAAAACTGATGCCATAACCTTCTTTGCTGATCGTTGTGACTTCACCTGCTTTGGAGCTGAACAACCAGCTTCAGTCCACTGTAAACGTTCTTGTTTCAATTTAGGATCATGGTGGTAGATCCAAGTCTCATCCATAGTTATAAAACGACGCAAGAGGTCGGTTTTATTCGGCTTAAAACGCTCTAAATTACGCTGAGAAATTTGTTTTCGATCCAGTTTTTGTTGAATTGTTAATGTGTGCGGCACTAACTTTCCAAACAGTTTTTTCATACGTAATTCTTCATGTAAATATGGAGTACTCTTTCGTTTGAGAAGCCTATTGCATTAGCAATTTCACGCTTAGTCAAACTTGGATCTTTACTAACCATATTATGTACCTGGTCAATGATTTCTGCTGTGGTTGCAGTTTTTGGTCGTCCTTCGCGTGGATCGTCTTTAAGGCTGGTACGACCACGTTTAAATTCACCAGCCCAAAATTCAACGGTGCGTTTTGAAGATGAGGACTCCTTATACACTTCTAACAATTGTTCATTAATTTTCTTTGCTTTTAAACCCTTCAAAACAAAGAATCAAATGACTACACGATATTCAATTTTTTCCATATTAAAAAAAATCAATGACACGTCAACTTCAAATGGCTTGTAAACAAAGAAAGAAATGACAGAATGACTTGCAACTTTGCATGTGTTCTCAGGACAGTTATACCAACTTGAGAAAAAAAAAGTTTGGAGCTAGCAGTGCCATCTCTTGGTGAGCGCAGGAACTTTTCAACCAACCTGTATAAAAACCTCCTAAAATTTGCTGCAAAAAGTTATGCTGCGTTCACTCCTAAATCCTGAACAAGTGTGTAGTCAAAGCTGGTGTAAAAAAATATAAAAAATTTTTGTAATAGAATAAACATCTGAAGTACTAGTTTCCGCTAAATTTGGTGTGAACGTAGTCTTAAGCAAAATTACTGTTTTATTTTATATATTTTCTGATTTTTGTAAAACGATTTCTTTTAACCAAAAACTTTGTAATTTTCCAATTTTCATTAAATTTTGTTTTCCCAATTTTTTACTTCTAGAGAAATTACCAAACTTTTTGTCATTTATTAAATAAGTTTAAAATACATTGTATCTTCTTTCGTAACACATAAATCTTTTGTAAGTTTTTGTATTTATCACAAAATTTGTGAAAAATTAAACAAATAACCTTGTTAACCTTTGTTTATATCTTGATTTTATTTTATTGTTGGTTTTCCTACTATAAATTATAAATTACCCAGCAAGAATAATGATTTAATTACTTAACCATTCAAAGCATCCACAAAATATAAGTTTTATTTTAATAATAACATTGGAGCCTATAATGGTACTTTTGAGCTTCTAATTGCTGCACAAATAGTACGATAGTACCAACATTCGCAAAAAAGGGCAGCTCATCACAGCACAGTTAAAAAATTACTCTGTTTTGAAAGACCACACCTGAAAGATTGAGAAAACGGATAAGATCACCCAATCCTATGTCCGATATCATCGACAGGTCGTTTAGTATATGATCTATCAAAGTTCTAGGGCGGGCAAACAAAGAGGAGGTGACCTACCGTCTCCTTCTCACCGGTTAGACCTAAGCTACAGCATTGCACATCGCACAAGCGGTCGAGCCTGTTGCCGCGTCTTCCTATCAGTCAGTGAACAGTCAGCCCGACCTTCAGTCCCAAAACATTTCTCCTATTCCCACTGAGAACAAAATTTGTACTCCCCAGATCATTATTGGAGCTCATGAGCCTCGCGGTTCTACAAGTCTCCAGTACACGTCATCCAGTCCTCTCTATTCAGTCACCCCCATTTAGTCCTCGCATTCAGTACTTGCAATCCAGTCCTCGCCATCCTGTCCTCGCCGTCCTGTCCTCGCCTTCCGGAGGTAGTGCTAGAAATCTCACCCTTAATGGACTGAAATCGCAAAGGAGAATATTAAGACAGACTTGCTAACTCTTCTACCCGCTTATTACCGCAAAAGTCCCTATGACCAAGGACCCGCTCACAAGCGTAACAAGGTACTGTAGACATATGCTACGTTTCCATTTGAGTGTTTTGAGCAAATCATGTTTTTTTTTAGGAAAAATATATATGTGAAAACATGTACAAAACACATGCAAAACACGTTCAGTGGAAACGTAGCCTTAGCCTAGACAGTTCTTTCTTACACTGACCGCCAATGATATAAGTTAAAATATATGAGTTCAGGGACACAATTTTCGAGCTCCAACCGCACATAAGAGTCTGCAAACTTCTCTGAGAGCCAGTATCATGACATAAATGATCATAAAGGAGTCTTGCATGTGACAATCACCAGAAAAGATACCGGAGACTAGCCCACAGCACATCTTTGAACCGTCCGTGTATACCCTAATGTCAAATCCAGCTGTTGGATACCTTCTGACGAACCGACGCCTTATACCCCAATTTCAAATCAATCTGTTAGATCTCTTCTGTCCCATTCCTCTCTAGAAGGAAAACTGACCCGAAAAAGTCTATCGAAGTTAATCCTAAAAGTAAAGTGGTTAGATTGTAGTGTGAGCAGGGGAGTCAGCTGGTTGAGAAGTTTAGTATTTTTACAGGTTCTGACCTGTGAAGAACCAGTAGCAGCAGAAGCCGCCACCACATGTAAATCAACGGGAAGCTTAGTTGAAGAGCTATGGAGGTAAAAGTCCTTATCGCATCAGTAACTACAATACAAACCGAGGTTCCTTTCTAACCAACTGCTAGGAGGTAGTCCGCCATACAATAAAACTATATGCGTGTATTGGGCGACGATGGCCACTGTTTTTAGACTCAAACCCCAAAGATCTTCTTCCCGGTAGTGGATAGCAACCATTGCCGCCTTCCAAACCCTCTGCTCGGTGCTAAGATTCCACAATGGTTTCGAGTCTAAAACAATCCCTAGACATGTTAAGTGAGGCTGATCTCGGAGTTCCAAAGTTGCGGCAGTTTGAAACTCGATTTGGCCTTCCTAGTGAAAAGCGTCAGTTTTATTTTACTCGGATTCACTCCCAGACCACAGCCAGTAACCCAGTTGCCGAGACTATGCAGAGCACAACAGAAGAAACATTCCTGATCTTCACAACAGCTGACGAAAATCAGGGTGTTGGATTTTCCAGCTTTACAATAACTCCGCTCCTAACTGGTTTTATCTTCTCACTAGTATCCATACAAGCTGTATTTTATAGTCCTTATCGTAGTCTCCTTCTTTTTTTTGTATATTTGATATAACTTAAAAATGGTGTATAACTTAAAAATGCGGGATTTTTGGCAAATTTTAGGCGCATATTGTAAAACATTGGTACATTATAAATTTATTCAAAGTATTGGCCATCATCAGCTGCCACCTTTTCCCATCTTTCAGGTAACATATGAATTCTGCGCCAAAAGAACTGCTCATATTGTTGACTCCAACAACGAATTACGCCAATTTCGGATACCCTGTGCTGAAGTGAAGCGTATTCAAGTGAGAGCGTTGTGCATCGATCAAAACAAATAATAGTCTGTCGGGGCAAGGTCTGTACTATAAGGTGGGTGAGGAAAAACTTCCCAATCACTATTCTCTGAATAGTTTTTAACCGATTTTGCAACATGTGACCGAGCTTTGTCAGGATGGAATATTACCGTTTCATGTCTAGTCGGATATTCCGGGCGCTTCTCGGCCAATGCACGCTCCAAACGAATAAATTGTGTTCGGTATAGCTACCCTGTGATCGTCTGGCCCGATTTCAATAGCTCATAATAGATGGGCGCCTTCTGGTCCACCACATACATATCATTACCTTGGCGCCATTAATATTCAGCTTCAACGTTGATTTGGCAGGATTAGTCGGCTTTCACATACGATTTCTTTTGCTTCGGATTGTCCTAATGGATCCATATTTCATGGCAAGTCATGATTCGATGCAAAAATTACTTATTTTTATGGCTTTTAAGCTGCATTTCGGACATGCAAAATCATCTTACGATGTCTCTCGGCTTAAACTCGTGTGGTACCCAATTTTATTGCTTTTCGATAAATCTTGCTGCTTGTAATCCTTTTGAACTTGCTGCTTGAGTGACTGCCAATGATTTTACAAGTTCTTCATGGAGTAATGCCTGCAATTAATTATTTTCGAACTTTTTTCGCTGACCTGGACGGCCTTTGTCTTCTGTGTCAAAATCACCTCTTCTGAATCACACAAACCAACTCTCGTACTTTGAAGCCGATTGAATATATTCAGGATAAGCTTTGGCGAGCTCATCCTGAGTCTTATCCTGAGCAACCAATGTGAGTCATAAAAGTACGCCCAGGCCTCATATGATTTCGGACTCAAATTGTTCGGTGAAAAATTTTAAAAATATTGTTATTTCAATTTTTAACCAGGTGGGAATTGTTCCTTCCCTACGAATTTTATTGAGAGTTGGGCAGTTAAAGTACAAATTTCATTTTTTGCTGGGTAGTTATTATTTGCTTTTTTTTTTTTGTTGATTATAATTTGATTGTTGGCAACAATTTTTCCGGATTTAAAGAAAAAAAAAAAAAAAAAACTATTAGCAGCAGTGGCAATACAATGTAAATATCCTTTTGAAAAAATAAACAAAACAACAATCCACCCTGACAGAATGCAACAAAGTTGTGATATTTTTTTTTTAATGTTGCAAAAATCGTAATCATTTGGTTTCTGGTTGTTTTTAACTTCAATATCAATTCTCTAGTTATTGTATATTTGCCAAGTTGTGTTTATTTTTTTTTTGTTTTTGCAAACCATAAGATTTTTTATTTTTTGTTTTTGTAGTAATTTTTCTATGCGACTTGTAGTAGCAGACCCTTTTTCAAATCCTTATAGAAATCTCAAGTTAATGTGACTTTTTCTTGATTTATGGTTTACCAGCAAAGAAAAAAAACAAAACAAGTGAATAAAAAAACTGCAAAAGAGGGCCAAATTGTAAATGTTTACAAGCAGTTTGTTTTTACATTGGCAGCAGAAACTGCAGCCAAAAACCTAAAAATCTTTCAAAGTCATTAACAATGTTGGTTTCGATTTTTATACAGGTTGCTTGAAAAGTTCCTGCGCTCGAAATGAAAGAATACTGTTTTTGTTACGAAATATATTTTTTTATTCAATATAATCTCCTAGAAGCTCAATACACTTGTTCCAATGATCTTCATTAATTTTATCCCATCCTTATAATGGTTTTCCGAAAGCTCTGCAAAATAACCGTCTACGGCTGCTATGGCCTCTTCATTCGACGAAAAATGCTTTCCACGAAGGAATTGTTTGAGATTTCTGAAGAGATAGAAGTCACTGGGAGCCAAATCTGGTGAATACGGTGGATGTTCAAGCAATTCGTACTTTAATTCTTTAAATTTAGCCATCGTCAAAACACTTTTGTGAGCAGGTGCATTGTCTTGATGAAAAATGATTTTTTTCTTCTTTAAACCAGGTCTTTTCTCACGAATTTTTTCATCCAGCTGATCCAAAAGGCTGCAATAATAATCAGAGTTCATTGTTTTTCCTTTCCGAAGATAATCAATCAACAAAACTCCTTTTGCATCCCAAAAAACTGATGCCATAACCTTCTTTGCTGATCGTTGTGACTTCACCTGCTTTGGAGCTGAACAACCAGCTTCAGTCCACTTTCTTGTTTCATTTTAGGATCATGGTGGTAGATCCAAGTCTCATCCATAGTTATTAAACGACGCAAGAAGTCGGTTTTATTCGGCTTAAAACGCTCCAAATTACGCTGAGAAATTTGTTTTTGATCCAGTTTTTGTTGAATTGTTAATGTGTGCGGCACTAACTTTCCAAACAGTTTTTTCATACGTAATTCTTCATGTTAAATATGGAGTACTCGTTCGTCTGAGATGCCTATGGCATTAGCAATTTCACGCTTAGTTAAACTTGGATCTTCACTAACCATATTATGTACCTGCTCAATGATTTCTGCTGTGGTTGCAGTTTTTGGTCGTCCTTCGGGTGGATCGCCTTTAAGGCTGGTACGACCACGTTTAAATTCACCAGCCCAAAATTCAACGTTGCGTTTTGAAGGTGAGGACTCCTTATACACTTCTAACAATTGTTCATAAATTTCCTTTGCTTTTAAACCCTTCGAAACAAAGAATCTTATGACTGCACGATATTCAATTTTTTCCATATTAAAAAAAAAATCAATGACACTTCAACTTCAAATGGCTTGTAAACAAAGAAAGAATTGACAGAATGACTTGCAACTTTGCATGTGTTCTCAGGACAGTTATACCAACTTGAGAAAAAAAAGTTTGGAGCTAGCAGTGCCATCTCTTGGTGAGCGCAGGAACTTTTCAACCAACCTGTATTTAGTAATCTTTAAAAAATTAGTAAATTGCAATATTTTGTCCTCCATTTTTTGCTCTAAAAAGGACGCCATTTCTACTAGACATTGAGGCTGTGCTAGGTAAAAAATTGCAGGTTTTTTTCTTCTTGTAAATCCAATATTTCACAATTCATACTAAAAAATGGCGGCTTTTTTCTGTTTATATTTTATTCCCAAACTAAACTCTTTTTTATTATAGTTTTTTTAAAGAAAATAAAAAAGATCTTTAAAGATAGAACAGTGTTTTTCATTTTTTTGTGAATGTGAGTTTAAAGAGTCATTAGTTTTGTGTATATGCTGCTTAAGTCTAAATTAAATTTTAATTATAGTGTGAAAAAGCAATTAATTTTACAACAACATTTTTTTTTTAAGGGAAACACAACAAGTAGTTATGAAGTATGTTAGTAAGAGGGATTAAAACAAAAAATATATTTCAAAGTATAATACAAAATTGTTCATTTATCAAGATTTAAAGAGCCGGCATTTTATTTTTGTTAGTTAAATGAAGTGTTTAATATAATGAAAAGATTATTTATTATTCGTTTAAAAACTCATCCGTAGAATTAGCAAAGAAAAAAAATGAATTTTAAAATAAAAAAAATAAAACTAAAAAGTTTAAAAAAGCACTACACTAAGAAAAAAAATCATAGTTAAATCAATAATGACATTATTTTTTTTACCAATATTTTTAAATTAAGCATGAATGTTATGATTCTTTTTGAATTTAAATAAATACGATATGTTAACATTTTAGGTTCTGTTTTCTCATTTTTAAAATAAAACAAACTAAGTTTAATTTCAAAGCTTTTTTTATTGATTAAAAAGTAGTTTTTTTTAAGTGTAACACAATATGTCTTATCTGATCTCATGGAATTCCCCGAGATCTAGACCCATGTAAAAATCGAAATATATATGAACATACATGATCATACATGGGCTTGTATATGATCATACATGGGCATACATGGTCATATACGTCCATACATGATCTCATATATGACCATATATCTTCGGATCCGAAATTTGAGGGTATATGGTGATATATGTGCATATATTATCATACATGCTCATATATTATTCATGTATGCTCGTATATGATCATATACGGCCATATACCCTCAAATTTCGGATCCGAAGATATATGATCATATATGAGATCATGTATGGTCATATATTGAACAATGTATGGACGTATATGACCATGTATGCCCATGTATGATCATATACAGGCCCATGTAGGATCATGTATGCTCATATATATTTCGATTTTTACATGGGGACAAAAATAATTTAATTCGATAATTGGGTTCAACTAATTTGATTAAGTTATACATAATTTGATACAATTTGATATAATTTAATATAACTTTTTAAAAATAAACAATATAGTTTTGAGGTATCTCAGGCGTTAGACTTGAACAATTTTTTAAAAGGATTTTTTTTTTAAATTTAATTTTTTTCTGTCCCCTAATCATATAACCTTCATACATATATCATATGAATGGTTAGTAAATAAGATAACATATGGTTTATGTATATTATGTTAAAACCATTGAAGAAATATATAATTTATATTTAAAATAAAATTACTAAACTTAGAGAACTAATTCAGGCTGGCATGTTTCTAGTGAACTTTCTATGTCCGATCATCGGCATATAGTTTTTTAAATTGTTGGTCAAAGGCCTATCGAATTTCTAGGAGGACTAGGACAGTTTTCCTTATCATCTAGGTAATGGTTTGGGTGGGTCCAGGGGGTTGATCTGTGGCTCATCATGCTCAGATGCTGTCTGGTTGAACGGCGGCCTCAAAAACCTCAAGATTATTTAGTGTGATAAAGGAAACTTGTGACTGGGTAACACACAAGACAACGCTTACTGAATTATCTAATTCAAAAGCACTACTTGGCGTAACTACTACAAAAATATTGATGATCTACAAGAGGCCTTTTCTCAAGATCGCACGAACTCTAGGGAGACCAGATGGTTCATACACTGAGTTATCCAAGGAGACTTGAAGGCTTCTATTGGAAACCCACTTCCTATTGAAAGA
This sequence comes from Eustalomyia histrio, assembly GCA_949748255.1. Classification (NCBI taxonomy): domain Eukaryota; kingdom Metazoa; phylum Arthropoda; class Insecta; order Diptera; family Anthomyiidae; genus Eustalomyia; species Eustalomyia histrio. Next base: position 110,878,731 of record OX456527.1, on the reverse strand, counting down.
TCCATACTAATTTTAAGAACTCCGGTTTTGATAGAGAGGGAAACTCGTCTTACTAATGGCATATTTCAGGAGGATTGTTTTAAATAGGCGATAGTTGGGTTCTCTTCTTTTAAATCAACGGGACCGGACGGTATTCTTTCCTGCATGTTTCAGGAAGCGTTGAATATTATCGTCTCACATCATTTCGTTCCAGTCTGTTTCTCGGGTTAGATCCGACGATCTGTAGAGAAGTAAAGGTGGTCTTCACAGTTTCCCGAATCTTATAGATCGATAACTCCGAGTTATTTTTTTTCCTCAAGACAATGGAAAAGTTTTTGGATCATTACATCAAGAATTTGTAACTTACGCCCTGAACCTTTGTGTGGTATACTTGCGGGCTACGTTAGAAGAGGATGGAATTCAAGTCCGTTGAATGCTGGACTACCACTATTGACCAATGTCAGCGGAAGGAATTCTTCCCTCCTGCCGGAGGAAACTCCAGGAGGTTTCTTTTTTACAAGTCAAGATGGACTTAAAATCCTTGTATGGAATTTTCACCGGACACTGTAATCTTAGGTACTACTTGGGGACATGTAGGTTCTGCGAAAAGGATGTTGGGTCGCCGGATCATATACTCTGTGTATGTCCTAGGCTTCGCGGCAAAATACTACAATTCCTTTGCGGATACACACTATTTCCCGTGGAACTTTGCGCCGAGTAGGGTGATTGGCTTCATTAGAAGCCTAAATGTTTAGGGCAAAATACGGTTCTTTTCCCTCTCTTTTTTCTTATCTCAACCCTGTTTACTTTTTCGCTGTTTTCAGCAACATTTGAACAAAATGCTGTTGCGTCACCACCATGCTGGCTAGCAAGCCAGCCTTTTGGCTTGCGCAAAAGCATTTTGTTCATCCTGATATTTGTACCGTCCTTGGTGGGCCTAGCCTCTTGGTGGTAGGGGACAAAATTAATGAGGCTCTAAATAAGAAATTTTCGAGTAGAATTTAGTTAATTGGGTCAATTTCAATGCAATGTTGTAAATTGTGCCATAAAGCTGCGGGTCGTCAAGGTCGTTAGTAAATATGGTTGGTGTCAGTATCGAGGAATCGGATACTCTGGATGTTGTGGGCATGAGAATTCAGTAAGATTTCTGTTGGAATAAGCACGTATTTGAATTGTCGTAGGAAGCATATTTCAGCCGATCTCCTTACTATTTATTTCTACCTATATTCGACCGAAGATGGAATACAACTTTTATATATGGGCAGGAGCTTCAAAATCTATTTTGGAGCTTTTGGACCGTGTACAAGGGAGGGCGTCTCGAATTATTAATGACAGTAGAGAATGTGGGTTGTGTATTAATATGGATAGAAGTATTATGATGGAAATTTTTCTGCGAAGATAAGTGAACTTATCCTTAGAGCCCGGTATTTTATTCGGAGTACTTGCTTTTCTAGTACACTGTCCGGTTGTAGTCGAATATCATTACAGGGAAAATTCGATTATAAGTCGTATGTGGAATATACTTCCCACAGAGGTCTTCCCCCTTACCTACAATATAGAGAAATGCACTAGTCGGGGCAAAATATAGATGAAAAAAATTAATATTAATGAAATAAGACGAGTGTAAAAATATATTTATAAAATTAAATTAAAAAGAAAATATTTGTATAATCTTAAATATAAAAAAAAATAATATTTACTTATTTTTATCCATAAAAGAAAACATAATAATGAGCTCTATGTGACATGATGATGTACAATGAAAATTGTTTATACATAATTCCTTTAGACATGAGCAAAAATATCATCAATCAATAGTTGGATGTTGACAGCATACCTTTTTTTTAATAATATTTGTGCATAAAAACCACAACAAAAAAAAAAACCATATAAATAAATATAAATATTAATTCGCCGAAAAGATAAAAAAATATTAAAAAAAATACGCATTAACAATAATTGATATTATACTTCATAAATTCAATATAGAGACTGTTGTGTCATATGACACAACATACGTATATGACTTTAATATGATTTACTACTATTTGTAGAATTTTTCATATAAGGCGTTTACACTACAGCAGAGAATTATTACAAACTTAAAAGGAGTTTGTAATAAAGCCGAGTTTTTTTTTTAAATGCGGCTGTGTTTAGTAGGTACTTATCGAATGCAACACTGTATTATGAAAGGAATTTACGTAATAAAAACACTATTGTGAATGATTTATAACGCTTAACATAACAACCATTTTCAGTTGACTTTAAATCACAAATCTTAAATCTCATAAGTCTCTTTAAACCCTGTATAAAAGCTTTAAACTATTGAGAAAAATTTCATTTGTCAATTTACTTTAAAAAAATTAAAAGCACAAAATAAATTTAAAATTTTTTATTTTTTTTTTTTGTCAATTTCATGTCAAGGCTTTAATCTATTGAAACGACCAAGTGTTAAAGTTGTTGATTTTTAGTTTTGTTGTATATTTCCAAGATTTTTATTATATATATTGTTTTTTTTTTTTTTGCAAATTTTAGTTTTGTTTATCTTTCGGAAGTTAGCTTAAAATTTTTGGTCATTAAAAATGTAAATATTTATTTCAGTTTATTTTAGTTTTTCTACTTAATTGTAGCAACTGGTTAAAACAAAAAACTTTAACACACATGTTTTGAATAAGTTAAGTTTTAAATTTTGTTGTTCTAAATATGTCTGTGTATTTAAATTGTCTGTTTTTGATTGATGATTGTAAAATAAATCTAAAAATTTTTTCCGCTGTTTTTTTTTTTGTAAATTTATGAATGAAAATAAAATAAAACGATTCTATTCAGAATATTTAATTGAATAATTTAAAATTACACTAAAAATACATATTTACAGTAAAAAAATTCAAAAAAATGAGTAAAAAAAATTAGTCAAAAAAAATTAGTAAAAAAAAATTAGTAAAAAAAATTTGTAAAATAATTAGTAAAAAAAATTATTAAAAAAAATTAGTAAAAAAAATTTGTAAAAAAAATTATTAAAAAAAATTAGAAAAAAAAATTAGTAAAAAAAAATTAGTAAAAAATTTGTAAAAAAAAAAATTTGTAAAAAATCTGTTATCACTGAAATCCTATTTAAGTTTAACTAACTTTATGTTACCAAAAAAGTTTGTTGTATTAAGAATAATCTATTTTGCTTTAAACTACCCTGTGGGAAAAGGATCTATCCCAGGACACGTCACGTGATTGGTTAAGTGTGATTGAGACTAGTCACAGGACCGGTTTTTTTATAAGAATAAGACGGGTCACTTTAACATAGGCTTGCCCTAGAAGGGATGCGATTGCCCTCTGTGGCATGTCACACACTCTGAAAAAAAAGTTAGTAGAAATATTTGTAAACGGTTTTCAATCCCAATTTACTATTTTTGTACTGATTTTTAGTAAAAAAAATTATTATTTAGCAAATCTTTTTGTTATTGACATTATACAAATTACAGAATTTTAACAGAATATTTAAAAATTTTTGTGGCTTATTTTAGAAATCATTTTACAAACTTTTGAAAACCGATTTGCTAAAATTAGCATATAAAATTTACTAATTTTAAAAAAGCAGATATTGAAGAAAATGTTATTTGCAATTAAAACTTACACCTGCAAATTTAAATTGTCCTAAAATGTTACATAGATTACAAAAAAAGGGTCAGAAGTGAATATATCTACTCATGACTAAAAATAGGACTAAAAAGTTTTTTTATTTCTAAAAATCAGCCCTAAAAACAATTAAAATTTGACTTTGAAAGTAAAAAAAATTGACAAAAAATATTTTTCAAAATAGAAATTGCTAAATTAAAACAAAATGATAAACTCGTTTATGTTTTTACAATTTTTAAGCCTTTGATTTTTTTTTTGTCTAAAATATTAAAAAAATAAAAAAAATTTTGATGCTTGATAAAAAAAATAAATTAGAAATTTTGTACTAATATTAATAATATTTAGTAATTTTTTTTTGCTGATTTTATCAAACAGATTTTAAATTCCACTTTACAAAAAGTTAACTAAAATTTAGTAGCGGCTAAATATCATTGTACTACGCATCAGCAGACATGTGTTGCTAAAATTAGTAAAAAAAAATACCTCTGGACTCAAATTAGTAAAATTTCCCGTAATAACAGCTAAAATTTTAGTTGCCATTACAGACTTTTTTTTGGTGAGTGCAGGACTAGTCTAAAAGGACATGCCACACAACTAACCCCAAAGAACATATCACAGAACCAAGGCAAAGGAACATTTCATGTGGTAGGTACTTTATAAATTTGTCCTCTTTTAACCTATTTCGTGATATGTATTTTCGGAACCCGTCCAGTTTTCACCTATCACGGGACTGGTCCCAATTTCCCAATGACCTCCTATTCCTGCAGGGTAAAACAGTTCTGTTACTAGTTTTCGTTCAGTTATATATTTTAAGTTTCTATTGTCTACCGCTAGATGGCGTTTTTTGTTTGTAATTTCGTAAATATTAGGAATTTAAAAATCTCCAAAATCCTCTTGAAATTCTTTAACAATATTCCATGTTTTTAATACAAAACAAACAAAAAAAAAAACACCAGAAACCAACAAAACACCATTATACAATTTCTTGTTCGCCCGTTTTTATTTCACTTTTGTCTGTCGCCAAACAGACAGAAAACATAATCTACCCACATTTCAATGAAATTCAAGAAAACAAAGCCCCCACATGAAGGTTTTTTCTTTGGGTTATATTTTTTGTTTTTTTGGTAATAAACTACTCGTAAATACTTCAAAAAAATACTGTCATACCTACTCAAGAAGCCAAAAACTTATTGTTTGTTGTCAGCATTGTATCGAAGAGAGAGAGAGAGAGAGTGATAGACCGAAATGATAGTAATTTTATTTTGTTTAAAATTTCACAAAAAGATTCACTTGACACATATATGTTAACATATATTAACAGTTACTATCCATTGTATTTTTAATACAGTGAATTGCAGGAATTACAGACTTAATGGTTTGAAAGCGAATTTGAGGTATACAGAGGTTTGGAAAAGTTAACTAGTTTGGATTTTAATTTTATTACATTCTAAAATAGTATCTGTCTCTTTTTTTAATTGTCACCACGGCGCAAATCTGTCAGTTTTTCTATTTGTAATTAAAAATTTTACTTTTATTATGCAGGTATTTCAATGGATTTACGTCTTTTAACGTTCAAAAAGTTGTGGTTGATATTTTTTTTTTTTTTAGTTTTTTTAACATTTTTTTTAATATTTTTTAAATATATTTTTTTAATATAGATTTTTTAATATTAATTAAGATATCCCACGATATTTTGTTATTATTTGTATGAATTATTTTTATAAAAATATAGTTGAAAACCGAAATAAAAAATTAACTGAAAAAACATTCGATAATTTTTTTTTACCAATTTCTTTACTTGATTCAAAAAATTTATTTGTGAAAATTTGTCAGTTATTTTAATAAGATTGTTAGTTGTTTTTACTGCATTTGTTAGTAGTTTTTTAATAGTTAAAAATAATATTTAGTTATTTGATTACCATTGTCGCCTTTATAACTGAATATAACTTTTTTTTTTACTGTTTTTTCAGTAAAATATAACGTCAAACTTTTTTGAGTGTGCTTACTAAAACATAAAAGCTTAATTTCAACTTTATTTATTTTAAATAATTTTTTTTGATATTTTTTTATATTTTTTTTAATATTTTTTTTAATTTTTTATAATTTTTTTTTTAAATTTTTTTTTTAATTATTTTTTTTTTATAAAATATTAATTGAGATACCCCAAGATATCTTGTTATTAATTTAATGAAATATTTTGATAAAAATATAGTTTAAAAAACGATATAAAAATTAACTGAAAAAAAATTCGATTTTTTTTTTACCAATTTCTTTAGTTGATTTAAAAAAATTATTTGTGAAAATTTGTCAGTTATTTTAATAAGATTGTTAGTTATTTTTACTGCATTCGTTAGTAGTTTTTTAATAGTTAAAAATAATATTTAGTTATTTGATTACCATTGCAGCCTTTGTAACTGAATATACCTTTGTTTTTACTGTTTTTTTAGTAAAGTATAACGGCAAACTTTTTGAATGTGCATACTAAAACATAAAACCTTAATTTCAATTTTATTAATTTTAAATATTTTTTTTTAATATTTTTTTTAATTTTTTTATAAATTTTTTTATACATATTTTTTTTATATTATTTTTTTTAATATCAATTAAGATATCCCACGATATTTTATTATTAATTTCATGATATATTAAAAAAAAAATAGTTAAAAAACGAAATAAAAAATTAACTGAAAAAACATTCGATTAATTTTAACCAATTTCTTTAGTTGATTTAAAAAATTTCTTTGTGAAAATTTGTCAGTTATTTTAATAAGATTGTAAGTTGTTTTTACTGCATTTGTTAGTAGTTTTTTAATAGTTAAAAATAATATTTAGTTATTTGATTACCATTGTCGCCTTTGTAACTGAATATACCTTTGTTTTTACTGTTTTTTCAGTAAAATATAACCGCAAACTTTTTTGAGCTTGCATACTAAAAACACTATAGATCATAATACAGCGTCCAGAGGCTGTATATATATGTTATTTTTTTTTTTTATTTTTGTGGACATTTCTTAATATCCGGAATTTAACAAAACAAAAAAAAAAAAAAATAAAAGCATTTGGGAAGGTATGAGGTTTTTAATTTAAATCTTGATTTATGAATATTTAGGGAATATTTATTGAATATGCATACATATAGTGGCATTATTTTAGTTTTTGTTTTTTAAAACTTTTATTTATGAGAATTTTGGAGGAATTTTAAAAACACAAAATTTTTTAAGAAGAGTTTTATTTAAGGAATTCTTATTTTAATAATTTGATTTGAAAATCATAAATTATATCATTGTATAATTTTTTAGTATTTGAAGGAAAAGAAAAAACCTTTTTAAAGAAAGATTAAAATTGCAATAATTTACAGAAAATAATAATTCATCGATAAATACCAACGTTATGGCAATTTATGAGCATCTACGGTTTAAACAAAAAATAATATGACTCATACTTGTAATGTAAGTTTTTAATGCTTAAACGGTTTGTTTTAATCATAGAAATTTTTATGCACATTATTGGCCATAACTATACAAAAAATTAACTAAAATTTCCGATATTCATAAACAATGGACATTTTAATCAATTTAGGGTTGTCTGAATCTAACTATCATTTGAAATAATTTTTAATTTAATAAAATCATCTAAAGAGGAAGTAAATTAATTCAATAATTCATTGATACATACACATGATTATCACAAAAAAAAATGTATACAATATTTACTATGAGTTACAACAATGAACAACAATTTTGAGGTTTTTGTGGTTTTGATACAAAAAAAAAACAATATTTATATTTAAACAAATATTTTCTCATCATCAGTTGTAATATTTTGTCTAATACAAGATTTATCTAAATACTTCGTGACTTTGCAAATATTTACAATAAAATTGTAATAATAATAATACCCTTTTTGTTTCGCATCTTCATCTTTCTCTACAACACCCAACTAAATGTACTCGAATTACAGTTATAAAATACACTCAAAAAAGTTGAAACAGTTATTACAGTAGGCAGTTCCATGGACAAATAGAAAACAATTATTGTTATAGTTGTTTTTAAAAACAACATCTACCAAAAAGTACCATATTTCGAAACAGTTGTTTAAAGCAGTTATCGTATTTTTAATATTATTATAAACAACTTGCAAAACAGTATTTGTCAGTAAATAGTTAATTTTTATTAGTTATTTTAAAAAATAAAAAAAAATCGTTGACTTTTTGAAAATTGTGTTTTTTTTTTATAATCGAAAGAAAAAAATTATTTCTTTTAATATTTTTTAATAAAATATATTAACTGTAAAAGTCAATAGTTTTTAAAATGTTTTAGTTTTTTCAAAATTTGTGTAGTATTTTTGAAGTAAACAGTTAATTTTTATTAGTTGTTTCAACAAATAAAAAATTTCGTTGACTTTTTGAAAATTGTTTTTTTTTTTTAATAATCGAAAGAAAAAAATTTTTTCTTTTAATATTTTTTAATAAAATATATTAACTGTAAAAATCAATAGTTTTTAATAATTTTTTTTTTCAGTTGTTTCATAATTTGAGTAGTATTTCTGAAGTAAACATTTAATTTTTATTAGTTATTAAAAAAAAAAAAGTTTCGTTGACTTTTAAAAAAATTGTTTTTTTTAATAATCGAAAGAAAAAAATTATTTCTTTTAATATTTTTTAATAAAATATATTAACTGTAAAAGTCTATAGTTTTTACCATTTTTTAGTTTTTTCAAAATTTGTGTAGTATTTTTGAAGTAAACAGTTAATTTTTATTAGTCGTTTCAAAAAATAAAAAAAAATTTCGTTGACTTTTTAAAAATTGATTTTGTTTTTTTAATAGAAAGAAAAAAATTTTTTTCTTTTAATATTTGTTAATAAAATATATTAACTGTAAAAATTAATAGTTTTTAATAATTTTTTTTTTCAGTTGTTTCAAAATTTGAGTAGTATTTCTGAAGTAAACATTTAATTTTTATTAGTTATTTTAAAAAATAAAAAAAGTTTCGTTGATTTTTTAAAAAATTGTTTTTTTTATAATCGAAAGAAAAAAATTATTATGATTTTGTTTTTTTAATAGAAAGAAAAAAAATTGTTTCTTTTAATATTTGTTAATAAAATATATTAACTGTAAAAATTAATAGTTTTTAATAATTTTTTTTTCAGTTGTTTCAAAATTTGAGTAGTATTTCTGAAGTAAACATTTAATTTTTATTAGTTTTTTCAAAAAATTCAAAAATTTCGTTGACTTTTTGAAAATTATTTTTGTTCAATGGTTCTTACCATTTTTTCAGTTTCAAAATTTGTGTATTATTTTTGAAGTAAACAGTTAATTATTTTTTAGTTATTTCAAAAAATTAATAATTTTCTTTGACCTTTTGAAAATTGTTTTTTTTTTTTTTTTAACCGAAAATTGTTTCTATTAAATTGTTCTATTAACTGTAAAAATCAATAGTTTTTGCCAATTTTTTTTTCAGTTCTTTCAAAATTTTTGTAGTAAAAATTTGTCAGTTATTTTTAAGGAATTTTAGTTGTTTTTATTGCATTTATTGGTTATTTTTTAACATTTAAAAAAATTCAGTTGTAATAGTTATTTTTAAGGTAAATACGTTTATTGTTTTTTTAACTGCATATATAGTGGATTATACAGTTATAGTAATCGAGAGAAAAAAACAATTTTTTTTGTTAAAATATCTTATAAAAATATTAACTGTAAAATAGTAGTTTTTAACAATTTTGTAAGTTGTTTGAAAATTAACAATTTTTCAGTTAATTTTAATGCATTTGTAGTTATTTTTACTGCATTTGCTTGTTATTTTTTAACATTTAAAAATATTTAAATTTTTGTTATTTTTAAAGTAAATTTGTTTATCGCATTTTTAACCTTTGTTTTAACTGTGATCTTCAGTAGATTTTTTTAGTAATCGAGAAAAAAAATTTTGATTATCGCATTTTTAATCTTTAATTTAACTGTGATCTTCTGTGATTTTCTTTTGGTAATCGATAGAAAAAAAAATATTTTTTGTTAGAATATATTATAAATATATTAAATTTAAAAAAGTTGTTTTTAGCAATTTTGTAAGTTATTTGAAAGTTTTTGTATTGAAATATTTTCAGTTACTTTTATGGTATTTTTAATTATTTTTACTGCATTTAATCGTTAATTTTTAACATTTTAAAATATTAAATTTTTAGTTATTTTTAAGGTAAATACCTTTGGCACCTTTTTAACTGCATATACATTTGATTACACAGTTTTTTAGTAATCGAGAAAAAAAATATTTTTTGTTAAAATATACTTATTATAAAAATATCAACTGTAAAATAGTAGTTTTTAACAATTTTGTAAGTTGTTTGAAAATTTTTGTATTAAAAATTTTTCAGTTAATTTTATGACATTTTTAGTTATTTTTACTGTATTTATTCGTTAATTTTTAACTTCTAAAAGTATTAAAAAAATATTTTTGTAAATATTTTTTATTAAAATAATTTTTAAAAATATTACTTGTAAAATAGTATTTTTTTAACAATTTTGTTAGTTGTTTGAAAATTTTTGTATTAAAAATTTGTCAGTTATTTTTACCGTATTTTTTTTTGCTGCATTTATTTGTTAATTTTTAACATTTAAAAATATTTTAATTTTTGTTATTTTTTAAAGTAAATTTGTTTATCGCATTTTTAACCTTTGTTTTAACTGTGATCTTCAGTAGATTTTTTTTAATAATCAAGAAAAAATTATTAAGTTAAATTTCTTCGACCTTTTTAATATAAATTCCAGGTAATAAATAGTCAAGCTCAAGGTTCTAATTTATACAAAATTATTTATTTTCTATCCAATATTTCGCTATTACCTGGAATTAAAAAAAAATATTTTTGTTAATATTTTTTATTAAAATAAATTTTAAAAATATTAACTGTAAAAAAGTATTTTTTTACAGTTTTGTTAGTTATTTGAAAATTTTTTGTATTAAAAATTTGTCAGTTATTTTTACGGAATTTTTTTGTTGTTTTTATGTAAACACCTTTGCCACTTTTTTTAACCCCATATACCTTTGTTGTAACTTTAGTTTTTACTAGGCTACACAAAGTTGTTTTATTTTTAAATATTTTTTATTAACTATACAAAAACAGTAGTTTTTACCAAAATTTTTGTAGTCAAAATTTGTCAGTTATTTTTTTGAAAATTTTTAGGATTTGTTAGTTGTTTTTTAGCAGTTAAAAAATATTAAGTTTTTTGTTATTTTTATGGTAAACAACAAAGGTGGCAAACCTTTTTAACTCCATATACCTTTGTTGCACCTTTGATTTTCAGTAGATTACATACACATTTTTTTTGTAATCAAAATTAAAAAGTTTTTATTTAATTAAAATATAATTTAAAAAATATAAATTGAAGTTTTTATTAATTTTGTTGTAGTAAAAATTCCTTAGTAATTTTTACTACTTTTAGTTATTTTTTTAACAGTTAAAAATAATTAAATTTTTAGTTATTTTTAAGGTAAATATCTTAGTAGCCTTTTTAACTGCATTTTCAGTAGTTGACACATTTTTTTTAGTAATCGAAAGAAAAAATGTATTTAAAATATTTTTTACTAAAAGTGTAAAAAGAGTAGTTTTTTTTTAAATAATTTTGTCAGTTGTTTGAAAAATTTTCAGTTAATTTTACGGAATTTTTAGTTATTTTTGCAGTTGTTCCTTATTATTTTTTTTTTTAACCGGCAAATATCTTTGTCGTCTTTTTAACTTTAATTTTAAGTAGTTTCTAGCTACAAACTTTTTTGAGTGAACTTTTTTTTATTGTTATAGAAAAATATTGCGGTAATTTTTTTTTTACAAATATTTGTGTGATTTTATGTTACACCAAGTACCGATGAATCACATGAATCAAAAAAAAAAAAAAAATCAATACTATATATAAAATATTTATTAAACAGGTTTTGACCTTTAAATCGATATCATGGTGTTAATTGGTTTTACCGGCAGTTTTGTTTAGTTTTATTTATTTATTTATTTTTTTTGTTTATAATTCTTTCTTTTTATTTTTAAATATACTAAGAAAATTATTTGAGGTTTCCATTGGTCATTGAACTCTTTTTAACAAATAACATGATCAAATATAAATTTTTATTTAATGATTTTTTTTGGAAAAGGTAGAGGAAGATATTGTTGTTATATAATTGAAATTATATTTTTGTTTTATATCTGATTGTAACCGTAACTAAATGAAGGTTATGTTATGAAATTTGTATTCAAAAGAACGAGTAGTAAATTATCTTACTGCCAAAATTTTAAGTAAATATTTCGGCGGCTACTTTTTACAATGAGCCCTCTTTGTTTTATTAAGAATATTTTTTTTTTTTTGGCTAATAGACTTTTAAACTACAGTCAAGGAAAAAAGTCTACATACACCCTACAATTTTGAAGTTTTAGAGAATTAGTAGCGATAGTTTAAAAAGATTTTATAGCAATGTTTAAGGCATGTACAGGGTGGCGCAAAAATAACCTTCCAATGTTTTTTGGCTGTAATTAAAAAAAAATGAAAAACTTTGATTCTTCTTGTGGATTATTTTTATTTGGTCTTTTAATTTTTTTTACATCAAGTCGAGAATATGATGTCATGTAAATGGCCGCCGCCACAGTTGATTGTCATTTGAGCCCTTTTTATGGCATTTTCCGTCACTTTAGCCAAAACTTCCGGCGATAGGTCCTCACATTCTTGACGGATATTGTCTTTAAGAGCTGCAAGAGTCTGAGGCTTGTTGACATAAACCCGCGACTTCAAAAAGCTCCACAAAAAGAAGTCTGGAGCGGTCAAATCAGGCGATCTTGCTGGCCAGTGCAAATCGCCAAAACGGGAGATTAGGCGCCCGGGAAATGCATCCTTCAGCATATCGGTTGTGGCACGTACAGTGTGTGGCGTTGCACCGTCCTGTTGGAACCACAATCCCAATTCATCAAGTTGCGGCAAAAAGAACTCGTTGATAATTGCTCTGTAGCGCTCACCATTCACAGTAAGTAACCGTTTGGCCCGCGATGTCTTCGAAGAAAAAAGGTCCGATGACTCCTCCAGCGAAAACAGCACACCATACAGTGATTTTGAGCGGGTGTAATGGCTCTTCGTGGGTTACACGCGTATTTTCAGTGCCCCAGAAGCGTAAATTTTGCTTATTTACATATCCGCTAAGATGGAAATGGGCCTCATCACTCATGATTATTTTTGATGAAAAATCATCTTCATTATTGCTCAAATAAATAATCACCAATATTCCGCGTTCTGGAGCAGTGTAGCGTAACATTGTTTATTAACGTGTATTTCACATGTGTTTACTACACAAATGTCAAAACAGAACTGACATTAGGGGCCAATCGCAAAATTTATAGCATTTTCTGATAGGAGGATTACTTTTGCGCCACCTTGTATAGTATAGAATATTTAAAGAAAAAAAGATATGAAAATAATATAAGATAGAAATTATTAGGAAAAAACATAATAATTAGCGGGAAAAAAGTCTACATACAGCAGCAGCTCCTAACATTAAATTAAAAATTAAAAACAAAGAAAAAGGAATAACCGTTAACTTTGTCAATTTATTAAATTTAAACTAAAGAAGATATTATTTAAATTTTTATCCTTGAAAATGGAAAATCAGAAAGAGATTCACATTTTAGTTAGAAATCTCCGAAAGGAAAATAAATCTTATCGAGAAATTGCTAAGATCGATAAATTAAGTCGTGCTACTGTGCAGACGATCATTAGAAATTGTGATAGTATCAATAGTACCGGAAATAAGCCACGATCTGTTAGACCCAAAAAGCTTTCGAGACTCGATGTTAGCAGTACTATTAAAGTAGTCAACCAGGATCCGAAAATAAGTGCCCCCAAATTGGCGGAACACATCGAAAAATGTTCCAATATAATTGTTACTTCACGAATAATAATAAACGTTTTGCATGGCAATGGTTTTAAAAGCAGATTAGCACGCAAAAAAACATTAATTTCAGCGATGAATCGTAAACTTCGCACACGCAGAGAAATAAAATGGTTGCAATATGATCACTGCAACTATATTGTGCTTGCTGCAATCGGGTATGATTGTCACAACCAAGTTATTGGTTTTCTAACCATAAACATGGTCGCTACCATCATTATTTAGTAAATATTTTACTATTTTATGATTGGCACATTTTATTTTATATCATATTTGCTGTAACCATACTGTGGTAACAAAAATTCTGACTATGAAAAAAATATGATAATAATGCAACGATAAAATGCTGAAATAATTATACAATCAAAAAAAAAGAAAATTTCTTAAAGTCTATGATTTTTTCCTTAACAATATTTCTTCAAAAAGTCCTTAATATTAATTTTTTTAGAAAAAACATTTCTAAAGGAAATATTCTTAAATTTAAAGAGTTTTTTCATAGTCTCTAAGAACTTTTCCTTTAAGAAATTTTCTTAGATTACGGATCATATAATTTTTCCTTTAAGAAATTTTCTTAGATTATGGATCATATAATGATAATCCAGGAATCATAATATAGTTATGAGGGAGAATTATATGATAACATTTTGAGTATACTATGATTACGTGCGATCATATAATGATAAATTCATTATAAAATGTTTATTTAAGACCATAATATGGTAATTTTTGAATCATAATATAACTGTAGGACCATATTATGGTAAAAATATGGTTATTTTATTATAATTATATGATAACCATATTATAGTACGACTATGGTTGGCACAACCATAAACCCAAAAATATATGATGCTCTTCGAATATGATTGAGCCAACCATGTTTTTTTTTTGCGTGCATTGAGTTTGCTAACGTACATCTGGACAAGGGTATGCATTTTTGGAAGCGTGTTATATTTACCGACGAAAGTAAGTATAACATTTTCGGAAGTGATGGCCTATCCAAAGTTTGGAGAAAACCAAACACTGCACTTGACCCAAAGAATATTATACCTACAGTTAAATATATATGGTGGCAGCAACGTTATGGTTTGGTGCGCCATTGCGTCATCTGGAGTGGGTAGTTTGGTTTTTGTCGAAGACAATATGGACCGCTATCAGAATAAAAACATATTGGAACAAAATCTAATGGCATCTGTTGATAGCTTGGGTCTAGCAAATCAATGGATTTTCCAACAAGATAACGACCCTAAGCATACTGCATACGTAGTTCGAGACTGGCTTCTTTACTATGCCCCAAGACATCTGATTTCACCACCCCAGTCACCGGACATAAACCCAATAGAGCACATATGGGACGTTTTGAAAGAATTGCTACGAAAATTCGACATTAGTAGCCGTGAAACATTAAAAACGGCCCTTATTCGTGCATGGGCCGAAATAACACCCGATATTACAGAGAATTTGGTGACATCAATGCCCCGTCGTTTTCAAGCAGTAATAGATGTCCAAGGTGGGCCGACCAAGTATTAAAAGTTAAAATCTTTTCTTTTTATTTGCAAAATTTTCGAATAATATTAATTTTTTTGGGCTGTATGTACGCTTTTTTCCTATGAATATTTCATGTTTTTGTTATTAATATTTTTATTATAAAAATTAATTACTTTTTTATTTTATAAATAAACTTATTTATTAATGCCTTAAATATTTGTATTAACATTTTTTCTATTTTCTTCGCAAACTCTGTAAAACCCATAAATAAAAGGGTGTATGTAGACTTTTTTCCTTGACTGTATAGCGAAAAATTGCGTCATTCCATTTCAGACCGTACGATTTTTGCTAAAAATTGACTTTGATGTCTCCGATGTTAACGAAGATGTTAATGTAATGTTAATTAACATTACATTAAAAATATAATGTTTACATACAAAATGTAACTTTTCGTGGTACTACAATGGAAAAAAATCGGAAAAAAATAGAATCCATTCGACTTCCATTCTGAAATTTACAGGGAAAATTAAGGTTATATTGAGCTTTAAGAAAATATTTTTTTCAAATTTTTCGACTTGTTTGAAGATGGTGGAAAATGGAAATTAAGTAAAAAAATAAATTTTAAAAATAAAAAAAATAATTTTTAAAAAAGAGGTTCAAATACCTTTAAAATCTTTAAAATCCATCCACCAGTTTTTGCGAAACATTAGTTTAAATGTTGTCATGCCGGAACATATTTCACGATTTCGACGATTTTCAAATGCACATAACTTTTTCAAACAAAATTTTAATTTTTTTCTGGAAACACGTGTAAAATATTTTTTAATGTTTAATACGTCTGCCTTATTAAAAGTAAATCGGAAGAGGTGTTGTAAAAAAGGTGTTCGGTCTGACATGGAATGACTCATATGTATGTGACCAAAGCAAATGAATTTATTTTTTTTTTGCCTCAGAAATTTCCCCCTTTAAATGAAGTTCTTTTCAAATTGAAGTAATTTTTAATTTACTGTTTAATTTCCTTAAAAATTAATTGCAACTAAAAACTTGCTTACTAACATAACTGTTAATTTAGTTAAGACTTCAATGTAGGTTCTTTTCTTTTGTGTGTGTGTTAATTTTAAAACGTCAACGTTAACACCTTTACTAAACTAACAGCATAAAACAACTTTAACATCAAAAACAGTAGGTTGTTATACAAAAAAAACTGTTTATGTAAATTATTACAAGTTTTATCTTATAAGAAAATGTATGTAAAAGTACTTTACTTGAATATTTAAGAGTTTTTACTTTTATAGAGAGAGCGGAAGTAAAGATGACGAAGTAAATATGACAGCAATTCCAGGCGCTTAAGTTAATGAAATTTATGATAAAACAAACAGTACGTTAGAGTAATAAAGTAAAAGTGTAAACTTTGACATAGTGTTTGTTAAGGCTTTATATATATTTAATTACCTTTGAAGAGTCTAAAAAAAACCCCAGAGAGAACATTGGTTTTAACAAATGCTACACACTATTATAGTTAATTTTTTTTAGGAAGTAGCAAATTTTGGCGCCCAACTTCAGGCTTTTTGTTTCAGAAAATATAGTGAGAATTTTAATACATTAACTTTTGAACGCCTCTCATAGAAGAAATCTTTACAAAAACTTTTGGTGTCCTACCTGGTGCTTGAGATTAAAATTGTTGACCTGAGGCATTAAGAATATTTCTAGAAAGGCATAATTGAGGTTCTATGCCGTTAATGTGCCAAATTATCTCATCCTTTAGCTCTTGAATTGTTGCTGGCTTATCGACGTACACCTTTTCTTTCAAATAACCCCAAAGACATCGCCACCACGTGAGATAACACGGCCATTGAATTTGTCGCGCAAAAGAGCCATTGTTTCGTTAGCTGTGTGGCAAGTGGCACGGTCCTGTTGAAACCACATATCGTCCAGGGTCATTTCCTCAATTCATGGCCACAAGCACTTCGTTATCATCACGCGATAGCGAACACCATTCACGGTAAATGCTTGGCCGACCTCATGACACACTATCGCGAACAACAGCAATGTTTTCCGCAGAACGAACTGGGCGAGCAGGCACAGGTGTTTTCACAAACCCGGTTTGCTAAAATTTGCCCACAATTCGCATTGCTCGATTGTGTATCTTTCCATGGTTCCAATTGAGTTAGTCTGAAATTCAGAAATGTCAAACGAAATGCAGAAAAAACTTGACGTTTAGGTGTGGTTTACATTAAACATCGGCCCTTAAAATTTAACCACCCTTAATTAGACCCCTGCCTTTACAAATTATTCTAGATACATTAAAGGCGGTATATCTTATGCATTAATAGTATTTCTTAGGAACTTTATAATAATTGCTCTCGATTTATTTCGTTCTTTCTCAGAGATCGCTCTATGCGTGTTGTAATACATAGATGGGATCTCATCCCCGACGAGTTTCAGGAAAATTTAGGGTTAACGCAAGGTTCCGTTCTTTTTCCTTTCTTTCTGGTCTTTCGTAATGAACTTCTTGGTTTAATTTTCAACCCTATCTACTCTTTTGCTGATGACAGTTAAATTTGTCATTCATTTTAATCGAGACCTCTCGTTTGTTTCCGAGTGGGGTCGTACAAATAGGGTGAATTTTAATGCACATAAGACCCAATGTTGTGTGATAACTCATAGGGCTGTTTAGTCTCCAGCGTTGCCTGTCCAATTAGAGGGTATCGATATTGAGGAATCGGAAACTTTTGATGTTGATTTTTGTAGTGTCAAAAGAAGCATTCAAGGGTTTAGGTTTTTTAAAGCGATGCAAGAAGTACTTCACCCCATCCGGTCTTCTTACTATCTATACCACCTATATCCGTCCCATATATGGGCAGGTGCTTCAAGGCGTATTTTGAAAATTTTGGAAGGGCTTCGGTGCTTATCAAGGACAGTAGGATATCCAGTTCTATTGATTCATTGGAGCACCGACGCAATGTGGGCTGTGTGACACTGTTCTATCGATACTACCATGGGATATGCTCTGCTGAAAAAGTGAACTTATTCCTCGGGCCCGTGATTTTTTGTCCAAAATACTCGCTTGTCCAGAAGAGCCCATCCCTTTGTGATCGATTGTCCAGTGAATCGCACAACACATTACAGGGAAAATTCGTTCACAAGTCGTATGTGGAATAAACTCCCCGTAGAGGTCTTCCCTGACAACCATAATATAGGGAAATTCAAGTCTAATATTCAAAAATACTACTCCCTCTTCATCCTCCTCCTCATAACCTATTTTCCTGACACCAGCACAATGCACTGCATTCATAGGAGGCAACCCCTGAGTGATGATACATAAAAAAAAATAAAAACTAACTAGTCTACTCCTAGGATTGACCTTGATAGACCTTTTTGAGTTAGATTTGCTTCCAGAGAGATATTGGACAGGAGGGATCCTACACAACTAGACTTTTCATCAAGATATATACCCAGTGTTGAAAGATAAATTGTAAAGTAGGCTCTGGGGACTTCTGCGACATACAAAACTCCTTAAGATTGCCTGATCGTGCTTGTGTCTTGCAAGCGGAGCTAGCAGGGAAGCTTGCATACTACTTCATGTAAGACATGCGGCGCTTATGCTCCTGAACTCGTATATTACATCTTCTATCCTCGTCGGTCAGCGTAAGGTAAATGTTTAGGCTTAGTTGCCATGTTACAGATATTGTAGGCGACCTATCCTCCGCCAGTTGGAATCTTTGCAGATATTTTTGTCGCCCTATCTTGGGCTTTACGTCAATGGAGAATGAAGTTAATATATAGATACAGGATGTCCGCCGGGAAGGTATACTACTTCGTTTTGCCGCCATCTTGGTAAACATTAGTCTTAACAGTTCATATTTGGCAGTCGTTAAGTAGACACGTGGCAAATTTATTATGGAAAAATATTCGATAAACCAACGTGTTTTAATCGTTAAAACATTTTATCAAAATCAATCATCGATTACCGTGACGATGAGAAAGTTAAAGTTACGTGAAATTTTTAGGAGAAACAACGTGCCAACAAAACGCACTATTTATCGTGTAGTGAATGATTTTGAAGAAAGAGGGTCTGTAGGTGATAGGCCCAAGCATGGACCACAACGTACTGCAATATTACTACTGCTCAAGAAAGTGTTCAAAATAGTCCATCAACCTCAATTCGACACCGTGCTGAGGAGCTTGGTCTTCAAAGAACAACTTGGGCCACATCTTTGCACAAGGATTTGCATTTGTTTCCATTTAAGATTTAATTGACACAAGAGCTTCTTCCACAAGACCATTTACTCCGCCGTAGATATGCCAATAAATGTTACAGCTCGCCCATGACAACCCCGATTTTCATGAAAAAATCATAACGAGTGACGAGGCACATTTTCATTTGCATGAATATGTGAATAAACAGAATAGTCGGTTCTGGGCAATGGAAAACCCTCAAATTATTCATCAGTCACCTTTGCATCCATTAAAAGTGACAGTCTGGTGTGCAATTTGGTCAGGAGGAATCATTGGACCTTACTTCTTTGAAAATGAAAACGGCGTAACGGTAACTGTGAATGGGGAGCGATAACGTGATATGATTTAAAACTTTTTAACGCCACAACTGCATGCTTTGGGCTTGATTAACATGTGGTATCAACAAGACGGTGCCACATCGCATACAGCCAGGATTACAATGGAATTATTGCGAGACCTCTTTCTACAACAAGTTATTTCAAGAAATGGTGATGTTGATTGGCCTACGCGGTCGCCTGATTTGACTGCTCCGGACTTCTTTTTGTGGGGATATAAAATATTCGTGATGAAATTAATGAAATACCGCGTGAAATGTGTGAGAATGTAATGAAAAATGTGCTCAAAAGGGCTCGCATTTGTGAGGCTAACAGAGCCGGACATTTATCTGATATTGTATTCCATACATACAGGTTGGTTGAAAAGTTCCTGCGCTCGAAATGAAAGAATACTGTTTTTGTTACGAAATATATTTTTTTATTCAATATAATCTCCTAGAAGCTCAATACACTTGTTCCAATGATCTTCCAATAATTTTATCCCATCCTTATAATGGTTTTCCGGAAGCTCTGCAAAATAACCATCTATGGCTGCTATGGCCTCTTCATTCGACGAAAAATGCTTTCCACGAAGGAATTGTTTGAGATTTCTGAAGAGATAGTAGTCACTGGGAGCCAAATCTGGTGAATACGGTGGATGTTCAAGCAATTCGTACTTTAATTCTTTGAATTTAGCCATCGTCAAAACACTTTTGTGAGCAGGTGCATTGTCTTGATGAAAAATTATTTTTTTCTTCTTTAAACCAGGTCTTTTCTTACGAATTTTTTCATCCAGCTGATCCAAAAGGCTGCAAAAATATTCAGAGTTGATTGTTTAACCTTTCTGAAGATAATCAATCAACAAAATTCCTTTTGCATCCCAAAAAACTGATGCCATAACCTTCTTTGCTGATCATTGTGACTTCACCTGCTTTGGAGCTGAACAACCAGCTTCAGTCCACTGTAAACGTTCTTGTTTCAATTTAGGATCATGGTGGTAGATCCAAGTCTCATCCATAGCTATAAAACGACGCAAGAAGTCGGTTTTATTCGGCTTAAAACGCTCCAAATTTCGCTGAGAAATTTGTTTTCGATCCAGTTTTTGTTAAATTTTTAATGTGTGCGGCATTAACTTTCCAAACAGATTTTTCATACGTAATTCTTCATGTAAAATATGGAGTACTCGTTCGTCTGAGATGCCTATGGCATTAGCAATTTCACGCTTAGTCAAACTTGGATCTTCACTTACCACATTAGTTACCTGCTCAATGATTTCTGCTGTGGTTGCAGTTTTTGGTCGTCCTTCGCCTGGATCGTCTGGTACGACCACTTTTAAATTCACCAGCCCAAAATTCAAAGGTGCGTATTGAAGGTGAGGATTCCTTATACATTTTTAACAATTGTTCACAAATTTCCTTTGCTTTTAAACCCTTCAAAACAAAGAATCTAATGACTGCACGATATTCAATTTTTTCCATATTAAAAAAAATCAATGACACGTCAACTTCAAATGGCTTGTAAACAAAAAAGAATCGACTGAATGACTTGCAACTTTGCATGTGTTCTCAGGACAGTTATACCAACTTGAGAAAAAAAAAGTTTGGAGCTAGCAGTGCCATCTCTTGGTGAGCGCAGGAACTTTTCAACCAACCTGTAATTGCCAACATTAAATAAAACATTTATCAATATAAGATCCATTCTCTTTTAATTAATCAAAAATTATAAACAAACAAAGCAGTATACCTTTCCGGCGGCCACTCTGTAAAATTGAATGAATTTATGGCGCCCAAGCTAGAGCTTTGCGCCAAAAAATAGTACGCGTTTTGATAATAACCATAAGAACAGATATTTTTGGCGCCCAACGGGTAATAACATTTTCATCTAAAATGTTATTTAAAAAATCAATTAAAATACCAACTCTCTAGGAGATAAGAATTTAAATTATTGTCATCCTCCATTTTCAATATTTTTCGGTTGGGTTTATAAACAATTTTGAAAAACTTTATGGAAATTGCCATAAAATTAAAGTTTAAAAACAAAACTTTTAAAAAATCTTTTATTGAGTTGTTTGTTTTTTTTTTTTTCTTTTTCTTCTCCTAGACATCAAGTCTGTCACTTGAATATTAAGGAAATGAAAGAAAAAAGTACACTTTTCATCTAAAGTTTTCTATAGTTATTGTTTAAAGAAACTTATAAGACAGCAGTGGGTAGTATTTAAGTTGGATTTTATACAGGATTATATGAATCTACATAAAAACTGAAATGTTTGTTCCTTTTTTGTTTATAGGAAACAAATTTCAAAACAAGACATGATTGTGCGCAGTCTCTTGCACAAATTGAAAGGGAAATAAACAATAAACACCTAAAAATTAAAGGGGCGACAAGGCGTTACAAAAAAAAAAAAAAAAAAGAAAAATTGAAAAAAACATATAAAATCTTAAATTTACAACAGACAAGCGACAATATTTTTTTTTTCATAACTTAACAAAAAAAAATTGTTATTTCTTTCACTTTGATGATATTTTTTCATATTTTTTTTTTTTTTTACAATTCAAAAATACTGAAAAAAATAAGAACATGTAAAGATTAACAAACATGACACATGTTTTTTATGATTTTTATATGTATAAAATGGTAAAGACATTCATACATTTCAAAAATAGGGTTACATTTGTCATACAGATAAATATATTTAAAATGGATTGGAAAGAAAAATCAGACCATTCTAACTTAAAAATTTGCAATAATCATGCCAGAAGTTTTCTTTAACATAATTTGTAACGACGAGGTACTACTTAGACATACGATTTACAATGTAGTTGGGTTGAGTAATCTGTATCTCCAGCACCGCTACCAAGTAGATCTATTGTGCACTCTCTAGTATTTTCCTCAATTGTTCTCCAGTGCAGCCTTGAGTAGCAGTACAATGTTCTTCACTTCCAGCTTCTTGTTTTGTTCCTCCATGATATCAGGTCTGCCAAATGTGATAAATCGTAGGTATGCAAAGGCAGGACATTTAGCCATTACATGCTCCATGGTATCCTCATCCTCCATACAATATCTGCATGTCGTATCTCGATCATGTCCCATTTTGTTTTGGATGTGAGTGCTTCGCATAGGAGTCTTAGATTTGGTCTGTTCATTCCATATAACGGAAGTCATCCGCTGTAGTTTCTTATTGCACTTTGAAAAGGGACGCATAACTCATTAATAGCATTTTTTCGAAATACTTGTACCAAACTTGAAGATTAAGACAACGGATGGGTACAACATCGTATCTCCAGTACAGTACTGAATGTCTTCGTCGAACTCTCAACAATGTCCTCAAACTCAAAACATTGATCCAGTATCGCATGGCCTTTGACAACGGAAGGTAATTTTTAATCCTCTTTTTCCTACATCGATTAACTCATCTACCACAATCGGGAGAGCACACATTGATTTGATTTACATAATTATCTTCCACTCCACTTGCAGGATAGATGCAGGTTAATTGTGGTAAGGATTGAACTTAGGCAGGCAAATAACCCACACCTTCGGTTAACAATACATAAAGGGTGGTTAAATTTTGCCGCCGCGACCTCGGCGGTACACCTTCATCCGATGGCCCAAATTTTCGATGACGCTGAGGCATAATTGAGGTTCTATGCCGTTAATGTGCCGAATTATCTCATCCTTTAGCTCTTGAATTGTTGCTGGCTTATCGACGTACACCTTTTCTTTCAAATAACCCCAAAGAAAGAAGTCCAACATTATCTTGGCGGCCAATTGACATCCCCCCCACGTGAGATAACACGGCCATTGAATTTGTCGCGCGAAAGAGCCATTATTCCGTTAGCTGTGTGGCAAGTGGCACTGTCCTGTTGAAACCACATATCGTGCGCATCCATATCTTTCAATTCGGGCCATAAAAAGTTCGTTATCATCTCTCGATAGCGAACACCATTCACAGTAAATGCCTGACCGGCCTCATTTTCGAAAAAATACGGCCCGATGATGCCGCCAGCCCATAAACCGCATCAAACAGTCACTCTTTGTGGGTGCATTGGTTTTTCGACAATCACTCTTGGATTATCATTCGCCCAAATGCGGCAATTCTGCTTATTGACGAATCTACTGAGGTGAAAATGTGCCGCCTCATCACTGAAGATGAATTTCTTCGAAAATTGACTGTTGCCATTTCTTGCCACCATTCCGACCATTGACGACGTTTGGAATGGTCAATAGGCTTTAGTTCTTGAGTCAATTGCACCTTGTAGGCGTGTAAATGCAAGTCTTTATGGATAATGCTCATCAACGACGAGCATGAGAGGTGCAATTGTTGGACACGACGACGAGTTCAGGTGGACGGCTCTTCAGCCATACTATCGCGAACAGCAGCAATATTTTTTGCAGTACGAGCTGTACGAGCATGCACTGGTGTTTTCACATCTTCTACAGACCCGGTTTGCTCAAATTTTTGCACGATTTTTCCGTTTGTACGCACATTTTGACGATTAAATTGACCGACAAAATCACGATGTGCATTTTGATTTGAACGCCCATTTTCATAATAAGCCTGAATATCTTTAACGCGTTGCTCGATTGTGTATCTTTCCATGGTTCAAATTGAGTTAGTCTGAAATTGAGAAATGTCAAATGAAATGCAGAAAAAAACTTGACACATTCAACATCGGCCCTTAAAACTTAACCACCCTTTACATCTTTACAGCTTCCATTTGAATGTTGTTTAGAGCTGATATGTATTAGGTTTCATGTACTGATGATTTTTAAAATGGTTCCATAGGGTGTAGTTGCGCTAGACGGTAGTTTGAATGCCAACATCTGTAACATCCTAGGGGAAACTGTTTCATCAGCATCCGACTTAATTTACAGTACAGTTATGATCATTGATTTCTTATGCAGATGGGATTCTGAAATCGTTTTGTTCTTGTTTTGAAGGACTAAGCCATTAAAATGATCATCCTGAGTTCCAACTGTAGTAATCCGTTGTATAAGTAGCAGCTGCTGCTGCGGCGATCTTTACATTGATGTTGATGCAGTTGATATCGATGCTGTGTGAATCAGAAAATGTACTTTAAGTAGCTCACGAGATAACATATTGTAGATGTTACACTCAACTGATGATCTGCGAGTAGTTTCTATTTCGGCTTTGATCAATAGGATTTGAAACAGCTTTGCAGGATAATGATGTGCCATTGAGGTTGGATTAGGTAAGGTTGAAAAAGAGGAATCGTCAGTAAAGATACTCTTCACTTGCTTGGGTGTTTCCAATGTGTTCTGAGTTGCCACGACAATGTTCCATCTTCAATGGTTGTGATGTAAATGATACTGTAGATGATTGATCCCAAACAGAACCTGTCCTAGATTGACTACGGATGAGTTTTCAGTTTTTCTTTACATCGTCCAGCAAGAATGGACCATTCCAAACTGTAGCTCCTGACTGTTGACAAAATTTAATATATGGTTCAGGCAGGCTAAAAGAACTTTGGAAATTGCTTACGTTACATATAAAATAAAATAGAGCCAGAACTACGGTATTCACCTGAATGTCATGTTGTTCTTGTATCAATCCCTTGTCAATTACGGTAGCTTTTGGTTTAAAGCTGGCAAAGCTCAGCCGAGCATACGATTTATAATATTCAATATTATTTATTTTAATGCATACCAGCAAAAACAGGGTTTTAACTTCTTACCAGCCGATTTTTCCGTTTAATTACTTTTGTTCGCGATGACTCCAAAAGTAATGAGTTGTCATTACCTTCTCACTTACAAAAACACAAAGTAATAGGTGGTCATTACCCTCTCGCTTACGAACAGCCAAAAAATAATGAGTAACCATTACTTTTTGGGCGCGGAAATAGGCTGGTTGGGTTTCAAAATATTATACTTCACTTTTGCATTGATTGATGCGTATTCCGTTGATATCAAAAAAAGAATTTATGAGAAAGATGAAGGAAGAGGAGGAGGAGGAAGGTTTGGATAGTGTTTGTGGACATTAGACTTCAATTTATCTACATTGTAATTATTTAGGAGGACCTCTGCGGGCAGTTTATTCCATTTATGGAGAGATAAGCGGGTAGTGCCAACAAAAACAGGGAATAAGTCCATTTATCTTACATGCTAATTTGGTAGATTCGATAGCCTACTCTCGTTGATAAAAATCAACGCCCTCCTTTGAAAACGTCCAAAAGCTTCAAAATATACTTTGAATCTTCTCCATCTCGGGTCAGATATAGGTGACTTAAATAGTAAGGAGTTTAGGTGAATAATTAAATTTTATTATTCCCGGTCGAACGCAAACAATATTTACTCAATTATCGTGGGGTGTTCATAAAAGTAGAATGAAGATTTTGTGAATGAAAAACGACTGTATGAAGGCCGTTAATATTTATAAGATTATATTTGAACTTGAATCTCTGTCTCGAAGTAGCAATCTTGAGGTTGAGGTATTTACAACTTGCTAGTCCATCATTATTGGATAGTCGACCACACACGGGTGTACTCTACCAGCAAGTATATCGAATATAAAACCGTACTCTAGGGATCAGTTCACTTATATCGGCAGAACAATTCCCATAATAATACAGATAGAACAGTGATACACAACCCACATTCCGACGGTGCTTCAATGAACCAATTGAGCTGGATACCATATTCTGCCCTTTTCGCCCCAACCTCCAAGAGGCTTGGCCAACAACCGAAAGAATATAAATTACAAATGTTGCTGTCATCAGCGAAAGAGTAGATAGGGTTGAAAGTTTGGGCAGGAAGATTATTAAAAAAAGGTTAGAAAACGAGAGGGAGAAAGAACCGCACAGAAGACGACTGCTGGTTGGCAGGATGTCATATGCATATATAAAACAGATTCATTGCCAACTGAAAAGTTTGGTTGCAGCAACCGTATTATTCTGTTGTCCCCACCAAATGTATTCCAGATCCGACTGAAATATATGATTTCAAACGAAATTTTGTTGTATTAACCGAATTTCGGTGGCCACAAATCAGTGACTCCAACCAAACCCTTCGGTTGTCACCATGAATCTATTTTCTCTGTGTGTTATTTCACACTTATTTGGGGCGCATGTTAGAGCAACATCATTTTAATCAATCCCTTTTGAACCTTGAATTTTAAATAATGTCGAAGGTCCTTGTTCCACAAACTAATGCATTAAATTATCTGACATTTTGGTGAATACTCTAAATCTTACTTTTTGATCTCTGACAACGAGTCATAAAATCGAAAATTCCCACAATAAATATAAATACTACCCTAAACCTGAGATATTCGTTTCTACGAGTATATTTTTCCTATAACATAAAACTACCTTTAGAGTTATCATCATCATCATCACCATCATCACCATCATCCTCATCATCACAATACAAATCGTCATCATTCGCTCGTTGCATATAACAAAAATATACAACTTTACTTTATTTTTTTTTTTATAAGTTTCTGTTTGCAACATCCATAAGAAGGATGTAATACAGCACAAAAAATACTACACAACAACAACAAATAATCCCTTTTTTTACAAGGGTCATTAACACGAGTGCAAAAGGCAACAGCAACAACATCATGTAGCAGCAGCATCATCAAGCTGTTGTTGCAACAGCAAAGAAAATTAAATATTGCACGAAAAAAAAGATACACCAACTGACTCTGACACCCATGCTTGGAACTTAATACACTCAACTTTATTCTACACTCACTTGCATTCTAAGTCACTGTATGCGCTGTTGTTTTGTATATAATTTCAGCATTTTAAAATGAAATTCTAAATGAATTCTTTACAGTAGGAGTGTTCACTTAACACTAAGAAAAACATTAAGTAATTTAACTAAATTTTAAGGCATTTGGGAATGATTTGGCTCCAAAGAAATTTTATTGGAAGTATAACTTAAAAAAATAGCAGATTCACAACATTGTTTGTGTTTTTAATAATTTATATGTCGTTTAGATTTAAATATCTGTTATTTATTCTCACTTAGTCAATGAACGAAATAGTGTTTTTTTTTTTGCTTCAAAAATGTCGAATTTTCTACCAACAAAGCATCATTTGGGGGGAAGTTTTGTTTTACTTCTTTAATTTGGAAAAAAATGTAGCTAAAGCACATCGATTGCTCACCGAAGCTTATCCTTAATATGTTCCATAGACTTCAACGTGCGAGAGATGGTTTGTGCGGTTCAGAAGTGCTGATTTTGACAATCAATACAAAGTCTGCCCAGGTCAGCCAAAAAAAGTTCGAAGATAATGAATTTGCAGGCATTACTACATGAAGGTTGTTATCAATCTCAAGAATAACTTGCAAAATCATTGGGTGTCATTCAAGCAGCACTTTCAAAACGTTTGCAATCAGCAGGATTCATTCGGAAACAAGGAAATTGGGTTCCACACGAGTTGAAACCGACAGGCCGGCCTTACCGACTACCATTTGTTTTGATTGATGCAGAATGCTTTTACTCGAATACGCTTTACTTTAGAACAGGGAATCCGAAATTGGCTGGATTGGCTTTGAGCGACGTTGTAGTGAAATGGACTGTTACACAGAAGGTTGCTGGTTCGATACCTGCCGAAGACATTTATTTAGAAATATGTATTGGTTTCCTATCCCTCATGCATATCGCAACGTTCTCCTTCCGTGGTCCCCTAGCACTTAACCCCACCGATGTAAAATAATAAAGCGTGTTTTTTTTTAGAGTGTCACAACTTTGAGTTGGCATCACTGCTTTATTTGCTTTTTGTTTAGTTTGCTTTGAAATTTAATTATGAATCGACTTACACCAGAGCAACGCGTGCAAAATGTTGAAATTTTTAATCAAAATAATTGTTCTATTCGTCAAACTCATGGTGCACTTCTTCCATTTTATGGCGTACATAATCGTCCTTCAGAGCGGCTAATTCGAAGAACAATAGATCGTTTTCGGACCACATTTACTGTTACTAATAATGTGCTAGTGACCTCTGTCGAAACACCATTACATCCACAGAAAATTACTGTTTGTTACGCTTTATGGGCTGGCGGAGTCATTGGCCCATATGTATTCAAAAACGATGATGGTGAGAATATTACTGTTAATGGGGAACGGTTAAGGAACATGATTTGAAATTTTTTCGTACCTCAATTAGGTGGCATTAATCTTGCTGATATGTGGTTCCAACAGGACGGAGCCACATGCCACACAGCGGGCGCTACAATTGATTTACTCAAAGAAACTTTTGATGAAAAAATAATTTCACGTAATGACCCAATTAATTGGCCACCAAGATCGTGTGATTTGACCCCATTGGATTATTTATTTTTTTTTTTGGTTATGTTATGTCACTTGTATACGTCGATAACCACAAACAATTGAACACCTGAAAATCAACATTCGAAGAGTTATCGGCGAAATACGGCTACAAATGAAAATTGGTGTTCCGGTTTGCGCCTTCTAAGTTCCAGCTGTGGCGACAACATGGCGGAAATCATATTTAAACATTAATTTTATAAAATTTTCTTTCCAATAAAGCCCGTTTCATTGATATTAAAAATATATTTTCATGTTTTATTATGATTTTAACTTATGTCACTCTATAAAAAACATCCATTATAACAGGGCTACAACTAAAAAGTTTCAACAATTTCACATTTTTTCTATTAGATGACGAGCAAAAATTGTTCTAAAATTTATCATCTCGCGTAATTGCAGTGTTGCCATATTTAAAGCCCTTTATTTCTTATCACCTTTCAACTCTCCTCTAACTCCTTTCCGAAGATAGCATATGTCACACTTTTGTCATGCGATCATGTCATACAATCTCTTAGGTAATTTTTGCTAATTAGTAACAGTACAAAGCTTTTTTTTACATATCTACAGTAAGCAACAATTTTGCACCTGTATTGTAAATGGAAAATTCAATAGTCATTGTCACACCTTTGTCATTATTTGGTATAACATTTCAAAGTGTATTGGAAGTGACAAATGTTATCTTACTATCAACACTGATTATTTCACTTGATTATCTTTATAATTTTTTTTTATTCTTAAAAACTGTAAAATCAGGTATATTATCAGGTATTTATCAGGTATTTTATCATGTATTATAATTGGCAAATTCAATGGTCTCTGTCACACTTTTGTCATAATTTGGTATAACATTTCAAAGTGTTTTGGAAGTGACAAATGTTATCTTACTATCAACACAGATTATTTTACTTGATTTTCTTTATAATTTTTTTTATTCTTAAAAACTGTAAAACCAGGTATTTTATCATGTATTGTAGTTGGAAAATTCAGTGGTCACTGTCACACTTGTAATAATTTGGTATAACATTTCAAAGTGTATTGGAAGTGCACAATGTTGTCTTACTATCAACACAGATTATTTCACTTGATTTTCTTTATAATTTTTTTTATTCTCAAAACTTTTTAAATCTAGAATTTTATCACGATTTTCTCAATTTCATGAATTTTAGTTCAGTTTTAGTTTTATTACGAATTCCCTTAATATAATATTGTTATATTATCATAGTATATGCTATAAAATTTAGTCTGTGTCTAGTTTTATATTTTACTGGGTGTTCTTTTAAATCAGAAAATTGTAAATATTTTTCTACTTCATTTTTTTTTTTTTTTGCTCCTTTCCTTTTTGTAGACTCCATCATCATCATTATTACAAATATTTATAATATTATTTACTACTGCTGCGTGTTTATTCTGATGATGGTGATGCTGATGACGTTCGTATTGTTGAAGTATTCTTGTTTTGTTTTATACTCTGCTTTTTAATTCACCCACGGGGCTTTATTTGTACAACAACAAAAAAAATTATATTTTTCCAGAATTTATCTTTTTGTATAGTTAATTTTACAAGGTATAAGTTGTTTTTAACAAGGTTATTTATAGTTTTATTTTTTTATTGTTTTTATTTGTTTTTTTGTAAAAACCTTTAGAATTTTTCCAGGAATAATTTGAATTTAATTAATAAAAATATTCATTAAAATATTTTTAAATTAGC
The DNA here is from genome assembly GCA_949748255.1 of Eustalomyia histrio. Taxonomy (NCBI): domain Eukaryota; kingdom Metazoa; phylum Arthropoda; class Insecta; order Diptera; family Anthomyiidae; genus Eustalomyia; species Eustalomyia histrio. The sequence continues at coordinate 110,848,166 of OX456527.1, read as the reverse complement.
AATAGTAATTAGAAAAAGATTTTTTGAATTCAAAATTATGCAAAAAATAAAATTGTTATATATTTTTTTTTCAACAAAAATAGCAAGAAAAAGAAGTATATAAAATATTATTATATTTTGATAATAAAACTATATAACAAATTGTTAAAATCAGTAAAAGTTTTTGCTGAATATTAAATAGTCGATGAAAATTATCTAAAACTAGTTGCAAATTAACTAAATCGTAAAACAATTTTTTTATCATTTCGATAAAAATCATGTAAAACTACTCGTAGTTTCAAATTAACTAAATCGTAAAACATTTTATACCCTTCACCACAGGTGGAAGGGTATATATAAGTTTGTAATTTCTACAATATTAATCTTAGAACCTATAAAGTATATTCTGGGTCCTTATGAAGAGCGAAGTTGATTTAACGATGTCCGTCTGCCCGTCTGTCCGTCTGTGTATTGAAATGGGTTTTCCGAAGAACCCAGATATGATGAGGACTTCATTGTTATTTATTTCTGTTAAATGTGATCCATTTCTGTTTGCTATTAAAAATCAGCCAGATCGGTTAATAAATGGCTGAGATATTAGCAAAAAACCAGGACTACCTCTAATTTTTTCCGTAAAATTCCTTTGTTTAATATGTATGTAGAATTTTACGCATAACAAACACATCCATTTGTTGAAATTCTGTTCTTTCATCTCCACCTTTTATACACAAACAACGCACATACAAAGATTTGTCATTTAATTAAAAACTAAACAAATCTCTAATGAACGAAGACTTTTATATATGTACCTCTATTGACGATGATTTTATGTGAGCTTCAATAGCTCAGTTGTCTAGACGCTATGTCACAAATACTTTTTTTCTCTAAGGCCGCGGGTTCGAATCCCGGTCAATTCACTTTTTTTTGTTCATTTTTTTTTTATTTTTTCCTTTAAGACTTTTTTTTGTTTATTTTTGTTTTTTTTTAACATTTAATAATTAATTTATATAAAATTTTATATTAATAATTAAATAATCCATAAATAGGCTAAAAACATCAAAATTTTTATAAAAAGCCTCTGATACAAACAGAATACAAACGTTTTTATACCCTTCACCACAGTTGGAAGGGTCGCGGGTTCGAATCCCGGTCAATTCACTTTTTTTTTTGTACATTTTTTTTTTATTTTCTTAAGATTTTTTTTTTGTTTATTTTTTGTTTTTTTTTAACATTTAATAATTAATTTAAATAAAAATTTTATGTTAATAATTAAATAATCCATAAATAGGCTAAAAACATCAAAATTTTTATAAAAACCCTTTGATACAAACCAAATACAAACGGTTTTATTTCTATTTTTTGCTCCGATTTAAAAGAATTTATAAAAAGATTTTTAAACCATTTTATTTCTCATATATTAAGAAAATTTTATACATAATTTCCCTTTGAGTGCAACTATTTTAGGTCATAACTTATAATAATTTATAAAAAAATTATAAACTGTTTTCCTTCAAATTTTTAAAATTAAGCTAAAGAAATTAAAAATATTTTTAATAAAAAAGCGGAATAAAATCCCAAATGCAAATTTGCCAGCTAAATCAAACGTTTTTGTAGAAATAAAACACATGCAGTTCTAGTGATTTCTTTTAACGATTTGTTGAAATTCTTTTCTTTCACCTCTGCACCTTTTATACACAAACAACAAACACTATTCTAGAGCTGTTATATGACTTATATAGCAAAAGATCGAAAATCTTTAGTATAACATATTTTCTGAAAAACTCGGAAATATCGGTTCAGATACAAAAAAGTTATGCCCAAAACATAAATTTTTTTTAAATACCTATTTTCTGGAATTATAAATCTTCTCGAGTCCAAGTTTTATCACCAAACTAAATGGTTAATTTCCTCTTAAAGGCGTCCGTATATAAATATGTCCATTCCATAAATGTCCATATATAAACTTAAATTTTTTCCCAACCATGGTGAAGGGTATATAAGATTCGGCATAGCCGAATTTAGCCGCTCTTACTTGTTTTTATATGTATGTTGAATATTAAGCTTTGTTATGCGTCAATTTGTTGAAATTTTTTTCTTTCACCTCTTTACCTTTTATACACAAACAACAAACACATACCAAGATTTGTCATTTAAATAAAAACCAAACAAATCACAATTAAACGAAAACTGTTTATTTAATTCTATTAACGATGATTCCATACGACCTTAATAGCTCAGTTGTCTAAGCGCTATGTCACAAATACTTTTTTTTCTCTAAGAACGCGGGTTCGAATCCTACACAAGGAACAATTCAACTTTTTTTGTACATTTTTTTTTTATTTTCTTAAGACTTTTTTTTTTGTTTATTTTTTGTTTTTTTTTTTAACATTTAATAATTAATTTATATAAAATTGTATATTAATAATTAAATAATCCATAAATAGGCTAAAAACATCAAAATTTGTATACAAACCCTCTGATACAAACAAAATACAAACGGTTTTATTTCTATTTTTTGCTCCGATTTCAAAAGAATTTATAAAAAGATTTTTAAACCAATTTATTTCTGATATATTATTTTATTTCTCATATATTATTTTACAGTTGTAATATGACCTTTGGATACGTCTTATATAGCAAAAGATCGAAATTCTTTAGTATAACATATTTGCTAAAAAAAACTCGGAAATATCAGTTCAGATACAAAAAAGTTATGCCCAAAACACATATTTTTTTAATACCTATTTTCTGGAACCATAAATCTTCCCGAGTTCAAGTTTTATCACCAAACTAAATGGTTAATTTCCTCTTAAAGGCGTCTGTATATAAATCTGTCCATTCCATATATGTCCACTTTTCCATATATGTCACTTTTCCCCCAACCATGGTGAAGGGTATATAAGATTCGGCATAGCCGAATTTAGCCGCTCTTGTTTCTTTTATCATTTCGATATAAATTTTTTGTTTAGTTTTGTTCTCCTATTTTAGCTTATTTCACAACTAATATGCAGAAAAATTGAACTAAAATTTAGTTCATTTTTTAATTTATAAATATTTTTACACAACAATTACATTTTGCTAACATTAGTGATATTTATTTTGTGCACGCAAAGAAAAAACATGGTTGGCTCAATCATATTCGAAGAGCATCATATATTTTTGGGTTTATGGTTGTGCCAACCATAGTCGTACTATATTATGGTTATCATATTATTATAATAAAATAACCATATTTTTACCATAACATTGTCCTAAAGTTATATTATGATTCACAAATTACCATATTATGGTCCTAAATAAACATTTTATAATGAATTTATCATTATATGATCGCACGTAATCATAGTATACTCAAAATGTTATCATATAATTCTCCCTCATAACTATATTATGATTCCTGGATTATCATTATTTGATCCCTAATCTAAAAAAAAATCTTAAAGGAAAAATTATATAATCCGTAACCTAAGAAAATTTCTTAAAGGAAAAGTTCTTAGAAACTATGAAAAAACTCTTTAAATTTAAGAATATTTCCTTTAGAAATGTTTTTTCTAAAAAAATTAATATTAAGGACTTTTTGAAGAAATATTGTTAAGGAAAAAATCATAGACTTTAAGAAATTTTCTTTTTTTTGATTGTATAATTATTTCAGCATTTTATAGTTGCATTATTATCATATTTTTTTCATAGTCAGAATTTTTGTTACCACAGTATGGTTACAGCAAATATGATATAAAATAAAATGTGCCAATCATAAAATACTAAAATATTTACTAAATAATGATGGTAGCGACCATGTTTATGGTTAGAAAACCAATAACTTGGTTGTGACAATCATACCCGATTGCAGCAAGCACAATATAGTTGCAGTGATCATATTGCAGCCATGTTATTTCTCTGCGTGTGGTTAAGCCCTTTTCAAATTATCTTTGCAATTTTTTAATGAAGTTTAAATAGAATATTTTTTTTATTAATTTCTTTTTCTTTCAATTTCTTTTCAGGTTGGTTGACTTAACATTTATCTCATTAATTTGTACTGTAAATTAAAAAAAAAAATGTCTTAATAAAAGATTGATTGGTTTGTAAATTAAGAATATATTTATTATCATTTAAGATAAAATCATTAATTACATGGTTGTAATGAAAAAGCAAACATAAACATAATGAGAAGAGGAATAGAAAAATAAATACAAAATAAATAATTGAAATAAAATAACTACTACCACTACACATACAAATTATTAGAGTGGAAAGATTTCAACAATATTTCTTTTAAATACAAATTTATAATTTTTGTTAAAAAGAAATATCTTGAATTTTTTTTTCAATAGAAATGTGTTGCACCTTAGAAATTTATATAAATGTTTTAGATTTGTTCTATAACAAACAGAAGCTGAAATTGGAGAATTTAAAAAAAAAAAATATAATATAAAAAATTTTCAATTTGAATGCCCTGAATTACTTTTTAAGTTTGTAGTGATATTAACAACTACCAAAAATGCTGGTCCTTGGGAAACCTTAGTACGAGGGCGGATCAATAAGTCCGTGACTTTTCGAACTTCCCTCGTAGTTATATGAAATGCAACACTGCTCTTATGATGTAGCATCTGTTAATAGACTACTGTCAAATTTTGAGCAAGTTCCGTCATTTACTTCGCGTTTAACAGCAGAATTTTTCGAGGTCCATAAAATTTCATCGTTGGAACTAAATCTCTTTCACCGAGCCATTTCTTTGGTTTTAGATATAGGAAATATTTACTGGGGGCTAAATCCGGAGAATAAGGCGAATGAGGGGGCAATTCGTAGTCTACTTCATGGATTTTTGCCATGGAAACTAAGCTGTCACAAAATTCCGTTGGTGGTCGATTTTGAGCAAACGCGGCAGCCATCATGCGGAAAGCTTTCTCATACCCAAGTGATCGTTCATAATTGGAACCACTAAGCCATGTGAGATGCCTTTGTCTTCCACAATCTATCGCACATTCAATCTCCGATCGGCCAATATCATATCGTGAATTTTTTCAATTGTTTTGGGTGTAGAGAGCTCAAGTGGGCTTCCAGAAAGTTCAGCATCTTCTGTGCTTGTAAGGCCCCAACGGAAGTCAGTAAATCACTTTGTTGCCATTGAAATCGATGGTGCAGAGTCCCATAGTATTTATCAAGCTTTTCCTTGGTTTGATTGACGGTTTTTTTTTCGCAAAAAATAATGTTTAATGAGAACTCGAAATTCACTTTTTTTCCATTTTAAAAAATCCACAAGGTTGTATGTTTTCAACAGCTGTTAAACGCAAAGTAAATGACGGTAAATGCTCAAAATTTGACAGAAGTCTATTATAAGGTGGTACTTGATGGAAGCAGTGTTGTATTTCATATAACTACGAGGGAAGTTCGAAAAGTCACGGACTTATTGATCTGCCCTCGTATGTTATACTGATTAACTGTGAAACACTTTTTGAGTCAATCTAGCGATGTCGGACCGCTGTGAACAAATATTAAATTACAACAAGTCAAAAGTAATTCAAAAAAAAAAAGTCCCTCACATGCAGAGAAAAAACATGGTTGCAACATCATTACTGCTACCATATTATGATTGCTGCATTCGGGAATGGTTGTCACAATTATGTTATTGAATTATAAATCGGTTCTAAACATCAATATGGTCGCTACCATCATTATTATAGTAATTTTTTTTTTATTTCATGATTGCCACTTTATATTTTATAATATGATTGGCTGTAATCATACTGTGATAACAAAATTTCTGACTATGAAGAAAAATATGCAAATTATGGAACTATAAAGTACTGACAACAATCAATGAATAATTTTAAATCAAGTAAAACTTGATGGACATTTATAATCATATTACTGTCTTGTTTTCATAAAACAAAAATTGTATCAGTTCAGTAAAAATTATTACATATGATAACTTTCACCTGGGGGGTTTAATTTTCGAAAATTCTTTATAGCATTATAACATTTAAATTTACACTAATCAAGGTATTTTCGAAAAAAAATCATTGGCAAAAAATTCTATAAAAAAATTTTTTATTTTCTAATTATTTTCAATAGAAATAATAATAAATTTTTTTTTAACAAATACATATATGTTTATTAATTAATTTTTTGTAAAATAACTATTTTTTTGTGGAAAAAGTATTCAAAATATTCATAAAATAATTTTTGATAAGAAAAAGTCTGTAGAACCCAAAAGTTACAATGAAACAAAATGCAGGATTTTTAGAAATTTTGCTGATAGAAATATTTTAAGTTTCTAAGGACTTTTGCTTAAAGTAAAATACTCAGAGTCTGTAAACTGTTTGTGAGATTAAAATTCATGTTTAAAAAAAAACACAGAGACTGTAAAGCCTTTTTTGGAACAAAAAATTCTTTGATTTAGAGGACTTTTCAACATGAACAATACTTAGTTTCCAAGGCTTTTTCCTAGTAGAAATATTTTTAGATTCTAAGGACTTTTTCTAAATGAAAAATTTTGAGACTAAGAACTATCTAATAAAAAAATCTTATAAATGTCCTTAAAATCTAAGAATTTTTCTATTAGTAAAAATTCCACAGAATCTTTGGTTTTTATTAAAAAAAGTCCTTAGATTTAAATTTTTTTTAAACTATTTTTTTTTAAAGTTTATAGTATCAAAGAAGTTTTCTTGACAAAGTCTTTCATATCAAATTTTGTCTTTAAGAAAAACATTTTAAAAAAATGTTCTTAAGTTTAAAGAACTTTTACATAGTTTCGAATAATAATATAACTGTAGGGACAATATTATGATAAAATTATAGTTATTTTATTATTATAATATAATAACTATATTATAGTATTACTATGGTTGCCACAGTCATAATCCCAAAAATATATGATGCTTTTCAAATATGATTGCCCTTAACTATGCTTTTTCTTTGCGTGAAATCGTACCTACCTACTTCTTTTACCTAATACTGGCCCCTTAATAGCCCAGCCCCAAATGGCGGAGCTGGGATATAAAGCGAAATCTCGGCCTAAATGTGAAACTGAAAAATATCTTCAATTAAATTGGAAAATTCTTAAATTTAAATTTTTTCAATTCTTCAGTAAAATTCATAAATTTAAATATCTTCAATTAAAAATGTTGTTGAATAACAATTCCATAATTATTAATTTTATTAAAAAAAATTTCAATATTTAACCTTTAACACATTATAGTTATCATTGATAATATTTTTTTTTTAATTGAATTAATTACAGAATTAATTGAATATAACATTGTTAACAAAATTTTTATTTGGTGGGCTTCACGAAATAATTTTCTGTATGCAGATAGTACAAACTAGGTACAGCTTTCTCCTGTGGCGTAGACATACACTAATAAAAAAATTTTTCAGAGAGAGGCAATATTCTCCTTCTTGACATTCCGCCGAAACTCTCTTCCTTGAGACATGAATTAATTCACTGAAACTATTTAGATTTTTTTAAAATAAAATCTTAGTAAAACTGGGGTTAAAAGGAAAAAGTTGCCTAGTTCCAATTGTATACCATACGATCTAATGGTATATAATTAGATCTGAATGGTAATATCGATAAGATGCAAAATAATCCAATTTTTGTCAGATATAACTGTAGCACTGCCGAGGGCATTGTTTTTTAAGACTCAATTTTTTAATTATTTTTTTTTTATTCTTATTTTATTTTGTTAATTTTTTTATTTTTATTTTTATTTTATTTTTTATTTATTTATTTTTTTTATTTTATTTTTTTATTTTTTTATTTTTATTTATTTTTTTTTATTTTTATATTTTTTTATTTATTTTTTTTTCTTTATTTTTTTTATTTATTTTTTTATTTATTTATTTATTTATTTTTCTTATTTTTTATTTATTTTTTTATTTTATTTTTTTATGTATGTATTTATTTATTTTTTTTCTATAATTTTTTTGCCTTTTTTTATTAACAGTTTTTAAAGTTTCGATTGACCCTAATATTCATACATTTGGCAAATTATAAATTGTATCATTTGTAAAAAAAAACAGCAAATAATCATTAATACTCTGTAACAATACAAAAACAAAAAAAAAAAACAAGTTGAAATTAAAAATAACAAAAAAAGTTAATGACCTTTTCCGGTCCATATACAGACATGATGTTTGCTTTTTTTTATCAAATTAAATAATTTCACCCTCACATTTTAATCATTATTTTAATACAGATGATGATGTATTCTCATCATAATATTGTTTGACATACATGTCATGTAACTTTTTTCGATGATAATTATTTAAATTTACTAATAAAATATTTATTTAGAATGAATTTATTAACAAAATGACATAAATTAAAAAAAAAGTATTATTTCATTATTCATTAAATTCTAATAACTGAAGTGACTTTGCACAAAATGGCCCCAAGAAATATGATTCCAATATTAAAATGAAAAAAATTGTTAAATATTTTTGTAGTTGACCTGTTCAATTGTTGTGTGTTAGATTTGGTTCGGTCATATAGTTAAAAATAAAAATTCAAGTAAATATTTTATTTTTAAATATTTATTTCCTCAATATTTCGAACAACTTCGATGTTTATCTTCAGGAGGATATTTAATTAACTGATAATTAAACGCGGAGTTGAAAGCATCCTCATACGTTTAATATATATTTTTAAATAAAATTTAAAAAAAAAAAATTTTGGAAAAAAATTTCATACGAAAAATTAACCCCAAAAGGCCCTAAATTTTTCCCCTTTATTTTTGGAGCCATTTTTAATTTCTCAATTTGGGGCCAAATTTCATAGCGCTAACTGAAATAAAAATATGGAAATTATTTATTTTATTTTGCTGTGGTTTGGCCCATCGGCTCCATTTAACCATAATAGAATTTCAGCTTTAGTAACACATATTTCCGTTAAGAAGCAAACTTTAAAAAAATGGAATTAAACGAAATTTCTTGTTGAAAAGTTTTGCTAAAAAAATTCTCAGCCCTTGTAAAATTCGAAATATATATGAGCATACATGATCATACATGGATTTATATATGATCAAACTTGGATATACATACATGGTCATATACGGTCATGTATGGTTCAATATATGATCATACATGGACATACATGGCTTGTATATGATCATATATTGTCATATTCGTTCATGCATGGTTCAATATATGTACATACACGATGTCTTATATGACCACATATCTTCGGATCCGAAATTTCAATGTACAGGTTGGTTGAAAAGTTCCTGCGCTCGAAATGAAAGAATACTGTTTTTGTTACGAAATATTTTTTTTATTCAATATAATCTCCTAGAAGCTCAATACACTTGTTCCAATGATCTTCCTATAATTTTATCCCATCCTTATAATGGTTTTCCGGAAGCTCTGCAAAATAACCGTCTACGGCTGCTATGGCCTCTTCATTAGACGAAAAATGCTTTCCACGAAGGAATTGTTTGAGATTTCTGAAGAGATAGTAGTCACTGGGAGCCAAATCTGGTGAATACGGTGGATGTTCATGCAATTCGTACTTTAATTCTTTGAATTAAGCCATCGTCAAAACACTTTTGTGAGCAGGTGCATTGTCTTGATGAAAAATGATTTTTTTGTTTTTTAAACCAGGTCTTTTCTCACGAATTTTTTCATCCAGCCGATCCAAAAGGCTGCAATAATATTCAGAGTTGATTGTTTTACCTTTCTGAAGATAATCAATCAACAAAATTCCTTTTGCATACCAAAAAACTGATGACATAACCTTCTTTGCTGATCGTTCTGACTTCGCCTGCTTTGGAGCTGAACAACCAGCTTCAGTCCACTGTAAACGTTCTTGTTTTAATTAAGGATCATGGTGGTAGATCCAAGTCTCATCCATAGTTATAAAACGACGCAAGAAGTCTGTTTTATTCGGCTTAAAACGCTCCAAATTACGCTGAGAAATTTGTTTTCGATCCAGTTTTTGTTGAATTGTTAATGTGTGCGGCACTAACTTTCCAAATAGTTTTTTCATACGTAATTCTTCATGTAAAATATGGAGTACTCGTTCGTCTGAGATGCCTAGGGCATTAGCAATTTCACCCTTAGTCAAACTTGGATCTTCACTAACCATATTATGTACCTGCTCAATGATTTCGGCTGTGGTTGAAGTTTTTGGTCGTCCTTCGCGTGGATCGTCTTTAAGGCTGGTACGACCACGTTTAAATTCACCAGTCCAAAATTCAACGGTGCGTTTTGAAGGTGAGGACTCCTTATTTACTTCTAACAATTGTTCATAAATTTCCTTTGCTTTTAAACCCTTCAGAACAAAGAATCTAATGACTGCACGATATTCAATTTTTTCCATAGTAAAAAAAATCAATGACACGTCAACTTCAAATGGCTTGTAAACAAAGAAAGAATTGACAGAATGACTTGCAACTTTGCATGTGTTCTCAGGACAGTTATACCAACTTGAGAAAAAAAAAGTTTGGAGCTAGCAGTGCCATCTCTTGGTGAGCGCAGGAACTTTTCAACCAACCTGTATATGGGATAAATTTATGACGTAAATCCTTTTAAATATTGAGATTACATTTTAAAGAATACAAATTACTTATTAAGTAATAAATTGTTTTTAACCAAAAATAAAATACCCATCTAAAAATCGAAATATATATGAGCATACATGATCATACATGGGCTTGTATATGATCATACATGAGCATAGATGGTCATATACGTCCATACATGATCTCATATATGACCATTTATCTTCGAATCCGAAATTTGAGGGTATATGGTGATATATGTGCATATATTATCATACATGCTCATATATTATTCATGTATACTCGTATAAGATCATATACGTCCATATACCCTTAAATTTCAGATCCGAAGATATATGATCATATATGAGATCATGTATGGTCATATATTGAACAATGTATGGACGTATATGACCATGTATGCCCATGTATGATCATATACAAGCCCATGTATGATCATGTATGCTCATATATATTTCGATTTTTAGATGGGTAAGCAACATAAAATGTGAAAAATTAACCCTAAAAGTAATTTTATGCACCCATGATTTTTGAACACTAAAAACAAAATAAAAAAACTGGTAGAAAAATGCCTAAAACAATTTGTACTACCAACACGATTTTATTTATAAGACACACATGAAATATGGGTTAAAACACGTAAATGATTTTAAAGTGAAAACATCAACTACTAGTTAAATGCTTAATTAACTGCAACACTACACTTTAGACAAATTAAACTCTATCACAGAAAACCACTAATGACCAGTTTTTCTTAAAGAACACCCCTGGTAGTAGACAAGTCAGACTAACAAAAAAACAAAACAGAAAAATTACAATTAACTTCTTTGTAGTTTTTTTTTAAAGCCAAACATAGTTTTTTTAAAATGAGGGTGCCTTGTGTTGTTTTAAAAAAGTTGGCAACATAATTAAAAGCAACATAAACAATTTAACAACGAAAAAACGAATAAAAAGAGGGAAATCTTAATATGAAAAGGAAATAACTGATTAGCACAATTTAAGTGACTTTTTTTATTAAAGAAAATTCTAAAAAAGAAAATATTTCCTATAGAAAAATATTTTGTCTTTTTAACAGGCCCCCTTTTTGTTGAGTGTTTGCCAAAGGGTTAAATAATTGCTTAAATCATTATTTAATCAGATGAATGCATTGTTTTGTGTTTCCTAAAAAAACGCAATAAAACAACATTTTGAATTAAAACTCTATTAATCTATTTGCTAGAATTTATTATGCCAAAAATAGAAAAAAAAACTAAAGATTAATGATAAATTAATTCAAAGCCTAAAATGGTGTCAACACCTCTTCTAAGACAACAACAGAGAAAATATAAAATGAATGTTAAACTTGTATAAATATGGTGGGAAAAAATTTGAAAACAATACAATTCAATGAACGAATTAAAATTTATTAATAAAAAAAAAAATCCAGAGTACATTGTAAATGAACCAAGTTTTTGTTTAAATATTTTGGTTGAAAAAAAAGTGTTTGAATAAAAAACACAACTTCTTTTTATGCTAATTATGTTTATAGTTAAGGAAAAAATAAAAAAATAAAATAAAGACTTAAGACAAGTGTAAAACCAACAAAAATAATTATAAACCTAATTTATAATAACATAATTTTAAGTAAAGAAAAAGAAAACACAAAAACCTTTAAAACACCACTAGGGGGTAAAATGTAAAAAACTATTTATGTATTTTGTTTATTAGCTTTCGAAGTAAGGCGATATCAGCATGAAAATAGTTAAACATAAAAATAGAAACGGCAAAGCGCCTACAAGGCTCTTAAACAGGTTGGGTTAAGCAGATCTGGTCAAATCTGGAATGCTGGAATTTGAACTCAGTCCCTCAAATCTAAACTTTTTTACACGAGTTCTGTCACACCCAAGCCTTCAAATTGGCAGACGAGAGCTTCACTATCCACTAAGCTAATAAGACATATCGACACCTTTTTTTTATTCAAAATCCTTTATGAACCAATTTCTTTAAAACCATTTTTTTTTTTTGATGAAAAACTGTTCACTGATGACAGCTACATCTCTGACAAAAATTTAGGGCAGGGAAAAAAATTTCGCTATCAACCATAAGATTTATTTTTGAATGCAATACCCTCTATCAACCACATTAAAGTTGTCCGACTTATTAAAATTATGACTATTACTGTGCCTATTACTATTACTGTAATTAATACATCAAGGTCATTGAAATGCTTTTTTATTAGTGTGTCCCGTAAAATACATGTTGCGGGTTCTTAAAAAAATGGCATTTAATTTTTTTTTTTTGTAAAATTCATATTAAAATTTACAGAATAAAAAGTTCATTGCTGGAAAATATTGAAACAAAATCTCTTGAGTAATTTTAAATAAATTTTTTAATATTAGGGATTTTGGGTATTGGCTATCTTATTATTTTTGCACCTCCAATGGTGGAAGAAAAACAGTCAAAATTAACGATACTCTAATCTATAAATTATTCGATGCAAATACATTTTTTTTTAAACTACAATGATGCCAAACATATTCACTTTACGAGCCAAAAATTATGCAATAGTCACTTAATTAAAATCTCTGAAGTATTTACCAAATGGTGATGTTAAACTTAAAGTGAATTTTGATACAATTACTTTCCTAACTGAATAAAAGAATTCACCAGATATATTAAACCAAAATCCTTACAGACTTTTGTCAACTTTCAATTCAGGCTAGTAAATTAAAACAGCTTCTCGATTTGAAGGCTCTTATACCTTCTGAATATCATTACTTTTATGATAATTCAGTTCAAATGAAGTCAAAGTAATAATAAGATATGTAGCAATGTCCCATACGAATTGTCATGCTTCTTTTCAATGCATTTTTTTTAAATTGTTTTGTTGTTTAGTTATTCTATGTTAAAAAAACATTAAAGAATTTGTTGAAACTTTAATAAAATTATAAATTTTATATATTTTTTTTCAATACCCTCTATCAGCCAATAATTTTTAGTGTTTTCAATTGCAATACCCTCTATCAACCAAAACGCCGCAAATGTTTTATGTTCGATTCAGGCTAGTAAATCAAAATTTCTTCAAGATTTAAAGCCTCATACTTTTTGAATGTCATAACATTTATGATAATTTAATTTATTTAGTTGTTCTATGTTAAAAAAAACATTAAAAAAAAAACTTTAATCAAATTACAAATTATATAAGTTTTTTACTGTGCAATACCCTCTATCAGCCAATAAAAATTTTCAGTTTTTTAATTGCAATACCCTCTATCAACCATAAAGCCACGAATAACGTAAAATGTTTTATTTACGATTCAATTTAGTAAATGGAAATTTCTTCAAGATTTAAAGCCTCTTATACCTTCGAAATATAATGAATATCATTAATCTTATGATAATTTAGTTCAGATGAAGTCAAAGTTATAATAATAAAATTACAAATTATATAATTTTTTTTACTGTGCAATACCCTCTATCAGCAAATAAAAAAATTTTAGTTTTTCAATTGCAATAACCTCTATCAACCATAACGCCGCGAATAATGTAAAATGTTTTATTTACCATTCCGGCTAGTAAATGGAAATTTCTTCAAGATTTGAAGCCTCTTATACTTTCTGAATATCATTACTTTTATGATAATTTTGTTTAGATGAAGTCAAAGTTATATTAAGATATGTAGCAATGTCCCATACGAAGTATCATGCTTCTTTTTAATTGTTTTGTTATTTGGTTCTTCTGTGTTGAAAAAACACAAAAAAAAATTTTGAAACTTATAAAATTACAATTAAATATTTTTTTTACTGTGCAAAACCCTCTATCAGCCAACAAAAAAATTGTAGCTTTTCATTGCAATACCCTCTATCAGCCAATGAATTTGTTTTAGTGTTTTCAATTGCAATAACCTCTATCAACCATAACGCCGCGAATAACGTAAAATGTTTTATTTCCGTTAAATGTTTTATTAACACAAAATATTTTATCATTTTAAAGGTGTGGCGATTTGGCTTGGTCAGATACATCTTACAATTTGACTGTCCCGGAGTTCTTCCTCGGAGGATATTTCAAGTTCTTAGGGTTGGGAATTAGAAAACTTTAGCTTTTCACTTGCAATACCCTCTATCAGCCAATAAAAAAAATTCTAGTCGAAATTGACAACGTGACACCACAAATGCTGCTCACAGTTATGGAAAATGTAATCAAAAGAGCTCAAATTTAAATCAACGCCTAGGGCGGCCATTTGTCAGCCATAATTTTCCATAATTAATTAAAACAAAATTTATAATTGTATATAAATATAATCAGTTAAAAACCAAATGAATTTTCACTTTAAACAAAAGTTTTAGAGAGAGAAAATCAAAAGATGGTTTTTGCCCCACCTAGAAAAACCTTAAAGTCCAATCGTTGATTTTTATAACTTTTTTTTAATTATTATTTTTTACCTAAAAATTTGTGATTTTGGAAACAGTGTTTAAAAATTCACATCTCTTTGACATTAATAAAAAACTAGTTAGCAACACACATGATAAATTAATCTTCTTATCGATATTTTATTAAATTAACAAATTGTGTTGGTGATTTTATAACTTGCCTAATATGAGTGTGTGTGTTTTTTTTTTAACAAAAACATTTAATATGCAAATCTTTTTCTTTAACAAATTGACATTGTGATAAAGTAAAATGACGTTAAAATTTATCTGATGTTTAATTTTTTTTCATAGAAAATTATGCAAAAATTTATGTTTACCTAGTTTTCGTTTTAAATCTTTTTTTATTTTTCGTTTGAATTTTTTTGTGAAATCATATGTTTCAAAAAAGTTGTTGTTTATATTTTGTTTAACCATATTTTCAAGGTCATTGGTGAAATAATTCATTCTTGTTTTGACTTTATTTTCTTTTGTGTTGACCATAAATTATGTTTATGGTCAACCGGGTTTATGTTTTGTTCTTTTTCTAACGATTACGTTATAAAAGTTGAAAAAAAAAAATGAAAGTAGAAATGGGCAAATATGTTTAATATACTATGGTTTTTTGATCAGTTTTTATAAAATAAATAGTTTTTCTATAATTTAAAAAAAATATAATCATAAAGTAAAATTTTAAACACAGTGTTGCATTGAATTGACACTTAAAGTATACATGGTTGTAGTTTTATACTGCTCAACTTGTTTCACAAAGTCAGCTTTAATATTTTATATTAAATTCCATAAAATTCATAATCTATTTCTTTATAATTTTTTTTTTTTATTTAAATTTTCATAATTTTTAAAAATTTTCAATTATCAATTTACACGTTTTGCAAACATTTTTATGGCATTTTTATTCATGTTCAAATTATATGAGAAAACATTATTTACAATTATTTTCCATATTTAAAAATTATACAATTTTAATTATATTTTCGTTATATTTGATGTGTGTGTGTACGTGTATTATATAAAATTATTTATGATAATATCCCAATATACCATATAGCAATCAAACTGCAATACAACTTAACCCTGTATCAGGCAAGAGCTTAATTTTAATGACAACAGCTTGTTAATTTTTTTTTTAAATAATATTTGCCAAAAAAACAAATAAATTGAAGACTGAAGTTGAAAATCTGTTTTATTTTAGTCGCCAGGCGGAAAAAAATAAAGGCTGCCTC
The DNA here is from genome assembly GCA_949748255.1 of Eustalomyia histrio. Taxonomy (NCBI): domain Eukaryota; kingdom Metazoa; phylum Arthropoda; class Insecta; order Diptera; family Anthomyiidae; genus Eustalomyia; species Eustalomyia histrio. The sequence goes on along the minus strand of OX456527.1, from coordinate 110,832,038 downwards.
AGGGCATCCTTGCCTGTTTACGGTAAAAATTATAAACAGGTAGAGTTTTATTAAATAAATGAGTTTTATTCAAAAAAGGATTTTTTTTTGGAAAAAAGCAAAAACTTACACTAGTTTTGGTAATAATATGAAAAAAAAACAGTTTTTAGTATTTGAGCAACATAAATGTATATCACACTTTTTGCATTTACATTGTGTTGGAGGCTTCTTATAGAGTACGGAAGCGAAAAATTTCCTTGAAAAGCTACTTCGTTGACGTGAATGCGCATCGATGTGTTTCGCCATATTATATTTTAATATTCCGTTGACTCCTTTCGTATTTCATCTAAACCTGAAAGTAAATCAGAAATTTATTCGAAAAATATATGGAATAACATATTTAGTAGTACCTGAACCAGAGAATCCCCCATTCGTTGGCAAAACAAGTGGACCAGTATCTTCCATAGAGGGTAATGGCGATCGAAGTCTATTACTTAAAGTTAATTTTGGGATATTAGGGATCTCCTTTGGAGTTACCGCTACAGAACCCAACAATGATTGAAGTAAATCATCAATTGAAAGGTTAGTAGACAATATATGGACATCCTGAGGCGAAATGTTACTCGATTACATTTCCTTTGTTTCCCCAGAGTGACGTAAAAAAAGTTCACTATCTTCAACTTCTTCAACAATATCATCATCCTCATAATTGGGATCTTCATATTCATCATTACTACTGAAATCTGATAGCTCTTCATCAGTTTCCACTGAGTCCATAAACTTTTGCAATTCATCATTAGTCAATTCAGAAATATTTAATTAATTTTTTCTGGGAAATATATCTGGGTTTTCCATTTTTTAAAAGTAAAATCCACAATACAAAAAAAAATTAATATATATTACAGTGAAAATGGTTTAGAACACAAAAATTGCCATAAACGGGCAAGAGTGCCCTGAGGCTGCTATAATATTTTTGCCTTTAGAACAAATAATATTATTATTTTAATAACCATTTTTGGTTTAATTTAAACAATTATATATAAACTACTTACCAAAAATTATTTTTTGTATTTTTTTAATTGGAAGTCTGTTTTTTTATTTCACAAAAATTATATTTTTTTCAATATTTTTTTTTTCTAATCACACTGATTTCTTGCATAAAAATAAAAACATAACACACAAAACTAATTCTATTGCATTCAACCAAAAATATAACGGTAAACAGAATAGTAAGCAATCGAAAGTAACAAAGGTACACTTAAAAAAATTTTCAGTAGCATCACAATAGAAAAAAAACGGATAGCTGCCTTGAGGCATCCTTATCTGTTAGAGGGTTAAGAATAAGCTTATATCAATTAATAGTGTGTTTTAAGCTTTTGTTTATTTCGCTTATTATAATGTTTATAAAATATGAACTCACAAGCAGTATTTAATAATGCTTGAGAAAAGATTGTTATACATAACTTTTTCTCAAGTATGCTTATGAACAACATACAACAACAACGCAATATGACGATTGAAATAGAAATATTTTTCAATACATTCTAGACTTGTTGTCTTTGTTTTACGCTTATAATGCATACAAGTGCCATTACATACTTTTTCTTTAAATTTGTCAAACGTGTTTTGCGTGTTTAAATGCAATTGCATATTAAATTTAATTATTTTTATTTATGGTTAAAATTAATTATTATTATTTATATTTAAAATGAATTATTATTTTTTATATTTAAAATGAATTATTATTATTTATATTTAAAATTAAAATAAAAAATAAATGAAATTAAAGAAAATAATTATGATTTCTCTTTTTCAACTATTAATAATATATTATTTTTGTAAGCTTATTCTACAATTGCAAGAATAAGCTTATAGTAATCATACACACATAATATTTTCACGAGGGTTCCGTTTTGATTTTTCTACAATTGTTACGATAGCTTTTTTTAATATATTCTCAAGTCTTTTTCAAGCTTAAGGCTTGTGCTTGTAAGCTTATAATAATATTTTTCTCAAGTCATTTGGTTTGTTGGGTATATACATATATTTCCAAGTGTGTGTATGTGTTCATATTTATAACTGTTTCACACGTTGGAGTCGAAGACTACACGCGCATAATGTGTGCCGTTAAATACTAAAAGTCATTACCAACATTTAGTTTATGGTCTGTAAATTTTATTTGAAAAGAAAAAAGAAACAAATAATTTTGACATGCAAAAAAAAAAAAATCTGTACTAAAACAAATAGGAATAAAAAGAATTTTATAAATGTGGGTATTGAAAAAGTAGGGCACGGGCAGCCAGCAGGAATTCCTAAGGGAAGGTTAACCTGATTTTTTCTTATCTGCCATCTCCGATGAGAAGGGTGTTAACAAAAGTTCTTAAAAATTGTTAGAATTTTTTTTTAAATAACTACAAGATATTGGCAGTAATGGAAATAGATTTTTAAGAGTCGTTTACGGTAATATTAATTTGGTAATATTTTTTTTGTTCTTAAGTTGTTTTAAAAAAACATACAGTGACCCCCCACAAAACTAAGGACACAGGAAATTTGTTTAAGGTTTTACCAATTTATATAATTTACAATTTTTATAATTTTAAAACAAAATCCATATTTATTTTTAATATAGTTTGTCCTTTATTTTTAATTTAAAAAATTAAAACCTTTTATATAAGTTTCAAAAAAAATATAATGAACTTTGATATTACCTCATGATATGGCAACGCAAAACTAAGGGCACACTTATTATATATTATATGGAATAACAATCACAAAGAAACAAAAGTCAGTTGTTTTGTTGGCCGACAAAGATAAACGATGAGTAGAATTCGTTGACAAGCGCCACAAAAATTGCCGAAACACAAAAGTTTCACTTGAATCTCTTCGAAGATGTTTAGGGTCTCATGCCATGCGCCCCATAAAAAAAAACACTTTTGAACAAAATTGTTTTTAAATAAGCGGTTTTTTTTAATTCTTTCGTTTTTTCGATATTGGCGTCTTTTTTAAAAATTTTCGATCAATTTTTTTTTTTTTTAATTTTGGCGATTCTTTTAATTTTGAAATATTTCAACTATTAGCGCTTTTTTTAATTTTCCTCCAACTTTACAAAAAAAAAAAAGATTATAAATATAAAAAAAAATATAAAAAATTTAATATTGCCAACATAGCCCTCTCTCTCTCTTTGCAATGAATATTTCTCGAGGTAAACGCTATCTAAAATATTGGCAAGTAACTCCAAACTTAAGACCTCTGGTGCAAAAAGTTTTTGTTTAGTACGTTTAAATTTTGAGATATGGCGATTTTTTTTAGTTTTGAAGTATTAGCGATTTTTTTAACTTTCGCGATTTTTTTAAGTTCTAGCGTTTTTTCGGTATTGGCGACATTTTAGCAATTCAATTTGTTTAATTTTTTTTTTTAAATTGCCGATATTTGTTTTAATTTTGAAATATTTTTCAATTAGCGTTTTTTTTTTAGTTTTAAAGTTTTTTTTTTAATTTTGGCGACTTTTTTAATCTTGAAATATTTTTCAACTATTTGCGTTTTATTTAATTTGCCTCCAACTTTTTTTTTTTGAAAAAATGTAAAAATAACAAAAATATATAAAAAATTTAATATTTTGTTCCTCCAATGTTCTTTTTTCTTTTGAATTTGTAAAAATAAATAAAAAAGGATATTGCCATCTATACCCCTCTCTCTCTCTTTGCAATGGATGTTTCTCGAGATAAACGCGATTTAAAATATTGCCAAGTAACTCAAAACTTGAAACCTCTGGTGCAGAAAGTTTTTCTTTAGCTCGTTTAGTTTTCATGATATGGCGACTTTTTTTTAATTTTGAAGTATTAACGATTTTTTCAATTTTCGCGGTTTTTTTAAGTTCTCGCGTTTTTTCTTTTTTTTTAGCAATTCAATTCGTTTTTTTTTATATTTTCCGATTTTTCGTTTTAGTTTTAAAACATTTTTCAATTACCGTTTTTTTAGTTTTAACAGTTTTTTTTTAATTTTGGTGATTTTTTAAATTCTGGTGTTTTTCGATATTAACGATTTTTTTAAATTTTGGCGTTTTTTTTTCTATTTGAGCGGTTTTTTTGAACTGCAACAATTTTTCAATTTTTTTTTAAATTTAATTATTTTTACAGTTTGGCGAGTTTTAAAATTTAAAGCAATTTTTTTTTTTAATTTTAACGATTTTTCCAATTTTGGAGATTTTTTTTAATTCTTCGCTTAATTTTTTCCAATGTTAGCAATTTAGTTAATTCTTTAATTTAGGCAATTTTTTTCCAATATTGATGAGTTTTTCAACTTTAGCGATATTTTTATACCCTTCACCATAGGTGGAAGGGTATATATAAGTTTGTCATTCCGTTTGTAATTTCTACAATATTGATCTTAGACCCTATAAAGTATATATATTCTGGGTCCATATGAAGAGCGAAGTTGATTTAACGATGTCCGTCTGTCCGTCTGTGTGTTGAAATGGGTTTTCCGAAGAACCCAGACATGATGAGGACTTGATTCTTTTTTATTTCTGTTACATGTGATCCATTTCTGTTTGCTATTAAAAATCAGACAGATCGGTTAATAAATGGCTGAGATATTAGCAAAAAACCAGGACTACCTCTAATTTTTCCAGTAAAATCCCTTTGTTTAATAAGAGTGTGAAGTTAAATACGTAGGTTAAATACGTTTCACAACTATTGTGAATGATATAAATAAAAAACAAATAGTAGTGTCGCCAACTTTTTTTTGCCTAGAAAATGCCAAATTTGACAAGAAAAGCGCTGAAACATATGGAAAAATATAAATTTGAGATTTTACATGACATATTATTTTTTGGACATTTAAGAAAAAATAAATGGGGATACCGCTTGTTTGTGGAGAGCTATGAGGTAGTAGATTCCAACGATGTATTCATCTCCTTCAGAATCACTCTAGGTTTCGAGTTTTGCATTTTAAAGAAAATTTATTTTTGAAATTCCACATAACATTATTTAAAATTAAAATTTTTGGACATTTAAGAAAAAAATAAATGGGGGTACCGCTTGTTTGTGGAGAGCTATGAGGTAGTTGATTCCAACGATGTATTCATCTCCTCCAGAATCACTCTAGGATTCGAGTTTTGCATTTTAAAGAAAATTTATTTTTGAAATTTCTCATAACATTATTTAAAATTAAAATTGTTGGACATTTAAGAAAAAAATAAATGGGGTTACCGCTTATTTGTGGAGAGCTATGAGGTAGTAGCTTCCAACGATGTATTCATCTCCTCCAGAATCACTCTAGGTTTAGAGTTTTGCATTTGACAAGAAAATTTATTTTTGAAATTTCTCACAACATTATTTAAAATTAAAATTTTTGGACATTTAAGAAAAAAATAAATGGGGGTACCGCTTGTTTGTGGAGAGCTATGAGGTAGTTGATTCCAATGATGTATTCATCTCCTCCAGAATCACTCTAGGATTCGAGTTTTGCATTTTAAAGAAAATTTATTTTTGAAATTCCACATAACATTATTTAAAATTAAAATTTTTGGACATTTAAGAAAAAAATAAATGGGGGTACCGCTTGTTTGTGGAGAGCTATGAGGTAGTTGATTCATTCATCGTTGGAATACATCGTCGGAATCTACTACCTCATAGCTCTCCACAAACAAGCGGTACCCCCATTTATTTTTTTCTTAAATGTCCAAAAATTTTAATTTTAAATAATGTTATGAGAAATTTCAAAAATAAATTTTCTTGTCAAATGCAAAACTCTAAACCTAGAGTGATTCTGGAGGAGATGAATACATCGTTGGAATCTACTACCTCATAGCTCTCCACAAACAAGCGGTACCCCCATTTATTTTTTTCTTAAATGTCCAACAAATTTAATTTTAAATAATGTTATGAGAAATTTCAAAAATAAATTTTCTTGTCAAATGCAAAACTCGAAACCTAGAGTGATTCTGGAGGAGATGAATACATCGTTGGAATCTACTTCCTCATAGCTCTCCACAAACAAGCGGTACTCCCATTTATTTTTTTCTTAAATGACCAAAAATTTTAATTTTAAATAATGTTATGTGGAATTTCAAAAATAAATTTTCTTTAAAATGCAAAACTCGAAACCTAGAGTGATTCTGAAGGAGATGAATACATCGTTGGAATCAACTACCTCATAGCTCTCCACAAACAAGCGGTACCCCCATTTATTTTTTTCTTAAATGTCCAAAAATTTTAATTTTAAATAATGTTATGAGAAATTTCAAAAATTAATTTTCTTGTCAAATGCAAAACTCGAAACCTAGAGTGATTCTGGAGGAGATGAATACATCGTTGGAATCTACTCCCACATAGCTCTCCACAAACAAGCGGTACCCCCATTTATTTTTTCTTAAATGTCCAAAAATTTTAATTTTAAATAATGTTATGAGAAATTTCAAAAATAAATTTTCTTGTCAAATGCAAAACTCGAAACCTAGAGCGATTCTGGAGGAGATGAATACATCGTTGGAATCCACTACTTCATATCTCTCCACAGACAAGCGGTATCCCCATTTATTTTTTCTTAAATGTCCAAAAATTTTAGTCCAAAATAATATGTCATGTAAAATCTCAAATTTTTATTTTTCCATATGTTTCAGCGCTTTTCTTGTCAAATTTGGCATTTTCTAGGCAAAAAAAAGTTGGCGACACTACTATTTGTTTTTTATTTATATCATTCACAATAGTTGTGAAACGTATTTAACCTACGTATTTATCTTCACACCCTTTTGTTTAATATGTATGTAGAATTTTGAGCATAACAACACATCCATGTGTTAAAATTCTTTTCTCTCTATTGACGATGATTTTGTGTGAGCTTCAATAGCTCAGTTGTCTAGACGCTGTGTCACAAATACTTTTTTTTTCTCTAAGGCCGTGGGGTTCGAAGTTCAAATCTCGGTGAGGTCAATTCACTTTTTTTTTGTACATTTTTTTTTTATTATTTTCTTAAGACTTTTTTTTGCTTATTTTCGTTTTTTTTTAACATTTAATAATTAATTTATATAAAATTTTATATTAATAATTAAAATTCTTTTCTTTCATTTCCACCTTTTATACACAAACAACAAACACATATAAAGATTTGTTATTTAAATAAAAACTAAACAAATCTCTAATGAACGAAGACTTTTATATATGTACCTCTATTGACGATGATTTTGTGTGAGCTTCAATAGCTCAGTTGTCTAGACGCTGTGTCACAAATACTTTTTTTTTTCTCTAAGGCCGTGGGGTTCGAGGTTCAAATCTCGGTGAGGTCAATTCACTTTTTTTTTTACATTTTTTTTTTTATTATTTTCTTAAGACTTTTTTTTTTTGCTTATTTTTGGTTTTTTTTAACATTTAATAATTAATTTATATAAAATTTTATATTAATAATTAAATAATCCATAAATAGGCTAAAAACATCAACATTTTTATAAAAACCCTCTGATACAAACAAAATACAAACGTTTTTATACCTTTCACCACAGGTGGAAGGGTCGCGGGTTCGTTAAGATTTTTTTTTTGTTTATTTTTTGTTTTTTTTTTTTACATTTAATAATTAATTTAAATAAAATTTTATATTAATAATTAAATAATCCATAAATAGGCTAAAAACATCAAAATTTGTATAAAAACCCTCTGATACAAACAAAATACAAACGGTTTTATTTCTATTTTTTGCACCGATTTAAAAGAATTTATAAAAAGATTTTTAAACCATTTTATTTCTCACATATTAAGAAAATTTTATACATAATTTACCTTTGAGTGCAACTATTTTAGGTCATAACTTATAATAATTTATAAAAAAAAAATATAAACTATTTTCCTTCAAATTTTTAAAATTAAGCTAAAGAAATTAGAAATATTTCTAATAAAAAAGCGAAATAAAATCCCAAATGCAAATTTGCCAGCTAAATCAAACTATTTTGTAGAAATAAAACACATGCAGTTCTAGTGATTTCTTTTAACGATTTGTTGAAATTCTTTTCTTTCACCTCTTAACCTTTTATACACAAACAACAAACACTATTCTAGAGCTGTATTATGACCTATGGATACGTCTTATATAGCAAAAGATCGAAAATCTTTAGTATAACATATTTACTGAAAAACTCGGAAATATCGGTTCAGATACAAAAAAGTTATGCCCAAAACATACATTTTTTTAAAATACATATTTTCTGGAACCATAAATCTTCCCGAGTCCAAGTTTTATCTCCAAACTAAATGGTTAATTTCCTCTTAAAGGCGTCCGTATATAAATCTGTCCATTTCATATATGTCCATATATAAACTTCAGTTTTTTCCCAACCATGGTGAAGGGTATATAAGATTCGGCATAGCCGAATTTAGCCGCTCTTACTTGTTTTTAACTCTAGAGTTTTTTCGGTATTGGCGTCTGTTTTGGATTTTAGCAATTCAATTCGTTGTTTTTTTTTTAATTTTGCCAAATTTTGTTTTAATTTTAAAAATTTTTCAATTAGCGGTTTTGTTTAGTTTTAAAAGTTTTTTATTTTTAGCGAGTTGTATGATTTTTTTAACTTTAGCAATATTTTTTTTTTTTTAATTCTAGCGTTTTTTCGATATTGGCGACTTTTTTGAATTTTAGCAATTCAATTCGTTGTTTTTTTAATTTTGCCAATTTTTGTTTTAATTTTAAAAATTTTTCAATTAGCGATTTTGTTTAGTTTTAAAAGTTTTTTAATTTTGGCGATTTTTTTAATTCTAGTGTTTTTTTTTTTTTTTTTGGTATTAACGATTTTTTTTTAATATTAGCGATTTTTTAATTTGAGCGTTTTTTCGAATAGTAGCAATTTTTTAATCTTTCGTTTTTAAAATTTAAGTGTGTTCCAGTTTCGCGAGTTTTACAATCTCTACATTTTTTTGAATTTTAACGATATTTCCAATTTTGGAGATTTTTTTTTTTATTTTCCGATTGATTTTTTGTCCAATGTTAGCAATTTTTCATTTAATTGTTTTTTTTTTTCTTCCAATATTGAAAATTTTTTAAACTTTAGAATTTTTTTCAATTTTGTAAAAACGTAAAAAAAAATCTTCAATTTCCTGCAATTAAAACTAATGACATAGTTATTTATTTTCTAAATTTGAAAATCAAAAGTCGATTATCATTCCCAAACTATTCAATCGAATGGAACAAAATCAATTAAAAAATAAATCCCAAATTTGCAAATTGATTGTGTAAAAATCGACTGAATTCCCAACGATTAAATGCAGTGATTGACAAAATCGAATGATGAAAAACGAATAAAGTATTTTAAAATTAAATATTCATTTTCATTAAAAAATTGTAGGTAAAGAATTCAATCATTCTTCTATGCCTTATCTACCTTGATTACACATATTCTTTATATAGATTATATTTCACATAACCAAATTCTCTTATTTGATTTATTATATCTAAAACTAACAAAAAAAAACTACCCTAAATTTTTTTTTTTTTATTTAAATAGGCTTTTATTTTGGGGCATAGTTCTTATTTGCTTAGGGGTAATGAAATAGACCAATTGGCAAGCATGTTTGCTATTCCTTTTGGTTATATTTTTTTATTTTCTTAAGTCAGTTACGCAAAATAGTTTGCTCGTGTTTAATTACTAATTTAATAGTGAAAATGTCCCTTATAATTTGTAAAAAGTGTTGAATTTATAAATATAAATATAATATTCCATTATTTAAAAGTTATTTTATAAAAAAAATTCACTTAAATTAGCTAAAAAAGTGAAATAAAAATGTAATTTCGTTAAAATCTTCTATATAAGAAATTTTTTTCATATGGTGTGTATCTGGTTTTTGTTGGTGTTTTTGCATATATGAGTGTTTTTTTTTTTCTATTGATCTCTTTATCTCTCTGTCGTTATTAATATTAGTTGTTGTTTAGTTAAATAAGTAAAAGAGACCTCATTAGTGCGTGTGTGTTAATTAATAGAAAGAATTAAAAGCAGAGTTAAAGAAGTTGAAATATTAGTTGTGTTGTTGGTTGGGGGAGGGGATTATTAGGTTATCATTATTATGGGTAACATCGAAAACGATAATAATGAAACCAAGGAAATAAAAAGAATTGAATATTAAGGTAAGTTTTTATCAAAAAATCATAACATTTTTTATTATATAAACTTTTTAATATTAAAATCTAATTTATCTTTAAACACTAAAAAAAAAACTGTTACCAATTGCAAGCATTTTAACTAATAAAGTTTTTTTTTGCATTAATTATTTAAGAAAGTAGACAGAACTAAGAACTTGGTTAAATGTAACTACTAGTTTTCGAGATAAAACTTTATTAGTTAATATATTCCTGCAAATTTCAAAATAATTTTTCGCAAAATTTTAAAACTTTCATAATTTAACCACACATTACCAAATAATGGGTAAAGTAATGTATAGCCATAGGGGCCGATGAATTACTTTACACCTTACTTCATTGATGAATTTTACAGGCGATGAGCCTTAAAGTAATGTATATACCCATTACTTTAGAGGGGATAATGTAAGGGGTTACTTATATGGTTACGAGAATGGAAAAAAGTAATGTGTATAAAAACAGTTTTTTTTAAAAAGAGGAATTTTTATTAAAAAAAAATTATTACAAATATTTTATTTAAAGTATTTGCAATTAAAAATAATGTGATCAAGATGGGAATCGAACCAGGGAAATCTGGTTGCCAGCCAAGAACTCTACCCACTGAGCTATCATTTAAACATTTATTTTGTAAAACATTATATATCGTGTATTTTATGGCTAAAGGCCCAAAAAAGGCAACTGCAGAAATTAAAAATTTAAATTTTGTAATCAAATAGTTTTTCTTTTTTAACTACAAGAAAAAAATTGTTAGTTTTAAAAATAACATCGATGGTGGAACTGACAGTTAACTAACTTTTGAAGTAGGAAAAGTTATTCTACAACCGTTTCTTTTAAACATAATTTTTTTCTGTGATATTTACAGATTTTTTAATAAGTATTTGTGGGTCCTTTAAACAAATTTAAAATTTATTTCGAGGAAAAAGTTTTTAAGAATTTGTTTGTTTTAAAATTAAAGCATACAAGCATACATTTTTTTTGACATTTTTCCCCCTAAAATGCTGTTAACAAAACTGAAAAAGGGTTACAAATTAATTTTTAGCTCGTGCTAAAATAAATTATTTTAAAATATAATAACAACTTGTTGTAAAATGGTAGGAAATAATAAAAAAAGGTTGTAAATTTAAAAAGGGTAATAAAAACCAACATATTAATGTATTTTGCACGTATCGTTTCATGACAACTTTTTTTTTCAAAATTATGTGTTTTTAAATGTTTTTTTCTACAATTCTTTTTTTTTTTTATTCTATATTCAGTCATACCTGAATGTCAAGTTCAGGGTTAAATAAAAGTAAAAAAAAAAAAAAAATACCTGTAAACCTCAACAAGTGATCTTTACAATATGCCACACAACACATTATGTGTGTTAAAGAAATTATACCAGTGATGGAAAAGTTGATACAATTGTACTTTTTTTGATACTATTTGATTTAAGAAAATACCGTGATACTCCCGAGACAACACATTTGATACTCTCACCAGAGAACTGCATTTGCTGATTGCAAAACGTTCATACGCAATCAACACAAGAATAAATTGTGTTTGCGTTCAAACGCTGAATATACTCCAACACATATATTCGTTGATGATTTTAAATCAATCAAACGATGTGCAAATTGTTTTGTCACTGGTTTATAATCATCGGTCGTTGTTAAACCATTGTTTTATTCTGTTCATTCGAGCCAACAATAATTATTTTGATGTAGAATAAATCAGAAAAAACAACAAACAACGTGTATGAGTGTAATCATAATTAAAAAAAATAGTTTCTTATCTATAAAAAGGGGGTGGTTTTGTAAAAAAACGTTATATGTATATTAGGGTGGGTCTAAAATATGTTTTTTTATAATTTTCATAGGAATACCAAAAATATTGTTCTTTGTGAAAATTTTTTTTTTTTTAATTTAGGTCGACATCTCAGGCTCGCCCAATCCGGTTAGAGTTAAATATTGCCTAATTTTCCAATCAAAATAGATGAAAACAAAAAATTAGACAATATTTAAATTTTTCCGGATTAGGCAAGCCTGAGATATCGACCTAAATTTTTTTTCCAAAAAAAATATTTATATTTCACAAATAAGAATATTTTTACTACTAATAAAAATTCTAAAAACGCGGATTTTAGACCCACCCTAATATACATATAATGTTTTTCTACAAAACCACCCCCTTATAAAATGTGTTTCTATTTTGTTTTAATTATGAATAAACTCATACGCGTTGTTTGTTGTTTTTTCTGATATATTCAACGCTGACTTTTTGTTAAGTGATTACATTTGCATAAAACATAAACGACAGATGATTCACACTGATTCCAATTACGCTTTCAGTAACATGATGCTGATTTTATTATACACTGAATTTTGTTGAATTATTAAAAGTGAACAAGAATTTTTGTGTATGATTAAATCAAGAAAAAATTTGATTTTGCAGTTCTCTGACTCTTACACACTTTTCACTTATCTTAAGAATGCAGAAAAATAAGTTTAAAGAATTGAACTTTATGCACCGATATAGAAATATGTACTCTTTATTAAAACAAATACATAATTCTGCATTAATGAAAAAGTTTTTTTTGGCCACTTTAAAATATATTTAAAAAAATTTTAATGAATTTTTGGACAAATTTAAATTTTTTTTGGATAATTAAAAAACTGTTTATACAATTTTGATGCATTTTTAGATAATTTTTAAAATATTTTTAAATAATTTAAAATAATTTTTGAACAATTTTAAAACATTTTTGGACAATTTTAAATAATTTGTACACAATTTTAAAATTATTTTCGATAATTTTAAAACATTTTTACACAATTTTAAAATTATTTTCGATAATTTTAAAACATTTTTACACAATTTTAAAATTATTTTGGAAAATTCTGAATTAAAGCTGGAAATGGTGTAGTGTTAAATAAAATACAAAGTGCATAACCTTAACTACTAAAAGCTAAAAAAATTCATTAAACAAAAAAATAAAAATAATTTAATAAAAAAATTATAAAAAGTCTTCCGAACTATTTTCACATTGAAATTTTTGACTTGAATCATCAGAAAACAATATTTTCAATCAATGATTTTGATTCAGAAAATATACGACATACTACAGCTTTAGAAGCTTTAGAAGTAATAAAGAGTGATTTTTTGAAAATATGCATCAGCTTTATATCCAAATCACTACATTTGAAATATGAACACATAAATTCTTTTGGATGTCCCTTAGAATAATACCAAAAAATCATAAAAGAATGATAACTGAAGTTTAGGAAGCAATAAAATAAGTTATAGCCACAGAATGACTACCATTTTTTTTTTGCTGGGTATATACAATTAGATTCAACAAAATGTAATTAGATTAAATTTTTTTGCTTGGGTAACTAAAGTTTATATTAACTTGATCTCTAATTTAATGTGTTACTCTTTTTTGTTTAATACATAAAAAAATGTTTTAAACGTATGTTATTTTTATGTAAAAACGAATTTATATATTAAGCTATTTTTAGCTAAAAATAAAAAATTTAGTACTCTGAGGGTCAAAAAAGTACTATTGAATTTTTATTTTGATACCGAAAAAAAAATTTCATTTTCCATCCCTGATTTATACTACAAAACGATAATTTCTTATGGAATAATTTTAAACTGGTGTTTACAATTATTATTCTTTTTTTTATATATAAATCTTTAATGTGATAAAAAAAAATAAAGAGAAACATGCAATTATATAATTATATGGCAAAAGTACAATATTTGTAATTAAATAATCTGTTGTTTTTTTTTTTTCATTTCCAAGTTCACAATTGTATAATTTATAATAACAAATAAATTGTTATAGTCATCAACTGCATAATTATATTATTTAAACGATGATTGTTTAAATTTAAATACCATTTAAGGGTTTTTAAATTATTTATTTATGCAAAATTTTTCTAATTTCTTGATAATTGTTATAAATTAGTTCAAATCTTATACACTCAAAAATAACCGAGTAAAAAAAGTTTAGATATAATCATATGTTGCCTTATCTAATAATATATTATTATATATAATAAATACATATGTCAGTAAGCATTAGCATATATGTATAATTATATATTACATAAAATTTTTTAAATTTACCCTATATTTTGTCATATATAACCATATCTGGTTATATATATTTATCTTTATAAAACTATGTATTATTTATATGATAAGATATGTTATATATTATATCATATAAAATTGTATAAAATACTATATGTAATGGGTTACACGGGACTGTATATATTTATATATGACTTATACAGAACCATATTTATCTTTATATGGCTTATACAAAACCATTTACACCCAAAAAAATGTCATGAACTACAAATTAATCCAAAATTTCCTTCAAAATTGTTTAAAAACTTTCCTTAATTTAAGTAAAATTTTATTAAAATTTCCCAGCAAAAAACTAGTAATGATAGGTCATTACTGTGTGGATTACCTTTTGAATTACTTTAAAATAGAAAATAATGACCTACTGATAATGGGTGGTAGGAGTACTTATACTACTTACTGAAATAAGTACCGAAGTCGTTTATCTGTTTTTTTTTTAATATTTATTGATTAATTTGTTTTAAAAACTTTACAGCATAATAGAATATTGTAAGCTGTAAAAAGTGATTTTGAAAAATTTTACGATTTTAAAGGGTTTCTAATTGCATTTAAATAAACTTAAAATTTTTAATGCAAAAAGTGGATATTAAATTTTTTTTTTATAAATTCAAATGCAAATTATTCTTATCGATTTTTTGAAGTAAGAAAATTTTTCTTGAATAAAGTCCACTATTATTTTACTTTACTGTTATAAGTAACCACTTATTTCTTCGCTGTTAGTAACCAGGCTGGAAACACATTATTATCACTTTTTTTGTAAGCGAGAGGGTCATGTCCACCCATGAATTTTGGGACATCACGAACAAAAGTAATTAAGCAAGTAAATAGCCTGGTAATTATTTGGTAATGTCTGTTTTTACTGGGTTTAGAAAAATTTTCCTAAAATGAATTAAAATTCCTATGTTTGTTTGTAAAAGAAACAGTTTATATACTCAGAAATAGTTCATACCTTTCTTAATATTTCTTTATTTTAGGAAAAAAAAAGGAGTAATTTTATAAAAATTTATTAATTTAAAAAAAACATTTTAGTTTCAAGAAATTTCCATTCTAAAATATAATAAAATTAAGTTTAGTTAAAAAAAAAATAGAACATAATTTACTTTCATTTAGTTCAAAAAATGTGTCTAACTTAAATCGAGAAAGTACTTGAACTTAATGTATGTTAATTTTTTTCTCGCAAGTAGTAAAATTAACTAGATTTTAGAAAGCCATTTCAAAATTCAGTTTTTATGTCTACGTCTTTCTAATTTTTAAGAATTGTTTTATAAAAATTAGTTCAGGCAATTAAAAACAAAAAAAAAATAAATTTTTAACAATGTAATAACATTTTTTTATTATTTTTAAAAAATCATAAACTATTTGTAGGGAAAATTTTCATGCACATAAATGTTTACATAAATTTAAAAAATTTTTATTAAATATTTTTTTTTTTCAAGTAAATGTTTTCTAATTTTTAAAAAATAATAAACTTAGGTATAGATTTTTTTTGTTGGAAAACGTTTAAATTATTTCCAACATTCTTGTCAACAAAAAAAAAAACAATCAATTGAAAGCAAACTTGTTAGTTTTCCTAATTTTCAAGAAAAAATATTATTAAGGGAAACAAATTAAAGTAACCATTTGAAAAAAGATATTGTGTGTGAGCGTGAAATGGCTCTAATCTTAACAGTCTTAAATATTGAACTTAAAGTAGCTTAAGATATATTTAAAATTTTGTTAACAAAAGGTAAAAAATTTAGAATTTGCGCTTTTATGTAATAATTTTGTTTGCTGACTACAATACAAAATATCGCAAGCACATTTTATACATTACGGCATAATGCTTTCCTATAATTGACGTTGCTCCTATTAAACTTGATATTTATCGAAGGCACTAAAACAAATTTTTTTCACATAATAATAAAAAAAGTTAAAATTTTGTATATGTCAATTAATGTTTAAGCTTAAAAAAGTCATAAAATAAACTTATGACATTTTTGCATTTTCCAATAATACCAAGAAATGTAACTGTGATATTTTGTAGTTATGCAACAATTTCCTTAAATTAGTTAATTTAAGAAGACAAAGGACCCCCAGTGTTCCTTAGCCATAGATGCCGTGTGTCAAGTAGGGCACCTCTTTTTGTAGTTTTCTCAAGCAGAACCGTTAATTAACTACGAAAAGGATCTGTTTTTGTTACAATTTATTACGTTTCAGGATATCCTGCAGTACATTTTTTTAATTTGTTTTCCTTTTTGCTAATGAAATTTAATTTATATTTTAAATACATTACTTAAGTATAATTCAATTTAGTTTTCAGACAAAATTGTTTAGCAAAAAGCTTGTTAAGATCTGTGTCCTCACAACGTGGAAGTCCTTCGAAAGTGGGAAAATACTTACACAATGAGTGTAAAGTACTTTAAAATATATGGTTAAATATATTACCTTTACCATAGAAGCAGGATAAGGATAATTTTCACTTAAAAGAAGTGCTATTTATGTTAGATGTTTGAAAATATTTTCTTATTTTTAAGGAGTTTGGTCCTAGTTTTAAGTAAAAAAAAAATATCTAATAAACTTAAATAAAATAAAAATTTTCCTAAAACCAAGGAAACATTTCCTAACTAACAGTAAAATTTTAGATGATATACATATGAACTAATTAGTAGGAAATTTTACTGTTTTCTGATACAAATTTAGTTCTTAGTAGTAAAATTTTTCAATAATTTAGAAATTTTTAACAAATTTTACTTAAAATTTGTTACTTAATTTCAACAAAAATTTTATTAAATATTGATAAAGAGTGTCTTTAGCGCCGTTTTCATTTAAATTTTTCCTCCAAATAATTTAATTTTTCTAAATTCTAGTTCATTTTTTGTTCTGCAGGAAAAAACATTTTTTTCACAAAAAATTTTAAAAAACCTTATAAAAAATACAAATTATGCATGACTTTCTTTAAAATAGTTTTAAACGTATACGTGCAAACTTTTTTCAAGCTATATTAAAACCTTTCCCACTTTACCCAAAAGATTGCTTTTAAATTTTTTTTTTTTATAAAATCCTATCTAAATACAAATTTCAAACTATAAATCATTACCTTTAAAATAATTTAAAAATGATACGAATGAAGGTATTTTCTGAGAGCTAGATAAATATAATTTTCCACTTTACCCCATATTGCCCTATCTTATCAAAATTACTGTAGCAAGGTTATAATAAGATCTTGCGTATAATTAAAACTATTTATTAAAACAACAAAAAGTTACCATTTTAATCTCATGTTTACATTATATTCTAAGTACATATGTATTATATCCACATAAAAGATTAATGTAATTTTTTCAAATTCTTCTCATTTCAGGTTAGTAAACAAACATCAAACATTTTTTCTTTTAACATGTTTTTATCATGAACAACAACCATTACTAAACAATTCCAATTTATCAACATAATAATGCAACATTTCAAGAACTCCAGAGGCATCATCATCAACAACATTATTACGATTATCTGCAAGAAAAACCGTTAAATGCATTTTAAGGTAAAATAGAAAAAAAAAATTAATGAAATAAAAATATCCAAGCAAGAGACAGTGGGAAAAAATAATAAAACTCATAATCAGAAACTATTAAATAAAAATGTCCTCTAGCAAAGTAAACGATTATTACGAAAAATCATTAGCAACAGGTTGAATTCTTTCAAAAATCTTTTTCCACAAATTACACTTCGAAGAGAAATGAGTGTAAAGCCAATTAGGCGGGGAATCTATTACAATATAAAAAAATCCCTATTATATCTATCAAATAATTTATGGTAATTGTTGCCAATGAATTACTTAATCATATTAATGGATAATTTAATTATACTCATAAACCATTTCGTAAGATTAACAAACATTTAATCATATTTATTAAATAATTAATGGGAATGGATAAAGATTTTTTATGAGTGAAGTCAGTTTACAGAAATTAAAAAAAAAAATCTGGAAAATAAACCTTAACACACGGTAAAAAAAAATAAATTTTACACCGTGCAACAAGATTTTTGGAGGGAAAAATTTCAGCCTTTCATAAAATAAAAATCCATGCTGACTTAAAAAAAAATCCCCTTTGTGGGGTTTTATTTTAACAAAAATGTACCCTCGTTTCTCTCTTTAAAACCACTTAGGCCGCAGGCTATAACCCCAACATTGTTGCACAGTGTTATTAAACAGTAGCTACTGTATTTTTCATTAATGGCCTCAGCCATTAGCAGCTGTTATTGTTGGCGTATATTTAAGTTTCAAAACCCAAGAATATTGAAAAAAAAATACTACATATTGTATATTTACTCCTTCTTTTCTGTCAAGACAACCACTAGTGCTCAGTTTAAGTTAAATGAAGCTTAATCACAGGTTATAAAGTTATACATCTTTCTCATTCAGCTTCTTAAACTTCTTCTGCTACCTTTTATTACCTGTTAGGTTTTTACTTTGGTTTTGTTTGCCTTTTAGCCAAGTTTTAATACTTTCTTCTTATGGGGATTAATGATGGCTTTTCTTATATATTGTCTTAAACATTTAGCGGAAAAACGACACAATGAAAAAAAATCAATAAACTGTGTTGTTTTTTTGTGTGTGCAAAATCTTATAACAATAAGTACCCAACATACCAAATGATTTAAGAAAAATATTATTATAAGCTTACAAACACAAGCCTTAAGCTTGAAAAAGACTTGAGAATATATTGAAAAAGGCTATCGTAAGAATTGTAGAAAAATTAAAACGGAACCCTCGTGAAAATATTATGTGTGTATGATTACTATAAGCTTATTCTTGCAATTGTAGAATAAGCTTACAAAAATAATATATTATTAATAGTTGAAAAAGAGAAATCATAATTATTTTCTTTAATTTTATTTATTTTTTATTTTAATTTTAAAAATAAATAATAATAATTCATTTTAAATTTAAAAAATAATAATTCATTTTAAATATAAATAATAATAATTAATATATAAAATTTAAAATTTATAATATATAAAATTTACAACTAAATGTACACACAAAACACGTTTGACAAATTTAAAGAAAAAGTAATGGCACTTGTTGTATGCATTATAAGCATAGAACAAAGACAACAAGACTAGAATGTATTGAAAAATATTTCTATTTCAATCGTCATATTGTGTTGTTCAATATGTGTATGTTGTTTTTACGCATACTTTAGAAAAAGTTATGTATAGTAATCTTTTCTCAAGCATTGTTAAATACTGCTTGTGAATTCACTATTTATATAAGCTTATTCTCAAGTTGTATTCCAGGTGTATTGCTATATGGTATATTGGGTAAACTCCTATATTATATTTGTTGGATCTTCTTCTTTTGTCTTTCAAAGATGATTATCGCCACATGAAATCACGTTTTTCAAATACCCTACATTATAATTATGTGGGGGGTTTTGATAAAAACAACTTAAATCGAGTTAAGTTGTTGTTTTTTTTTCACTAAAATTTGAAACGATTTTTGTGGCAGGAATAAATAATTTTCCATTAATTTGTTACATACTAAATGGAACATACAAACTGGAACATACAAAATGAAACATTTTAGAACTTTGTTTAACACTAAACAACTTTTTAACCGCTGGACCTGGCTGGCTGATTGTGATTGTTTCACTTATATAAAAGTACATTGCAATCCAACCAGTGTAAAAAAAGTTACTGTACCAGTAGCATAAATTCAAGTCTGTCTTAGCTCTGAAGTATTTCTTCATCATTATTTTATGGTGTCATGTGCATTCTTTTATTTTCATTCTTCCAAGTTTTTATTTTCTAAAAAGAATTGTTACTGTTGTTTATACAGCAACAAAAAAAAAAAAACTGTGGTAGTATTGCAATGGTGAAAATTTTATAAAAATTATAAAATTTTGAACTTGAAAATTTCCCACATGAGCTTGTACATATCGAAGCTTAACAAAATAAAAATATTCAATGTTATTATGTGGTTTTTAAAAGAAACAAAAAAAAAAAAAACTCCGGCAAGACAAAATTATCTAGAAGAATCATTTGGTAAGATATTTGTATGCTAAAATCATTTTTCGTGATCTCCAATGCAACTTTTTTCTCACATGACGATTTTATTCATAAAACAAAATGATGGCGATGATTTGAAATTCAATTTATATAGAACAATTTTTTGCTTCATTTAATTATTTGTGTGTAGAGGGTAATTTTTTTTATTTTATGCATATTTCAAAAATTTATTATTTTGTTTTAATTTGGTAATTTCTATTTTGAAAAATATTTTTATTAAATTTTTTTACTTTTAGGATCAAAAAAAAAAAACTTTCAATGCTATTTTAAGTGGATGTCCTATTTTTGGACATAAGTCGGTATATTCACTATCGATTTATTTTTTAATAAATTAATATTTTAAGGCAATTTAAGTTTATAGGTCTAAGTTTCGATTAGAAATAACATTTCCTTCAATATCCACTTTTTTAAAATTAGTAATATTTTTTGCTAATTTTAGGTTTTCAAAACTTTGTAAAATGATTTCTGAAGATAGCACCAAACATTTGTAAATATTCTGTAAAAATTCTGTTATTTGTAAAATGTAAATAGCAAAAAGATTTGCTAAATAATATTTTTTTTACTAAAAATCAGTACAAAAATAGTAAAGTGGTATTGAAAACCGTTTACAAATTTTTCTACAAACTTTTTTTTCTGAAATTTTCCATACAAATTGTTGTATTTAAGTACAGTTTCATAGTAGCGACTTTCAAGTAAAATATTTTCTCTTTTTTTTTCACCAGTCGCTTAGAATTGAATATTTCACACTCACTTCAAATATTTTTCACCTCAAAAATTTTTTTTCACCTCAAAAAATTTTTTTCACCCCAAAATTTTTTTCTACCACAAAATTTGTTTTACATCCAAAAAAGTTTTCACCTCAAAAAATTTTTTTCACCTCCATAATTTCACTTTTAAAGTTTTTTACATTATTTGTATAAAAAAGAGTACAGAAAATTTTTTTTAGGATATTGGTGTAGGGTACTCAAAGATTCAGCAAAGCCGAACTTAAGTCTTTTTTACTTGTTGTTATAAAAATACGTTTTTTTTTATAAAAAAAAAACAAATTTTATTATAAAAAAAATATTATAGAAACTACGAAAATGTTTACTTTTTTATATAAAATCTTACTTCTTTTTATATAAATTGCAACATTTTTTAAAAATTTTATCCAAATAAAAAACTTGTCTTAAGTTCTTATGTCCACATGCAAGTTTAAAAATTAAAAAAGAAAAAGAAAAAAAAACTCCAAACAATTAGCTTAAAACAAACAATAAATCTTATAACTAAAAACTGTTTAAAGTTAACAGCATTTTGTTTTATTTTACCGCAATTGTAAGTTTTGTTTTATTTTTGCAGTTGTCTATTGCCATTGGCAGCAAATACAAAATGAAACAAGTAAAAAAGGCTTAAATTTGGCTGTGCCGAATCTTTGAATACCCTCCACCAATGTTCTCTATTATTTTTGATACAAGCAATGAAAAAACTTTTGAAGTAAAATTATAGAGGTAAAAAAATTTTTTGAGGTGAAAAACTTTTTTGGATGTGGAAACGAATTTTTTACGTGAAAAAAATTTTAAGGTGAAAAAAATTTTTTAGGTGAAAAAAATTTTTTGTGGTGAAAAAAAATTTTTTTGGTGAAAAAAAATTTTTGAGGTGTACAAAATATTATTAATTTCTAAGCGATTAGTGAAAAAATATGAGAAACCAGTCGCTATTATGAAATTGTACTGGAATACACCGATTTGTATGGAAAATTTAGAGGTACCTTCACATTTTTACTCGTAACTTTTTAACCGCTGGACCGCTTTTGCTCATTTTCAATACCAAACTGGGTAAAAAAGGCACCCCCGCTAGCGTCTTCACGTCGTGATCGCCATTTCAACAGACAGACGGACAGACAGACGGACATCGCTAAATCGACTTAAAATTGCATAAGGATCACGAATATATATACTTTATGGGGTCTTAGACCTATATTTCTACATGTTACAAACGGAATGACAAACTGATATATACCCTCACCATAGGAGGGTATAAAAAGGAACAAAAATATCTTTAAATGCAACACATAGAAAATGAACAATTTTAAACAATTGCACATAAAGACAGTCAAATACTGTAACAGCAACTAATTGCTGCTATCTGTAGTTAAAAATCTTAACAAAAAACTAATTTTGTTTATAGTTACAAAAATAAGAAATAAAAAAAAAATAAACTGAAAATGTTGTTAAAGAAAAAAGTTTTTTTTTTTTTTTTGTTACAAAAAAAACATGATAATAAAAATTTGTTAGATTTTTTTAGTTTGGTTTGCTTTGCAGCTGTTTTGTTTGCTAAGGAAAAAAAAAACTTGGCTAAAAATGGTTAAAAGTTAGTTTGAAAGACTGAAATAATTTAACTAATGACCTACAGAGGGGGATTTTTTAAAGTTAGAAGCAATAATTGGGAAATTTCAACTTGATATACATTTTTTTAATGTTCTTTCTTTTAATTACGATGACATTTTTGGCAAAAGAAAAAAATACGTGAAATTGTTAGGAAATTTTATCAAGTTTTTAATTTATGTTATTAAAATATTACTTGGAAAAGCATTTTCCATCGAAATAATTAAATTTCTGATAGCAAAATAACGATTTGAAGCCTTTGTGATTAATTATATAAACCTCTTTTTATACCCTTCACCACAGGTGGAAGGGTATATATAAGTTTGGTGTTCCGTTTGTAATTTCTACAATATTGATCTTAGACCCTATAAAGTATATATATTCTGGGTCCTTATGAAGAGCGAAGTTGATTTAACGATGTCCGTCTGACCGTCTTTCCGTCTGTGTGTTGAAATGGGTTTTCCGAAGAACCCAGACAAGATGAGGACTTGATTGTTATTTATTTATGTTACATGTGATCCATTTCTGCTGGCTATTGAAAATTAGACAGATCGGTTAATAAATGGCTGAGATATTAGCAAAAAACAAGGACTACCTCTATTTTTTCCGTAAAATCCCTTTGTTTAATATGTATGTAGAATTTTACGCATAACAAACACATCCATTTGTTGAAATTCTTTTATTTCATCTCCACCTTTTATACACAAACAACAAACAAATACAAAGATTTGTCATTTAAATAAAAACCAAACAAATCTCTAATGAACGAAGACTTTTATATACGTACCTCTATTGACGATGATTTTGTGTGAGATTCAATAGCTCAGTTGTCTAGACGCTATGTCACAAATACTTTTTTTCTCTAAGGCCGCGGGTTCGAATCCCGGTCAATTCACTTTTTTTTTGTACATTTTTTTTTTATTTTCTTAAGACTTTTTTTTTTGTTTTTTTTTTAACATTTAATAATTAATTTTAATAAAATTTTATATTAATAATTAAATAATCCATAAATAGGCTAAAAACATCAAAATTTTTATAAAAACCCTCTGATACAAACAAAATACAAACGTTTTTATTTATATTTTTTGCTCCGATTTAAAAGAACTTATAAACAGATTTTTAAACCATTTTATTTCTTATATATTAAGAAAATTTTATACATAATTTCCCTTTGAGTGCAACTATTTTAGGTCATAACTTAAAATAATTTATAAAAAATAAAATTTATAAACTATTTTCCTTCAAATTTTTAAAATTAAGCTAAAGAAATTAAAAATATTTTTTAATAAAAAAGCGAAAGAAAATCCCAAATGCAAATTTGCCAGCTAAATCAAACGTTTTTGTAGAAATAAAACACATGCAGTTCTAGTGATTTCTTCTAACGATTTGTTGAAATTCTTTTCTTTCACCTCTTCACCTTTTATACACAAACAACAAACATTATTCTAGAGCTGTTATATGACCTATGGATACGTCTTATATAGCAAAAGATCGAAAATCTTTAGTATAACATATTTGCTGAAAAACTCGGAAATATCGGTTCAGATACAAAAAAGTTATGCCCAAAACATAAATTATTTTAAATACCTATTTTCTGGAACCACAAATCTTCCCGAGTCCAAGTTTTATCACCAAACTAAATGGTTAATTTCCTCTTAAAGGCGTCCGTATATAAATATGTCCATTCCATATATGTCCATATATAAGTTAGTGTTTTCCCAACCATGGTGAAGGGTATATAAGATTCGGCATAACCGAATTTAGCCGCTCTTACTTGTTAGAGATGGTTTTGCTTCATAAACTTTTTCAGTTTTTGATGTAAAATTTAAATTCTTAAAATGGGTCGATAATTTTCTGATTCTGTGAGAAGCAGTTAATTCACAACAAACAATTTTATAATAATAAACAAAATATAAATAAAATTTTATAATAAACTAGCTGACCCGGCAAACGTTGTTCTGCCTAGGAATAGGATTACATTATTATCTAG
The DNA here is from genome assembly GCA_949748255.1 of Eustalomyia histrio. Taxonomy (NCBI): domain Eukaryota; kingdom Metazoa; phylum Arthropoda; class Insecta; order Diptera; family Anthomyiidae; genus Eustalomyia; species Eustalomyia histrio. Next base: position 110,807,408 of record OX456527.1, on the reverse strand, counting down.
GTAGCTCGCACAAAGTTTGAATATTCTCACAATAATAGTACCCCAGATATGCAATAATAAATTTGTACTTCGTATGGGAGGTGCCACGCCCATTGCTTGGATCCCCCATATTTTTTGGAAGATTATGAATATTATTATCAAAGAAGCTCACACAAAGTTTGAAGACTCCCACTTTAATAGTACCCCAGATATGCAATAATGAATGTTTTCTTCGTATGGGAGGTGCCACGCCCATTGCTTGGATGGCACTCATTTTTTTGGGAGATTATGAGTATTATTATAAAAAAAGCTCACACAAAGTTTGAAGACTCCCACTGTAACAGTACTCCAGATATACAAAAATACATTTTTACTTCGTATGGGAGGTGCCACGCCCATTGTACCCATATAGGTCAATTGTGAATCTAAACCATTCAGGGATCAAATAAAACAGACACAACAAATTTCATCGAAATCGGCCCAGCCGTTAAGGAGGAGTTCAGTCACTAACACACGTACAGGAGAATTATATATATAAAGATATCAAAATTTTTCTTGTCATCATCATCTTTCAACCACACCTTTCTTTAGTATGGACAAATACATTTTGTAAATAAAAATGCAAATTTGTAAAATGTTAATTTTACATATGTTAACAAATAAATTTTACATATGTTCTTTTGCAAACATGGAGTGTATAGAATTCATATGTGTGAGATAAAGTAGTTTTCCAGTAAATTAAAAGAAAAAAAAAAGAAAATCCTACATAAATGTATACACGAACGCGTTTTTGTGTTAGTATTGTTTAGCTCAAATACACATATAGACACAAACACCCTCTCATACCACAAAAACTAAAAAAAAAAAAATGAAAGAAATGTAGAACAAGTGCACTTTTTGCTTCTGTAACAAACTACTAATGATTATGATGGTGATAATGATAAACATGATAGTGATAATGATGTTAAAGATAGTGATGTTAATGATGATGATGATGTTGTTACCATTTCACAGATATAAAATAACACTTGTACCTAATGTTTCATATAGAACTTTTACAAAAAAAAAAAAATACGAAACCAACATAATCTTAAAAGAATGCATTCATTAATTTTCAAAATTTATTTATAAAAAATCTATATAAATATTCTATATACAGTGGTGGAAAAATTAATAGGAACGACCAAAATTTTCAAATTTTTCTTAAATTTTTATTTACTTCTAAATAAATAAAATTAAGAATACATATAAACTTACCCCACTTGAGCGTGTTTAACTAAAAAGTATAATAAATTATATATCACTCCATCAATAAGTAACGAAAAACTGTAATTCTTGAAAGAGGGCCTGGAAAAAATAATTAGGACAATAGAATTTTTTTAATATATTATAAATTATGTAATAATTACCATCATATCTAAGTATTATATTAATATATGGTATACGCTCCGTTCTGCGTTGCATAGATTCAACAAGTTTTTCACAAACTTTCAGGGGTATGAAGTACCAGGCTTCCTTAATTTCTTCCCACAAATCATTTTTATTTTTGGATTTATACATTCCTATTTTATTTTTTTAGACTCCCCAAAGGTACTCAATCGAATTTAGGTCCGGCGACTGAGAAGGCCATTCCATAACTGGCACTTTATTTTCCGAAAGCCACGTTCTTACCAGGTTGAAAGCATGTTTTGGGTCGTAATCCGGCATAAATTCCCACTTCAGCGGCATTTAATCTTCTGCAAATGGTATCATTTGATTTTGCAGAATGTTAACGTAATCTATAGTGCACATTTTTTCTTTAATCCAAAAAATTGGACCAACACCAAATGATGAAAAACAGCCCCATACCATCAGCGATCGTCCTCCGTGTTTGACAGACTTCCTTGTATATTTGGGATTGAATTTTTGGTTTTTGGGTCTTCTTACATACGTTTTACCATCGGAACGAAACAAATTTATGTTTATATATGTTTTATATTTTGGCGATGTTGGTGTTGCTTGGCAAATACTAGACTTTTTTAATATTTTGCTTGCTCAACAATGATACTTTTCTCGCACTTCTAACCATCAACCCAACTTCTTGTAGTCGGTTTCTAATCGTGCGACTACTAACTACTAATTTGATGACAGAAAAGGATTGTTTTTGGATAACCGGACTAAGAGTTTATCAAGTCGAACAGACATTTTACGCTTTCTACCTCTCGTTTCAGGTTAAACTTTAGCATGAATTGCGTTAAAAACCTTTGTTTTGGAACACTTCATTATTTCCGCAATTTTTCCCATAGATTTTCCATTACTTTTTAATCTGAGAATAATATCTTTTTCAACCAGAGTACAATGAATTCCGCGACCCATTTTCGACAGCAAATACCGAAATACTGAAAGTTTACTTTATATAATAGAATTTTATATTTACAGTTAATTATTGTCAATTAAGTCTCTTTTAAGTAAATGTTCAAACTCAGAGATAATCTATATTGGCTCAAAGATAGTGTTGGTGCAATCGTTCTTATTAATTTTCCATGCTTTTCCTTACATTTTCTCAATCTCTAGCAAATAAATTTTGCTCCATTTCACAGTCTTCACCAAACAAATAGGTTATTAAAGAAAATTTCTATAACTATTTTTTAAGTAAAAATTCATCGTTCGTATTAATTTTTCCACCACTGTATATATAAATTTTGTCCAGTTTTTGAAGATTATATTAATGAAGTAACTGTTCAAAGGGATTTGGAATTTTGTTTTATTTCCAAATGATTACATTCCTTTAAATTCTGTACAAGACTTTTTATTTTACATCCAAAACATACTTACTTTAAAAAAGTATTGTAGAATACTGTGTATTATGAATAAGATAAATGTTTGCCTTTTGTATGCGGCAGATAAAACAATAGACGAGATATGAAATAGTTACCTCTAAAAGTACTCGTACGTTAGAGATTTATTCAAAGTAACTACGGGTACATAACATACATACATATGTTTACTATCTCATATCTGCAAATCATTCAAATTCTACACATATACAAACATAGTTTAAGATGATTCTTAAAGATTTTATGTTGCTTTTTTTTGTTTTATGTTTACCATTACTACACCATTTCCGGTTTTTACTTTGTACCAACGCTCAGGGGATCCCTACTAATACAGTTCATGGCGTTGGAGACAGTGTGTTGGGTTAATTGATAGAGGAAAGTGGGAGTAGTGTATGTGGACATTTGATTTAAACTGCTTTATGTTGTAAGTAATAAGAAAGCACTTTGCGGAAAGTTTATTCCACATACGGGATCCATGTAATCCACTGGCTAAACAAACAGATGTGATCTTATTAGATACGCGAGTATTTTGCACAAAAACCCGGGCCCCTGAGATAAGTTCACTTATCTCGGTAGAACACCTTCCATGATAAAACACCTTCCATCGATAAAACAGCTTAAAAAGTTCATTTTTAACTAAAAAGATTCTTTTTATCTAAAAAGTACCATTTTTCATAAAATAAAAATTTTAATTTTCTGGAATTCGTGCAAATTTAAATCTGCGTTAAATTAAAATGTATGGCACCTAAATATTTCACAGTATTCCAAAGTTTTATTTAATTCGATTTCAACTTAACTGCATTAAATGGTCACTGTACAATCATAATTCATTTAAATTTTTACCAAAACTAAAAGAAATTGAGAACAAAAACTAAGAAATTTTCCCTTTCACCTAAAGGGAAAATCCAGATTATGCCCAATTATTTTAAGAATCCTATTTAAAAAGGGAATTTTAACTAAAAAGTAAACTTTTTGCTAATAATTAAGCTTTTTTTTACTGCAAAAATATCCTTTTTCATAAAAAATTTCAATTTGGACAACAAAATTTAGCATTTCATTAAAATCTGAACTTTTTACTAAGCAGTTGTTAGCTTTTTAGGGAAAAGTAAGATTTTTATTAAACAGTCAGCTTTTTACTAAAAAGTGAGCTTTTAACTACAAAGTTAGATTTTTACTAAAAAGTGAGCTTTAAACTAAAAATTGAGCTTTTTACTTAAAAGTGAGCTTTTTACTAAAAAGTAAACTTTTTGCTTATAATTAAGCTTTTTTACTGCAAAAATATCCTTTTTTATAAAAAATTTCAATTTGGACAACAAAATTTAGCAATTCAATAAAATGTGAAATTTTTACTAAGCAGTTGTTAGTTTTTTAGGGAAAAGTAAGATTTTTATTAAACAGTCAGCTTTTTTACTAAAAAGTGAGCTTTTAAATACAAAGTTAAATTTTTACTAAAAAAAGTGAGCTTTTAACTAAAAAGTGAGCTTTTTTAATCAAAAGTAAGCTTTTAGTTAAAAAGTGAGCTTTTTTACTAAAAAAGTGATCTTATTTACTCAAAAGTGAACTTTTAACTAATAAGTGAGCTTTTTACTAAAAAGTGAGCTTTTAACAAAAAAGTGAGATTTTTACTTAAAAGTAACTTTATTACTGTAATTAATAAAATGTATCATTTTTTGTTCCTACTAAAAAAAGTACCTTTTTCATTAAAAAGTAAATTTTTCATTAAAAAGTGCCTTATTTTATTTTAAAGTACCTTTTTTATTAAAAAGTACCCTTTTTCATTTAAAAGTACCTTTTTTTATTAAAAAGTGCCTTATTTTATTTTAAAGTACACAGTTTTACTAAAAAGTACATTTTTTTTACCAAAAAGTACCAATTTACTTAAGTATTCCTAAAAATAATACTTTTTAATAAAAATACACTTTTTTTCTAAAAAGTGCCCGTTTAAGAAATAAGTACTTTTTTTACATAAAAATAACCGTTTTAGTAAATAAGATTATTTTTAGTGAAAACTACACTTTTTACTTATTAGTACCTCTTTTACAGAAAAATATCAAAAGGATTTTTTTTTCTCTAAAAAGTGCCTGTTTTACTTAAAAGTAGTCTTTGTACTAAAAAGTAAAATGTTTCTTCAAAAAGTCAAATGTTTCTAACTAAAAAAGTTCTTCTTAAAAAAAGTGAAAAGAAAATTTTTTTTAATTAAAAAGTACCTTTTTGACTTAAAAGTTCCTTTTTGACTATAAAGTACATTTTTGACTAAAAAGTATCTTTTTGACTACATAGTACCTTTTTGAATAAATAGTACCTTTTTGACTAAAAACTACCTTTTTAACTAAAAAGTACCCTTTTGAAGTACAAAGTACTTTTTTTTAACTACAAAGTACTTTTTTTTAACTACAAAGTACTTTTTTAACTACAAAGTACTTTTTACAAAATAATACTATCTGTACACAAAAGTACTCTTTTTTCTAAAAATTACCATTTTTACTAAGAAGTACCATTTTTTTTCTAAAAAGTACTCTTTTTACAAAAAACTACACTTTATCATAAAAGATATCGTTTTTACTAAAAATAACCTTTTTTAGTGAGAAATAGCCATTTCTCAAAATGTACCCTATTTATTAACGCTGCTTAAAAAAACGTTATTTTAGCTTTCATAACATTAACATAGAAGACGTACATCTCGCAGACGTACGTTAAATAAGCAGGGTAAAAAAAACATTATTTTTTCTAAAAAGCTCTGAGTGTTACTGTGTTAACTAAAAATTTGAGCTTTTACTAAAAAGTACTATTTTTCAAATAGTACACTTTTTATTGGAAAAAACCTCTTCAGAAGTGCGAAATTTGTTTTGAATATTAACGGTAGTGACGAAAAAATTTAACGCGTAAATACCTTTTAAAGCATAGACATCTCTCTTGCAGCAAATTTACTCAGGAGAGATAATTGCTAAAGATAGAGAAAAAAATAACTTTAATCATTCACAATAGAGTTAGCAGCAGTTTTCTCTCGCTGTAAACAGTGTACATTTTATAAAAGATGAAAAAAAAAGAAAAAACTATGTAGAACATTTTGAAAAATATAACAACATTAATTACAACGAAAAAAAAAGAAATATGCTTTAAGATAAAAATAGTAAAAAAGTGAATTGCTCATACAGTCAGAAATTCAGTCTTCTTTTGCTACAATCATTAATATTTAACTAATGAGTAACACTAGAATTTCGTAAGATTGTTTAAAATAATTTTTAGTATTCTAGCTTGTGGCTAGTAAAACATACAACAAATTGAAGACTATGATTATACTAGAAAAATGAATAAGAAAATATTGAGTTGCAAGGAAATCTAAGCGATTGTATTTGAATTTAAATTAAGACTTGTGTTGGCTACTTGCAAAATCTCTATGATTTTCCCAATATTCTTAGATAAGTTTCGCAAGTTTCACTATGTTTCGTAATTTAAACGATCTGCACCTTACTTTGTAATTTAAAATATACTGTCTCAAATTTTGAGAGGTCAGTTTTGAGTTTCACCAGTTGAAGCTCAAATTTAGGAAGCTGTCATCTTTTTATTAAAAATTTTAAATTTTCTCTTAAAGAAATAAAATATTATGTACGAATTTATATAGCATATGCAAATCTATATTTTTTTTAGATTTATTTATACGATAACATATTTAATTTAAACAAATTTATTCTTGTTCATCTTGAGATGTTATTTATTAGTATGCATTTTTTCTACTGTTGTTTTAATGTTTAAGAAAAAACAATCAAATAAATTCTTTTATTTTTTTTAGTAAAAACTTGCAAAAAAAATAGCGGAAGTTAAAACTGCTGCAAAAACAAATTTGTTTATATTTTCTTCGCGTTACGTTTCTCACGTCATACATACCTAGAATCTTTAAAGAAAAATCACTGCTATAATTAATTTTCTTTTGCAGTTTTTAATTAATTATATTAAAACATATATTTATAAGTATGCACTCTTCAGAGAATATGTTTGCATTAGACACGCGATTATTTTTAATGCATGCCAGCCAATCAATTGTTTCTCGCAAAGATATGGATAATTAATTAAAATGTTTGTGTAGAAAATATTATTAAATAGAAACTTTGTAAAAAAAATAATAAAAATAAAATTTTTCTTCATTATCTTTAAAAATTTTAATGAAAAATATAAGTTATATTTTAAGAAAATGCATAGATAAATTTCAATGTTATTTGACAGAGCTTATCTGACTTCAGGTTTGTGGTTAGGTGGACAAAATACTTTAAAGATGTCTTCACATAAAAAAGAAGTCTTCAAATAAATAATTAAATTTATTAAAATTAAAATCGAGTGCTGTTAAAAAGTGTTTAATGTTCACGTGGCAAAAGCAACACCCTGTTTTACTAAAAAGTACCCTTTTACTAAAATGTGCCCCTTTAACTAAAAAGTATCCTTTTTAATAAAAATATCCTTTTTACCAAAAAGGGTATTTTTAGGGGTATGCAAAAACTTGGTATTCTAGTGTAATCCACAGATTACACCCATAAAAGGTGTGCAGTTACTCCATAACAATGAAAAAAAAACGTGTTTAACTACATTTTCAATTGTTTTAATACTTAAGAAAAAATTTGACTGGTTTTTAAACATTGCTTTACATTTTTATTATTTTAGTTTACAATTCTCGTTTTCTTTTTTGTAAAATAGTTTCTTTATATAAAAATATCCTAAATATAAAGTTGACGAAGTATAAAATACTAAGTTCAAAAGTGAAATGTAAGTAAATTCAAGGCCATTTTTAGCTGTTTTTAGCTTCATTTGTAGTTGTATTTAATTGCGTATAAAGTTGTTTTCAACTACATTTATATTTGTTTTTAACTACATTTATAGTTACTTTTAACTACATTTATAGTTATTTTTAACTACATTTATAGTTATTTTTAACTACATTTATAGTTATTTTTAACCACATTTATTTTTATTTATAACTACAGTTATGTTTATTTTCAACTATATTTATAGTTTTTTTAACTACATTTATAGTTGTTTTTAACAGCATTCGAAGTTGTTTTCAACTACATTTAAACTTATTTTTTTACAAAATTTATAGTTGTTTTAAACTGCATTTGAATTTGTTTTAAATACATTTATAGTTATTTTTAACTACTTTTATACTTATTTTTAACTACATTTATATTTATATTTATTTTTTACTACATTTATAGTTATTTTTAACAACATTTATAGTTATTTTTAACTACATTTAGTTTTATTTATAACTTCATTTATAGTTATTTTAACCTCTATTTGTTACAAAATTTATAGTTGTTTAAAACTACATTTGAATTTGTTTTAAGTACATTTATAGTTATTTTAAACTGCTTTTATATTTGTTTTTAACTACAATTACAGTTGTTTTTATTAATTTTAACTACGTTTATAAGTGTTTTTAACTACTTTTGAAGTTGTTTTCAATTACATTTATAGTTATTTTTAACTATGTTTATAGTTTTTTTAATTGGTTTTATAGTTGTTTTTATCCACATTTAAAGTTGTTTAACTTAATTTATAGTCATTTTTAACTACATATATAGTTATTTTTAACTTTATATAAAGTTATTTTTAACTACCTTTATATAGTTGTTTTTACATAAATTTTAAGTTATTTTTAAAAGTATTTATAGTTATTTTTAACTGCAGTTATAGTTGTTCTTAAATACATTTAAAATTGTTTTCAACGACATTTTTACAGTTTATATCTACATATTGTGTATTAACTGTATTTGTAGTTGTTTTTAACTAGATATTGGTTTTAAAAAATTATCCTGGACATTTACTGTAACTTTTATGACATTTGTATGCTTGTTTTGTACTACATTTGTCAGTTGATTTTTAACAGTTAATAATGACTATATATTTTTAAGTACAAATACAGTTATTCTTACAATATTTTCTGAGTGTAATTCAAAGTAAGAGCCAAAAGATGCTTTATTGCACTTACAGAAATTTTATTTTATTTTGACAGATACAACTTTTTTTAAAATATTTGAAATATCTGAATACAAATTTGAAGGCAAAAATGCTGTGTCAGTAAAAAAACAGAATTACAACGTGTCGTATTTTTTCAATACAAATTGACAATTAAAACACGTCGAGTCGAGCGTTGCAATTGTATGATGGAATATATTTGAAATTCACAACTTTTTTTCTTGTTTCTCATTCTGTAAACAGAGTTGCCTCCTTTTAAAAAATTTTTGTTAACAAAAAAAAATAACATATGACGAGTATACATTATAAATATATTATGTGGCTCTCATGTTGCCGTAGTGTACCAGAGAATGTACAACGTAATATAATCAAATTTATTATATTCGATTTCTAAATTTTTATTTCAATAATTAAATTTTTTTTATTATTCTCTTTACACCAAAATAATTATGACATTTTTTGCAGTCACTGCCGTACGTCGTTATTTTGGACGTTATATGTCACGTTGTTATTCTGGGCTGATGCTTAGAATGATTTTCGTACAGTGGGGTATTTTTTAAATATTTTAAAAAATAAATCATCCATTTCTAACCGGTTGGTCGGATTGCCATCAAAATTCTCACATCCATAGAAAACGTAATAATATTTTTAATATTCTTTGACACATAATTGGTCACAACTTGTGTTCTTCCTAAATGTTAAGACTTTATTATTTTAATAAAATATTTTTTTTACGTTTTAAGCAAAAAAATTCATTCTTAACTCTGTGTTTTTAAAAATAAAAATTTAGGTTAGTGATTGTTTAAGAATTTATAACATTTATCACACACAAGAAAGGAACTACAGGTTAGTTGAAAAGTTCCTGCGCTCACCAAGAGATGGCACTGCTAGCTCCAAACTGTTCTGATAACACATGCAAAGTTGCAAGTCATTCTGTCAATTCTTTCTTTGTTTACAAGCCATTTGAAGTTGACGTGTCATTGATTTTTTTTTTATATGGAAAAAATTGAATATCGTGCAGTCATTAGATTCTTTGTTTTGAAGGGTTTAAAAGCAAAGGAAATTTATGAACAATTGTTAGAAGTGTATAAGGAGTCCTCACCTTCAAAACACACCGTTGAATTTTGGGCTGGTGAATTTAAACGTGGTCGTACCAGCCTTGAAGACGATCCACGCGAAGGACGACCAAAAACTGCAACCACAGCAGAAATCATTGAGCAGGTACATAATATGGTTAGTGAAGATCCAAGCGATCAGCAAAGAAGGTTATGGCATCAGTTTTTTGGGATGCAAAAGGAATTTTGTCGATTGATTAACTTCAGAAAGGTAAAACAATCAACACTGAATGTTATTGCAGCTGGATGAAAAAAATTCGTGAGAAAAGACCTGGTTTAAAGAAGAAAAAAATCATTTTTCATCAAGACAATGCACCTGCTCAAAAAAGTGTTTTGACAATGGCTAAATTCAAAGAATTAAAGTACGAATTGCTTGAACATTCACCGTATTCACCAGATTTGGCTCCCAGTGACTACTATCTCTTCAGAAATCTCAAACAATTCCTTCGCGGAAAGCATTTTTCGTCGAATGAAGAGGCCATAGCAGCCGTAGACGGTTATTTTGCAGAGCTTCCGGAAAACCATTATAAGGATGGGATAAAATTATTGGAAGATCATTGAAACAAGTGTATTGAGCTTCTAGGAGATTATATTGAATAAAAAAAATATATTTCGTAACAAAAGCAGTATTCTTTCATTTCGAGCGCAGGAACTTTTCAACCAACCTGTAAAAACACAAACAGAAAACCTAAAAAAAAAAGAACTATGTAAAAGTAGAGAGATGTTTTTTAAAGAAATATTAAAAAAAAAATAACCAAATCTACCACATTCTGTTTCTTACATAGACTTTGTGGCTTTTTAACAGAAGCTGCTGCAAATACAAAAACAACAATGTATGTGGAGGTATGTAAAAAAAAAATAAAAAAAAAAAATCAACACATACACCAAGATATTCCAATGTTGCAAGAACTATCACTACGTATGAGTAATAAAAATTTAGATTTTCAAAATTTTGAAGTAACTATTGGCACTTAATTGGTAATAACTTCAGTACTTATCCATAAATATTGTGGAAATCTAACTTGTTTTACTTAAAAAAAAAAATTTGCTTTTTAATGGAAAACGTATTAAATTTTTAAGAAGTTTATCTATAAAAACTCATTTTTATCACTCTCCCAAAAAATTACAAAATCCGTTCTTAGTGCAACATAGTCCTTGCAGATATCGTATCAACTTTTTGAATGTAAAAAAACATATTTACTTCAGCTTAATATGAAAATAACACATGTCTATGCAAGGGTATTTAAGTGTAATAAAGTAATAAAATATGTGCAACTACTTCAATCAAAAAAGGAAGCAAAAGAAAAAAAAAAACTACATACCAAAAGTATGAACATGCATACATTTTATAGCTTTTTTTTATAAAGAAATATTTACTTTAAAATGCATTTTTGTTTGTGTGTGTGACAAAGTTTTATTCACAAAAACTGTTTACACGCAATAAATCCAAAACTAAAAGGATTCACTGGAATACAAAATATAAGTCTATGTAAAGGATTTATTTCATACTCTAAGAATTTCAGAAAAAAAAATAAAATTTTCTTTAAAATCCAGCTAACACAAATGTAGCAAACAACCGAAATATAAAGGGTGGTTAAATTTTCAGGGCCGATGTTGATTTTGTATAAAACACAAATAAATTTTGGAAATTATTGTCATTTCTTTTTATTATGATAATATGGTATGGTTCAATTATGTATGGAACAAAATATTGGCCAAATGGCCGCCGCGACCTCGGCGGCACACCTCCATCCGATGGTCCAAATTGAGGTTCTATGCCGTTAATGTGCAGAATTATCTCAACCTTTAGCTCTTGAATTGTTGCTGGCTTATCGACGTACACCTTTTCTTTCAAATAACCCCAAAGAAAGAAGTCCAACGGTGTCAAATCACATGATCTTGGCGGCCAATTGACATCGCCACCACGTGAGATAACACGGCCATTGAATTTGTCGCGCAAAACAGCCATTGTTTCGTTAGCTGTGTGGCAATTGGCACCGTTCTGTTGAAACCACATATCGTCCAGGGTCGTATCCTAAATTCCTGGCCACAATAAGTTCGTTCTAATCTCGATATAGCGAACACCATTCACGTTTAATGCTTGGCCGACCTCATGTCATACTATCGCGAACAACAGCAATATTTTCCGCAGAACGAACTGGGCGAGCATGAACAGGTGTTTTCACAGACCCGGTTTACTGAAATTTGCCCACAATTCTCCCGATTGTGGACACATTTGGTCGATTATGCTGACCAAAAAAATCACGAAGTGCACGAAATGCATTTTGATTTGAATGCCCATTTTCATAATAAGCCTAAATAACTTTAACGCGTTGCTCGATTGTGTATCTTTCCATGGTTCAAATTGAGTTAGTCTGAAATTGACAAATATCAAATGAAATGCAGAAAAAAACTTGACGCTTAGGTGTGGTTCACATTTAACATCGGCCCTTAAAATTTAACCACCCTTTACAAACATTTAGCAATATTTGACTGAAAGTTTCTTTACTATGAGAATTTCGAATCCCCAACCACGTTCAACTGCATTTTTTTTCTCTGTGTGATAAATAAGAACCAGGACCAAAAATGCATCGACTTAAAATAAAATCATTTTTATTTGTCCCAGCACCCAAATGAGTTTGTGTATCAAGTTTTTCTTTTCTATGGTTACTAGCTGTATACATTCAGAAAAAAGTTAGTAGAACATTTTTAAACGGTTTTCAATCCCACTTTACAGTTTTTGTACTGATTTTTAGTAAAAAAAAAATTTATTTAGCAAATATTTTTTGCTATTTACATTTTTCAAATTACAGAGTTTTTACAGAATATTTACAAATTTGTATTGCTAACTTCAGAAATCATTTTACAAATTTTTGAAAACCGATTTGTTAAAATTAACAAAAAAATTTATTAAATTTAAAAAAGTGTATATTGAAGAAAATTTTATTTCTTATAATTTAAATTTATACTTAAAATTACATAAATTGCCTTAAAATGCTACATAGGTTGAAAAAAGGGATCGGAAATAAAAAGTACTTTTCACAACCGTCTCATCTCCAAAAATAGGTCATTCACTTTACAATAAAAAAAAAAATGATTAAAAATATTTTTCAAAACAAAAATTAGCAAATTAAAACAAAATGATAAATTCGTTTGTTTTTACTATTTTTAAACCTTTGATTTTATTTTTAATTTTGTCTAAAATAGTTTTTGAAAAAAAAATAAATAAAATAAGCAAACAAATTTTGATGCTCGATAAAAAAATAATTTGAAATTTTCTTACTAATATTAATAACATTTAGTAATATTTTTTTGCTGATTTTAGCAAACAGATTTTAAATTCCACTTTACAAAAAGTTTACTAAAATTTGGTAGCGGCAACTAATTTTCATTGTACTAAACGTCAGCAAAAAATACAGCAAAATTTTCATTTGCTATTACAGACTTTTTGCGGTGAGTGTACCATTGACAGATAAGATTGTTAAAAAATGAAGAAAAATCGTTAAAATAAAAAAAAAAAAAATATATTCACATTGAAAAATATCACTAAAATATAAGCTGGCTCCATTGCATTACCTAAACTATGTTTATTGCTTCAATTTCATTCGTTCCATTCCATTTCGTTTCCCTTACGTAGTGTTTAAATTCTACTCGCTCCTTACTTTATTAAATTTTGTTGCTCTGGTCTAGTGTTAATTGCAATTCTTTCTCTTCTCTAATGTTTCAATTCCATTCGTTTACCATTCCATTTCACAAAACAAACAAAAATATGTTATAATCGTTAATTATCAGTAAAATCCAAGCTCACTCCATTCCATTTTGTTACCTTTGTTTAGTGTTTTTCTATTCCACTTGTTCCCATTTTGTTCCTCTGGCCTATTGTTAAAATTTCACTCGTACCCCCTTCCATTGTATTTTGTTCCTCATCTTTAATGTTTCATTTTCGTTTGTTCCCCGTTCCATATTGTAAAACAAACAAAAATATTTTTAAATCTTTAAGTATTACTAAAATCCAAGCTCACTCTATTCCATTTTTTTTTTACCTTTGTTTAGTGTTTCAATTCCACTTGTTCCCCGTTACATTTCACATCATTCCCCTTGTCTTGTCAATTCTGCTAAATGGAATGGGGGCCATTTTACATCGTTCCCCTTGGCTTGTGTTTCAATTCACCTCGTTCGCCATTTCATTTCATTCCATTTTCAATTTTAATGTTTCAATTCCAATTGCAAATAATTTTAGGTTACTAGCTAAAGCTACACTTACAAAAAAAAAAAAAAATACATATTAAATTAATCGAAAATACAATCAAAAAGAGGACTACTGAGTTTTCATTATATTCCGCCCATTTTGTTGTTTGTTTTCAATCATGGTTTAATAATCGGCAAAAGTAATAAAAACAATCAAGTCCTTTAAAATAATTATCAATTTTTAACTGACAAAACGTAGAAAAAACGGTTTTTGTGGTTTGTTTTTCAAATTGAATTTTTTTTTTATTTGTTTGAAATTTTACAAAACACAACACACACACAGATGTATATATTTTTATTTTCTATGTGTGTATCTATATATGAATAATTTCTTGTTATTTTTATTAAAATAATTTTGTACATAAACAAACTGTTTTGGTAAAAAGGAAATAAATGAATTTCTATTTTTAGAAACAGAAAACATAAAATTTTACATTTAACAGAAAATACCAACTTCTACTGAATGTCTGTAAATTTGTATACATTGTTTTTTGAATGACTGATTCAATTAGTTAAAAAATATATTTCTATGAATTTCATTTAAAAACAAACTCTACGTAATACTTTTTAAATAAACTACAGTCGCTAATGGAAAATATTTTGTGAGTGTATTAGAACAGACCTTGTGTAGTGCTTCAATTCCTTGTTTAGTGTTTCAATTCTACTTGTTCCCCATTCAATTGCATTTTGTTTCCCTTCTCTAATGTTTCAATTGCCTTTAATCTCATTTTTACCACGTTCCTCATGAAAATTTCAGAAAGTATTTTTCCAAAGCCATTAAGAGGAAGAATTTTTCCCCTTTTAATCCACAATTTTTACCAAGTTCTTGATTTCAAGCCAAAGTGATATGGGCAGATCTTTAAGAGGAAGAGTTTCCCTATTTGAGCCCCCATTTTTTTTACAATGTTTCCGTCAAAAGTTACAAAAAGTACTTTGTCAAAAAATCAACGCTTACTCCAAGGAACGCAAATTTTAAATTTCAGGTTTCTAAACGAAGGAGTTTTACAGGCCGTCAAACGAAAGACTTTCCCATTTTTGACCACATACCTGCCGCACTTTTTTGACTTAATTTCATCACTTTAATGCTGCAATAAGTTAGCATAATTTTTTTTTTTTTTTTTGAAGACAATTAATAAAAATGATCCCACGCGCAATCATCTCATCTGCCCTCGTAACTCTACTAGCAGAGGCTGGGCAATGATGAGAAAATCAGTCAGTAACGTTGTTTATTAAATCCTTAAAGGACGAGTTGTGAACACTAAAATACTACAGATTTTATTTGCCTCCGGACTTTACGCGAATCTGGTCCATAACCAGTACACTCAGGAAAAATCAACTGTAAATGACAGTTAAAATAACTCTATTTTTGATTAAAAACGTTTACGCTATATTTTCATTTAAATCAACTGCAATATATAGTTATTTTTAACTGCATTTTTACCCACTTAAAATGAGACAGTTGTTTATTTTTGTTCCCTCTTTTACATATTTAATTTTTAACCATTATTGGTCAAAGAAGAGACATATTCTAATTATATAAAAAAAATTCTTTTGAAATCAAACTCTTCTTGAAATATTTACTTTCTCATTTTAAACTCGTTGCATTCTTTTGCAATGTATTTATATTTAATTAAATTATATTTTTCTTTAATTATAGAGTAAAATCTAAACTTTTCCACATTTCTAATTATATTATATGAATTTATTTAACAGCAACTTCTACTTTTCAAACCACAAAACTTTCTAAGAAGTTTTAAAATCATGGATAATTGCATAGAAAAATAATGCAAAGTAGTTTAGTAAAGCGAAATGTTTGTTTTATATTTATTTGATTTAGCTTAAACAAAAACAAAACAAAATAATTTTACTAATTAAAATAAGACAAATAGTTATAAAGGGTGATCCATTTCGAGGTTCCCTACTTTTTTAAAGAAAAAAACACAGAAAATTCAAATTTAATGGGGAATGTTTATTATCATTTGAAAGAACATTCTTTGACATTTATTTTTTGAGGATTATGTCCATGAAATGTTGGCCGTTGCTACGTCGCAGATGGTCCATCCGTTGAGTCCAATTTTCGATGACTCGTTCGAGCATTTCGACTAGTAACTGGCGAATGACACGCGTAATGCTTTCCTCCAAGGCCTGAATCGAAGCGGGTTTGTCCGCAAAAACTTTAACCTTTACATATCCCCACAGGAAAAAGTCTAACGGTGTGATATCACACGATCTTGGTGGCCAATCGACCGGCCAAAAAGGTGAAATTATGTGCTTACCGAAGTGTTCTCTCAATAAATCCATTGATTGATACGATGTGTGGGAATCGGGCCCGTCTTATTGAAACCAAATGTCGCCGAGATCACGAGCTTCAATTTCAGGCATCAAATAGTCGATTATTATGGCACGTCTCTCCACGGTCTCCGTGTACACTCTCAGCTACGGCCGCTATATTTTCTTCACAGCGTGCAAGACGTGGTCTATTCGGTCGAATATTATTCAATAATGAATGCTGGGTCTCAAAATGGGTGATGGTGTTGCGAATAGTACGCTCAGTAGGCCGATTATGTTGACCATAAGTTGAGCGAAGTGCACGAAACACATTCCTCACAGAACGTGAATTTTCGTAATAAAGTTCAACGATTTGCAATCGTTGTTCAGGCGTAAGTCTTTCCATTATGAAATGTCAAACAATACTAAGCAAAAATAACATGACAGCATGACACGACTCACACGTGATCTGTTAAAAAAAGGCTATTCAAAAAAGTATCTCGAAATGGATCACCCTATATAATGAGATATACAGATTTTTAATAAGTTAAAGTTTGAATTGAAGAAAGTTTGAAAACGACAGATGTAAAACAACTGAAAATGAACAAAATATGGAAATAATTTTCAAGTCTAGAACATGAAGAATATTTGTTCTTTGTCTTATTAATCGATATAAATGTTTGTGCATAATTTTACGTTTAACTAGTTTGACGTATACAATATTCTTGTGTGTTGGTTCATTGTAATTCTCAATAAGTTTAGAGAAATATTTTTATAATATTTGTATATGAATATGCCTTTATTAACTTCAAAACCCAATTAAAAAAAGAAAATTCTTTACCTGACCATCTCTTTTTATTAACATTTTGTATAAATTTTTTATTATTATAATTGAAATAAAGTCTTAAGTTTGTGATTTAGAGAATTGAAACAAAAGATTCGCAAAAAATAAAAAAATAAAAATCCTACCATTTTCTTTGTATAAATTTTATATTGAAAAAGAAAATCTACCTAAGCTGGCTAAAATTATTTTAACCACCATTAAAATACGGCCACTATTAAGTTGAGATATTAGTTGCCATTTAACTAAACCAGTAGTTTATACTCACCTTCTTTCTCAGGCTCTATGAATTGCAGCATCACAAACCAAACAAATAAAGTAACTAACAAAAAAAAAAAAAAAAGAAAAAATAACTTGGAAACTTTTTCCACATAATCTCTGGAAAAGAAATAATGTTGCATTTACCAACAGGAAGTAAAACTATGGTTAAAGATATCGTTGTGTCATACCATTACAGAAAAATTGGTTTTGCTTTTAAACTTTGAACTATGCTGTGTTACAGGCAATGAACAAAAAAGAAAAAAAAAAAAAAAAAAAAAAAAACCTCAGATAAAACAGGTCAGGATATATGAAAAAAAAAATAAGTAAAACCTTATAAAAGTAAAATATACTAAAGAAAATGACTGATTTTCCTTTTATTTATTTATTTTTTTTTTTTGCTAAGGAAAAACATTCATTGCACCTGCGAGAAAGAAGGGAAGGGATTACAACATACACCTTAGATAAAAAAAAAAAGTTTTAAATTAGCTGGTTTAGTTTGGATTGGCTGTTGATGGAAAGAAATTACTTTTAAGAGACTTTTATTGAAATGAATAAAAAAAATTTTAAATGAATTGAAAACTAGTAGAAAGGAAACTATTTAAGTTAATGGCATGAAAATAGTAAGGATACATTTTTTCTTTTATCATTAACGGTTTTAAAGCAGTTTACTTCAAAGACCATGAGCTTATTTTTCCAGGTTCTTTATATTGTTTCTGAGTAAATATACAGGTTGGTTGAAAAGTTTCTGCGCTCACCAAGAGATGGCACTGCTAGCTCCAAACTTTTTTTTCTCAAGTTGGTATAACTGTTCTGAGAACACATGCACAGTTGCAAGTCATTCAGTCAATTCTTTCTTTGTTTACAAGCCATTTGAAGTTGACGTGCCATTGATTTTTTTAATATGGAAAAAATTTAATATCGTGTAGTCATTAGATTCTTTGTTTTGAAGGGTTTAAAAGCAAAGGAAATTTATGAACAATTGCTAGAAGTGTATAAGGAGTCCTCACCTTCAAAACGCACCGTTGAATTTTGGGCTGGTGAATTTAAACGTGGTCGTACCAGCCTTAAAGACGATCCACGCGAAGGAAGACCAAAATTGCTACCACAGCAGAAATCATTGAGCAGGTTCATAATATGGTTAGTGTAGATCCAAGTTTGACTAAGCGTGAAATTGCTAATGCCATAGGCATCTCAGACGAACGATTGCTCCATATTTTACATGAAGAATTACGTATGAAAAAACTGTTTGGAAAGTTAGTGCCGCACACATTAACAATTCAACAAAAACTGAATCGAAAACAAATTTCTCAGCGTAATTTGGAGCGTTTTAAGACGAATAAAACCGACTTCTTGCGTCGTTTTATAACTATGGATGAGACTTGGATCTACCACCATGATCCTAAATTGAAACAAGAACGTTTACAGTGGACTGAAGCTGGTTGTTCAGCTCTAAAGCAGGTGAAGTCACAACGATCGGCAAAGAAGGTTATGGCATCAGTTTTTTGGGATGCAAAAGGAATTTTGTTGATTGATTATATTCAGATAGGTAAAACAATCAACTCTGAATATTATTGCAGCCTTTTGGATCAGCTGGATGAAAAAAATTCGTGAGAAAAGACCTGGTTTAAAGAAGAAAAAAATCATTTTTCATCAAGACAATGCACCTGCTCAAAAAAGTGTTTTGACAATGGCTAAATTCAAAGAATTAAAGTACGAATTGCTTGAACATTCACCGTATTCACCAGATTTGGCTCCCAGTGACTACTATCTCTTCAGAAATCTCAAACAGTTCCTTCGTGGAAAGCATTTTTCGTCGAATGAAGAGGCCATAGCAGCCGTAGACGGTTATTTTGCAGAGCTTCCGGAAAACCATTATAAGGATGGGATAAAATTATTGGAAGATCATTGGAACTAGTGTATTGAGCTTCTAGGAGATTATATTGAATAAAAAAATATATTTCGTAACACTATTCTTTCATTTCGGGCGCAGGAACTTTTCAACCAACCTGTATGTATGTAAGATTGTCGAATTTTAAATTCAAACCGGTGAAAAATGTTGCGATTTAATTATAAAGGGTGGTTAAATTTTAAGGGCCGATGTTGATTTTGAATAAAACACAAATTATTTAGGAAATTATTGTCATTTCTATTAATTATGATAATATGGTATGGTTCAATTATGCATGGAACAAAAATGGCCGCCGCGACCTCGGCGGAACACCTCCATATGATGGTCCAAATTTTCGATGACGCTGAGGCATAATTGAGGTACTATGCCGTTAATGTGCCGAATTATCTCATCCTTTAGCTCTTGAATTGTTGCTGGCTTATCGGCGTACACCTTTTCTTTCAAATAACCCCAAAGAATGAAGTCCAACGGTGTCAAATCACATGATCTTGGCGGCCAATTGACATCGCCACCACGTGAGATAACACGGCCATTGATTTTGTCGCGCAAAAGAGACATTGTTTCGTTAGCTGTGTGGCAAGTGGCACCGTCCTGTTGAAACCACATATCAATCCATATCCTCAATTTCTGGCGTCAAGAATTCCGTTATGATCTCGCGATAGCGAACACCGACGTCGAGTCGAGGACGACCTTGGCGAGCATGCACAGGTGTTTTTTCATTTACTACAGACCCGATTTGCAGAAATATGTGCACAATTATTCCTATTGTGGACACGTTTGGTCGATTATGCTGACCACAAAAATCACAAAGTGCACGAAATGCATTTTGATTTGAACGCCCATTTTCATAATAAGCCTGAATAACTTTAACGCGTTGCTCGATTGTGTATCTTTGAATGGTTCAAATTGAGTTAGTCTGAAATTGAGAAATGTCAATGAAATGCAAAAAAAAACTTGACGTTTTGGTTTGGTTCACATTCAACATCGGCCCTTAAAATTTTACCACCCTTTATATAGTTAGTCATCACCGCGTCCTAAGGGTATTATAACAGCTGACCTTCAAAGGAATATTGGACTTGTTATACCAATGTCTGCCAGTATATACGTGGCCTGTTTGCAATGATCCCACATTCCGAAAGTATGTATCGTGTGTAATGTTGTCTTTATCTTCAGAGGGTGAAGTGGAGATCTCATACGAAAACGGAGTATCATAGGATAAATAAGTCTATCTTCCTTTCTATTTAAGACTCTGGAGGGATCTATCGATGTAGATCCTAGGATGTCGATTGATCCGGACGTTTAATCCGTCACCCAATATGCCTATAAGAAGGGCACGTTTGTGGATACAGCACTGCACTCGTGGATATATTAAGAGGTCTCTCGGGTAGAAGTAGTACACACATTGACAGCTTTTTCGGTTAGATTGGGTATACAAGATTATTATCTTGTCGATTAGGACAACATATAGCATAACTATCACATATGGTTTGTGTCAATAATAATGACATCTGTCATTATAATTCAGTATTCGATATACGCCAAAGTGTAAACACACATTTTTTTCAATCGCTTTAATAATGTCAATGTTTTGCGCGGAAGTCTGATAACCGTCTTTCATTTGAAGAAAACGGCCGCTGAAAGTTATCAATTGTTGGTAGAAGCTTACGGTCAACATACACCAACTCAAAAAACTTGTGAACGATGGTTTGTGCGATTCAAAAGTGGTGATTTACACACAGAATACAAGGAGAGGCCTGGTCAGCCGAAAAAGTTTGAAGATGAGGATTTGGAAGCACTACTCGACGAAGATTGTTGTCAAACGCAAGCAAAACTTGCATAATCATTGGAAGTCACACAAGAAGCCATTTTCCTACGTTTAAAATCATTGAGATTTATTTAAAAGCAAGGAAATTGGGTGCCATATGACTTGAAGCCCAGAGACGTTGAAAGGCGGTTTTGCATGTCGAAAATGCTGCTTGAACGCTTCAAACAAAAGTTGTTTTTGCATCGTATTGTTATTGGTGATGAAAAATTAATACATTACGGTAACCCCAAGCGCAAAAAGTCATATGTAAAGCCCGGTCAACCAGCCAAATCAACGCCGAAGCCGAATATCCATGGCGCCAAGCTGATGCTATGTATTTGGTGGGATCAGAAGGGTGTTTTGTATTAAAAGCTGTTGAAATCGGGTCAGACAATCACAGCGGACCTGTACCGAACACAATCGATTCGTTTGAGGAGGCAATTAACAAAAAACTACCAGAATATTCCACCAGACACAAGGCCATAACCTTCCATCATGACAACGGCACATGTTGCAAGGCCGGTCAAAAATTATTTGAAAAACATTGGATGGGAATTTTTGGCTCACCCGCCTTATAGCCCAGACCTTGCCCCTTCCGACTACCATTTTCTTCGATCGATGCAGAGCGCCCTTACTGGAATGCGCTTCACTTCAGAACAGGGTATAAATAATCGTCTCGATTCATTCTTTACCTCAAACCGGGAGCAGTTCTTTTGGCGCGGAATACATATGCTAACAGAAATATGGGAAAAAGTAGTGGCTGAAGATGGACTATACTTTAAATAATGTATCAATTTATTTTGTTATTATAATGCATTTCTCAAGCAAAAAAAAAAATCGACATTATTAACTTGTATACCCAATAGAAGACGCCTTTAACAATGTCAAACCTGATGCGGCTAGGGATGTCATACGGGATTTGGAGGTGGATAATACTATCACCGTGTTTCTTAGAAATTTGCTAAGGTGTAGAATAATCATGTCTACTCTTGGTGCATCAACGGTATCCAAAGTAGCAGTGAGAGGCATCCCACAAGGGAGTTGTAATCTCATCAATACTTTGGAATCTGACCATAAATCGATTACTACCCAGATCACGTCACGTGATCGGTTTATTGTGATAGGGCCTGGTCACCTATTTTTTTTATATGAAAAGGACCGGTCACTTTAACATGGGCTTGTCCTAGGAGGGGATCAAAAGACCTCTGCGACATGTCACAGGACTGGTCTAAAAGGACATGTCACACATCTAAACCCATAAAACACATCACAAAACCAACAGTAAAGAACAGGCCATAACTTTTAAACCGGTCACGTGGTAGGTATTTTAGGAACCTGTCCTCTTTTAACCTATCTCGTGATATGTATTTTCCCAACCCGCTCAATTTTCACCTATCGCTGGACAGGTCCCAATTCCCAACTGACTCCTTTTTTCAATTGCTTATGCGGACAATGTGGCAATTGGGATATCGGGAAAATATCCGAATATTCTGTCAGAGGTCATGGAGTCCTCACTTAAACTTCTCTCTGACTGGAGTGGAAGTAGTAGGCTGTGGGTGCGTTCAAGCAAAACGGATCTTGTCTTTTTTACTAGGTATAGGATCAAGGAGTTTAAACTACCGAGGCTTAAATGGAGTTGTGCTCGCACTTTCCGAGAGTGCCAAGTAACTGGAAAGTATCCTCAATAAAGGGCTACTGTAGAACGCAAGCATTAAGACCAAAGTGTCAATAGCCGCTGTCTTCATCTACTGCTACAAAAGGACTACATCCAGCAAATAAAAGTAGCAAAAGAAGGGAAAAAGAAGCAGTGATTTTGATTCCGATTATCTGAAAATTTGGATCGGTGGAAGTTTTCTTTTATGATCCTTTTTCATTGCATCTAGAGCAGTGCATATGGTTTAGTGAAAAATTAGATCTTTTAATGATCCCAAATAAATTTTTAATTTAAATTTTAACGGGAATTCAGTGATCAGGCCTAAGCCTCATTTTCACAATCTCCCGTTAGCTTCCACCTGGGAATTTAACTGACAAATTTGTTGTTGTTTTTTATATAAAGTTTGAGCTTGACTGTTGGTTAAATTATAACGGGACATTAAATTAACGGGACATTAATTTACTTTATTCGAAATTCTTGCAATTATTACTACAATAAATTTTTTAGTTTTTATAGCAACAATAACTACGATTTAAAGAATTTAAAATTTGGTAAATTGTAAGTTAAAGATTAAAAAAAACCCCTTCAACTTAAACCATGGTTAAAAATGTCTAATTTATACGATTAATGCTAAACTGCGGTTGTTTTTAAGTTACCTGTCACACATTTGAAAAGTGTTAAATTTCATTAAAAAATCACATATTTGGAAGTTGTGAAAAAGAACTGTCTTAGAAGAGGAAAATCAGAACTTAACGTTACCTTGGAATTAATGAAAAATTAATTCCTTAAGAATTTCTACCATTTATTTTTGCTGGGTAGGTGTAAGCTGGAGTCTCGAACCCCGTAACGTCAACTGGCTTTTCAATGAAGTTAGAAGCTTTGTAAAATTTTGTAGCCACATCAGTTTCCTACTTCACCCTAAATTTCGACAACCAAAACGATATTGTTGGTTACAACCCCACCTTATCCTATCCAAATGTGTACATAATTTCAACAAAACAATTCAAATACAATTATTCAACACCTTACCACAAGTACAACGTCAAGAGTTCAATGTGATAATTTATTGTTAATAAAAAGAAAAAAAAAAACAGAAACAGAAACCCCGTCTTTAAGTCTGGTATATTGTGAGGTAGTAATTTATGTTTTCTGCATTTATACAAAAAAAAAAAACTTATTCAA
This sequence comes from Eustalomyia histrio, assembly GCA_949748255.1. NCBI lineage: Eukaryota > Metazoa > Arthropoda > Insecta > Diptera > Anthomyiidae > Eustalomyia > Eustalomyia histrio. The sequence goes on along the minus strand of OX456527.1, from coordinate 110,783,364 downwards.
TTAAATCATTTACAATTTAATTGCTATAATTTATTTGTGTAACAACAAGAAAAAACATTTGTTAAGCCTTGTTTGAATTTCAAGATTAATTAAATTTAATAAAGTCTCTGTTTTACACTTGCAATTTGTTTGAAAACAATTTTTGAGAGAAGGGATAATGACTTTATGAAAAATTTAATTTTATTTGTTAATTTATGGTGATTATTACAAAATAAAGTTTAACCATACTTAATAGGGAAAATGAAAATAATAGCTGTGTTCCATGTCGTTAGCATGTGTAACTACGGGAACATAAACGTAGATTAAATTTTTAGGGGACCCTTATAGGTTTGGTTGGCGTCATGTAAACCAGCACGCTTTGACTCTGAGCTTCATTTAGATGCCACGATCACCGTTTAACCAGTTGGAGCTTCGCTTCGTACTAAGATTTGGAGGTATTACATGTCAGCACCAGAGAGATCACTGAGGAGGTGATAAAAGTACGTCGATCCCTGGGAAAGTATTCTACGCCCCGCTAGCGCCTTCTTTTCTCCTCGTTTATGCAGCTCCTACAGAAGTCGTGTAAACCTCTTAAGTTCTATACATGCCTCCCAATAACACAGTGTCCCATTATTATCGTCCCCATATCCGAAATAAACAACTCGGTTGACTAGTTTTGATCCATCCGTGTTATAGAAGACGCCTCACCCCCTCAGCGGTACGCCACCCGCTCAGATGTGCCTGGTCGGCATATGTACGTTAAAGAGGCGTTCACCAAGGTCATAAAATCCACATTGATCGCAAAATCATCATTGCCCAATATCACACTAGCCACACTTATTGTGACGTCGATCGCTGTCTGCTTTCCCAAAATGTCCAAGGAAATAAGATGCTGTGCATCTGTAATACTCACAGAAGCACAGATTGTCTGTACCCTCGGAAAATATTAAATATAAGTCACCTTTTTCTGTGCCGGCCACCAAACAATGACTCCATACAAAAGAATTGGTTAAACCACCGGTGAGTTTATCCAACGAAGGATTCTGGGACAAAGCCCTTAACGAGCCCCGATGACCCTTCTTTTGGAGTACAGAGCAATCGTCTCCTTATTCGACTTTTATTGGACGTTGTGCTTGAAAAACAGTTTTCTGTCCAAAATTTCACTAAGACACTGCTCTGTCAGAAAGATGTATTTCCACACCGTGCGGAGTAACAGGCGCAAATAGGAGGATCATTGCACCCCCCGTGATACATTACAAGCTCCGTTTTGTTAGCAGTGATCTCAAGTTCACAGGACCTTGCTCAGACTCTATTAGAGCCGTCTGCAAAATGATACTTAAAGTGGAAGAAGACTTCCCCTTCACCACTATCCTCACTTCATCAGCGTAGGACATCACATCTCTACCGCCTACTCCTAAGGAGAGAAGTTCATGAGTAAGTGCAGCATTTAACAGAAGTGGAAGGGCCCCTTAGGTCGTATATGCTCACGAATCGGATCATACGAGTACCACTCAACTCTGCGCCTACAGGTCAACAATCTCCCGATCAGTGTAATGACCGAGAACGACTTTTCTGGTACCTACAATATCCTGCAATCTCCCGATCAGTGTAATGGCCGTAAATGACTTCTCTAGTACCTACAATCTCCTGCAGAGGAGTCTCCAGCAATCTTCCGATCAGTGTTATGATCGAGAACGACTTCTCTGGCACCTACAATCTCTTGCAGAGGAGTCTCCAGCAATCTCCCGATCAGTGTTATGACCGAGAACGACTTCTCTGGTACCTACAATCTCCTGCAGAGGAATTTCCAGCAATCTCCCGATCAGTGTAATGGCCGAGAACGACTTCTCTGTACCTACAATCTCCTGCAAAGGAGTCTCCAGAAATCTCCCCATTAGTGTTATGACCGAAAATGACTTCTCTGGTACCTACAATCTCCTGCAGAGGAGTCTCCAGCTATCTTCCGATCATTGTAATGGCTGAGAACGACTTTTCTGGTACCTACAATGTCGTGCAGAGCAGTCCCCGTTTAATTTTCCCTTACTGTATGCATGTTGTCGTGCAGGCAGCAGCTTGCGGCCAATGGTTTCCTGCAAGTAAGCTTCAATCGTTCTTACCAGTGTTTTCAATAGAAACGATGATAGACTTATCAGTCTGAAGTCCTTAAGGAACTTATGTGATATCTTCCCAAATTTGGGAATAAAAACTACTTTCGTATACACCTCATATCAATACAGTCATATTAAATCCTCATCAAGATCGTAATTATCAGGTCAGAACGTACTGCAGCTCCGTTGCAATCATTCAAATCGGCCCAATTTCATTGCGCGACCTGTAGTGTTCCTCTGGGAAAAGGGCATATCCCAGAACACGTCACGTGACCGGTTCGTTGTTATAAGGACCTGACACGGGACTTGTTTTTTTATATGAAAAGAACCGGTCACTTTAACATGGGCTTGTCCTAGGAGGGCGTCAATTCTCTCTTTTACATATCACAGGACCGGTCTTAAAGAACATGTCACACAACTAGCCACAGAGAACATATCACAGGACCGGTCTTAAAGAACATGTCACACAACTAGCCACAGATAACATATCACAGGAACGGTCTTAAAGAACATGTCACACAACTAGCCACAGAGAACATATCACAGGACCGGTCTTAAAGAACATGTCACACAACTAGCCACAGAGAACATATCACAGGAACGGTCTTAAAGAACATGTCACACAACTAGCCACAGCCAACATATCACAGAACCAACACAGATGAACATGTCATGACTTAAAGCGGTCATGTGGTAGGCAATTTAGGAACCGGTTCTCTTTTCATCTATCTTGTGATATGTATTTAAACAAATCTTTTTAAATCACCTTTGCAACTTTTATAAATTTAAAAAAAATTTAAATCTATTTTTTGTGACATGTTTTTGATGCATTTTACACACTGTAGCATTTATTGACAGTTTTATTATTTAAAGGATTAAAAATGAAGTAAATATTTTTATATATTTTTTTTTTTGTCAAATTCATTTTGTTTTATATTTCTTGGAAAATAAGAAAATTGTGAAAAGCTTTAGCATGTAAATGTAAAAAATTTCTTTTTTTATATGCAAATGATGTGTACTGCTTTTCAATTTATTTATTTCAATGAGAAAGTGTTCTTTTGAAAAAAAAAGAAAAATTAAATTAAATAAGAAAATATAAGGTAGTCAATGGAAAATAAAAATTGATAAAAAAAAAGAAAGAAATCGCAAATATTTATTATAAAGAAAACTAAATTTATTATTAGGGGAAAGTTTTTCTTTTATAAATTTTAAACATTTGCTAATATAAAACTTTGAAATTCTTTTAGTTTTCAACGATCTTCTTAATTTGTACGAGGGCGGATCAATAAATCGAACTTCCCTCGTAGTTATATGAAATGCAACACTGTTTCCATCAGGTACAACCTGTTAATAGACTACTATCAAATTTTGAGCAAGTTCTGTCATTTATTTTGCGTTTAACAGCTGTTAAAAACATACAACCTCGTGGCTTTTTTAAAAATCGAAAAAAGTGAATTTCGAGTGCTCATTAAACATTATTTTTTGCGAAGAAAAACCGACAATCAAACCAAGGAAAAGCTGGATAAATACTATGGGGACTCTGCACTATCGATTTCAATGTTAAAAAAGTGGTTAACTGACTTTCGCTGTGGCCTTACAAGCACGGAAGATACTGAACGTTCTGGACACCCAGTTGAGGTCCCTACACCCAAAACAATTGATAAAATTCACGATATGGTGTTGGCCGATCGGAAATTGAATGTGCGATAGACTGTGGAAGACATTGGCATCTCACATGGCTCAGTGGGTTCAATTTTGAACGATCACTTGGGTATGAAAAAGCTTTCCGCATGATGGCTGCCGCGTTTGCTCACAATCGACCATCAACGGAATCGTGTGACAGCTTAGTTTCCATGGCAAAAATCTATGAAGTAGACTACGAATTGACCCCTCATTCGCCTTATTTTCCGGATTTAGCCCCCAGTGACTATTTCCTATTTCCGAACCTAAAGAAATGGCTCGGTGAAAAGAGATTTAGCTCCAACGATGAAATTATTGAGCCTATTTTATAGACCTCGAAAAATCCTAATTTTTTGGAAGGGATACAAAAATCGGAGAAACCTTGGACTAAGTGTATTGAGCTAATTTTTTTTTTTTTTTTGCAAAAAAGAAACTGTTTCATTCAAATATTCAAGGACTTATTGATCCGCCCTCGTATATTAGATTAAATTAAGCTTAAGATCTTTTTTATTTATAAAAATTAATTATATATGTTAATTATATATGTTATCCTTCTTCAGGGAAAATTTTTTTGTAAAGGGTGGTTAAACTTTTAGGGCCGATGTTGATTTTGAATAAAACACAAATTATTCAAGAAATTATTGTAGTTTCTTTTTATTATGATAATATGGTATGGTTCAATTATGTATGGAACAAAATATCGGTCAAATGGCCGCCGCGACCTCGGCGGCACATCTCCATCCGATGCACAGTGGGGCCAAATGCATGAAAAGTGGCGATTAATTCATAGAAGTCGTAATTTAAAAAAAAAAATATTTTTTATTAATGGATATTTATAAATACATAAAAAACCAACATTTAAAAAAAAAACAGAGTGAAAAAACACATTTTTTAACCCTTTATGGGCCATTTTGTGTTCTGTAAAAAATCCTCTTTTTTCACATTTTTTGCTGTAACTTTGGAACGGTGCGCTATAAATTATTCAATTAAATTGCAAATTAAAGCATACTAAATGTACTTTAAGAAAAATAAGTAATATTTTTAAAAATAATAAGGAATAAATATTTTATATGTATTTCTATTAGAAAATTTTTAAATTAAAATCATACCTTTTTTCTCGAAATTTTAAAATTTTGCTCAAAAATGAAACATTTGAAAATCTAATTGTTTTTTTATTGATAAATAACCATAAACACACTATTTAAAAAAAAATTTAATTAAATTCGGTTATTCTATTTTTTTTTTTTTTTTTGAAAACAACAATTTTTTATTATAATCATTATTACCTTCAATGTTAGTATTTACTTCACATTCAATTTCATAATCATAAATTAATTCGTTACAATAATCTTAATCTTCATCTCCATCTTCATCATTGCTATTTTGATTGCTGGGAAGTACAAGCAACTCCAATGCAGATTTTGGCATTAGCTCTTTTTTCTTTTTAGAACTATTGTTCATGCTTGTTATAAACGGATCTTAATTTAAGAGAAATCTATTAAAGATATCTTCCATTGTTTTTTCTCGACTGCATTTACGGGCAAAATTCTCCCTATAACTTTTAAAATCTTTATTTCTGGCTTCTTGAGACTCTTCGGTTAGCTGACCAATTGGCAATGGCGATAATGATATAATTTCAGGCCCATGAATAAAATATTTGTGAAGAGTAGGAGGCATATAGTACCATGGATATTTTTTCACAAATAGCCTGGCAGTGTTATTAGCGAAGTTTGTAAATTTTTCAATGTTGACCTCAATACCACTAGAAACTACAATTAATATTGTGTGCATATTTTTGATCAACTCTAAATCAATATTAGTAATTTCAGCAGATACTTCTGCATTCTTAAAAAAACGTCTTGCAGTATTCCCGTCATTAGAGTTACCAAAACCAGGTTTTGGTTGATCAATGATCAATCCCGTTCTCTTTTTAAATTCGCGTTGAATACGACTTTTAGTTTCAGCAATAATTTTTTTTTCTTCGTCACTTCTTGCCTGCCATTTTTGAATTGGAAGTTTATATGCCAAGTGAATAAGACATTCAAAAAATCTTATCCAGCCATGTAGGACAGACAAACCGAACTCCATGAAGTCTACGTTGGAATCTCTAGAAATCATTTGTTCAATATTGTTGAACTCCTTGCTGGTAGCGCCACATATGTAGCACTTTTGTGTGGACTTTGTGTCTGTAATCGCGTTACACACTTTACCGTCAATCATAACGAGAATTAGTTTGTGGTTCACTTTTATCTTTCTTTCTCCAACTGATATCACTGTATCGATAAGAACATTTTTTTCTGTCTCCACTCTTTCTCTTTCTGTTTTAATACTGTTGACCGTTTCTTTCATAAATTCAATTTTTAATGGCCTGCAAAACCTAGTTGAAGACGGTCGAGGATTATGCCAAATGATTTTGTTTTTACAAACTAATTTTAATGGTACAATTGACGTAATAAATACAGAAGAATCAGATGCATTACTGTCATGAAAGGCTTGTTTGTAAGAACTATGCCCTGAACTTCCGTCAAAGCCCCACTTAGTGTATAAAGTAATTTTTTCGATTTCTTCGTTGTCTAACGAATTTAAATCTGCATTTTTAACCGACAAAAGGCGTTCAGTGGTATGATCCAATATTCCTTGTAGGCTAACTTGCGCTGATGTTTCAGAAATTTTCATTTGTTCTCCCTTTGGGTAACATTTTTTCTTAGCTCTTTGGGCCAATTTATATGATGGAAATTTCTCAGGTGCAACCTTTCTAATAACATTATATTGGTGGCGACTTAGCTTCGCTTCTACCAAAACGGACAGAGCTTCATCCGGAGTTAACTGCTGTGGTGGTACCTGTTCTATACTTTTTCGGTATTTTTTGGCTTTTGTTGGAGATGATATTATTTCCTTAACAATTTTCGACTCATCTATTTTTCCAGCAGCTCTCAAGCTCATTTGTGTGGCGTAAGCCAAAACAGGCAAAGAAATTTGATCTCTTATGTCTTTACATTTCTTAACTTTTGTTTTTTCTTTGCACTCTTCAAATGAGAGATCATTGCGACCTCTTTTTTGTTGTGGTTCTGGTGGTGGACTGAATGAGATTGAGGCATCCAGCCAATTCTTATTATTTTTTACAAAAATTTCATTCTTTCTATGACATTTTTGCCACCGAATCTCATACCTAGAGCAAAAATTATGAAACCTTGTCATAAAATCTACCATATCCGAAGGGTCGACACGTTTTATTACTTCCCATCTCAAAAGTTTAAATTTATCCTGAAGTGATTTAGGTTCTGCACTCCTCATAAAATTATGCAACTCATGACGAGGAATGAAAATTGTTTTGGGACATGTTCCTAAAATTAATAAGATTTCTATTCGTTTAAAATTTGCAAAAAGTAATTCCTTTAACCCTGTACCGAATAATTTACACTTTCACAACACTTTAAATATGTAACATCACATCACAAAACATTGACAGCTAAAACAATAAATAAACGTGTCAGTACCGAATCAATAATACCCTACGGATGGATAGAAATTCTTAAAAATGTATTATCATTATATTAGTAGATTGATATCACCAGCTTAAAACAAAATTAAAACTTTACTCGTATGATGCATGACCAACAGTTATTATGTAGGACTCAAATAAATGACAATAATAAATAGGGATGGGAGCGTGACCTCCTTCAATTTTTCAAAATAGTGCACTTGTGCCATATACAATTTTCTAATAATTTAAAATTAACAAATGTTTAAGTAAAATTCATTGAAATATCATAAACACATGTAAAATAATTTAATTAGTTTTATTCATAGTAAATAAACCCAACATACGCAATCACGTGAGCATGCGTGAATTAAAGTTACTCACGCCCCCATCTCTAATTAACAACACATTTTTTAGCTACAATAACAACTACTATAACGAAAAAAATGACAAAACAAAGTAAAAACAACTTGATGTTTTGTTTTGTTTTTTTTTTTTCATATTTGTGGATTTTTAGCATCTTGAGTTATTTCACAAAAACAAGCATAACTCAAAAATCGCAAAAAATCGCAAAAAAATATTTTGGGGTTTATTAGTTGATATCTGATATTATAACACTATATAGACGATTTTACGCAAGCTCACGAACAAAGTTGTTGAAACTCCATATATAAATCAAAAATAGCCCATTTTTGGGCTAATTTTATTTTATTAACATTTAATATTTTTAAAACATTTATTTAAATAAAAAAACATGTACTATATAGTAAACTACCTGAAGTTGACGGTTCCATTATAAAAATTTAACTTTTAGAAGTATTAATAGAAAAAATTATCAATTGAAATATCAAAATTTTCACTTTTTTTCAATATGCACAAAAAAAATAACAATTATTCAACTTTAAGTGCTCACTTCAACTAAAGCAAACAACTTAAAAGTATGATTTTTGCAATTAGTGATGCAGAATTTTATCCACTTTCACCCGGTACCAAACACGATCATGAATTTTAAAGTTCATATTTTGAATTAATCGCCACTTTTCATTCATTTGGCCCCACAGTGCGATGGTCCAAATTTTCGATGACGCTGAGGCATAATTGAAATTCTATGCCGCTAATGTGCCGAATTATCTCATCTTTTAGCTCTTGAATTGTCGCTGGCTTATAGACGTACACCTTTTCTTGCAAATAACCCCAAAGAAAGAAGTCCAACGGTGTCAAATCACATGATCTTGTCGGCCAATTGACATCGCCACCACGTGAGATAACACGGCCATTGAATTTGTCGCGCAAAAGAGCCATTGTTTCGTTAGGTATGTGGCAAGTGGCACCGACCTGTTGAAACCACATATCGTCCAAGGTTATATCCTCAATTCCTGGCCACAATAACTTCGTTATCATCTCGCGATAGCGAACACTATTCACGGTAAATGCTTGGCCGACCTCATGACACACTATCGCGAACAACAGCAATGTTTTCCGCAGAACTGGGTTAGCATGCGAAGGTGTTTTCACAGACCCAGTTTGCTAAAATTTGGTCGATTATGCTGACCAAAAAAAATCACGAAGTGCACGAAATGCATTTTGATTTGAACGCCCATTTTTTAATAAGCCTGAATAACTTTAACGCGTTGCTCGATTGTGTATCTTTCCATGGTTCAAATTGAGTTAGTCTGAAATTGAGAAATGTCAAATGAAATGCAGAAAACAATTTGACGTTTAGGTGTGGTTCACATTCAGCATCGGCCCTTAACATTTAACCACCCTTTATAATTAATAAATTTTGCTGTGACGAAATATTGGGATAAATAAATATTTATAATTAATTTTTATAAATAAAAAAAGATCTTAAGCTCAATTTAACTAATATATAAAACTTTAAATTGTTTTCTGAATGTTTCAGCAATTTTGATTTAAAATAAATGTATATTGTTAAAAAGCTTGTTGTGGAAATTCTATAAAAGGAAATTGTTTTAAAAAGAGTAGACCAACAAGAGAAAACAATATGGTTTTTAGGGGAAATGTGTTGCCAAAGCAAAGAAAGGGATATCACTTTTAGTTGGCAACACTCTACATTTTAGCAACTTTGGTTTAAATTCACATAAACGGTATTTGCTTTAGAGTTGCCAACTTAATTTTAACAATTTTTTAAAGTAAACAATTTTTAATATATATATTGCGTTACCAATTTATTTATTTATATGTAGTGGCAATTCTAAAACAATGTGTTGCTAATTATCTTTGTTTTTTAAGCGCTTAGTTTAGTTCTTAAACCCTAACTACTAATTATTATAACAAATAATTTAATAAAATTTCATTTTCTATTTACTTTCAGTATTTTTACTCCTTAAGGACTTAAAGCTATTAAAGGTATGTTTTGTTTTTATATATTATAAATATTTGAAAATTTTTTCTAAACTGTTTTTGCTGACATCATTATTTTATTTATAAATCATAAACAATTCTTAGAATTTTTTAAACTTATTTTAAGCTTATTCAAAGATTTTAGTTTAAAAATACTTTTAAAATATTGCCAACATTATACAAAAATATTTCGTTTGCTAAACATCAACAAAGAAAAAATGATGTGTGCCATAACCAAATACAAATAAAACTTTTAGCACTTAACTATGAGTGTCTCAATTAAAAAAATTAAAATTTCATAGTGTGTTACCTGAATATTATGACTTTGATGCATTTTTAACTTTAACGTGTCATTGGTTTTTTTGTTTTTTTTTTTAAATACCGGTTTAAAAATATGTATTAAAATAAAAATAAAAAAACCATCAAGATAAATTCCATAAGCTTTAAGAATTATACATTTTTTGCTAACTTATTAAATTTGCGAATTTGTTTATAATAAATTAACTGAAACACAAAATGTTGTTAAATCTTTTAAATTAATTAATTATATAGTTGTTTCCTTTCATTGTTTTTATTTGAATTATTCGATTTTATAAACAAGTTTTATGCATTCAAAATTGTTGAGAAGCTTTTGCAACTTCCCACACTTGAAATTTAACTTAAAACTACTAACAGTGCATACAGGGTCAAAAATTGCATTTTTTGGTCAGTATTTCCGGTAGTCCCGGGTGACTGAAATTGTACGTCATAGGGTTTTTGGGGGCGGTGATTAAATAAATAATATCAAAAGATAAAAATTTTAAATGTGGGATTTAATACTGGAGGGCAAAGAATAAAATTTTAGTCAAAATAATTTAGAAATTTGTGTTAGTGTAGTTTTAGGGTCACTAATTCTAATTTCCCAATTGAATAGCGAAAATTCAAAATGGCGTATAAAAATATGGTGTCAAAAATTAAATAGTTAATAGGTCCAAGTGGCAGCTCCTGTCCTGGGAAGCATCAAGTAGAGTGAAAAAAACACCACTTGTAGGCCGCCCTGTATTCCATAGCTAGCTACGCCATTGTACATTGAGCACATGCCAGAGTATCTTACCTGAGCTGCCTATCAGTCAGTGATCAGTCAATATGGCCGTCAGTTTCAAAATATCTCTCCTACTTCTACTGAGTAGTGGTTTAAAAAGCCCCATATCATAGTCGGCCATATGAGCCTCGCGGTCCTAAAAGTGTGCAGTCCACGACATGTACTTCTCGTCTTTCAGTTGTAGTGCTCAAAGATCCCATCCTTAAAGGTTCCTAGGTCTCTAGTGACAGACGTGGCTGTGAAGATATTTAAGGTAGTCCCTTTCCGTTCTAACTTCTCTGCCCGCTTATTGCCATAAAAGTCCCTATATCCGGCCAACATAATCAATGGGCTGGCAACTTAGCCTATCCGCCTCACTATCGACGAAGATACCCAAGGTTACCAGAGATCTAGTCGCACACAAGAGTCTTCAAGCTTCCCTGATAACCAAAACGACTCTAGCATCAGGTAATCTGAAGAAGTCTTGTATGTTGCAATCAACAAATAAGAAACCAAAGCCTACACAAAAAGTTATATTTGAGCTCTCAGTGAGAACCCTGATGTTAAATCCGGTTGTTTAAACACTCCTGTCCCATTCCTCTCTAGAAGGGAAACTGATCCGAAAAAATCTGTTGAAGTCAGTCCTAGGAGTTTAAGTCTAAACTACAAAAGCAGCTGGCTAAAAAGCATGTCCGCAGGCTCTGATCTTCCAAGAACCCTTAGCAGCAAGTCGTGAAGCACTTTTAGTAGCAGCCGCAATCACAAGTGCTTATCGCACCAGTAACTCCAATATATGGTGAGCGCTGTACCGTAAACACTTACTTTTTAGTTACCGTCTACCACACAATAGAGCCGTAGATGATGGCCGTGTACATCCTCAACATCATTTTTAGTCTTATCAAACTCAATTTTGAATCAAAACTCTTTCTACGGAAGTAGAAAGCAACCTTGGCCTTTCCAACCCTGAGTTTGGTGTTAAGATTCTACACAGAGAAAACAGATTCCTGCTGACAACCGACTTTGTAGCCAATGGAATGGTTCGGTTGTTCTAACCGAATTTTTCGCTAGTGACAACTGAAAAACAATTGAGACATGAGAAATTTGATTGTGACAACAGTATTTCTGTTGCCTCAATAACAGTTCGGTAGTCACAACCAAAAAATTCGGTTACTGCAACTGAAACATTCGATTGGCAACAAATTGGGTTGTCAGCACGAATCTGTTTTCTAGGTGGACGATTGTTTCGAGTTCAAGATATTAAGCATTAGGGTAAGTGGTCTGAAAATCGATTAAGGTAAGTGGTCTGAAGATCGATTTGGTTGTTTTACACGGATTCACTACCAAACCAATGACAGTGCGGAGAGTATCCAGAACTCGGAATAATTTTTTCGTTAACTCAACCGACAATTATCTTTAGTTTCTACTGTATTGCATCAGTTCTAAAACGATTGAACACTCCTTCTGTATCTTAGAATACAGCCAAAGTATATTGTCCGAAGTCCAGTCATCTCTTTACTACCCTGACAAACTTGTGAGGTACAGTTTCCGATCAGCGGTCCTTAAAATATGCGTGTTGACTGCTAGGGGGTTATGGCGATCTCTTAAGTTGTAGTCTTATGTGTGCATTGATAAGTCTTTCCAGTGTCTTAAGCAGACAAGACGAGAGACTGATTGGACTGAAGTCCTTTGCAGCTTCATATCCCCGTTTACCAATCTTAGGAATAAATATCAACTTCACTTTTCTCCGTGTGCTAGGCACGTTGTTGAGGGATAGAGGCGAGCAGCCGGGAAGTTATAAGATTTTTAGGACTATGTAACATTATAGGAAGAATAGAAACCATATCTGGCCATTTGTATGAAAGGAAACTAACAATTTCCAAAGTAAGACTTTCTGGGGGGAATGTCACTTCCAACTCCATTGCAAGTACCCCAGTGCGAGGCAGTGCCTTCCATTTCCAATCAATGTATTCAGGAAAAGTGTGTAGTCAGGCACATAAGTGAGGCTTGAGTGAAAGTTTTCCAGTAATTACAATTATTTAACTTAAAAAAAAAAATTTCAATGATTTGCACAGTGTTCTTTTTTTGAAAAACTGCTAAATCTATTGCTTCTAAAATATTTGGAATTTTTAAATAATTCTTACTTTTTATCTTATTGATATTTTATTGCTTTATAATTCTCGTTTTCTTTTTTTATAATTTCAACCTTACTCCTTTTCCCAAAAATGCTTAAAATTTCTCTTTTTCAAAAAATAAAAATCGCCATATATTTTAACCCTCTAACCGGTCTAAATTTTTCTTCTACAGAAATTTTTTTTCGTTGTTAACTTAAGGCGATATGAACCAAAATAGGTTTAGAGTGAATGTCGTAAGCGTAATGTATTAAAAATAGTAGATTAAGGCATAAATTATTCCTCATGCCAAAACTAAAATTATATTTATTTATACTTAAGAAGATATGGCGAATTTCGTTTTTCGAAAAATGCGAAATTATGTTCCTTTAATTTAATATAACATATATTTTTCAAATATTAACGCTTTGCTACACCCAGAAAACTGTATCAGTTGTCGCCACCGAATTTGTTGCCAATCGAATTCTGGCGGTTACGACAACTATCTTCATATTAAATTATATATTTTTAGTTGTGAAAGCCAATATTCAGTTAGCTAATTTAATATTTATATTTCACATAAATATTATAAACGTTCCACATAAATATCATTACGTTCCACAAAATTTTATTTAAAAAAAAATTATTTTTAGATTTTTCCGGTATCGAACCTGGGCATTCAGATTCATAATTCACATTGTGGTGCAGTACCACAATTTAATTTAATTTAATTTTCTTTGATATATTTGTTATTTAAATATTTGAATATTTTATTTTAATTAAAAAAATTTTTTTTAATGTTTGCCTTTACTGGGATTTGAAATCGGAAATTAGGAGTACTAGCCTAGTACTCTCTACCCACTAGCCCACAAAGACTTATAAATTTGAATGACTGATTTTAAGTTTAAATAATTCGTTTACAAATACCAATCTTTAGTGGCAGTACACATGTACACATGAGAAATGTTAACAGAATATGAAAATAGGCTTAAAATAAAGAAATACGCGTCTCGGCGTTTTGCTGTAGCACGTCAGAATTTTGAGAAAATCGATTTCTAAGCTTCGAAGGAACGTGGAGGTTCACTTGAAATTTAATACTATTATAAAAAGTTGTATAAAAACAGAATGGGTGAACCGATTTTTTCTCCGCTAGATGGCGCTTTAATTTTCATGTAAAATTAAAAAATAACCAAAAATGTACGAAATTTATTAAAAATACAATGTTCCTAATTTGAAATCCAATAACTAAAGTAGAATCTGCTTTGTGAATACTTCTCATCAGCGCCTTAACGTTCTAAGCGAACGACCAACTTGTTTACATTGTCAATAATTGCAGTCTTCTCCTTCTCTTTCTCTCACGTATGAATAGTTTTTTCCATTACAATACGTTCACATTTCCTTACTTCACGCACTTGTGCTGTAGTTTTTGAAAGATTATATTTATAGAACATAATTTATATATGTATTTGTTTGATCTGGATTTGTTTATAATTGAATTTTAACGAGCTAACAGATCGGGTGTCGTCTGTAACATCCACACCAAGTAACTTAACAATATATAGTCCAGTAAAAATAAAAATAAATTAACAAAGTGGACCATACTTTATAAATGACAGCTAATGCTGCAATTTTTTTTTTTTGCTTTGACATTCCGCGTTATTAACATTAACATTTCTCATGTGTACTCAAAAAAATTTGATTTTGTCGTACTGTGTAATCAATAGAATCCACAATTCGGTAGGTTCAACTGAAATTGACATTGGTGTCTTTGGTGACCGCTACTGAAATTTTCCGGCAAACATTTTCGTAGAATATTTTAATCCTTAAATCTCCTTTTTTAAATGATATTTTTTGATTTTCTCAAAAAAATGGTCAAATTGACCCATAAAGAGACCAGTTAGAGGGTTAAGATCTTCCACAAAAATAATCCTCATACAATTCCACAATACAACTCTGACCATAAGAATTCTCTCAGACATTAACTTACAGCATTTCTTTTTCATATAGTATAATGCTCCCTTCGACCAAAAAATGAAAACTTTGACCCACTGTAAAAAAACTCAGACGTGCTGGACCATAAGTTTGTTCTACAAAAATGATCTACTCAACATATCCTTTCAGAATTATGGGGTCACTATTCTGTTCCATTCAAAAAGTCTTAATTTGTTGGAGAGTGTAATTGGATAGTAATATTCTTTTTCAGTTCTTGTTCATTTTTTTTTAATTCCCAATGCCATATTTTTGCTATAAAAATGGATTATATGTTATTCCAAATAAAATAAAATTCTTACAAATAAATTTTAATAGTTTTGATCGAATTCCAATCAATCTTTTCTCTGGGTGTAGCAATATTAAATATATTTCTTCTGTCGAATTTTATTAAAATCCTTCTATTCGATTACTTTTTTTTCTGAAATTGTGTATACAAATACCACAATTTACAGCTGAAAATACTAAATTTAAAATTCCAAGTAAAAAAAAAAATAACTGCATTTGTAGTTGTTTTTAACTACATTTGAAATTTTTTTTACTAAATTTCTATTTCTTTTTCACAAAATTCGTAGTTGTATTTTAGTAAAACTTTTACATTTATAGTTGTTTTTAACTAAATTTATATTTATTTTTAACTATTTTACTAGTTATTTTTAACTATTTTACTAGTTATTTTTAACTAAATTTGTATGTTGTGATAACAACAAAATTATGCATAAAAATTAAAAAAAGCCCGACCAGGATATGCATTAATCATAATAAATATTTGCTTAACAAAAATCCCATTTAACTAGAAATTTAAGTTAGATTTTTTTTATGATTATAGCTGTGTCCTGTTTTCGTAATCATATGTGGTCTCTGTCCATAACATACTAGTAAATTATTTTTTGTATAAGACTAAAATACGTTTTTTATGATTTTTATTTTTTTTTTTAAGTTTTTTATTAAAGAACTTATGAGCTTTTAATGCATTTATAGTACATTCCTCAGAATATTTCTGTTAGTTTAGTGATGTGTATGAAAGATGTTACCAAAACAAATATAAAATACACACTTGATTGAAATTTGTACGTGACCAGAAAGTATTTTTTTTTTTCTACATTTCTAGTATTTTAATGTAATTTTTCTACATAGAAGTTGTGCGAAAACCAACAGAATACACATAATTTGAAAAAAAAAATAAATAAAAATATTATTTTAAAGTTTAATTTCTGTGCAGTTTTGACAAAAGCACTTATTTCAAAAATTTTAGTATTTTAGAAGAGCTAAAGAAAAACACATTTAATTTAAGAATTGTTTTTAAAAATGTTACAATGTTTATTTTTTTTAATTTAAATTAACACGCTTAATGTTACAATTGAAATAAGTTCTTTTGTCAAGCAAAAATTAATAATACGGTTTTTACGGGGTTTCATATCTTTTTTTATGTACACTCAAAAAAAAAGACATGAACTAAAATGTAGTCAAAAATTTCCTTCAAAACAGTTTATAAATTGTCCTCAATTTAAGTAAAATTTTATTAAAACTTAGAAAATTTTTCTTAAAAAGACTAAAAATTCCTAAGTTTGAGGAAAAACGAAATAGTTTATATACTCAGAAATAGTTCATATTTTTCCTAAGTAATATTTCTTGATTTTAGGAAAAAAACAAGTCAATTAAATACAAATTTATTAATTTTAAGAAAAAACATCTCAGTTTAAAGAAAATTATACTAAAATGTAATAAAATTAAGTTTAGTTTAAAAAAAAATTTAGGACATAATTTACTCCCATTTAGTTAAATGTGTCTAACTTAAATCGAAAAAGTACTTGAACTTAATGTGTGTTCCTTTTTTGTTCGCGAGTAGTAAAATTAACTAAATTTTAGAAAGCCATTTCCAAATTCAATTTTTAAGTCTACCACTTGCTAATTTTAAAGAATTGTTTTCTAAAAATTAGTTCAGACAATTAAAAACAAAAAGTAATACATTTTTTCCTATGTAATAATAAAAATTTACTTGATTTTAGAAACTGATGAACTATTTCTAAGAAAAATTTTCATGCAACTTAGTCCAGATAAATTTTAAAAATTTTAACAAAATATTCTTTTTTAAAACAAACCAGTTAGTTTTCCTAATTTGCAAGAAAAAATATTATTAAATAAAATAAATTAAAGTAACTATTTAAAAAAACAATCGTGCATGATTGTAATTTTTGGTTGGTGATCGTGCATGAGCGTGAGTCAAAAATCTCTCACGTGCCCATCTCTAATCTTAACAGTCTTAAATATTGAACTTAAAGTAGTTTAAAATATTTTTTAAAATTTTGTTAGCAAAAAGTTAGAAGTTTCGAATGTGCGCTTTTATGTAATAAATTTGTTTGTTGACTACAATACAAAATATCGCAGGCACATTTTATACATAACGGCATAATGGCTTTCCTATAATTGAAGTAGCGCTTATTAAACTTTATATTTATCGAATTATTTTTTTCACTTAATAATAAAAAAAGTTTAAATTTGTATATATCAAATAAAGTTTAAGCTAAAAATCCCATAAAATAAACTTATGACTTTTCCATTTTCCAATAATAACAAGAAATGTAACTGTGATATTTAAAATTTTTGCAACAATTTCCTTAAATTAGTTAATTTAAGAAGACAAAGGACCCCCAGTGTTCCTTAGCCATAGATGCCGTGTGTCACTTAGGGCGTCCGTTTTTGTAGTTGTCTCAAGCAGAACCGTTAATTACCTACGAAAAGGAACTGACTTTGTTACAATTTATTACGTTTCAGGATATCCTGCAGTAATTTTTTTTAATTTGTTTACCTTTTTGCTAATGAAATTTAATTTAAATTTTAAATACATGAATTTTGTACAATTCAATTTAATTTTAAACAAAATTGTATAGCAAAAAGCTTGTTAAGAGCAGTGTCCTCACAAAGCGGAAGTCCTCCGAAAGTGGGAAAATACTTACACAATGAGTGTAAAGTACTTTAAAATATATGGTAATAGAATAATTTTCACTTAAAAGAAGTGCTATTTAACTTGTTGTTAGAAAATATTTTCTTATTTTTTTGATTTTAGTAAAAAAAAAAATTATCTAATGAACTCAAATAAAATAAAATTTAAAACCAAGGAAACATTTTCTAACTAACAGTCAAATTTTAGATGATATATGAACTAACTTGGGGGAAATTTTACTGTTTTCTAATAAAAATTTACTTCTCAGTAGTAAAATTTTTCTATAATTTAGAAATTTTGACCAAATTTTTAGTTAAATTTGTTTCTTAATTTCAAGAAAAATTATATTAAATATTGGTACAAAGTGTCTTTGGCGCCGTTTTCATTTCATTTCAATTCATTTCATAAGGTAATTCTAGTTCATTATTTTTTTTGGAGTGTATTATGCTTCTAAAGCATTAAAAGTTTTATTGACTTTAAAAATCTTAAAACATTTTTCTTAAATCGACTTAAGTGTTTTTATCAAAAGTCCACAGATTAATTTAATATACATAAACGTTTTGGTTTTTTTTTTAATCTTTATTATAAAAGAAGTGGTTTTAAAAATATGAAAAAAAATCATATCGAATTAACGGATCTTATAGGGAACTTTAAACAAAAAAATTATAATAATAAAAACTAAAAAAATCGTTTTGAACTCTAATCGCCAAGACTGTTTCACACCACAAGTTAGTCAAATGAATATTTTATTAGTAGAAATTAAGCCGTGATTTATGTATTTCGAAAAAGGTCTTAACGAAAGCAAAGTATTAACAATTTATTATTGTTTTCCCAAGTATTTTTAACAAAAGTAACTGTCAATTGCTATCAACAAATACCACAATTTGTCAAAATTTGTATAGACAAATTTTCGTAAACAGAACACGGTTTAGCAAATCTTATAATAGTACACTCACAATATTAATGCGTTAAAACTTATCTAAAATACATATTAAATTAATTGAAAATACAATCAAAAAGAGGACTACTGATTTTTGATTATATTCAGCCCATTTTTTTTTTTTTTTTTTTTGTTTATTTTCAATCATTGTTTAATAATCGACAAAAGCAGAAAAACAATCGAAAGTCGTTTAAAATAACCATCAATTTTTAACTGACAAAACGTGGAAGAAAAACGATTTTTGTGGTTTGTTTTTCAAATTGAAAAAAAAAAAATTTTGTATGTAATTTGACAAAACACAACACACACACAGATGTATATATTTTTATTTTCTATGTGTGTATCTATATTTGATTAATTTCCTGTAATTTTTATTGAAATAATTTTGTATATAAATAAACTATTTTGGTAAAAAAAAACAAAAAATGCATCTAACACAAAAGAACATTTCACAGTACTAGCGCAAAAAAAAAAACAATCACAAGTAGCACACCGGTAATGTGAGAGGTCAGTGGATGTCTTTAAAGACCGGTTCTGTTTGCACCGGTCACAGGACGGACGAACTTCAACTGACTACTTTTTCCAAAAATCCCTAAAATTTCTCTTTTTCAAAAAAAAAAAAAAAACTCGCCATATTTTTTAACCCTCTAAATGGTCTAAACTTTTTTGCAATTTATTTTTCCTTTTTACACTCAGAAAAAAAAGTTAGTAGACAAATTTGTAAACGGTTTTCAATCCCACTTTACTATTTTTGTACTGATGTTTAGTATAAAAAAATTATTATTAAGCAAATCTTTTTGCTATTTACATTTTACAAATTACAGAATATTTATACATTTTTGTTGCCAATTTAAGAAATCATTTTACAAATTTTTGAAAACCGATTTGCTAAAATTAGCAAAAAAAAATAATAATTTTAAAAAATTGGATATTGAAGGAAATGTTATTTTTAATTAAGGGATCGGAAATGAATATATCGACACATGTCTAAAAATAGGACATCCCCTTAAAATGGCAATACCCATGTAAAAATCGAAATATATATGAGCATACATGATCATATATGGGCCTGTATATGATCATACATGGGCATACATGGTCATATACGTCCATACATTGTTCAATATATGACCATACATGATCTCATATATAATCATATATCTTCGGATCTGAAGACGTATATATACGAGCATACATGAATAATATATGAGCATGTATGATAATATATGCACATATATCACCATATACCCTCAAATTTCGGATCCGAAGATATATGGTCATATATGAGACCATGTATGCCCATGTATGATCATATACAGGCCCATGTATGATCATGTATGCTCATATATATTTCGATTTTTACATGGGTAAACAGTTTTTTCAGTTCTAAAAATCAGCCCTAAAAATAATTAAAATTTGACCTTAAAAGTAAAAAAAAAATTGACTAAAATAAAAGTACAAAAGCCTTTGTTTTTTTTTTAATTTTGTATGAAATACTTTTTGATAAATAAAATAAAAAAAATTTGATGCTCAAAAAAAAAAAATAAATTTGTACTAACATTAAAAATATTTAGTATTTTTTTTGCTGATTTTAGCAAACAGATTTTAAATTCCACTTTTCAAAAAGTTTACTAAAATTTAAATTTAAATAAACACTGTAAACGAAGAATTGTTTAACAGAAAATTTAGTAAATTTTGTTTGCTATCGAAGCAGATTAATTTCTAATTATAAGGTGTTTCCGATTCGGTTAATCGATCAACCGATAATTTAAAACTCGAATAATTATTCGACCCGAATAATCGATTAAAATAAATCGATTAACCGGTTAAATTTTTAATATGAATTTTTCTGTTATTTTTTCTTAAAACTTTATAATTTTTTTAACTTTGGCAAGAAAATCGTAGAAAAAATAACTAAAATACAATCAAATTCTTTTCAAATCGACTGAATCAAAGGAAATATAATAGACAATTTTTATTATTGGTTCAATTCAGTTAAACAAATTAATTTTAAATAATATAAAATTATATTTTCATGTCCAAAAAAATTGAAATGGAGCTTTCAACCTCCGTATCTCATCAGAATGCTATGCTTTAACAAAAATCCTATTGAAAATATAAATTTGTCTCCCTAGCAATGAAACACGTGACTACCCAACAAACAATACGTACAGTTTACGTACCGGTTTCGTCATAACGGAATCCAACTCCGTTTACGTACCGTTTTCTTTATCCGTAAACGGACCAGAAAACGGATTTTAAGGAACATCAAAACTGATTCGAATCCGTTTAAAAACCGTCAATGACGGACCGTTTACAGACCGGATATATCGGATGAAAAACGGAGTTATCCGTTATAAGTCCGTCAATAACGGACCGTTTACGGACCGGATATATCGGATGAAAAACGGAATTGTCCGTTAATAGTCCGTCAGTGACGGATCGTTTACGGATCCGTATTCGGTCCGCATTCGTACCGTTTTTTCAACAAAAAACGGATTTGTGTAAAGGCATATTATTTTAATTGTTAATACCAAATTTTTATTTTTTTTTTTAAATATTAATATTCAATTTTTTTAAGCTAAAGATATTAATATTAAAATAAGATCGAATAAAGTTATATTTTTTTCTTTAAATTTATTAACAAATATATTTAAAATAACAAAACTTAATAAACTAAATACAACAAATACGAAACAAATATTATATTTATCTCCAGCACAATTATCATCCATCAATCACTGCGATTGTGGCCCATTAAAAATCATGAAAAAAAAATAAAACAAATATTTAATTTTGGTTTTAAATTGTGGTACATACGACATGATGAAGCAGACAATTCAAATTTACAAATTTTTTCACAAAATTACTTTAAGCTGTCGGGCAATATTTTTATTTGCAAATCAACATAATTTTGCATACATCATCGTAAAACTTGTTTTCAATTTCATAAATATTTACCTAAGAGATATTTAGATATTCCTTTTTTATTACTAAGCAAATCCAAAAGCAACGGAAGAAAAACTGTGGTCCGTATTTGACGGTACAGAAACGGATACACCAAAACGGAGTAAAAACGTATTGTTTTCGAAAACTCAATTGTACGGTCCGTTAATGTTCCGTTTACGTACAAGCTTTGACGGATACGTATTTTCGGACCGTAAACGAACAGTAGAAGCCGGATTCGTTAATCCGTACCTACCGGATAGTCCGTAAAAATATTTCTTGGGTAGGTATATTCCCAACAAGCACCATGACGTTATATGTTAAAAAAATAATAATATAAAATTGCTTTAAATTCGAAAACTTTATATCCTAAAAACAGTTTATTTGAAATTCTATGAAAATATGAAAAAAATTATAAAAACTACAAAAAAAAACATGGAATTTTGCTTTTAAATTGATAAAGTAGTAACTTCAGTAGAGTTAAGGTTTTTATTCAAAAGTATATAAGAATTCGCTTATACTTATCGGTGAGGACTTGTTAGGATTACGCATGATTTTTATAGATTTTCTATTAAATAACATCTTAAACCAGGTAGTGAATTGTGGCACTTTTATCAAACTTTTTTTGTGAATTTTTCAAAAAAAAATGGCATACCATATTTTTAAGAATTTGTTATTAATTTTTTTTAAAGGCAGCTCTTGTTTATTTATGCATTTTTATTTTTTTATTATTATTCTTGACAGTGTCATATAAAGAAAATAAAAACCAACTTTTAGCGACAAAATTTTTCACTTGGGTAAAACACTATCTACACTGCGTTTTTAAGGGTTTTCTTCCACTGAACACATCTGACATTTTTTTTTTTTTTTTAAATTGGCAAATTCCTCTGAAAAAATTCAAAATTATTAAGCATGATTCTTCAAAAAATCTTAGGATGCTTTGAATTGTACTAAATAAACACTTTAGAAACCAATGCAAAAGACCCTTGCGGGAAAAAAGGGGTCAGTTGGGAATCGGGTCCTGCCCCGTAATAGATGAAAACTGGACCGGTTCCGAAAATACATATCACGAGGACCGGTTCCTAAAGTACCTAACACGTGGCCGGTTTAAAAGTTATGACTTGTCCCAGAGGGCAACTTGACCCCCTCCTAGGACAAGCCCATGTTAAAGTGACCGGTCCCCTGACCGGTCCCTATCACAATGAACCGGTCACGTGACATGTCATAGGATAGGTCGTTTTCCCGCAGGGACTTAACTTGATGTTTCAGCCAAAAGCAGCTTTTTGTGTTCTAATTGATGAAAGAAATACGTTTATTTTGCATTAAATAATTAATCGATTAATCGCCAATTTTTCCGATTAATCTACCCAAATAACCGATTAATCAATTTTCTTTATTTTTCGAATAATGAACTTACCAATTAACCGGCAAAGTTGAATAATTGGGAACACTATAACACGCAGAGAAAAAACATGGTTGTAATATGATCACTGCTACTATATTGTGCTTGCTGCAATCGGGTATGGTTGTTACAACCAAGTTATTGGTTTTCTAACCATCAACATGGTCGCTACCATCATTATATAGTAAATTTTTTACAATTTTATGATTGGCAACTTCTATTTTGTAACATGATTGGCTGTAACCATACTGTGGTAACAAAAATTCTGACTATGAAAAAATATGATAATTATGCAACGATAAAATGTTGGCAACAATCTACTATCTAATATCTAAAGGAAATATTCTTAAATTTAAAAAGCTTTTTCATAGTTTCTAAGAACTTTTCCCTTAAGATTACCCAGGAATCATAATATAGTTATGAGGGGTCATAATATGATAAAATTTTGAGCATACTATGATAACGTGCGATCATATTATGATAAATTCAATATAACATGTTTATTTAGGACCATAATATGCTAATTTTTTAATCATAATATAACTGTAGGGACCATATTATGGTTATTTTATTATCATCATATGATAATCATAATATAGTACGATTATGGTTGGCACAACCATAAACCCAAACATATATGATGCTCTTCGAATATGATTGACCCAACCATGTTATTTCTTTGCGTGAAGGAACTCATTTAAAGCATTTCTGGTTACTTTCATGAACAGCATCTGGAGGCAGGCTTGCCTTAGATTGTTTTTATATCTGCTTAAAAAGAATTATTTGACACCAATAAACTTTTGGTGTAAATTCCTAAAACAAAAATATTAGTCGTGGGGTGCCATTTTAACATCTTCGACTGTTAGTCAAACGTTTTGTATATAAAATGTCAGCAATAATAAATTTAGTTGCAATTTTCTCTACCTGGGGTCCAGTGCCTGCTTTAGTTGAGCTAAAGTTTATATTTAAAATTAACACAAAAACTATTTAAAACAATTCAAAATTACTTAAAACCAATTAATAACATAGTTACATACATATAACCTAACTAATTGTTACCTTAGGTTGGGCGCCATTGTATGTTCTTTAAATATTGCTTTTGAAAGCATAACATTTTTCAAATTTTTATATTTAAAATTCATAAAAGTTCATTAAACCTTCAGTCATTTCTAAAATGTTATAATATTTTCTTTCACTTCTAAAATTTTATAATATTTTTTCTTTCACATATATTTTCATTTTACCTAAACAATAATAAATCTTAAAGTAAATCTTACTCGTATTCATAATCACACTTGTTGTGAAAAGGTTTTTTTTTTTAGAAAATATGAAAGGTGTGTGTTTTTTTTCTGCACAAGGTAAATATTAAAAACTATACACACAAATCTTATATTTTTTTGCTTTTCAAAGTATTTTCCAGTCAGTCAGTATTCTAATGAATATTCTATATGTATAAATATTATGCTTATGAAGCATTAAATGTGACACTACTTAAATATCCCCAACATTAGCTATTTTTTTTTTCTTAAGCTCTAAAGTTTTATATTGCATATTATATATATACACTCAAAATAAAATGAACTAGAATTTAGAAAAATTCACTTATTTAGAGAAAAAATTGAAATGAAATCGGCGCCAAAGATACTTTTTACCAATATTAAATAAAATTTTCCTTGAAATTAAGAAACAAATTTTATTTAAAATTTGTTCAAAATTTCTAAATTATATAAAAATTTACTACTGAGAAGTAAATTTTTATTAGAAAACTGTAAAATTTCCTCCTAATTAGTTCATATATCATCTAAAATTTTACTGTTAGTTAGAAAGTGTTTCCTTGGTTTTAAGAAAAATTTTATTTTATTTAAGTTCATTAGATAATTTTTTTTTACTAAAAACTAGGACTTTACTCATTGAGTAAGTATTTTCCCACTTTCGGAGGACTTCAGCTTTGTGAGGACACTGCTCTTAACATATAATTTAATTAAATTATACAAAATTCATGTACTTAAAATATAAATTAAATTTCATTAGCCAAAAGGTAAACAAATTAAAATAAATTACTGCAGGAATCCTGAAACGTAATAAATTGTGACAGAGACAGATCCTTTTCGTAGTAAATAAAGGGTTCTGCTTGAGACAACTACAAAAAGAGACGCCCTAAGTGACATACGGCATCTATGGCTAAGGAACACTGGGGGTCCTTTGTCTTCTTAAATTAACTAATTTAAGGAAATTGTTGCAAAAATTTTAAATATCACAATTAAATTTCTTGTTATTATTGGAAAATGGAAAAATGTCATAAGTTTATTTTATGAAATTTTTAGCTTATACTTTATTTGACATATAGAAATTCAAACTTTTTTATTATTAAGTGAAAAAAAAATAGTTTGATAAATATAAAGTTTAATAAGCGCTACGTCAATTATAGGAAAGCCATTATGCCGTTATGTATAAAATGTGCCTGCGATATTTTGTATTGTAGTCAACAAACAAATTTATTACATAAAAGCGCAAATTCAAAATTTTTAACCTTTTGCTAACAAAATTTTAAAAAAATATTTTAAACTACTTTATGTTCAATGTCAAAGACTGTTAAGGATAAGACATGGGCATGTGAGCCATTTTTGAATCACGCACCAAGAATTACAATCATGCACGATAATTTTTTTAAATGGTTCTTGTTTCATTTAATAATATTTTTTCTTGGAAATTAGGGAAACTAACTGGTTTGTTTTTAATTTATTGTTTTTTTTTTTTTTTTTTGAATAAAATATTGAAAATAATTTAAACGTTTTCCAACAAAAAAATCCTTTACCAAATTTTGTTATTTTTTAAAAATTAGAAAACTTTTACTTGAAATAAAGAATATTTTATTAAAATTTTTAAAATTTATCTGAACTAAGTTGCATGAAAATTTTCCTTAGAAATAGTTCATCAGTTTCTAAAATCAAGTAAATTTTTATTATTACATAGGAACAAATTTATTACTTTTTGTTTTTAATTGTCTGAACTAATTTTTAGAAAACAATTCTTCAAAATTAGAAAGAGGTATGCTTAAAGACTGAATTTGGAAATGGATTTCTAAAATTTAGTTAATTTTACTACTCGCGTACAAAAAATGAACATAAATTAAGTTCAAGTACTTTCTCGATTTTAGTAAGACACATTTCACGCAGAGAAATAACATTGTTGCAATATGATCACTGCAACTATATTGTGCTTGCTGCAATCGGGTATGGTTGTACAACCAAGTTATTGGTTTTCTAACCATAAACATGGTCGCTACCATCATTATTAAGTAAATATTTTACTATTTTATGATTGGCACCTTTTATTTTATATCATGATTGGCTGTAACCATACTGTGGTAACAAAAATTCTGACTATGAAAAAAATATGATAATGATGCAACGATAAAATGCTGAAATAATTATACAATCAAAAAAAAGAAAATTTCTTAAAGCTATGATTTTTTCCTTAACAATATTTCTTCAAAAAGTCCTTAATATTAATTTTTTTAGAAAAAACATTTCTTAAGGAAATATTCTTAAATTTAAAGAGTTTTTTCATAGTTTTTAAGAACTTTTCCTTTAAGAAATTTTCTTAGGTTACGGATCATATAATTTTTCCTTTAAGAAATTTTTTTAGATTAGGGATCATATAATGATAATCCAGGAATCATAATATAGTTATGAGAGAGAATTATATGATAACATTTTGAGTGTACTATGATTACGTGCGATTATATAATGATAAATTCATTATAAAATGTTTATTTAGGACCATAATATGGTAATTTTTGAATCATAATATAACTGTAGGACCATATTATGGTAAAAATATGGTTATTTTATTATAATAATATGATAACCATAATATAGTATGACTATGGTTGGCACAACCATAAACCCAAAAATATATGATGCTCTTCGAATATGATTGAGCCTACCATGTTTTTTCTTTGCGTGTTATTGAACTAAATGGGAGTAAATTATGTCCTAAATTTTATTTTTTGAACTAAACTTAATTTTATTACATTTGAGTATGCAAATTTTTTAAAACTAAGATGTTTTTTCTTAAAATTAATAAATTTTTATTTAGGTGACCTTTTTTTTCCTAAAATCAAGAAATATTACTTAGGAAAAATATGAACTATTTCTGAGTATATAAACTATTTTACATAAATTGAGGACAATTTATAAATTATTTTGAAGGAAACTTTGATTACATTTTAGTTCATGTCTCTTTTTTTTTTTTGAGTGTATAAATATATGATGTTTTACATCATCTGGTCGTTAGGAAAACTGAAACCATTTAGTGCATACGTAAATACAGGTATGAATACATATAAACTTACTTATAAGTCATTAATGATTGCTGTTTGTTTTCTATTACATTTTATTTTAATTTGTTTGAAATTTAAAAAGGTCAGGTTTAAAGTTTTTGGTTAACTAAACTTTATAGAAAATATATATATATTTTTTTTAAAAATCTTACCCAAGAGAACTGTGATATACATTTGGTATGACACCGGTGTTACCTTTCCTGTAAGTTAATTTTCTTTTTTATTTAAATATATTCCTAATAATTTTAGAAATTGCAAAAATAAAATGTAAAATTTTAAATTAACAATTTAAATACGAAGAAGTTTATTTTAACTAAAATTATATTTACTTAAAATATTTATTTATTTATTTTATTTATTAATCATATAATTACAAATTATATGTTAATACCCTAACCGAGCACTAGCAACAAAGGCCTTCGGCTCGTTGTAGCGAAAACAGACCAGAGCCTCTGGTGGGAATTGAACCCACGACCCCCGCACTGATAAGCTAGCACGCTACCAACTAGCCTACCGGGGCGCTCTATTTACTTTATTAAAATTCATATTTAATTTAAAAATGTTTATAGAATAATAAAATGTTAATTAAATTAACTATGATTTTATTTTCTTCTTCTTATTATTAAGGTAAATCTTGCACAACTTCTATGTAAACTATTACTGAAAAACTGTTTGTTAAAGTTTTTCTTTTTATTAAATTAAAATACGTGGAATTTTTATGTATTTACTTTTTAAGTTTTTCAGTGTTATTTGTTTTTTTTTACTAATTTTTTTTTGTAATATGATATCAATGGAAACATTTGTAATAAGATTATGTGGGAAACTAATAATAACTATAAATTTACAAGCGAAACTATGCAGCGAAATAATGAAAAAAAAAAAAAAATATTAAGTAAAAGTTATATCGACAACTTTCAATGTAAACTAAACCACAGTAAATCAATCAATATTTACAAAAAAAGGCAACGACACTTTTTTTATTAGTTATTGAAATATTTAAAATTAAAAAAAAAATCGTATAATTCATAAAAATTTAATTATCCATGTAAAAAATTGTAATATATATGAACATACTTGATTATACATTGGTTTGTATGTGATCATATATGGGTCATATACGTCCATGTAGGACCATATAATGATCTCATATATATGTGATCATATATGCATTTCCCGATACAAAGTTTGAGGGTATATGGTCATTAGACCGTACCTCAAAAA
Organism: Eustalomyia histrio; assembly: GCA_949748255.1. Classification (NCBI taxonomy): domain Eukaryota; kingdom Metazoa; phylum Arthropoda; class Insecta; order Diptera; family Anthomyiidae; genus Eustalomyia; species Eustalomyia histrio. The sequence goes on along the minus strand of OX456527.1, from coordinate 110,754,797 downwards.
AAAAGTTCACCGTACACCCTCAAATATAAAGTATTTTAACAAGAAAATTTCGAAAATGTTTTTTTTTTTTTTTTGGCCGAACGTAGGGGTCGCCATTTTATATTTTTCTTTATATCTTCGCCATTTACCGTCGGATCTTAAAGTGTTGTATATCAATGTTTTTTGTCTCGCGGAGACCGATGTTTTCCTCGAAGGAGCCATTGACCTCAAGTAACCCGTTCTAGTATTAACCCACCACATCTCAGTTGCTACCACCTTAATGAACTACCCTAATATTTTAAAATGAAAGCTCGCAAAAAGGCAATAAACTTTTGCTAGGAAAGTATTCCAATAATTCCAGCGGAACTATTATTTTATTTTTTTTTTAATTTTTTTTTGTTGCCGAATGTAGGGCATTTTTAATTTTTTTGTCATATCTTCTGTATTTACAGTCGGATCTTAAAGGGTTATATATCAATGTTTTTGTCGCAATGATACCAATTTTTTACATCAAAAATCATTGACCTCAAGCACCCTTTTATACCACTTAAGGGGTAAAACCTACGTAAAAAGCCTATATATAAAAACTTCCTATTTTTATTTTCTTTATTTACGGAGATGTGTTAACAAAGATTGGTTTTCACAAGATTTATGAAGGAGTACAAAAAAATATTTGTTTTACACAAAGTTTTACAAAATGATAGTATATTTAGTATAGAGGTCCATGGCACGCAGCATTACTTAATAAATTTTTGGTGGATTTCTCTGAAATTTATAATGCATATGGAAAACTAAATTATCTTTGGATGCGCGTAGGAGTTTTTGATAGGTCAAATACTTTTTGACTTAGAGCTGTTTCTTTACGAGTATAAAAAATAGATATTTTGACTTTAACACTTCGCTGTTTTGTCAAAAATTAATATACCCAAAAACTCATACGCTTTTCTTTAGATAATTTGGTTAAATTATAGGCATACGAACCATTGCAAAGGTCTCTGTAAATGGCGTTCCATTCTTACAATGACTCCATTTTTGTAGCCAGTGTTGGTAGGAGTTCCATCGCAACTAATTGAAGTTCTCTTGACTCAAATAATACAGCCAACTTCAATCACGCCAAAATATGATCGATTAAAATTTGTGTTATTTTATAAGTGATCCACGGCACTCAGCATAATTTAACCAATTTTAGGTGGATCGGTCTGAAACATACACTTTAGGATCATGGTGGTAGATCCAAGTCTCATCCATAGTTATAAAACGACGATAGAAGTCGGTTTAATTTGGCTTAAAACGCTCCAAATTACGCTGAGAAATTTGTTTTCGATCCAGTTTTTGTTGAATTGACAGAATGGCTTGCAACTTTGCATGTGTTCTCAGTACAGTTATACCAACTTGAGAAAAATAAAAGTTTGGAGCTAGCAGTGCCATCTCTTGGTGAGCGCAGGAACTTTTAAACCAACCTGTATGATCATATATGCTCATATATAATTAGATTTCTACATGGGAACCAAGCAAAATAAGAGCTGAGTAAGAAATAGTTAAACACTACATCTACTAAAACCGATGTTGTGAAAATTTCGGTGAATCATTAATGATTTTAACATTGGCGTGTCATTGGGAGAAAGTAGTGTGTTTCGGTGCTATGAAAAACCGATGATTAGATGGAATTTTTCATTTGTTTACGGAAGTTGTTAAATATAAGGACTATAAAATAAAAATAGGGAGTGGCTTTGTTTTAAAGTTAAACATGTGATTTTGAACACGCCAAGAATTATTATTCCCACCAGGACAAAGTGGATATTTCTATAATTATACATTTTTATAAAAAAAATATTAAAATTAAAAAATTGATATGCTTTTCAATGGAATTGTTACAAATAATTTTATTCTGAGCGCTCCGGTTGGCTAGTTGGTAGCGTGCTAACTTATCAGTGCTGGGGTCGTGGGTTCGATTCCCACCAGAGGCTCTGGTCTGTTTTCGCTACAACGAGCCGAAGGCCTTTGTTGCTAGTGCTCGGTTAGGGTATTAAGATATAATTTGTAATTATATGTTTAATAAAATAAATAAATAAATAAATAAATAAATAAATAAATAAATAAATAAATAAATAAATAAACAAATAAATAAATAAATAAAATAAATTTTATTCTTATGACTTCATAAGTAGGGGTTAATATCAACATTTTGGAAGTTGCTTAAAATGACTTCTTACAAATCCAAAACTTTGCACTTTTAACTTCTTTGGATGTTCTGAAAAAGAGATTCGTAAAGAATAACATCCATTTTATTTTGCTGGGTATGAAAAGAAAACCTAAATAAAATATCAAAAATTGAGTTTTAAACGTTTAAGTTTTTAAACTTTTTTTTTTTTGATTAACAAAAATTCCTAACATTTCCTTCTTAATGTCTTCAGTTGTTATAATTTATTTCTCTTAAGCTAATTTAATTAATTTTGTTAGCCTATTTATTAACAATTTCAATTAGTTTTTAACTAATATACTTGCTTAAATATTTTTTTTTTATATATATAAATGGTGTTCCGTAAAACATAGGAACAAATATTGTTGAAAACACTTGTTAATACGTAAACTTAATTATAATTATGTATTTGCCGTACTGAAAACCTCATTTTGTTAATAAAACTTGTAAGTATACAGTAAAAACTCCCAATAGCTGATACTCAATAGCAGACACCAGCATATCGTATGTCTCATAATTATAAGGTCATTATTTTTTTTTTTTTTTTAATTTACTCTTAAAATATTGCTTTGATCGGTTTGGTATCTTCTTAAGAGTTATTCATCTTTTAGTGTATCATGCAATGTTTTTTAGAATTTTTTGTTGTTGTTACTTTATTTTTTTTACATAACAAATTATTCAGTGTTTCCTAATTTTACGGCCACTTTATTTAGTTTTTAAATAAAACAAAAATTAATAATATTTATTAAGATTTTTTTTTGGCAAATTTGGCCACCTTTATTCATAATTAAACTAAAAATTCTATTTTTCATACTACTAACTAAATTATTTATTATATTTTCATACATTTTCTTCCATTCTTCTAAAATTGCTGTTTTTAAAGAAGAAATGTCATTAAATTGTCGGTTTTCGGCATTCACACGACGAGACAGAATTCCCCATACATTTTCCATGGGATTAATGTCTGGGGAACAAGCTGGCCAATTCATTACCTCTATGTTTTTAGTTAAAAACTAATTTTTTGTATAGGCACTGTTGTGAATTGCGGCGTTGTCCTGCTGAAATATAAACTTTTTGGTAGGACTTTGAGTTAGGAAAGACATTAAACTTATATCTAGAGTCGAAACATAGTCGGTGCTTTTCATTTAACATGAAACGAACTGAATCTCAAGCAAGCCATCTACACAAAATGCTCCCCAAAATTTTTTCTAGAGAAGTTGAGGGGTGACTTTCTTAAATCTCTCCAATAGCCCCGATATCATCAGAAAATATAACCTTAAGAAAAAATTTTTTTTGTTATTATTGTTCTTAAACAAATTTAAAAATGGCTTACCTGTTCTCAGTTGGTATTCATGTTTTCGGAGGCAAATTCAAGCCTGGCCATGATATGTCGGGGCAATAATCTTAGCACCTGCTTCATTTTGGAATAGACAATGTTTTTATTGCTTAAAAACAACAAGATGTGTAGTGGACTTTGAAACATTTACTCAACTTTTTTGTCTAAAAGAGTTAAGGCTGTAGGAGGAATGACTCGCCGAACGCGTAATGTGGTTTATATATCTTTCTGAAAGCTTTCTTTTTCGGCCAGATCTTTTAGTTTTGCCGTAATTGTCCTGATCATTCCGAAAATTTTAGACCACACAGAGACTTCTTCCTATTTTTCTTGAAATTTCACGTAAAAATATATTTTCATTTTTGTACGCCAAAATTTGAGCTTTCTCAATGTCAGTTAAACTGCAACCGCGCGGCATTTGAAAATTTAAGTTAAATCCTTTCTAATAATATCAATTACACTGAACTTTGTTTCACTTCTGATCTATTTTGCTTTATTTTCTTTAAATGAAATAACGGTATATTTCCAAAATTTATATAATAACAACTTTTTACACTTTCCATTATACTTTATTAAAGAGTACATGTCAAGATGAATTACTCTTACGAAGACTTCATATTGATCGGAGCAATGTTTTAAGAGAAAATCAAAAAACAAGAGTGACCTTATAATTATGAGACATACTATATAATGGAAAATTTTGGCACGACGGTGTCATATATCAAAATTCTTGACTTAAATTTTAAAAGCTACCAACTTTACTAGATCGGTCTTTTCGATAGTCTTTTAACGGACATTTCTAAATTTTTTCAACTATACGCAGAAAACAAACAAAAAATTTAAATCCAGCAGAAACAATATTTAATTAAATAGAAACAGCTTTTAAATCATACTAATCCACATAAAAATGGGATTGTATATGAACACATATAATCATATAAAGAATATCTAATCATATATGACCATATATAGTTTAATATGTAACCATATATGGTGTCATACATGGACATATATTTTCATATCCGAAATTTCGAGCACATATGAATCATAAATGAATTATATATGAATCGTATATGGTCATATATGGGCATATGTGTGCATATATGATCACATACGGCCATATTCTCTCAAATTTCGGATCCCGAACATACATGGTCATATATGATATCATACATGATCATGTATTGACCTATATATGGCCATATATGACTAGCTATACCCACATATGATCATATACAAACTTATCATATACAATCTAATTTCCACAACCTATGCGAAATTTAAAATATATATAAACATACATGATCATACATGTGCTTATACACTCAGAAAAAAAGTTAGTAGAAAAATTTGTAAACTGTTTTCAATCCCACTTTACTATTTTTGTACTGATTTTTAGTAAAAAAATTATTATTTAGCAAATCTTTTTGCTATTTACATTTTACAAAATTTTGTACTTATATTAAAAATATTCAGTGGCTTCTTTTGCTGATTTTAGCAAACAGATTTATTCTACTTTACAAAAAGTTTACTAAAATTTAGTAGTGGCAGCTAATTTTTTCTACAAATTTTATTGTACTATACGTCAGCAGACATGTGTTGCTGAGAGTAGCAATTAATACTGCTGGGCTCAAATTAGCAAAATTTCCTGTAATAACAGCAAAATTTTCAGTTGTCATTACAGACTTTTTTTGGTGAGTGTATAGACATGGGAACGCATGATCATAAACTTCCATGTATAGTTCAATATATGTAATCATACATTCGAAATTTGAGGCTATATAAAGGTATATATTCATATATGATCATATATAATTCATATATGCTCATGTATGATTCATATATGCTGCTATATATATATATATGATTCATATATGCTCCTATATACTTTTAAAATTTCGATTTTCACAAGGAATTGAAAATTGATTTTATTTTTAATTTAATTATGTTTCTACTTATACTTAAAATGCAGAAACAAATTCTAATAGAAATTTAGTAAAATTCTAATTCCATTCCTTCCCAACACATTCCTATAACGAAAAATCAGCGGCAGAGACTGTCCGTTATTAGAAAGTTTTACTGTAGTTGTGAAATTATTTTGACACACTTTTAAGACTAAGCTGGATACTAATCGAATGTAAGACAACAAATTTATTATACAATATGAAATTATGAGTAGTGGAAGACCATCAAAAATTATGCAGGATATTTAATTTAAACTAAAAAATTATACAAATTTAAAATCATTCAAAAGATTTTAGACATTAAAGATAAAAATGTAGAGCAAAAAGCTTGTTAAGAGCAGTGCCCCCACAAAGCGAAAGTCCTCCGAAAGTGGGAAAATACTTACACAATGAGTGTAAAGTAAAATATATTACATTTACCATAGAAACGGTTTCATATTTATTAGAAAATTTTTATTAAATTTATGGATAATTTTCAATTAAAAGAAGTGCTTTTTATGTTAGATGTTAGAAAATATTTTCTTATTTTTAGTCAGTTAAGTCCTAGTTTTTAGTATAAAAAAATTATCTAATTAACTTAAATAATATAAAATTTTTCTTAAAACCAAGGAAACGTTTCCTAACTAACAGTAAAATTTTAAATGATGAATGAACTAATTAGAAGAAAATTTTACTGATAAAAATTTACTTCTCAGTAGTAAAATTTTTCTATAATTTAGAAATTTTTACCAAATTTGTTTCTTATTTTACAGGAAAATATTATTAAATATTGGTACAAAGTGTTTTTGGCGTCGTTTTCATTTAAATTTTTCCTCCAAATAAGTTAACTTTTCTTAATTCTAGCTCATTATTATTATTATTATTTTTTTTTTTTATTGTATATTTATGAAAATAAATTAAAATAAATTATTTTTAGCCAATGCATTTCGATTTGGCAAAATATCTCATCACAACTTTTTATTTTTAATTTCTTAGCCTAAGTATTTCCCTAACAAGCACTATGACGTCACTAATACAACATTTTTGGTTTCGAAATTTTTAGTAACGTCATAGTGCTTGTTAGGAAAATTTCCAATCATGTGTTTGATTTCTATGAAGACGAAAATAAAGCAAAATATACATTTTTATAGGTTCCATCTTGGAGTATATTCCTTGTAAGCAATTTTGTCATAAATATTTTGATATTTGCTTAAACAAAAATTCTACAATGTTTCAGACTTTTTTCTGAAACAATAAAAAATTATTTTATTTTTAGACTTCAAAATCTCTTTTGTGTTTTAATTTAAATTAAAAAAGAATTTATGTGAGAATATAAAAAATACAAAAAAAAAACAACAACACATTTAAGGAAGTTATTATACAAACAATAATTAAGTGTCCAAAAACAATTTAAAATTGATAAGATAAAAAAGTATTTGAAAAAATGTATGTTCTTTGCTAAAATCACTTTTAAATTAGAAATAAAAGCTGAGTTAGTTTCTACTATAATTATCTCAAGTGATACTTGACTTATTTTTTTTTTAATATAAATAAAATTGCTTGTCATCTTTACGAAATTATTTAAATCACTGAAATTTGAAAGTTAAAGATAAACAATTTATATAATTTAAATAAAATTTTAAGTAGGACATATAATAACTACGATTACAGATTTATGTTCAGTTATGATCACTAAATGTCTGTACAAAATTTGATTTAAATATTCCTGATAGTTTTGCTGAAAATAAACATTTAAAATATTAAACACTCTGGCGTATGAGTAATATTAATAGAAAAGTTTTTAAACAAAACTATTAATAACTTTTAAACTATTGCAGCAAATTATATGAATTTAATTGTAAATGATAAATGAAATCTAAGAGTTTTAATAATATTTAAAATAATTTACATAGACTTAACAAAATTTAATAAAAATGCTGCTTAATTCTTAAATAGGCGAAAGCGGTCTCTTAACAAAATTCATATAATTAAACACAAATGTGTAAAAAAATAAAAATTATTTTATATACACACTCAAAAAAAAATAACCTAGAATTTAGAAAAATTAACTTATTTGAAGAAAAAAATTTAAATAAAAACGGCGCCCGACACTTTTTACCAATATTTAATAAAATTTTTCTTGAAATTAAGAAACAAATTTTACTAAAAATTTGGTAAACATTTTTAAATTATAGAAAAATTTTACTACCGAGAAGTAAATTTTTATTAAAAAATAGTAAAATTTCCTATTAATTAGTTCATATACGATCTAAAATTTTACTGTAAGTTAGAAAATGTTTCTTTGGTTTTAAGAAAAATTTTATTTTTTTTTAAGTTCATTAGATGATATTTTTATACTAAAAAGTAGGACTTAACTGCCTAAAAATAAGAAAATATTTTCTAACATAAATAGCACTTCCTTTAAGTGAAAATTATCCTCATCCTGCTTCTATGAAAAAGGTAATATATTTCCTCATATATTTTGAAGTACTAAACACTCATTGATTAAGTATTTTCCCACTTTCAGACAACTTCCGCTTTTGAAATTAAATTGAATTATATAAAATTCATGTATTTAAAATATAAATTAAATTTTATGAGCAAAAAGGTAAACAAATTAAAAAGAAATGTACTGCAGGATATCCTAAAACGTAATAAATTGTAACAAAATCAGATCCTTTTTTTTAGTTAATTAATGGTTCTGCTTGAGAGAACTACAAAAAGCGAGGCCCTAAATGACATACGGCATCTATGGCTAAGGAATACTGGGGGTCCTTTGTCTTCTTAAATTAACTAATTTAAGGAAATTGTTGCAAAAATACAAAATATCACAGTTACATATCTTGTTATTATTAGAAAATGGAAAAATGTTATAAGTTTTTTTTATGACATATACAAATTTTAACTATTTTTATTATTAAGTGAATGAAAAAAAAAATGTTTAGTGTCTTCGATAAATATGAAGTTCAATAGGCGCAACGACAATTATAGGAAAGCCACTATGCCGTAATGTATAAAATGTACTTGCGATATTTTGTATTGTAGTCAGCAAACAAAATTATTATATAAAAGCGCAAATTCGAAATTTTTAACCTTTTGCTAACAAAATTTTAAAAATATTTTGAACTACTTTAAGTTCAATGTTGAAGACTGTTAAGATTAGAGATGGGCATGTGAGCCATTTTTGAATCACGCACCAAAAATTACAATCATGCACAATAGTTTTTTTAAATGGTTACTTTAATTTCCTTCATTTAATAAAAATTTTTCTTGAAAATTAGGAAAACTAACTGGTTTGTTAATTCTAAAAATAATTTAAACGTTTTCAACAAAAAAAAAAAAATCCTATACCAAATTTTATTATTTTTTAAAAATTAGAAAACTTTTACTTGAAATAAAAAATATTGTATTAAAGTTTTTAAAATTTATCTGAACTAAGTTGCATGAAAATTTTCTTTAGAAATAGTTCATAAGTTTCTAAAATCAAGTAAATTTTTATTATTACAAGGAAAACATTTATTACTTTTTTTTTTTAATTGTCTGAACTAATTTTTAGAAAACAGTTCTTAAAAATTAGCAAGTGGTAGACTTAAAAACTGAATTTGGAAATGGCTTTCTAAAATTTAGTTAATTTTACTACTCGTGAACAAAAAATGAACACACATTAAAATCAAGTACTTTTTCGATTTAAGTAAGACACATTTTTTGAACTAAATGGGAGTAAATTGTGTCCTATTTTTTTTTTTTTTTTTTTTTTTTGAACTAAACATAATTTTATAACATTTGAGTATGCAAATTTCTTAAAACTAAGATGGTTTTTCTTAAAATTAATAAATTTTTATTTAATTGACTTGTTTTGTCCTAAAATCAAGAAATATTACTTAGGAAAAATATGAACTATTGCTGGGTATATATAAACTATTTCGTTTTTCCTTAAACTTAGGAATTTTTATTCTTTTTAAGAATTTTTTTTTAAGTTTTAATAAAATTTTACTTAAATTGAGGACAATTTATAAATTATTTTAAAGGAAATTTTTGGACTCATTTTTAGTTCATGTCCTTTTTTTTTTTTTTTTTGAGTGCACAAATTAAACTATTAAAGTAACAGTATGTTTAAGACAAATTTCCGTCTTCTCTATTATCAGAAATTGTCATATTTTGTAAAGAAAAAAACACAATAACTTCAATCTTTAAATTGTATTTATATATATTTTTTATTAAAATATTTATGCCCAAACTTACTCTACAACCAATTATTTTTCATTGTGTATAAATATTTAAATTTGTTTTTAAATTTGTTTTTAAATATAATTTTTATAAACATTTCAATGTTTATATTTCTTTAATTTTAATTTAGTTCAAGTTCAATTTATTTTACTTTTGTTTTGTGATAACAACAAAGAACTTTAATTTTCTTTAAAGCTTAACATGCATGTTTGTATATGTCAGGGCTATTATATAAATTTCTTTAATTTAAATATGTTAAAAGAGGTTTTAACAATTTAATTATGTTACTAAAAAGAAAAATATGCGTTTACGTACAACAAACGATTACAATTGACCTTGTCATAAAATGCACGCAGTTATAAAGAAATTTTATAAAATTAAAAAAAAAGAACTGAAATAAAAATACAAAAAAGAATTTTAAACAATAAAATTTCAACTTAAATGAGGTGATAAGAGTAGAAAATGTATAACGCATTATAATTTTTTTTAAATAAATAAAAAAAAATGTTTAAAATATACCACAAAAGATAAGCATTATTTTAAAATAATAAACAATCGTCTAGATGGTCAGTATTTTATATAAAAATTAATCTTTATCAAAAAAAGTTTCATAACTCATTAACACTTTATTGTTTGAATATCACTTAATTTTAAGTTTTGCATTTTAAGTGCAAATTTCAAGGTAATTGAACTTATATTTATTTTAAGAAAATGCCAATAAAATTGTTGTGTAATAAGGTTAGGTTAGTTACTAAATTGTTGATCTAGGTTAAAGTCTAATTTACGCAAAAAAAAAAAATTAATTTAATTTAAAACAATTGTTTGAATTAATGAACATTTTTTTTAATTCAGAACAGTTTTATCGATTGTAGTTGTAAAATTTTATTATTTTTATACCCTTAACCACAGGTGGAAGGGTATATATAAGTTTGTCATTCCGTTTGTAATTTCTACAATATTAATCTAAGACCCTATAAAGTATATATATTCTGGGTCCTTATGAAGAGCAAAGTTGATTTAGCGATGTCCGTCTGTGTGTTGAAATGGGTTTTCCGAAAAACCCAGACATGATGAGGACTAGATTGTTATTTATTTTTGTAACATGTGATCCATTTCTGTTGGCTATTGAAAATTAGACAGATCGGTTAATAAATGTCTGAGATATTAGCAAAAAACCAGGACTACCTCTAATTTTTTCCGTAAAATCCCTTTGTTTAATATGTATGAAGAATTTTACGCATAACAAACACATCCATTTGTTGAAATTCTTTTCTTTCATCTCCACCTTTTATACACAAACAACAAACACATACAAAGATTTGTCATTTAAATAAAAACCAAACAAATCTCTAATGAACGAAGACTTTTTATATATGTACCTCTATTAACGATGATTTTGAGTGAGCTTCAATAGCTCAGTTGTCTAGACGCTAATGTCACATTTTTTCTCTAAGGTCGCGGGTTCGAATCCCGGTCAATTCAATTTTTTTTTGTACATTTTTTTACTTTCTTAAGACTTTTTTTTGTTTATTTTTTTTTTAACATTTAATAATTAATTTAAATAAAATTTTATATTAATAATTAAATAATCCATAAATAGGCTAAAAACATCAAAATTTTTATAAAAACCCTCTGATACAAACAAAATACAAACGTTTTTATACCCTTCACCACAGGTGGAAGGGTCGCGGGTTCGAATCCCGGTCAATTCACTTTTTTTGTACATTTTTTTTTTATTTTCTTAAGATTTTTGTTTTTGTTTATTTTTTGTTTTTTTTTTAACATTTAATAATTAATTTCAATAAAATTTTATATTAATAATTAAATAATCCATAAATAGGCTAAAAACATCAAAATTTTTATAAAAACCCTCTGATATAAACGTTTTTTTACCCTTCACCACAGGTGGAAGGGTCGCGGGTTCGAATCCCGGTCAATTCACTTTTTTTTTTGTACATTTTTTTTTTATTTTCTTAAGATTTTTGTTTTTGTTTATTTTTTGTTTTTTTTAACATTTAATAATTAATTTAAATAAAATTTTATATTAATAATTAAATAATCCATAAATAGGCTAAAAACATCAAAATTTTTATAAAAACCCTCTGATACAAACAAAATACAAACGTTTTTATACCCTTCACCACAGGTGGAAGGGTCGCGGGTTCGAATCCCGGTCAATTCACTTTTTTTTTTGTAAATTTTTTTTATTTTCTTAAGGTTTTTGTTTTTGTTTATTTTTTGTTTTTTTTTTAACATTTAATAATTAATTTAAATAAAATTTTATATTAATAATTAAATAATCCATAAATAGGCTAAAAACATCAAAATTTTTATAAAAACCCTCTGATACAAACAAAATACAAACGGTTTTATTTCTATTTTTTGCTCCGATTTAAAAAAATTTATAAAAGATTTCTCATATATTAAGAAAATTTTATACATAATTTCCCTTTGAGTGCAACAATTTTAGGTCATAACTTATAATAATTAATAAAATAAATGTATAAAAGAAATTAAAAATATTTTTTAATAAAAAAGCGAAATAAAATCCCAAATGCAAATTTGCCAGCTAAATCAAACGTTTTTGTAGAAATAAAACACATGCAGTTCTAGTGATTTCTTTTAACGATTTGTTGAAATTCTTTTCTTTCACCTCTTCACCTTTTATACACAAACAACAAACATTATTCTAGAGCTGTAATATGACCTACGGATACGTCTTATATAGCAAAATATCGAAAATCTTTAGTATAACATATTTGCTGAAAAAACTCGGAAATATCGGTTCAGATACAAAAAAGTTATGCCCAAAACATAAATTTTTTTAAATACTTATTTTCTGGAACCATAAATCTTCCCGAGTTTTATCACCAAACTAAATGGTTAATTTTCTCTTAAGGCGTCCGTATATAAATCTGTCCATTCCATATATGTCCATATATAAACTTCAGTTTTTTCCCAACCATGGTGAAGGGTATATAAGATTCGGCATTGCCGAACTTAGCCGCTCTTACTTGTTATAATTTAGGAATTTTTTTTTTAATAAATTTTTTAGTTTTCCTGATTAAGTTTTAACAAATTTAATTTTTTTGCTACTAAGGCGTATAAGTGATATTAATTAAGGAGTAAATGTAGAATATTAGTTATAATCAGTGACGTGACCAGGATATTATTTCGTGGGAGGGAGGGGGGAGAGTATGCAAAGTAAAGGACAGAACTTGCTCAAAATTTGACAGTAGTCTATTAAGAGGTGGTACTTGATGGGAGCAGTGTTGCATTTCATATAACTACGAGGGAAGTTCGAAAAGTCACAGACTCATTGATCCGCCCTCGTAGCTAAGCTTGAGTGCTATTTTTGTAATTACATTTTAGCACATTTTTTTTCAATCATTAAATTTTACCAAAAATCAAAATTTTTTATTTTATCCTTTAAAACAATTAATAGAGTTAATAATATTTCTTTAGATTAGTGCTAAAAAATGTCAATTAAATTGTTTGTAATTATAAAATTTAATTATTTTTATAATTTAAGACATTTATGACGATTTTTGGGGATGTGAGTTAAACTTTGGTTTAGTTAAACCGAAAACGAATTTTATCTGCCATTTCCTTGTTTATTAACAAAAAATTTGGCGGAAAAACTTTTAGTTACATAAAATTTTGGTCTTCATTCAAATAAAAGAAATTAAAAAAAATTTCAAAATCAGTATTCAAGATACAAACTGCAATAAACTGAGTTTAAAGATAATCTACATCCTAACAACACGGCCTTAGAGCATTTCAATTATTTTATACTTTTTGAATTATATTAACCCAGCAAAACTTTAGTAATGGGTGCGATATTCTCATGCATTACCTTGTAATAATAGCTCGTTACCTTTTTCATTATTTGCAAGCATAAAGTAATTAGTTACTCATTATTGATTACGTAATATATGATGAATAAATGTAAAGTTATAATTGAAATATTTTTGAAAATCTATTTTTAGATACATTACTTTGTATTTTTTTGTAAGCAAAAGGGTAATGTATGTTTGTTTTGACAACACTAGCGAACAAACGAAACGCAACAATTCAATGAAATTTAAAGCAATCAAATACCATATGCGTCGATAGCTCAGTGGATAAAGTTCTTGGCTGGCAATCAGAGTTCCCTGGTTCGATTCCCACGATGACCACATTATTTTTAATTACAAATATTTTAAATAAAATATTTGTAATATTTTTTTTTAATAAAAATTCCTCTTTTTTAAAAATCTATTTTTGGACACATTACTTTTTCCATTCTCGTAACCATATGAGTAACCCCTTATATTATCACCTCTAAAGTAATGGGTATATCATTACTTTGAGGATCATCGCCTGCAAACTTCTTCAATGAAGTAAGGTGTAAAGTAATCCATCGGCCCCTATGCCTATGCATTACTTTACCCATTAGTTGGTAATGTGTGGTTTTGCTGGGAATTTTAAATTTTGTTGATACTAAGGCGTATGAGTTATATTAATTAAGAAGTAAATTTAGAAATTTAATAATACCGTTTAAGATTTAAGAGCTACAAAAACAAATAAAATTGTAAATGATAGCTAAGATTTTTTAATTGTTCAACTTTTTATACTAAAATCTCAGAAATTTTTGAATCCCTTGTTAAAAACTTTCTGCTATTTTTATTTCCAGTACTGTTTTATATTATTGACTAACAATTGGTTTTATGTTTGTAATTAATTAAATTTATTTCAATTCCTTTGTGGTTTTTCCAATAATTTGTGCGTATTTATCTGATTTTTGTTTTTTTTTCTCTCTTTATGTTAACAATACATTTTTTTTATCATAATTAAGAATAGATTTATTATAGGTGATAATAAAAAGAGTCACTGAAACTATATTTAATTGTACGTTACAATTTTTTTTCAGTTCAATTAACTGTTTTTTATAATTAAAAATACAAAAAAAAACTATTCAATTAAAATAAGTTACACTCAATACTAATTTAACGATGTTGGCACTATTACACCGAGCACAAATCATAATTAAATCAATTATTATCTCATGTTTGAATTAACATGTAATTTTTTTTACAAACATTTTAAAATTAAGTACGAATCTTATTAAAGTAAAAATGATTATTGCTTTGGTATTTTTGTCAACATTTTAGCTTCTGTTTTTGCATTTAAAAAAAAAAATAAGTAAAAACATATTTAAATTAAAAAGAAAACAAACTTAGTTTGATTTCGAAGCTGTTTTTATTTGATTAAATGTTGTTTCTACTTGATTTGAAAATGTCTAAGATGTTAAAATATCAGACATGAAATAAATTTAAAAACATAAATTTAATTAACAACAAAATTTTTCTGTTGGCAGGTTTAAGCAGTTGTTGGCATGTTTGCCAATAAATGTGAAGGTTACGGGTTCAATTCCTACCAAAAACTTTAACTTGTTAGCTACAACTTTAAATTAAGTTATACTTATAAATAAAAATTATAAAATATAAATAAAATTTCATTAGCAAAAAGGTAAACAAACTAAAAAAAAATGTACTGCAGGATATCCTAAAACGTAATAAATTGTAACAATATCAGATCCTTTTCGTAGTTAATTAACGCTTCTGCATGAGAGAACTACAAAAAGGGACGCCCTAAGTGATACACAACATCTATGGCAAAGAAACACTGGGGGTCCTTTGTCTTCTTAAATTAACTAATTTAAGAAATTGTTGCAAAAATACAAAATATCACAGTTACATTTCTTGTTATTATTTAAAAATGTCATAAATTTATTTTATGATATTTTTAGTTTTAACTTTAATTGACATATACAAATTTTAACTATTTTTATAATTAAGTGAAAAAAAAATTGTTTTAGTACCTTCGATAAATATAAAGTTTAATAAGCGCACGAGAGTTTTTTTAAATGGTTACTATAATTTCTTTTATTTAATAATATATTTCTTGAAAATTAGGAAAACAAACTAGTTTGTTTTTAATTTATTGCTTTTTTGGAAAAGAATATTGAAAGTAATTTAAACGTTTTCCAACAAAAAAAAATCCTATACCAAATTTTATTATTTTTTAAAAATTAGAAAACTTTTATTTGAAAAAAAGAATATTTTATTAAAATTTATCTGAACTAAGTTGCATGAAAATTTTCCTTAGAAATAGTTCATCAGTTTCTAAAATTATGTAAATTTTTATTATTACATAGGAAAAAATTTATTACTTTTTGTTTTTAATTGTCTAAACTAATTTTTAGAAAACAATTCTTTAAAATTAGAAAGGGGTACACTTAAAAACTGAATATGGAAATGGCTTTCTAAAATTTATTTTATTTTACTACTCGCGAACAAAAAATTAGCACACATTAAGTTCAAGTACTTCCTCGATTAAGGTTAGACACATTTTTTGAACTAAATGGAAGTAAATTATGTCCAAAAAAATTTTTTTTTTTGAACTAAACATAATTTTATAACATTTGAGTGTGTAATTTTCTTAAAACTAAGATGTTGTTTCTTAAAATTAATGAATTTTTATTTAATTGACTTGTTTTTCCTAAAATCAGGAAATATTACTTATTATTACTTATAATCTATTTCGTTTTTCCTCAAACTTAGGAATTTATATTCTTTTTAAGAAAATTCTTCCAAGTTTTAATAAAATTTTACTTAAATTGAGGACAATTTATAAACTATTTTGAAGGAAATTTTTGATTACATTTTAGTTCATGTGTTTTTTTTTTAAGTGTAGTGAAAATGTAAAGGTGCCTCTAAATTGCCCATACAAATTTAGTACAATTTCATAGTAGCGACTGGTACATAACATATTTTCTCATATTTTTTTCACCAGTCGCTGTAAATATTTTGTATTCACCTCAAACATTTTTTCACCACTAAAATTTTTTTCACCACAAAAAATTTTTTCACCTCAAAAATTTTTTTCATCTCTAAATTTTTTTTCCACCAAAAAAGTTCTTTTCACCTCCAAAAATTTTTTCACCTACATAATTTTTCTTCAAATTTTTTTTATATTATTTGTATTAAAAATAGTAGAGAACATCTTTTTAGAATATTGCTGGAGGGTATTCAAAGATTCGGACAGTCGAATTTCGCCTTTTTTTACATAAGTTTTTTTATAAGTTTTAATTATTAGAAATATCATTTCCTTCAATTTTATTTTTTTTTAAATTAGTAATTTGATTTGCTAATTTTAGCAAATCGGTTTACAAAAATTTGTAAAACGATTTCTGAAGTTAGCAACAAAAATTTGTAAATATTCTCTAAAAATTCTGTAATTTGTAAAATGTAAATAGCAAAAAAAAATTAACTAAATAAATTTAAATTTACTAAAAGTCAGTACAAAAATAGTAAAGTGGGCTGGAAAACCGCTTACAAATTTTTCTACTAACTTTTTTTTCTGAGTGTAATATATTTTTCGGTATATAAGTGCGACAATCATATTCACCACCTTTTATATTTTACCACCTTTCCTCTATCTCCTTTCCAAAAAAAAAGTAACACATTAATTAGTAGGAAGAATTTTTTGAGTGTAGCTTCTTTGAAAAAAAAATTAAAATAATTTCATTCACATATAAAATCATAAAATCTAAATTAATATTTTTCTTTCACACATCAATTTGTTTATTAATTTATTTATTTATTTATTTATTTATATACAAATCATATTAATTTAAATTTTTATTTTTATTAAAACAATCACACTGACCTCTAACATCAATTGTTGTAAATCTGAGAATGTGTCAAAACTTCCTAAACATATGACAGACAGAATGTTGTTTATAAACTCACTCATATTTCAAGATTAACTTCTCTGACCCTCCACTTATTGTGTTAAAAACTTTGCCTTAAAATTTATATAAACAGTTAAATTTAAGTATAATTTACTAAAATAAATTTCATTTAAATTATATGCAATAAATCACAATTGTTAAATAAATGTTAGTGTTGTATAAAGCTGAGTTAATTGAATCGTATGTTATGTCTGCTGTTGTTTCTTTTTAACTGAGGGTGATGTAAAATCTATGTCATTTACATAGCCTGCACGCAAAGAAAAAACATGGTTGGGGCAATCATATTCGAAGAGCATTATATAATTTTGGGTTTATGGTTGTGCCAACAATAGTCGTACTATAATACGGTTATTATATTATTATAATAAAATAACCATATTTTTGCCATAATTTAGTCCGAACAGTTATATTATGATTCAAAAATTATCATATTACTGTCCTAAATAAACATGTTATGATATTGAATTTATCATAATATGATCGCATGTAATCATAGTTTACTCAAACTACTATCATATTATTGTCCTTCATAACTATATGATGATTCCTAGATTATAATTATATGATCCCTAATCTAAACAAATTTCTTAAGGAAAAAGTTCTTAGAAACTATGAAAAAGCTCTTTTAATTTAAGAATATTCCTTTAGAAATGTTTTTCATAAAAAAAAATTTGATATTAAGAAATTTTTGAAGAAGAATTGTTAAGAAAAAAATCAAAGATTCTGAGAACTTTTCTTTCCAGAAAACTTTGATCCTGTAAGGAAATTACTAAATATTTTTTTTAATTTTTAATTCCTTTTTTTAATAAAAAAAATCTTAGATTGTAACGCCATTTTTAAAATTTTTTTAGAAATTTTTCTTTAAGAAAAAGTCTAAAATCTAAGAATATTTCTACTAGAAAAAGTCCTTAGAATCCAAGTATTTTTCATGATGAAAAGTCTTCGAAATCTATGAAATTTTCTTTCAAAGAAAAGCCTTAGAATCTAAGTTTTTTTTTTTTTTTTAATATATGGACTTTCATCTAAGAAACAGTTTGGAGAATCTGAAAGTTTTAGTTTAAGAAAAAGTCCATAGAATCTTAAAATGTTTTTAGCAGATAAATTTCTAAATATCTATTATTTTATATAAGAAACGTACAAAAAAATTTGGGTTCTACAGACCTTTTTTTATAAAAAATATTTTACTAATATTTTGAGAACTTTTTCCAAGAAATGAATCAATAAACATATTTTTTTACCGTTTGAGACCCAGACACATAATTGTGAGCTTTGATGTTTCATCAGAAAAATGCAAATATTTTCAAAACTAGTTGGTCAATTTGTATAAAATTATTTTTATTAGATTCTTAACAAAATTATTTTTCACAGAGACTTAATTTGTTTTCGAGATATTTTAATGTAAAGTCAAAAAATTATATATTTTTTTTTTGTTTAATTATTTTTATTGAAAGAATTAAAAAATATAAAATATATAAAATCTTTTTGACAATGAATTGATTAGTGTAAATAATATTTTATGTATAAGGAATTTTCGAAAAACCCCTTTAAAATAGTCTTCTAAAGCTAAAAAAAAATTAACTGGATCTAAATGAGTCAATTGATGAAATGTTTTAATGCCATATGAAAGGTATTTGCTACCCATCTTATATTTGTCCAGTTTTAGTAAACAATATATAATTTTTTTTTTTTATACATTTTGTAGTAAAAACAATCTGACCGAACTGATAAAATTTTGGGTTTTTACGAAAACAAGACAATATTATGACTGTAAATGTCAAAGACATGTTTTATTTGATGTATAATTATTTATTGATTGTTCCCAGCATTTTAACGTTGCATAATTATCATATTTTTTTCATAGTCAGAATTGTTGTTACCAAAGTATGATTACAGCCAATCATGTTACAAAATAGAAGTTGCCAACCATAAAATTGTAAAAAATTTACTATATAATGATGGTAGCGACCATGTTGATGGTTAGAAAACCAATAACTTGTTTGAGACAACCATACCCAATTGCAGCAAGTACAATATAGTAGCAATGATCATATTGCAACCATGTTTTTCTCTGCGTGTGTGTATTACTAGAAATACATACATATCTTTATTATACACATTAAAACATAAAATAATCCGAAAATGTAGTTTATTAAATAAAAGAGTTAGAAAGATATGTTCATTTAATAAATTTTATGGATATAAATTTGTTTTTTGTTAAAAAAAAGGATATTTTTTGACAGCTGTCTAATATGACAGATTTTTGTCTTCAAATTTTGGGCATCGAATTATATGTTAAGCAAAATGTTTAACTAAATTTTTTGCTATTTTCCAACATTTTAATTACTTTATCACATTTTTCTACATCTTAAATAAAAGCCAAAAAAATTCAGTTGTAAATATATCATCATTAGAGAAGTAATTAATGCTTAAAACAATACATTTTTTAAGCATTATTTGTCCAGAATCTCTCAACATATTTAAGTCCTTATCCCCCCAAGAATGCATTTAAAGTTTATTTTATCGTAGCGCACGTATGATGTAAATTTTATTGCAAAATCCGTAGGCCCGTTTAAGTGTTAAATGATTTTTATTTTTTTTTTTTTTGCTGTTTTGTCACGTTTAAATTTGTGTCAATTATTGTATTTTGTTTGGTATTTAATACCCCTTACGGATATCCGGACTTTAAACGATACTGGAGGCAGTTTGTAAATTCAACATTTACCTGGAGCTGTTTGCTTTTATTATTGTTTGGCAAATGAAAATTATAAAAGAGATTATCTTAGTGTAAAATGTGTACTTATTTACATAAGTTGGGTATAAGTACAATCGAAGCCGCCTGTACTTACCAATTACTTTTAACAGTTTTGAGTACTTTAAGTATCTCAATCAACGTTAAATTTAAACACATCAAAATTAATCAGATCCTAATTCTCTGTCGATTGAAGTAGCATAGAAGTTGGTGAGAGCGAAATTTGTTTATGTTAACTGATTTTAAGTACAAAGTAATTAATAAGTACCGAGGGACTTGATAAGTATCTAAGTACTTATAATTTAATAAAATAGATTACAGTCAGTATTTTTCATGTATTTTTTTTTTTCTATTTTTATCCGCTTTTTTATCAAATACATTTTGTTATTTTTTTTATTTTTAAAAAAAGATTGCAAACTTTAAGACTGTTTTCTATCAAAAAAAACAGAATCTGAAACAATTTTCTCGTCGAAAAAATCTGTCATTCTGACACAAATTTTTATAGAAAACTTTACAAGTTGTCAGATTTTTTTTCTATGAAAAATAATATGATAAGTTTTATCGATGTTTCCTCTCGTATAAAAAATTTTTTTCTACCTTTTATTTAGCTATAAAATAAATATCCACTAAATATTAAAAAATATACATACACTTAAAATAGTTTGTAAGTTAAAATAAATGAAAATATAATTTAAAAGAAATGGTATATCATTTTAAACCCGATCTACTTAATTTGCATTTCAATTAAATGCCTTTTGTTATTTATTTTTAAATGTTGATTAATCAACTGACACATCCGTAAGAAACAAATGATATAATCAGTTAAAATAAATGTCAAAATTTTACCTACCAATCCTTAAAAAATAAATGTTTTTTTTTTCATTTATTTAAATTTAAATTATTTAAATTATTTATTTTTGTATTTTTTGTACAATACAAAATGTATGTATGCATAGCTATAGACACTTTTTGTGTGAATGTGTTTGTGTATGTATGTGTGTTTATGAAGTTCTTGTAATTTGTATTGAAAATTTTTTTATATATACAACCAATTTAAATAAAAATACAAATTGAAATTTTTGAATATTTTTTTTTCAAACAGACAGCAAACAAAATTTAAATTTGTAATTATTGTTATGGACACAAATAAACCACAAGTTTCCGTTTTGTGGGTAAATTTTTATTCAATTTCAAACAAATGAAAAAAATAAATCAAACTGATAAAAATCGGTAAATGATAGTAAATTATTTCGAATAAATGTATAAAAAAGTTAATATAGACATTTCTTTAAAAAAATAAATGTATGTTTCTTTATTTTTAAATGGAACGCAAAACTTTTTTATTAGACTACAAACAGTTAACTACATAATATTCTGAGTGTAGATAATCCAAAATTTGCTCTAAAATTTATAACAATCAAAATATGTACTTAAAATTAGTCGAGTTTAACAAATTTAACAAACTTGTTAAAATAATGTTGATGAAATATAAAATAAAAAAACCAAAATATGCAAACATCTGCAAATCATACAAATCGATGTATCTTTGATTCGAAAAAAATACTTAAAATATGCAAATATAAAAAAATATGCACTTAACAGTAAAAATATGAATTTTTAACAAAAATCTGCAATATCAGATCGATGACATTTTGTAATAAATCGATAAATCTTTGATTTAAAAAAATATTTAAAATATGCAAATATAAAAAATATGCACTTAACACTAAAAATATGCATTTTTAACAAAACTCTACAACATCGATGCAGCTTTAATTCGAAAATATTTAAAATATAAATACATAAAAATATGCCCTTAACACTAAAAATATGCAATTTTAATAAAAATCTACAACATCGATGTAGCTTTAATTCGAAAATATTTAAAATATGAATACATAAAAGTATGACACTAAAAATATGCATTTTTAACAAGAATCCACAACAGCATATCGATGACATTTTGTAGTAAATTCAATGAGTCTAATAAATATAAGAATTATGCAATAAAACCAAAATATACATTTCTAACAAAATATGCAGTATACAATAAATCGATGCCATTTTGTAGTTAATTCTTTGATTCAAAAAAATATTTGAAATATGCAAACATACAATATATGCACTTTTTCACAAAAATCTGCAACAGCATATTAAGGGCATTTTGTACTAAATCGAAGCATCTTTAATTTGAAAAAAAAAAATATTTAAAATATGCCAATACTAAAAATATGCATTTTTAACAAGAATCTGCAACAGCATATCTATGACATTTTATAGTTAATTCACTGAGTCTAATAAATATATGAATTATGCAAAAAAAAAAAAGATGCAATAAAACCAAAATATGCATTTCTGACAATATATGCAGCAGTAAGTCGATGCCATTTTGTAGTTAATTCTATGATTTGGAAAAATATATGAAATATGCAAAAAACAAAATATGAACTAAACACCAAAAATATGCATTTTTAACAAAAATCTGCAACAGCATATCGATGACATTTATGCCAATTGCTAAATATGCATTTCTGACAAAATATGCAGCAGTAAATTGATGTCATTTTATAGTTAATTCTTTGATTTCATAAAAATATATGAAATATGCAAACATACAATATATGCACTTTTTAACAAAAGTCTGCAACAGCATATCGATGACATTTATGCCAATAGGAAAATATGCATTTCTGACAAAAATATGCAGCAGTAAATTGATGTCATTTTGTAGCTGATTCTTTAATTCGCAAGAATATATAAAAGATGCAAACGTACAAAATATGCACTTAACACCTAAAATTCCTTTTTACCTTTTTAACAAAAATCTGCAACATCAGATCGATGACATTTTGTAGTAAATTCATTGATTCGGTAAAACATAGGAGATATGTAAAAATAATATGCAATAAAACTGAAATATGCTTTTTTGAAAAGATATGCTGCAATTAATCGATGCCATTTTGTAGTTAATTCTTTGATTTAAAAAAATTTATAAAATATGTAAAAAAGTATTATATGCATTTTTAACAAATTGATGCAACAAGAAAAAAATCTTTGCAATGCATTTTTAACAAAATATGCAATAACAAATAGACTCAATTTTGTAGAAATTTCTTTGATTCAAAAAAATTATATGAAATATGCAAAAATAAAGTGCATAATATACATTTTAAGCAAAATTGAAGTAATATGCAACAATAGAAATCTTTGATTAATATGCAACAACAAAAAATCTTTGATTGCATATGTTATATGCAGTTAACACCAAAATATGCATTTTTTAAATATGTATTTTTATCAAAGTATGCATTTTTAACAAAATTACATTTTGAGGAAAATATGCGTTTTTATGAAAGCATGAATTTTTAATAATGTATGCATGTTGAACGAAAAATGTATGCGTTTTTCACAATGCATGCATTTTTCACAAAATATGCATTTTTCACAAAATATGCATTTTTTACAAAATATGGATTTTGAACAAAATATGCATTCTTAACAAAATATGCATTCTTAACAAAATTTTAACTTTTCACAAAATATGAATTTTTTACAAAATATGCATTTTTCACAAAATATGCATTTTTCACAAAATATGCATTTTTCACAAAATATGCATTTTTCACAAAATATGCATTTTTAACAAAATATGCATTCTTAACAAAATTTAAATTTTTCACAAAATTTAAATTTTTCACAAATTTTGCATTTTTCACAAAATATGAATTTTTCACAAAATATGCATTTTTCACAAAATATGCATTTTTAACAAAATATGAATTTTTAACAAAATATGCATTCTTAACAAAATTTTAATTTTTCACAAAATTTGCATTTTTCACAAAATATGAATTTTTCACAAAATATGAATTTTTCACAAAATATGCATTTTTCACAAAATATGCATTTTTAACAAAATATGAATTTTTAACAATATATGTATTTTTTACAAAATATGCATTTTTCACAAAATATGCATTTTTTACAAAATATACATTTTTCACAAAATATGAATTTTTCACAATAAATGCATTTTTAACAAAATATGCATTCTTAACAAAATGTGAATTTTTCGCAAAATTTGAATTTTTCACAAAATTTGCATTTTTCACAAAATATGCATTTTTCACAAAATTTGCATTTTTAACAAAATATGCATTCTTAACAAAATTTTAATTTTTCACAAAATATGAATTTTTCACAAAATATGCATTTTTCACAAAATATGCATTTTTCACAAAATATGCATTTTTCACAAAATATGCATTTTTAACAATATATGAATTTTTGACAAAATATGAATTTTTCACAAAATATCAATGGAATTTTTTTAAACTAATTCTTCGCTACATTTGCATTTGAAAATTGCAGCCTTTCTAATCACAATTCACATTTTTAGCAAAAAAAATTTAAATTTAAAAAACGCTCAAAAATAAGTTTTTATCTGAAAAATTTTTTGTTTGATTTTTTATGGAAAAATTTTTGGTACATATTTTTAGCGAAATTTGTTTTTCACAATTTTTTTTATGCACTATTTTTGAAAACGCACTTAGAGTTTGCATTTTTTTTTTTGCTTCAAAATTTTTTATTTTTAGAATACGGGCTTATTTAAGTGGGAAACTTTACTTTTAGCTCACTTTTGTTATTTTAAAAATTTCGTTTCCAAAACTTTTAGTTCACCCTTATAACAAAAACTTTTATGTCAACACAACTTATTATTAAAATTAACCAATTATAATAATGTTGTTGCATTAAACTTAATTAACTATTAATTTAAATCATTTTATTTCCCGGTTGTCAAAAAAAAAATATTTTAATTGGAAATAATTTATGTCAACAAAGATTTATAATTTTAATTATTTAAAGTTTATTAAATGATTTGTAAATTTTTGTGTGAAAAGAAAAAATGAATTTTAAATTGTAATTTAATTTAAACAGTTTTTGTAATTTATTTGAAATTTTATCAGTTTAAATACAATAATGGTTAAACGAATTTTATTGTTAAATTATAAATAATTCTAATAATTATTTTTAGTAATAAAATTGCAGGGATTTTTTGTTTACATGTTGTTATATGAAAAAAATTTAAAAGCATAACAAATTTTAATAAAAAAAATAAATATGTATTGATTTATAAAAATATGTATTTTTTTTTTTTTTTTTTTTGTAAATGTACTTTTTTTGTCTTTAAAATTTGAGACTAAATTATTGAAAATATTTTTTAAATATAACTAAATATCTTGTACTTCAATTACCTTTTAAAACAATCGAATTGTTTAGACCGTTTAAAAGTTACAAGTAAAATTCTTTAAATACCCCAGAATTAATATTAATCATACGCCCTGGGCTTTATTTAAAAATATTTTGATTTTCATAACTTACTGCCAAAGAAGCAATAGGTAAATGCTATATTTTTGGAAATATAATAGCAAAACTTAACTTTTACATAGACTAATCAACAATTTTAACCTGCCAGTTAACACTAAATCTACAGAAACAAAAATGTTCAAACAAATAAATATTGTTTTAATAAAACAAATTTCCATATAACTTTGTTTGACATTTGATTGATAGCACTTGCTCTATATGCATTAAATATATGTATGTATTCGAAACTAAACTTTAAACTCTTTACAAAAGATACAATTAAACTTTAGTGTCATATGTAACACTTTTCATTTATTTATTCCAAATTTTGTAAAATTCTCTAACATATGACATTGCCAGTGCATCTGACACATTGAACTACATACATATTGTTGAACAAACAGCAGCACCATAGTTTTTTTTTTTATTTTTTATATACACTATAGACTAAACTAAAATATGCTCGTTTTGTTGTACTTTCTGCTTTAACATTAATAGAAAAATAAAAAAAAAAATACAACATAACATAATTAAATTACAAAAAAAAAAAAAACGAAGCAAAAAACCGGGCAACAGAAAGCAAAATTGTTTAGACATAAAATATACAGGTTGGTTGAAAAGTTCCTGCGCTCGAAATGAAAGAATACTGTTTTTGTTACAAAATATATTTTTTTATTCAATATAATCTCCTAGAAGCTCAATACAATTGTTCCAATGATTTTCCAATAATTTTATCCCATCCTTATAATGGTTTTCGGGAAGCTCTGCAAAATAACCGTCTACGGCTGCTATGGCCTCTTCATTCGACGAAAAATGCTTTCCACAAAAGAAATTGTTTGATATTTCTGAAGAGATAGTAGTCACTGGGAGCCAAATCTGGTGAATACGGTGGATGTTTAAGCAATTCGTACTTTAATTCTTTGAATTTAGCCATCGTCAAAACACTTTTGTGAGCAGGTGCATTGTCTTGATGAAAAATTACTTTTTTTCTTCTTTAAACCAGGTCTTTTCTCACGAATTTTTTCATCCAGCTGATCCAAAAGGCTGCAATAATATTGAGAGTTGATTGTTTTACCTTTCTGAAGATAATCAATCAACAAAATTCCTTTTGCATTCCAAAAAACTGATACCATAACCTTCTTTGCTGATCGTTGTGACTTCACCTGCTTTGGAGCTGAAAAACCAGCTTCAGTCCACTGTAAACGTTCTTGTTTTAATTAAGGATCATGGTGGTAGATCCAAGTCTCATCCATAGTTATAAAACGACGCAAGAAGTCGGTTTTATTCGGCTTAAAACGCTCAAAATTACGCTTCGATCAAGTTTTTGTTGAATTGTTAATGTGTGCGGAACTAACTTTCCAAACCATTTTTTTTATACGTAATTCTTCGTGTAAAATTTGGAGTACTCGTTCGTCTGAGATGCCTATGGCATTAGCAATTTCACGCTTAGTCAAACTTGGATCTTCACTAACCATATTATGTACCTGGTCAATGATTTCTGCTGTGGTTGCAGTTTTTGATCGTCCTTCGGGTGGATCGTCTTTAAGGCTGGTACGACCACGTTTAAATTCACCAGCCCAAAATGCAGCGGTGCGTTTTGAAGGTGAGGACTCCTTATTTACTTCTAACAATTGTTCATAAATTTCCTTTGCTTTTAAACCCTTCAAAACAATGAATCTAATGACTGCACGATATTAAATTTTTTCCATATTAAAAAAATCAATGACACGTCAACTTCAAATGGCTTGTAAACAAAGAAAGAATTGACAGAATGACTTGCAACTTTGCATGTGTTCTCAGGACAGTTATACCAACTTGAGAAAAAAAGTTTGGAGCTAGCAGTGCCATCTCTTGGTGAGCGCAGGAACTTTTCAACCAACTTTTCAATTATATGTTGTATTTCAAAAATGTGGGTCAGTCAGAAAGTTAGCCCGTCGCTGAAGACATAATTGTTTTACAGTTAAATACATAATTGACAAACCACTTTTTAAGAACTTTTACAAAACTGAACAATTTTGATGCAGGAAAAAATTCTCTAGAATTAAACTGAACAATTTTTATGCAGGAAAAAATTCTCTGATTCTCTGGAATTAAATTGCAGGAATTATAAAATTTTTTTTTTAGTAATTTGAACTCCACAAAGTCTAAGAAAATCTCAAAAATTAGTTAAATTACACGTGTACGTTCAGTTTTAAAAAATACTTGTTTATGTAGTAGAAAATTTAATTACTACTTTGAACCCATCATCTATTTTAGGTTAACTAAAATATTTATTTAGTAAAATGCTGTAATTAATTTTAATGTTTTTTTTTATTCATAAATTTATGGGATTTATTTAAATTGAAAAGCTTACTGTGATTAATTTTTAACAAATTGATGGGAGAAAAATTTTTCTTAAGGTACCTCGGGGCGTATGATTGTCATCAATTAAAAGTAGTTTGACATTTTAACTTATATTTTAAATCAGGGGTGCCCAAAAGTTCCTTATGGAAGAGCAAAAACCAATACATTTAAAGAATAACTAATAATTATTCAATATTTTTTATTGTAAAAACCAATACATACAAAGAAAAAAGAAAAAAAAAATATTTCATATCAGACGTTAAACAAAAACAAAATCTATACATTGATGATCGCTGTCGTCAATGTTTACCAGCAAAGCATACGAAAGTTTTGTTGGTTTGCACTTGCGTGTATATATTGAAGAACGACAAAAAACTAAACTAAACTAAGGCAAAGTTGTTTGTGTATTTCGTATTGCTATTGCTGAGTGCTCTATGTGTATTAAAATACACAGCCTATAGCTAAGCGCTTTTACAAAAACAAATGAGCATAAAGCGCATAGGGTTTGGGCACCCTTGTTTTAAATAAAAAAATAAAATTAAAAACAGTAATACTAGCAAAAAAAAATTGTAAATGGTTTTTAATTCCACTTTACTATTTTTGTACTATTTTTTACTAAAGGGTGGTTAAATTTAAAGGGCCGATGTTGAATCACACCTAAACGTCAAGTTTTTTTTCTCCATTTCATTTGACATTTCTCAATTTCAGACTAACTTAATTTGAACCATGAAAAGATACACAATCGAGCAACGCGTTAAAGTTATTCAGGCTTATTATGAAAATAGGCGTTCAAATCAAAATTAATTTCGTGCACTTCGTGATTTTTTTTTTTTGGTCAGCATAATCGACCAAATGTGCGCCAAAAAGTATATAATTTTCTATAGAGTATGTTTCTCTCTCACGAACTTTTTAGTACTCTCTTAGAACACGAACATAGTTTGGCGGCAACAAAGATGAGTTTTGGTTGGCAACTTTTAGTAGTGTTTAGCGGTGCTGCCATATAACCAATTTTAGCTATTTTTTGCCGTTTTTTGGGATGCTAGAGATTTTTCAGATTATTTCATAAAAAAATGTTTTTTTATTTTATTCATGTATTTTTTCAGATTTTTCATATAAAAATATAATATTTGTTCAATATACTATTTATTTTTACTAAAATTATACATGTCTAATAAAGTAAAAAAATACAACAAAAATTTGCAATTGTGTTAAAAATAGTTACGAATTCAAACATAACATTGTGACATGAAAAGTATTAAAGTGTGTACACACACATTGACCAACTATGTCTATTCATATCCATTATTTCCCATTTTTATGGTAAAAATATATAATACAGAGAATAAATATGCTATTAATTGTTGCAACATATAACTAAAAACCTATAAAAAATGCAATAATTTGAAAAAAAAATTGTTTTCATGAAAAAACTGGTAAACAGTTAAGAATCCCAAAAACTGGGATTTAAAATTACACTGTTTTTGTGGCAGCACAGCATACACCAAATTTAATGTTTTTCAACACTTTAGCAACTTTGAAAATGTTGCGCTCTCATTTAAAAATGTTGCCGCTGAACTCTGTACCATGTTGAATTTCTGGTAGAGCGGGAAAAATACTCTATAGAAAATTATATACTTTTTGTGTGCGTACAATCGGAAAAATCGTACAAAAATTTGAGCATGTGAAAACACCAGTGCATGCTCGTACAGCTCGTACTGCAGAAAATATTTAAACGCCACGGTAGGCTAGTTGGTAGCGTGCTAGCTTATCAGTGCGGTGGTCGTGGGTTCGATTCCCACCAGAGGCTCTGGTTTGTTTTCGCTACATCGAGCCGATAGCCTTTGTTGCTAGTGCTCGGTTAGGGATTTAGGATATAATTTATAATTATATGATTTATCTAGAAGTTTGTTATTTAGATAGTAGCTTTAATTAACCACATAAGGCCCTAATGGCTCGGTTATGTAAATGAAGATTTAAAAAAAAAATATTGCTGCTGTTCGCGATAGTGTGGCTGAAGAGCCGTCTACCTCAACTCGTCATCGTGCCCAACAACTGCATCTCTCACGCTCGTCGTTGATAAACATTATGCATAAAGACTTGCATTTACACGCTTACAAGATGCAATTGACTCAAGAACTAAAGCCTCTTGATCATTCCAAACGTCGCCAATGGTCAGAATGGTGGCAAGAAATGGAAACAGTGCATGATCAATTTTCGAAGAAAATCATCTTCAGTGAATCACCTCAGTGGATTCGTCAATAAGCAGAATTGCCGCATTTGGGCGAATGATAATCCAAGAGTGATTGTCGAAAAACCAATGCACCCACAAAGAGTGACTGTTTGGTGCAGCTTATGGGCTGGCGGCATCATCGGTCCGTATTTTTTCCAAAATGAGGCCGGTCAGGCAGTTACTGTGAATGGTGTTCGCTATCGTGAGATGATAACGAAGTTTTATGGCCCGAATTGGAAGATATGGATGTGCACGATATGTGGTTTCAACAGGACGGTGCCACTTGCCACACAGCTAACGATACAATGGCTACTTTGCGCGACAAATTGAATGGCCGTGTTATCTCACGTGGTGGCGATGTCAATTGTCCGCCAAGATCATGTGATTTGACACCGTTGGACTTCTTTCTTTGGGGTTATTTGAAAGAAAAGGTGTACGTCGATAAGCTAGCAACAATTCAAGATATAAAGGATCAGACAATTCGGCACATTAACGGCATAGTACCTCAATTATGCCTCAGCGTCATCGAAAATTTGGACCATCGGATGGAGGTGTGCCGCCGAGGTCGCGGCGGCCATTTGGCCGATATTTTGTTCCATACATAATTGAACCATACCATACTATCATAATAAAAAGAAATGACAATAATTTCTTGAATAATTTGTGTTTTATTCAAAATCAACATCGGTCCTTAAAATTTAACCACCCTTTATATTACCTTCACCATAGAAACAGTTTCATATTTATTTGAAAATTTTTATCAAATTTAAGGGTAATTTTTATAAAAACCAAAAAAATATTTTCTAACTAACAGTTAAATTTAAGATCATATATGAACTAATTAGAAGGAAATTTTACTGTTTTCTAATAAAAATTTACTTCTCAGTAGTACAATTTTTCAATAATTTAGAAATTTTGACCAAATTTTAAGTAAAATTTTTTTCTAGGAAAATTTTAATAAATATTGGTAAAAAGTGTCTTTGGCCCCCCTTTTCA
This sequence comes from Eustalomyia histrio, assembly GCA_949748255.1. Classification (NCBI taxonomy): domain Eukaryota; kingdom Metazoa; phylum Arthropoda; class Insecta; order Diptera; family Anthomyiidae; genus Eustalomyia; species Eustalomyia histrio. The sequence continues at coordinate 110,723,632 of OX456527.1, read as the reverse complement.
TTTCAATTTTTCCTCCAAATAAGTTAATGTTTCTAAATTTTGGTAAATGTTTTTTTGAGTGTATAAATCTTGCAATAACATTATATTTGTAAAAGTTTAATAAAAGGTACTTTTTTAATAATAGGTACTTTTTATAAAAGGGTACTTTTTTAATAAAAGGTACTTTTTTTATAAAAGGTACTTTTTTATAAAAGGTACTTTTTTATTAAAAGGTACTTTTTTAATAAAAGGTACTTTTTTAATAAAAGGTACTTTTTTAATAAAAGGTACGTTTTATAAAAGGGTACTTTTTAAATAAAAGGTACTTTTTTAATAAAAGGTACTTTTTTAATAAAAGGTACTTTTTTAATAAAAGGTACTTTTTTAATAAAAGGTACTTTTTTAATAAAAGGTACTTTTTTAATAAAAGGTACTTTTTTAATAAAAGGTACTTTTTTAATAAAAGGTACTTTTTTAATAAAAGGTACTTTTTTAATAAAAGGTACTTTTTTAATAAAAGGTACTTTTTTAATAAAAGGTACTTTTTTAATAAAAGGTATTTTTTAATAAAAGGTACTTTTTTAATAAAAGGTACTTTTTTAATAAAAGGTACTTTTTTAATAAAAGGTACTTTTTTAATAAAAGGTACTTTTTTAATAAAAGGTACTTTTTTAATAAAAGGTACTTTTTTAATAAAAGGTACTTTTTTAATAAAAGGTACTTTTTTAATAAAAGGTACTTTTTTAATAAAAGGTACTTTTTTAATAAAAGGTACTTTTTGAATAAAAGGTACTTTTTGAATAAAAGGTACTTTTTTATAAAAGGTACTTTTTTTATAAAAGGTACTTTTTTTATAAAAGGTACTTTTTTAATAAAAGGTACTTTTTTAATAAATGGTACTTTTTTAATATAAGGTACTTTTATAATAAAAGCTACTTTTTTAATAAATGGTACTTTTTTAATAAAAGGTACTTCTTTAATAAATAGTACTTTTTTAATAAAAGGTGCTATTTTAATAAACCCTTCGTCAGGCACATATTTTGAGCCTTTAGTTCTGGCACATGGTGTCTGGCCAGACCCCTATACATTTAAATGCATTTGTATGGAAATAAGGGCTGTTTGCCGTTAAAGGAAAATATTTGTTATATTTTGTGTTTCTATTTCTTTTTACTATGTTATTAGCTACCTGAGGAAGAAAAAATAGACCTGAAAAATTCTTTGGAATAAAAAGGGCAACAATTTTTTTGTTCTATATATATATTTCTCTTTATTATGGGTAAAGTATTAAGTGTTTATGAAAAAATAGAAAATTTGTTATGAAGAATACATTGATTTTTTTATTTAGAATTTTGCGGAAGGCAACAAAAACATAAATAATCTTCTTTTGAATGTTGCTGACAAACAGGATTGTTGCATTTGCAGCAAAAAAAGCGTGTCTTACGGCGTATTTTGTCACCTTGCTGCAGGCAAATTCTGCAATCTTTTTTTGCAGCTTGTGTGTCTGGACCACTGCGTGAAGCCACATTACGGTTTGCTATATTGAGAGGTCTCCCAAAGTACGCTTCAAATGCTATACGAGTTGTTGGTTGAGCCACAATGTGCGGATTATTGATGCGATTTTCAACGTTGGCCAGTACCAATTGCTTTGCAAGTTTATATAAAAATATGCGTCTTCTTTCTTTTCTTGTATTTTCATCATTTAGCTTACATATAATGTAACTTGCGAATGCCATCACATCAATCATGTTGCAGAAAAACGGGTATGTCCAGCGTCTGGTTGACCGTTTTGTTGTGTAATGAGTTAGCATTTGATCCATCGTATCGACTCCGGCTTTAGTTGAATTATAAAATAAAATTGCTTCGGTTTCATGGCTACGCCTTCAACATATTTCATGTAATGCACGGTTGAAATTAAATTGACTGCCTTATTTTTTTTGGGCACGTAGCTGCAAAGTGCAACAAGATTTTCATGAAAACCAAACACACTTGAAAGAATTGGTCGTCTGGTGCTCTTCATAACTTCCTTAGGAAGACATCTTTTGTTTGCTCGAATGGTGCCAACAAATGCCAGTCCCATAGCAGCCAGTCGTTTAGCGCCGTTCAATGAGGTGAAAAAATTATCAGAAATAATTGTTCTGCCGCTGTTTGCGTAACAATTTGCGAAATACATTAGAACGTTTTCACCTTGATTTATCTCCCGATTGTCTCCTTCCTTTCCAGTGTATAGTTTTCCTTTCAATGGAAATTTAGTCTTAGCATCGCATGCCCACCAAACTTTGATCCCATACCTTGCAGGTTTTGATGGGATATATTGGGTGAACTTTGTGCGCCCACGATACGGAAACAACTGCTCATCGATGGTGATATTTTCATAAGGTTCATAATAATTTTGCAGATTTTCATTGAGAAAATTCCAAAGGTCCCGGATAGGAGCTGCTTTATCTGTTTGCTGTCGGAATGCCCGCGTACGACTATTATCGAAACGAATATATCTGGACAGAGTAATGAATCGTTTGTGCGACATAGCCGCACGGAATATGGGCAGCGAATCAGAACGCCACAATATACTGGAGTCTTGCATATTATTATAGCTGAGACCAGAAGCCAACAAAATCCCAATGAATGCATCTAGCTCAGAGCTTGTCAAATCAATCCATTTTCTTTGGGTAGACTGGATGTTCTTCATTCCATTTTCTAATTGATTCTCGCCCATGCCGATTTGTTTCACTAATGATGACGAACGTAATATTGGTTGAGAAAAATAGCTTGAATACCTCAACTGGATTGGTGAGCCTTGTTTTTGTTCCAGATCGAAAACGCATGATATTATGCTGGCGCAAACGAGATGCAGGGGGTTCAGTTTCGTTCCATTTAGTACCGTCTTTACCATAAAAACAGCCTGAGTCGACTTCATTTGCTGCTTCAGCATCATTTCCACTTTCTTCTTCTTCATCTACGTCTTCATCACTATCATAAAGTTCGTTAGGTTCAATTTCCAAATCATTTTCTATGTCTGATGCATCATCTTCTGGCACATAATCAGCAGTGTCGTCACCATCGTTTTCAAAAACATCATAATTTTCATCAGCTTCTACCTGACTTTGAAAATCACGCACTAATGCCTCTGGCAATTGGGGTTGCTAATTCGCGCTACGCAAGCGTGTATTATAAATAAATTCCAGTTCATCAGCCATAATATACTATACTATATAATATAATATACATAATATATATACATAATATATATACAACGCAACAAATCTACCTGCGTAAAATTATTCACAAGTTTAAAATTACCAACACAAAAACTAGATTACCAGCACAAAAACTAGATTACTTCTTCACTGTTCAACGTTCAATGAATAACTAACTCACAAACAAAATCAGAAGAAAGAAAGAAGCATAAAAGAATAAAGTAAATACAAATTTCCAACTCGTGCCATGTGCTTTGCCTATGCGTTCATGCAAAATGCATAGGGGTCTGGCCAGACACCATGTACCAAAAGTAAGGTGACGATTTTTTATTTGGCTTTTTTGTCCTGTTCCAAAAACTTTTTTTCATTTATTAATTTATACATCGAAAGCCAACAATATTTTGGGAGATTACCTGAAATTACAGCCATGTACCTAAAATAGAAGTATGCTAAATTGAAGCAGGAAAATTAAATATGTCTGGCCAGAACCATGTGCCACTTCGGGGGTAAAAGGTAGTTTATAATAAAAGGTACTATTTTAATGAAAGGTACCTTCCCTTGACCTTTCAACAAAATATTCTCTGGGCGTAGTCAGGATAACTCACGTAAAAAATTATAAAAAGTATTTCAGTTATTTGCCTCAAAATTTGCTACCATTTTAATTTAAATAAAATAAAACAAGAAAACGGATTCATTGTGACAACCAAATTTTGTACCAACCGATTGATTTGATTGAAGCCACCGATATATTTGTTTGTGGTAACAAAAATTCGGTGAACACAACAGAAATTCTTTTAATACAACAGAATTTCGATTAAAGCTAAATATTTCAATTAAGTCAGGAATACAATTGGTTTTCGCAACCAAATAATTCAGTTGCCAAGTAATTCGGTTGTCACAATGAATCTGTTTTTTCTGTGTAGCTACAATTTCTGAATTTTTTAGGGGGATCTCCTTTTTTATGTTTATGGTGGAAAAATTGCATCTCAGCATCTTAAATTTCAATTTAATAAAATTCTGTATTTTTGTTTTTGTTTACTTCAACAACTTGTTGTTTAAATAAATATTATTTATTATAAATAAATTTTAAACTTTTTCATATTTCACAAAAATATAAAAACCATACATTTTATAAAGTACCATAAAAGCCCTCTGATGCATCTTGTAGCATATAGTTTATTAATATAAAAAATAACCACATAAATTTAAGTATGACATGAAGTAACATAAAAAAAACACTAAAATGAAAATCCAGCAAAACTTTTTGAAATAAATTAAAAAAAAAAAAAAATATCTATGAAACAAGCACTAGCAATAATTCAAAATCTATTTCTAAGGCTAAAAACGTCTCATGCAAAACTTAAATGTCCACTAAGAAACATTTCATAAGAAATTTGTTAGAAATTTTACTGGGTTATTTATATATAAATATATTTGAAAAAAAAACCACTGTGTTTAAACAATTGTTTTACAGATCCCATTGTGTTTCCGTTGCATTGTATATTTTTTTTTACAAACAAAAATAAAATGACATAAAAACCTACAAAATTGAATTTTCGTTAAAGTGGTACAATACAAACGTATAAATGCTACTTGTGTATTTATAAAATAAATAAATAAAAATGCACATTTTTTTTTGTATACCAAATTTCAGGAAATTTAATACACAAAACATATTTATAAATAAAATAAAAAAATATAATATTTATATAAAAAATTTGCAAAAAAAAATAATATTTATAAAATATGTTATATAAAAATGCTAAAAGTATTAATTATTAAAAATTATTACACTATTAAGTGGAAACAGATCATGAATATATTGTAAAAAGTGAATCAGTTTAAAGATTAGCGGACTATTAAAAGTCTAAAGAAATTTTAATTCATAATTTCTTATAGTTTATTAAAAGATATTTAAAAATATTTAATTTAAGCCAGGGGTGCGTATGAGTAATATTAATTATTTAATATTTTTACATTTTCGCTTATAAGTTTTAAATAACTCAATCGATTTTGTGTTTGTAAATTGAGCTTGATAGCTGAGATTTCCACAAGAAAACACTAAGAGTCTCCTAAAAAAAACTCTATTAAAAAATCCGTAATATTTAAACTTGCAAAAATGTTTTCCCTAAATTATATTTCCAAACCTCTTTTGATACATATTTATATAAATTCTCAAAAAAAATATTATTCAAAAATATTAATGTTTGCTTTATTTCTTTTGTATTTCCAGCTAAAAAAAAAAACAAACAAAACTCATTTTCGATGTTTGGATAAATTATGAAATGAAATAAAAATGTTTACTTTACGAAAACAAATGGCATGCGTTTCTGCAACGGCTATTAAATAAATAAAGAAATAAAAAAATTCATATAAACAAAATTAAATCAATATTCAACTCACCTACATAAAAATCCTACATTAAAATTTTTTGTGTTTAAACAAAAACTTAATTTAAAATTGTTTACTTAAACTTTTCGTTCACACATCATTCACAATAAACGAACGAAAAACGCAAACAAAGTAATAAGCAAAATCGATAAACCTCATTAAAACAAAATACGCAATTTCTTCTACTAAATTAAATACTTTAGAAGAAATTGCATTTCTTTCATAATTCATTGTATTTATAATCTATTAATAAAAAACATTCAAAATTACGGCTTACCACCCACCAACACCAAAAGTCAAACAAAACCCGGCCAATATGGACAATAGTTCAGGGCCGGGATTTGATGATGAACCACCACCAGAACCACGCGATGGTTGGATACTGGTGCGTATACATGTGCCAGAATTAAATGTCTACAAATGTCTACAATTTCCATCAGATAAATTAGTATGGGATGTCAAACAACAAGTATTAGCCTCATTACCAAAGGTAAGTCATATATGAATTAGTTTAATTACTCGTATTATATAAAATATGCATTTTGGGCTTTAGCGAAATTCATTAGCGATAAAATTATGTATGAATTTTAGTTTTGTAAATATTTGTCATTTCCCAGCATTAAATAAGAGAAAGTAGTAACCCCCCTGAAAAGTGAGAAATTTTATTAAATTATTATAAATTTTATAATTTTTATTAATTTTGTAATTTTTGTAATATTTATAATTTTTATGAATTCTATAAATTTTTATAATTTTTATAATTTTTATATTTTTTATAATTTTTATAAATTTTTAATTTAATTTTATAATTTCTATAAATTTTTTAATTTCTATAAATTTTTATAATTTTTTATAATTTTTTATAATTTTATAATTTTTATAAATTTTAAAATTTTTAAAAATTCTAAAAAGTTTTATAAATTTTATAAATTTTTATAAATTTTATACTTTTTATAAATTTTATAAATTTTATAATTTTTATACATTTTTTAATTTGTTAATTTTTATAAATTTTATAATTTTTATATAGTTTTGTAAATATTTGTCATTTCCCAGCATTAAATAAGAGAAAGTAACCCCCCTGAAAAGTGAGAATTTTTTTTTAAATTTTTAAAAATTTTATAATTTTTATATTTTTTATAAATTTTATAATTTTTGTAAATTATATAATTTTTATACATTTTATAATTTGTTAATTTTTATAAATTTTATCATTTTTATATATTTTATAATTTTTAAAAATTTAATAATTTTTATACATTTTACAATTTGTTAAATTTTATAATTTTTATAAATTTTATAATTTTTATAAATTTTATAATTTTTATAAATTTTATAATTTTTATACATTTTATAATTTTTATACATTTTATAATTTTTATACATTTTATATCATCATCATCATCATCATTTTATAATTTGTTTATTTTTATAAATTCTATAATTTTTATAAATTTTATAAATTTTATAATTTTTTTATAAATTTTATAAATTTTATAATTTTTATACATTTTATAATTTTTATAAATTTTATAAATTTTATAAATTTTATAATTTTTATAAATTTTATAATTTTTATAAATTTTATAATTTTTATATATTTTATAATTTTTAAAATATTTATAATTTTTATAAATATTATAATTTGTATGACTCTTATAATTTTTATAAATTTTATATTTTTTATAAATTTTTTATATTTTATAAACTTTATAATTTTTACAATTTTTATAAATTTTATAATTTTTATAAATTTTTTAATGTTTATATATTTTATAATTTTTTATAATTTTATAATTTTTATAAATTTTATTTTATTATTCTTTTAAATTGAGCTTGAAATCTTTTTACAAAAATAATGATTATTTATTTTCTTTTCCAATATTTCGTCTCCACATTGGGTGACTTCTTCAGGGAAATAATTAAATTTTTTAACAAAGCTTAATTTAAAAGTATAATATAATATAATTTTGAAGATAGAATTAAAGAAAATAAATTTTATAAATTTTATAACTTTTATAAATTTTATAATTTTTATAAATTTTATAATTTGTATGATTTTTATAATTTTTACAACTTTTATAAATTTTGTAATTTTTGCAGTTTTTAAATTTTATCATTTTTATAAGTTTTATGATTTTTTTATAATTTTTATAAATTTTTTAATGTTTATAAATTATATAATTTTTTCATAATTTTATTATTTTTATAAATTTTATAATTTTTATAACATTTATAATTTTTATTAATTCTATACATTTTTATAAATTTTATAAATTTTTATAATTTTTACAACTTTTATAAATTTTGTTATTTTTATAATTTCTATAAATTTTTAAAAATTGTATAATTTTAACAACTTTTATAAATTTTGTAATTTTTATAGTTTTTTATAATTTGTTAATTTTTTATAAATTTAAACTTTTTATAATTTTTATAAATTTTAGAAGTTTTATAATTTTTACAATTTTTATAAATTTTAGAAGTTTTATAATTTTTATAAATTTTATAATTATATATTATAAACTATAATAAAAATAATTATAATTTGTTAATTTTTATAATTTTTTAAATAAATATTATAACTTTGATAATTTTTCATTTTGAAAAAATTTTCATTGTCTTGAATCCAAAGAAAATACATCTCACAATTTTTATAATTTTTTTAAATTGTACAATTTTTATAAATTTTATTATTTTTATAATTTTACAATTATTATTATTTTAATAATGTTTTTAATTCCTATAATTTTTATAAATTTTATTATTTTTATAAATTTTATAATTTTATAAATTTATAATTTTTATAAATTTATAGTTTTTTATAATTTTTATAAATTTTATAATTTTTATAAATTCTATAAATTTTAAAGTTTTTATAATTTTTTTAAATTTTATGATTATGAGTCATTAGTTTTGACTTTTTTAATTTTCATAATTATATTTTTTTATAATTTTTGAAATTATAATTTTTTATAATATTTATTAAATTTCTTTTATTTGTCTCATATATATTTATTAGGTATACTTCCCCTTAGCATAATTACCCATTATATAAATATTGATTATTCATGTTATAATTTCCAGTAAAAATTCCATTTCACAGAATATCTTGTGTATTTATAGTGGTGTCATTTGTCTGCAATTTATTTTTATTTTTCAATTATAAATTCTTTTTTTTTTTTGTTTTTAATTTTTATCATTAAGTCTTCAACTTTAATAAATTGATATAATATTTACACAATGGCTACCCGTAGTGGTTATTTGTTAATCTTTTGCAACAATATATTAACGGGTATTGAAAAACTTATTGGTGCATATTTAAAATTAATTTAAAAAAAATCAATCAATGGCTGAAATATTGATGGGTTTATATAAAATTTAATAATACTTAAAAATACACATTTATATTAGTCAATAAATGTTTAAAGAATTTAGCGTTTATGCTATTGATTTTAAAGTCAATGAGAATTGAATAAGCTTGCAAAACTCGGTAGTCTTGTAGTTTATATTCTACTGACAATATACCGCAAGTGTATATTTTCACATTTCAATATATGATTTCATAGTTGAATAATAAAAAAATAATTAATTATGAAATAACTACTTAATTATTATCTTTAATTTTGTTGATTGATAAGATAATTTTAGGTAAAACAACAATAAGTTATTTAAAATCAAGTAATTTATTTAAAATATAATAATAGATATTACTCGTATATTAAGGAGATTTGCCTCGTGTAAACATAAAAAATATTTCTTAAATTTCTTCAATTAAGAACTTTATTGAATAATTAATTCTGTTATATGTTCAATTAAAAAAATTATGATTATTTAAACTTCCACACTTAATAATAATAATAATTATAATGATAATTTTTTTTATTGAATCGATTACAGAATTAATTGACTATGACTTTGTATTTGAACAAAATTTTAACTGAAGAAATTTAAGAGATATTTTGTTTATTTTCGTCGATATAATATTTCCATTAATTTTAAGAATTTAGATACAAATTTAATTCAAATGAAGAAATAATAATTTTATGGGTTTTTAAATTTGTGTAGGATAATCTCTCTTTTAGCTTAAACTGTTGAACTAAACATTTAAAACAAAAATTTCCTAAGAATTTATGTTCAAATAAATTATTTCAATTTGTTTTATTTTATATTAAAACTTTTTGATGTTCCGCCGCTGATACCCAATGCTTGTTTAGAGTTTATTTCTAATTGTTTTTTCGTGTGCTTTTTTGCAATTCCTTAAAAATTATATTGTGGGTGGTTTTGATTTGAATTTGAATTCAAATTTTAAAATTGTGTTGGCGTTATACCGGTTCTTTCTTGGTGTAGACTACTTTATAAAATTTCTATTGCTTAATAAATTGCTATTTTTTCGCTAAGAATTATTTACTTATGGTACTGATTTTTTTTTAATTGACTTGAATTCCAAACAGTGGCAGCAACAGAAAATTATTTGTTTTTATGTTCAAATTTGTAAAACAATAGTTAATTTTGCAGTAGTAATGTTAATTTAATTGTTAAAACGTGTTTTGTTTTTGTGGTTCGTTATAAAATGGCAATTTTAACAAGAATTTTTTTTTAAAAAAAAAGGAACAAAATTGATTATTTTACTTGCTAAAAAGCATGTTTTACAATTTTAACACTCTAGTTTGTTGTAAGAAAATATAGGAGTTATAAATTTCAACACACTTTTTTTTATCATTATAAAAAAGACATTTAATTTTCAGTTGTGTAAATACTATATTAATTGATAACGCTTTAAAAAAAAAACCAATTAATAATTGAGAAGTAAAAATAGTTTAAAAAATATTTTTTAATTATTTTAAGTTTAAAAATCTCATTAAAAGAATGAGTGATTATTATAAATTTATATTGAACTTTATCAAGGTCTCTTTTTTTCAATAAAGTCACACTTAAAATCTCATCGAATTTGACATTTATAATTTGCTATTATTTAAATTTACGAATACCATTTTTTTTTTAATAATTGCTACAATCAATCATTCATCGATTGATCTACATACTTTAATAACTTGACAAAAAAAACAGCATTGAAGTATGTAGGCTTCATAAAGTCACTTAACTATAACTTCAATTATTCAAGTTATTAGCTGCTGTGTAAATGGTATTCATAATTTATTAGGAGTATTCACTTGGAGCTGGTTTATACAATTAACTAAAACTATAAAAATCATAAAAAATATTAAAAATTATCAAAATTGTAGAAGTTATAAAAATGATAAATTACCAAAAAAAAAATTTAAAACCTAAAAAAATTATAAAATTTATAAATATAACTCAAATTATAAAAATTATTAAAATTATAAAAAATATAAAAATTATAAAATACTTAAAAATTATAAACAATTATAAAATTGATAAAATTTTAAAATACATCAAAATATAAAGTAAAAATTATAAAAATTATAAAAAATTATAAAACATTATAAAGATTATAAAGATTATAAAATACATAAAGATTATATGTATAAAATATAAAAATTATAAAATAAATAAAAATTATAAAAACTATAAAAATTATAACAAATATATAAAATAAGAAAATTATGAAAATCATAAATATTATAAAGTTTATTTAAAATATAAAATACATAAAAAAATATAAAAACTGTATAAATTATGATAAATATAAAAATTATAAAATTATAAAAAATTATATGAATTATATAAAGTTATGGAAATAATAAAAAACAAATAAAATATAAAAACTATAAAAATAATAAAAAAAATATAAGAATTAAAAATTTATAGAAATTACAAAAAATATAAAAACATAAAAAATATAAAATTGAAAAAATTTTAAAATACATAAAAATTATAAAATACATAACTAATATACCTAAAAATATAAAAAAAATTATAACAATTACAAAATAGTAAAAATTATAAAAGCTATGACAATTATGAAATTATAAATAATATAAAAATTGTAAAATACATAAAAACTATAAGAATCATGAAACACATAAATATTATAAAATACATTATAATTATAAAGATTATAAAATACATTAAAATTATAAAAATTATAAAATACATTATAAATATCAAAAAAACACTTTATAAAAAATATACAAATTTTAAAAAATATAAAATCTATAAAAAATTATGAAAATTATAAAATACAAAGAAATTATAAAAACTATAAGAATTATAAAAATTATAAAAATTATAAAAAAAATTATGAAACACATAAAAATTATAAAATACATTATAATTATAAAAATTATTAAATACATTATAATTATAAAAATTATTAAGTACATTATAATTATAAAAACTATATAAATTATAAAATACATAAAAATATCAAATCTATAAAAAATTATAAACAAGATAAAATCCATAAAAAATTATAAAATACATAAAAAATATAAAAACTGTAAAAACTATATAATTTAAAAAAAAATAACAATTATAATTATAAAAATTGTAAAAGCTATGACAGTTATAAAATTATAAAAATATAAAAATTATAAAATACATAAAAATTATAAGAATTATAAAAATATAATATAAATTGTAAAAATATAAAAATTATGAAACACAAAAAATTTTAAAAAATTATAATTATAAAATGCATTATAATAATAAAAATTATAAAAACTATACAAATTATAAAAAACATAAAAAATATAAAAAGTATAAAAATTTTACAAATTATAAAAAATATAAAATCTATAAAAAATTATAAAAATTATAAAATACATAAAAAATATAAAAACTATAAGAATTATAAAAATTATAAAAAAATATATAAAAATTGTAAATAATATAAAAATTATGAAGCACATAAAAATTAATAAATACATTATAATTATAAAAATTATAAATTACATAAAAATTATAAAAAATATAAAATCTATAAAAATATATAAAAATCATAAAAATTTTACAAATTACATAAATTTCACTAAGAAATGAATATCCTTAATATATCTCATTATAATTACTTGAACAAATATTACAAAACCTTATATGTTTGTGTATTTTAAAACTTGAACACAATTGAACCATAAGTTCATGCTAATATTAATGTGTGGGGTTAATCAAACCCAGTTTTATTATTTCTTTTTTTTTTCTTAGATTATACAAAATTATTATAATTTTTTCCTTAATATGATATGTAATTAAATTTCAATTAAATGTAAATATTTATTATTACTGGTAGTTTGCACTTGACTATTTTACATAGTCACTTCAGACATTGATAATTGTATTTGAATTTCAATCAATTATATTAGTTGCGACCCGTACTTACTAGATTTAAAACTTAAAAGTATTAAATTTAAATTATTTATATTTCAAGAACTAAACACAATTGTAGCAACAGGCTACACAGAAAATAATTCACTGAAACAAAAAGCAAATGGTGAATGTGTTCTTTTTAATTTCCGTCTGCATTCAATTTTAATTAAATAAATTTTTCTGCTTATATGAATTCTGTTTTTTTTTTGTACTGTAACCATAATGGTTTTAATGTATTTGTAGTTTATGGTTTTATCTCTATTTAAACAAGATAAGTTTTCAATAAAAAATTTTCTTTTTCTATATTGCAGCGCAAAAGTATAATTTTATATAAATGCATTTTATTAGAAAAAAATCACGTTTTCAATTACAATGAAATTAAATTCTATATATTTATGTAACAGTAAAAAGAATAATATTTCAGAGAAATTTAATTGAATTTTTTTTTATATACTCGTAGATAAAAATTGTAGAATGTGAAAATGGAAAAAATATTTATGGTTAAGAAAACATTAACATATAAATACTACTTATCCTCTATCCCCTTTTGAAAGAAAACCACACATTAATTAAAATATATAATTTTCTAAGTATTGATTCTCTGTAAAATATATAGTATACTCGTATATACATACATATACAAAAATTAAATCAACGAAGAGAATTAAATATAAAAAAATTTAGCAAGAAAAAAATTATTATTTATTTATTTATTTTATTAAACATATAATTACAAATTATATCTTAATAACCTAACCGAGCACTAGCAACGAAGTCACCTAATGTGGTGATGTAATATTAAGATAAATTATTATTTATAATTAATTTTTATAAATAAAAAGAGATCTTAAGCTCAATTTAAATTAATATATTATAAATATTATAAATGTTATAAAAAATAAAAAAAATGTTTAAATTATACAAATTATGAAATATATAAAAAATAAAAATACTATTGTAAAATTATAAAAACTATACAAATTATAAAAATTTTAAAAATAATAAAAATTTTAAAAATAATTAAAATTTATGAAATTTATAAAAATTATAAAAAAGTATAAAATTTATAAAAATAATAAAAATTATTAAAGTTTCAAAAATTTTAATATTTATAAAAATTCATAAATTGTAAAAATATGACAAATATGACAAATATAAAAAAAATATTAAAATAATAAAAATTATATAAATCAAAAAATTTATAAATTATAAAAATTTATAAAAATATAAAAATTATATAAATTTTTAATAGTATAAAAAATATATAAAAACTATAAAAACAACAAAATAAAAAAATGTGGAATGGAAACTGGAGACATTTATCGAACATTGCAGCCGCTCGGGGTTAGTCGTAGTTTTGTTTATCGTGCTGTGAAACTGTTTGGGGATACTGGTGGAGTAGCAGACCGTCCGAGATCTGGCCGTCCGCGCTCTGTGCGAACTCCCAGAGCCGTTAAAGCTGTACAGAATCGAATTTATCGAAATCCACTCCGAAAGCAGCAAATAATGTCGCGGGAGATGAATATATCGAAGATATCCATTTCTCGCATCATTAGATATGACTTGGGACTTCGGGCTTACAAAAGACATACGGGACATCTACTTACGGCAGCGTTAAAGCAGAAACGGAAGCAAAAATCAAAAGCATTGATTCGCCAGTACGCCAAAAACCACCACAGAAAAATTATGTTTACTGACGAGAAAATTTTTACTGTGGAGGAGTCGTTCAATAAACAAAATGATAGAGTCTAAGCCCAGTCATCTCTGCAAGCAAATGAATTGGTTACTAGAGTTCAGAGAGGTCACCATCCTACTTCTGTGATGGTATGGTGGGGAGTCGCCTATGATGGGGTCACCAAGCTTCATTTTTGTGAAAAAGGTGTTAAAACTTCGGCAAAGGTGTACCAATCTGACGTTTTAGAAAAGGTTGTGAAGCCATTAGATAGCTCATTGTTCAAAAACGAGCCGTGGACCTTTCAACAGGACTCTGCCCCAGCCCATAAGGAAAAAACCACTCAAGACTGGTTAAAAAACAATTTACCAAACTTTATTTCTACGGATGATTGACCATCGGGTAGTCCAGACCTGAATCCTTTGGACTATAAATTGTGGTCTGTTTTAGAAGGCATGGTCTGCACTACTCACCACAAAAGTTTGGAATCGCTTAAGCGTGCACTTATCCGCGCAGTGGACAATTTCCCCATGGAGGTCGTGCGTACTGCAATAGACGATTGGCCGGTCAGACTTTGGTCGTGTTGGAAGGCAAATGGCGGCCATTTTGAATAATTTTTTTTGTTATATTCTTCAATATTTAAAAAACCAAAATAAAAAGAAAAAAATAAAAAACCTCTTGTTGTTTGTTTTTTATCAAGAAAAAACCGTGTGTCAGAATAATTGAAAGTACTAGGTATAATAATTATAAAGATTACAACAATTATATAAATTATTTAAATTTTAACAATTATAAAAATTATAACTTTTATAAAAATTATAAAAATTATAAAATATTAGAAATCATAAAAAATATAAAATGATTAAATAATCAAAATATATAAAATATAAAAATTAAAAAAAAAATCATAAAAATTATATAAATTTAAAAAAGTTATTAGAATATAATAATTATAAAAAATTATAATAATTATAAAAATTATAAAATTTTAAAAATAATAAGAAAATATAAAAATAATAAGAAAATATAAAATATTTTATAATAAATATTATGGAAATTATAAAAATTATACAAAAATATAAAAATTATAATTATAAAAATTATAAGAATTCTAAAAATCATAAAAAAATAAAAATTATAACAATTATAAAAATAATCAAAAATATATAAAAAATTAATAAAAATTATAAAAATATGAAAAATATAAGAACTATAAATTAAAAAAAATTATGGAAATTAAGAATAATGTTAATATTTTAAAAATTAGAACATTTTAAAAATTAAAGAATTCTAAAAATCATAATAATATAAAAATTATAACAATTATAAATGTTAGAAAATTTATAACATAAAATGTACAAAAATTATAATAATTATAAAACTTACTGTGCGATGTCTTCATTCATTTCAAGATTATGAAAATCTTTATGCATAGAAAATCTTTTTTATATACAATATAATTTTTCGTAATCATTGAGAATACACAGAAAAAATCATTAGACACCAGCCGAATGGAATGCATTTTCTGGTCCGCTACGACCTTCATCAACATTCTTTGTGTCTTATAGTGTTAATTGTAAATATCTGATATTTAACTGGCAACTTGAAAGGAAAAATCCAAATGATTATTAAACCACATTGATTTATTAAGTTAAAATGAAATTTACAAATAAACTTAAGCTGTGTTTAGTAATCTTCAATTAGATATCAGCTGATATTAAGAGGCATGTGTTTATTTGCTGCTTCATGCATAGAAACTCAAATGAAATATCAGAGCAATATGAATAATTTTAAATTTATGAAAATTTCTTAATACTTTTAGTAAAATCACACAGAAATATGTTGATAATTTTTTTTACAAAACACTGTTTAAGAATTTCTATTTTTGTTTACAATTACTTTTCTGATAACATATGTTTACTATTGATAACTTTTGCTTAAATTAAAGTTTCTTTTTATAATAACAGAGAGTTATAATTAAATTCCATAGAATATAAATGCAATATAGTTCAATATACAATTTATTAAACTTAATATAACATACAAACAACATGGTTTAATTTATAAAGATTTATTGTAACGCAATTAGACTACATCCACAATTTATCAATTATATATCGATATAAATTTTATACAGATCGGAAAAGAATAAGAACATATTAGGGTCAGAGCAAATTTGTATGGAGAAACGATTTTTGGTAGAATTCCGTTCTCGTTTAAAATTTCGGATTTACAATTTGGCCTAAATTTTTTGCATAAACATTTTAGACTCACATAAGGCGTATGATTAATATTTTAATATATACAATAAATTACTCATACGTATCGAGTACATTTTACTTTTACAATATAAATATTTATTGATATTTATTCCAAGGTTGCTTAATACGAATTTACTTTGTAAAAACTTAATATAATAAATTAAATTAACTCTTTATTTTAAATTGACAATTTTATTTTAGAATTGTGGAAAATTTCTTTTCATTTCCCCACAGTAAGCTTTAAAAATGTTCTAATTTGCCGCTACATAAACACTCACTTTTTCAAACTTTTACACTGTCAAATTCAATTAGCAGAGATTTGAATTTGTGTAAAATTTTTTAGTTTAGGTATTGTTAAATAAACACTTTAAACTGTCACTAACATTGACATTCATTTTGGGGCATTTTTTGACAGCCACAATTTAAATAATTTTACAATACAAGAAACACTTTGAAAAAGTATAAAATATTTTTATTTTTTTTTGTTTCAATTAAACAAAAACTTTTATTATGTTGACTAACAATCAGTCAAATTAAAGTAAGCGGTCTCTTAGACATATTTTTTGTTTTCTTCTTTTCTACTAAAAACTAATCAACAATAGGCGCCATTGTTTGTCTATTTTTATTTATTTTTTTTTTTTCTAAGGCGTAATGTTTAGTATTGAAATTTGAATTTTTGGTGTCTATGGCAACCATTAGTGAATGAACTATTGCCAAATTGTAAATTTCCTTAAGCTTGAAACCTTCTTTTTGTTTCTTTGATTATTCTTGAACTTTATTTGATTGTTATGAAAAAAAAAATCTACAGTTTTTGGCAATTGTAAATTTTTTTGTTTTGTTTTTCTCTTGTAACTTGTATTTGTTGTGGTTTATTTATTATTTTTTTTTCTTAGCAGTTCGTTTTGGTACAAAAAAAAGACTCTATTGTTTATTGAGGGCGATTATCTTTGTTTTTTTAAGTCACGATTTTTTATTACAATTCTCTGCTGTTTCTGCAAAAGTTGTTTGCAAAAATTTAGATTTTTGTTTTTCAACTTTAAGGAAATTATAATTTGCTTGCATTTTGTGAACTTCTTTTATTTTTCAGGGTTCATTAAATTGCTGACTTTGACAACAACGTGAATTTTTAAAGTTTAAAAATTTACAGGTTTCCATAAAAAAGGTTTTTTTTTACTTTTGGCCACGTGCCTTTTTATTTTGAAGATTTGAAAGGTTTTTTTTTTTTTGCAGAAAGTTGTAAATGTAAAAGTATAACAATACAGGGATTTAAATTATCCTACTAAAAAGATAATTTAAATATAAGAACTCTAGTGTTTTGTATACTGTACACTCAGAAAAAAAATTAGTTAGTTGAAAAATTTGTAAACAGTTTTCAATCCCACTTTACTATTTTTTGTACTAATTTTTAGTAAAAAAAAATTATTACTTAGCAAATCTTTTTGCTATTTACATTTTACAAATTACAGAATTTTTACAGCATTTTTAAAAAATTTTTTCTTGCTAATTTCAGAAATAATTTTACAAATTTTTCAAAATCGATTTTGTAAAATTAGCAGAAAAATTTACTAATTTTAAAAAAGTGAATATTGATGGAAATCTTATTTCTAATAATTAAAATTTTAAAACTACAAACTTAAATTGCCTTAAAATGTCTAAAAATAGAACATCCACTTAAAATAGTACTAAAAAGTTTTTTTTTTAGTTCTAAAAATCAGGCCTAAAAGCAATTAAAATTTGACTTTTTCAAAACAGAAATAAGCAAACCCAACAAACAATACGTACAGTTTACGTAACAGTTTTGGTCCGTCATAAACGGAATCCAACCCCGTTTACGTACCGTTTTCTTTATCCGTTAACGGAGCAGAAAACGGATTTTAAAGAACATCGAAACTGATTCGAATCCGTTAAAAGTCCGTCAATGACGGATAGTTTACGGACCGATATGTCGGATGAAAATTGGAGTTGTCCGTTCAAAGTCCGTCAGTGACGGACGGTTTACGGATCCGTATTCAATCCGCATTCGTACTGTTTTTTCAACAAAAAACGGATTTGTGTAAAGGCATATTATTTTGATTTTTAATAGCAAATTTTTTATTTTTTTTCTTTGAATTTATTTACAAAGATATTTAAATTTAAATAAAAGTTAAAAAACTAAATACAACAAATACCAAACAAAATTACAAATATAATATTTATCTCCAGCACAATTAGCATCCATCAATCACTGCGATTGTAGCCCATTAAAAATCATGAAAGAATAATACAAAAATTTAAATTTGGTATAAATGGTGGTACTTACGATATGATGAAGCAGACAATGCAAATTTGCAAATTTTTGCACAAAATCTATTTTAAGCTGCTTTCGGTCAATATTTTTATTTGCAAATCTATATAATTTTGAACACATCATCGTAAAACTTGTTTTCAATTTCATAAATATTTACCTGAGTATTCGTTTGTTATAACGAAACAAATCCAAAAGCAACGGAAGAAAAATTGATGAAAAACAGTGGTTCGTATTTGACGGTACAGAAACGGATACACCAAAATGGAGTCGAAACTTATTGTTTTTCAAAATTCAATTATACGGTCCGTTAATGTTCCGTTTACGTACAAGTTTTGACGGATACGTATTTTCGGACCGTAAACGTATAGAAAAAGCCTGATTCATGAATCCTTTTGTATAGGAGTCTGTAAAAATGTTTCTTGTGAATTAAAACAAAATGATAAATTTCTTTATGTTTTTACAATTTTTAAGTCTTTAATTTTTTTTTTAATTTTATTTAAAATATTTTTTGAAGAAAAATAAATAAAATAAAAAAATTTGTATGCTGGATAAAAAAAATAAATTTGAAATTTTATACTGACATTAATAATATTTAGTAATTTTTTTTTTTGCTGATTTTAGCAAACATTTTAAATTCCACTTTACAAAAAGTTTACTAAAACTTAGTAGCAGCAGCTAATTTTTTCTACAAATTTCATTGCAGCATACACGTCAGCAGATGTATGTTGCTAAGATTAGCAAAAAATACCACTGGGCTCAAATTAGCAAAATTTCCCGTAATAACAGCAAAATTTTCAGTTGCCATTACAGAAATTTTTTGGTGAGTGTAACTGGGACTTTAATTGGCGAATTAAATTTTGACAGATCATTATGTTATGGGCTTTAGTTAGATTTCCAAGAGACTCTTTTACAACTTAATGTTGTATCTGCTTTAAAAAATAAAAAATATTTTTATACTTAAAAAATTAAAAAAATTTTTACCATTATTTTTTTTTTTTTTAATATGTGGTAAATCTATATTTTATATTTAAAAAAACAATAACATTACCGTCTGACTCATTATTGTCCAGCCTTTTTCCATAAATTCGAAACATATGTTGTTGGTAATATTGATTGTTTCGATTAGGACATCTTAAACAAATTTGCACCGTACCATGTGTGTGTAGTTTCAAAGTAAAGTTTATTCTTGATCTGTATAAATTTTATGTGATTTCTTCACCGACGTAGACATTCGCTTAGACAGGGATTATTTTGGGGAAATTTTTAAGACGGAGGGCCATAAAGGGGAAGATTCCCCTTGGCGGCCTGACTAAACCCTTTTGGCTAGAAATCTGAAAAAAATATATCTTAGAATTTTTGCTAGGATCGTGGTATAAGTGGAGGATAAAAAAGGGGAAGTTTTCTCCTTAACCGCCTTCCCAAAGAAATTTTGCCAGAAACCAGAATTTCAAAATATGTGTTCGCTAGAATATGGAGGACTAATTCACTGATAAGATTTTTATTTTTAAGTTTTCACCAGAAATGTGGAAAAAATTGAAAATCCATAATCATCATTAAAATTTTTGTAGATTTACTAATTTTGAAACTAAACCTATGACAGAATTAGCAGATTTTATTTTAGGTGAAAAACTCGGAAGCAAATTCTGCTAAAGTACTTACACTCACCAAAAAAAAAAAGTCTGTAATGGCAACTGAAAATTTTGCTGTTATTGCGGGAAATTTTGCTAATTTGAGTCCAGCGGTATTTTTTGCTAATCAGCAATACATGTCTGCTGACGTGTAGTACAATGAAATTTGTAGAAAAAATTAGCTGTCCCCACTAAATTTTAGTAAACTTTTTGTAAAGTGGAATTTAAAATTATGAAATTTTATTTATTTTTTCAAAAAATTTAAAATCTGTTTGGTAAAATCAGAAAAAAAAATTACTAAACATTGATAATATTAGTACAAAATTTTGCTGTTATTAAGGGAAATTTTGCTTATTTGAGCCCAGCGGTTTTTTTTTTTGCTAATCTTAGGAACGCATGTCTGCTGACGTGTAGTACAATGAAATTTGTAGAAAAAATTTGCTGCCGCTACTAAATTTTAGT
This sequence comes from Eustalomyia histrio, assembly GCA_949748255.1. Taxonomy (NCBI): domain Eukaryota; kingdom Metazoa; phylum Arthropoda; class Insecta; order Diptera; family Anthomyiidae; genus Eustalomyia; species Eustalomyia histrio. The sequence goes on along the minus strand of OX456527.1, from coordinate 110,702,468 downwards.
AAACTTTTTGTAAAGTGGAATTTAAAATCATCAAATTTTATTTATTTTTGCAAAAAATATTTTAGACAAAATTTAAAAACAAAAAATCAGACTTTAAAAATTTTAAAAACAAACGAATTTATTATTTTGTTTTAATTTGTTAGTTGATGTTTTGAAAAATATTTTAGTTAATTTTTTACTTTAAAGGTAAAATTTTAATTGATTTTAGGGCTGATTTTTAGAACTAAAAGGCCTTTTAGTGCTATTTCAAGTTTATGTCCTATTTTTAGACATGAGTTGGTATCTTCACTTCCGATCCCTATTTTTAATTTATGTAACAGTTTAAGTTTGTAGGTGTAAGTTTTAATTAGAAATAATATTTCCTTGACTACCAATTTTTTTCTAAAGTAGTAAATTTTTTTTGCTAATTTTAGCAAATCGGTTTTTAAAAAATTTTTAAAATGATTTCTGAAATTCGCAAAAAAAAAATTGTAAATATTTTGTAAAAATTCTGTAATTTTTAAAATGTAAATAGCAAAAAGTACTGCTAAAAAATACTTTTTTTTACTAAAAATCAGTACAAAAATTGTAAAGTGGGATTGGAAACCGTTTACAAATTTTTTTCTTATTTTATTTTCCGAGTGTACACAGTTTTATCCAGTATACAAATACTCCCTAAAGTATGCTTTAATTAGTTTACCCTTAAAGTATACATTGCAATTAAAATAAAATCTTTTAAACTTTGTGACCAAAATTTATCATTAAAAACTTAAAATATCTTGATTTTTTTTTTTGCAACTATAATAAAACTTTGTTTAGACATTTTGACAATTTCAAAGAAAAACTCTTAAGGATTTTTTTAATTTCTCTTAATTACTATAATCCTTAAGCATGTTGGTTTTTGTTTTTGGCCTGAGCTATATATTTATTTGTTAGTCTTCTATTTAGGTTTTTCTTTAGTTTACTTCTGTTTTAATTTTCTTGAGGTCAAAACTTTTTAAATCATTGTATACAATAAGTTGCTACAATTTCTAATTTAACTGACAAGAGTGTCAGACTATTGAATTGTTTTTTTTTTTCATTTGCTTTATATAACATATAAAAACGAAAGAAACGTGTTAGATTGTCATCATGTGGCGGGACACTAAGTAGTTGTTTTAATACAATTGCCCTAAACAGCTGGTGAAAGTACTTTGCCATAATCTAGTTGATTGAAAAATGACTTAAGTATTTTGTTTGTTGATTTTATTATTTTTTTTCTTTTATAGTTCTAAGAATTTATTTTAAATTAACTATTAATTTCTTAACATTTTTAACAACTTATGCAAAATTTGAAGCATACTTTTAGGCTTGGTCAAAGTAATACAAATAATGTCTACATTTAGGCTTTCAACCTAAATATTTTATTGTTTTCTTAACATTTTTTTTTAAATAATTAATAATTATAGAACTTAACTTGCATAAATATTTACATATAATTATATTAAAAATAAATTTTTAATTACTTTTGCGGTTTCTACTGCAAAGAACATAAAAACATTGGTAAAGCACTATGTTTGTACCAATTATTTTCTAGTAATACTTAAATTATAATTAACTACTTGGAAACAACTCTTACGAAAACTGTAGCATACTTTTAGGCTTGCTAAATTTTATATAAAAAAAATAATGCCTATTTAAAGGCTTTTAACAAAATATATATTTTCTTTCTAAATTCTTAAAAATATTTTTGCTGAAAAATTATATACCTAAGTTGCCTCATTATCATTACCTTTCATATATTTATATATTTTTTTTTATAATAAAAACTAAATTAAATACTAGTTTTGCGGTTTCTACCACAAACAACATTAAATCACTATTTTTTTTCTATAAGTTTCAATTACAATTTATTACTCCTACGCACAAGGTCATTTTCTTGATTTCCCTCCCTCCCTCATCTTTTGTTAATCCTAAACAATTTTAAAACCACAAAATCAACATATAACTTAATCTCAATAGCCACAGAAGAAAGAAATACAAATGTTTTGCAAAAATTCTGCAGAAAAATTTACGATTTTCTGTTTTTATTTCAAGATTTTTGCACAAATTTTGATGTAGATTTAATAGTAATTTCCGCTTAATTAATTATTTTAATATAAAACTGCAACATTGTAAATATTGAAACAATTTTATTTAACCAAAAGAAAAAAAAATATATTTTATAGTTGGCTATAACAGTTTTTGGTAAGAATAGTTGTGGGTGACAAGAAAATATAGTTACAAAGTTCAGCTAGTTTATTTCAAGGATTTTGTGGGATTATTAAGTAGTTTTGAAAATTTAAACTTAATAGAGAGATTTCTTTAAATAAATACTTTAATATATTTTGTAAAACGGCAATCAACAAAAATGTCAGAAAAGTATAAAATTATTAATCAAAATTTGAAAGGCATTGAAAAAAATATATATTTATCATTAAACATAAAACCAGATTTTATAGATTTTTTAGTAATTTTTAGTCAAAATGTTTACAGACTTGTAGGTCAAGTTTTAGAAGTGCTGACATGAGAATAAGATCATGATTAATCAGGGCCTTCTCGCATCGATAAAGTTTTCGCAAAATATATGTAAAATGCAACCTTGTTCTGCTTTATATCGGGTGAGTCAAAGGCAATTAAATATATACATATTAATCTAAAGAAGTTAATAATGCGCTTTATTCATTTTATTTGTCTATCTAATAAAATTTTTTACAAAATTAAATGTGTCCACAGTCCACAGTCGTTATTATTTTGGGGGTACCCCTGAAAGTATCTCCTTGGGTTGTTCCAGGGAAAGTTTAGGCTCCGGTAGACCTGTCGATTACCCCTATAACTCCCGGTTAGGTCCACAAATGACTCAACTTTTCAAATGAAAACCCTTTGAGGGCGCCTAATCGGGTAATAATTAGATTACATTACATTACCCCACCCCCCCCCCAAGGGTACATTTAGGTACCCAATATTTTCCACCCTTTAACTGCGCCTAATCTCGGAAATTAATTTCTGGGTCCCCTATGGCAGGTACGTGCTTGGGTCCTATGGACGGAATAATCATCGTAATTAAATCTTTCATTTGCCCCCTCTCCCGCCCTAATCGGGTAATAATTAGATTACATTACCCGCCCCACTTGGGTACATTTAGGTACCCAATATTTTCCACTACGTTTTTCGGGGGTACCCCTGGAGGTATCTCCTTGGGATGTTCTAGGGAAAGTTTCGGCTCCGGTAGACCTGTCGATTGACCCCTATAATTCCCGGCTAGGTCCACAAATGACCCCACTGTCCCAAGGAAAATCCTTTGACAGCGCCTAATCTCGGAAATCGATTTCTGAGTCCCCTGTGGGAGATAGGTACGTGCTTGGTACGTCTTATTTACGGAATAATCGTCGTTATTAGACCCTTCATTTGCCCCCACTCCTATAACTCCCGGCTAATAGGGGCAGAAGTTAAAAGCTCTAAAAAATTTCCAGGAAAAATGCAAACAACTTTATCATATATTAAGTCAGAATGTACAAAGTAGGGTGCCCATGAATTTCTCGATGCAAAAACTTTTCGAATCAGATACAGAAACGGGGTACAGGTTTTATAAAAAAAAATCAAGCGGTTGTACTGAGTGATTAAGGGCACAATTGTTCCCTTGTTTAATCCTATTTTTATCACGATCTCTTATTGAATATTTTAAAAATTAACTTATTAGTGATTAAGCTCATACAAAGTATTTAAAATGTCACATTTCTAGCAAAAGAGGTTTGGTTGGGACATTAAGGCGGTTACTATTCCCCGAACTGCTCCTTGCCGTAAACATTTTAAGAGTCCGCATCTTAGTGGATGTCTATACCGGAATATCAGCCTGCAAATTGAAAAAAAATAATAACTTTAGCGGTTTGGATTAAGGGCACAGATTTCGATCCGAAGGAGTTTGGGCAGGACGTTAAAGCAGATACTTTGTACGTTTGTTCCCATTCCCGTGAAAATCTCATCTTGGTGATACCTTTGCCAGTGTAGGAAATCAAACAGTTTTTGCTGTTGAAGCCCATTTTCATCACTTTCTTATTACAAACTTCAAAAAGTTCATCTTCAGTAAATTATTTTTAGACCATGCGGGTTGGTCAGGCCGTTAAGGGGAAAACTTTTAACCGTTTGAAACTCCAATTTTTACCACGTTTTTAACAAAAATTCGCTAAAGAAACTTATTAGTGAATTAGCCCAAAGAAATTTTTAAATTTGAGGTTTCTAGCCAAAGCGATTTAGACAGGCCGTTAAAGGAGGAACCCTTTTCCCTTTCGAATTCAAAATTTTCCACGTTTCTGGTAGTACCAGATTAGTGAATGATCACATACTAGCAGCTTGTGTTTAGGCAGGACAAGGAGGAGACATTTTGCTCACTCTCCGTTATAATTTTCCATTCCAGTTCTTTCCTTTTGTCTAGTATTTCAATTCCAATCGATTTCGTGCCATTCCACTCGTTTTTTAAATTTCAAATTTTCAGCCAAAGCAGCTAGGGCAGGGGACATTTTCCCCCTTTTAACACCCATTTTTATACGCTCCTGGCAAAAATTTCAAAAAAGTACGTCATCAGTAAATTAGTCCTTCTCCAGAAAATAATATTTTAAATATAAATTTTCTAGCCTTCTTTGCTCGTATTGCACCCCTATTGTTACCACGTTCCTGACAAAAATTCTAAAAAGTTCCCTATCAGATATTTAGCTTTTTCGGTTTTTTTTACGGAATTTAACGAAAACATTTTTCTATAATCCTTCTTGTATTAGTTTGCGGGTTAAGATGATATAATTTAAAAAAGTTCTGACAAGATTCTATGAGTCCTTGGGTCAAAGTAATGAGCCCCTGCTCAGTACACAAAAAAAAATATTCATAAAAAAATTTTGTAAATTTAGTTTTGTCATCCATTTGTGGTCGTATTACAGAGAACTTTCGTCCACTAGTCAAACCACCTATATGTGGAATAAACTCACCGCCGATATATTTTCTGATACTTATAATTATGGAGGAAGACAAATTAAATGTCCAAAAAAACACTACTCCCTCTTGCCTCCTTCCCATAATCTATTTTCCTGATAACAATACAATGCACTGCATTAGAAAGGATCATCATTTGAGTATTGTCTATAATTAAAAAAGTTTTTAAGTAAAAATTAAGTCTAATTTATTTTTATATTCAATTATTCCTTTCATTTAAACCGCATCAGATTTTGTTGCTAGAATGCGAAATATTTACAACATAAGTATTCCTGCAAGACCCAATTTTTTAGCCTTTGTTGACCAGTGTAATTACAAACAACTCACAAACAACAAAATGTTGTATGAAAAAAAAAAAAAATCTATAAAAACCTCAATTCATTTTTAATTGCCTTAGATGGAAGAGTTAAAAAAAATCTATTATATTCATTCCATTGACATGGAAAATTAACCTCCTTTATTTTTGTGTTGTTGTTGTCGTTGTTGTTGCTGCCATTGTTTGGAATACACTCTTAAATCACTCATCAACCAGCAAACACATGCACAAACGCACACTATTCAAGTTATTAATGATTTGCCACAGGTGTGACCACTACAAACACATAAAATCTGCAAACATAAACAATGTTAGTTTATACAGTGTTTAGACTACACTCAAATTGATTGAAATAAATTTTTTTGAATCCTTGTTTTTTCTTTAATTAAGAATTTTGGTGGATTTCAGATTTTACTTCTTTATATGGAAATAAGTTTTAAAACAAATTATTGCGTATGATTAATATGGAATTATGGAAAAATTAAATAATAATCATACGCAACCAAAATAGGTTAGAAATTATAAATGAATTAGCTAAAACAATACACCACTAAAAGTTAGTACAGACTTTTAAAACACTTTAGTCCCAATTTTAAAAAAAAATTATTTGACTAATTTATGAGATCCTTGCTTAAAAAAGTCCGATACTTCGTTACCGGTACATATAAAATAATATTGTTTACATTTTTCTTTTGATCATAAAAAAAGCCATTTTCGCCTTTTTTACCTCTATTTACACTTTAATTGGTAATTGCAAAAACTATATCTTCCTATGGGACATTTGTATTAAATGACACGAATTTTAGCCAAAGTTTTTAAGACCAGGCTCTGATGGGGATATTTCTACCGTTTTTGATCCTACGCGAAAAAATTTTAAAAAATCCCATCTCTGAAGATGTAGGAGTCTACATGTAAAATTTCAAGCTTTTGGGGTCGGGCTGAGTGATTAATTTGGCCCTTTTTAACTTCACTTTTAACATTTTCTTATTGGATTTTCCAAAAAGTACACTACACAATAATCCAAATAGAACCTTAGCCCAAACTCCTAGAGAAGCATATTTTAAATTTCAGAATTCCACCTGGAGGGGATTGGATACAACGTTTAGCGGGGGAAATATTCCGGTACCCACAAATTTCAAGCACCAGCTGTTGGGCTGTGTAATTAAGGGCTCTTTTTTGGCCTTAATATCAACATGTTCTTATTGGATATATAATTTCATATTTCCACTGGAAGGGGTTTGGACAGGTTAAGGGGCAGAATATTGTGCTATTTGCTCCTCCCCGTAAAATATTTCAGAACTCCCAGCTTAGTGTATGTCTTACACCGGAATATCAGCCAGCGGTTTGGGCTGGGTGATTAAGGGTTACTGTTTCTCTAAATCACCCCCATATTTTAAATTTCAAATTTATAGCCAATGAGAGATAGTTGTATATGCCGGAGGAGGAATCTGCATGCTAAATTTCAAGGATCTAACTTCTGTGGCTTGTTCTGGATGATTAAGTGTTAATATTATTTTGTGAAAAATCATCTAAAATACATACTACAAGGGTGGATCAATAAGTCCGTGACTTTTAGAACTTCCCTCGTAGTTATTTGAAATGCAACACTGCTCCCATCAAGTACCATCTGTCAATAATTTTGAGCAAGTTCGGTCATTTACTTTGCGTTTAACAGGAGGATTTTTCGAGGTCCATAAAATAGGCATTTGTTTGATCAATAATTTCATGGTTGGAGCTAAATCTTTTTCCACCCAGCCATTTCTTTAGGTTTGGAAATAGGAAATAGTCACTGGTGGCTAAATCCGGAGATAAGCCGGATGAGGGGGCAATTCGCAGTCTACTTCATGGATTTTTGCCATGGAAACTAAACTGTCACGCGATTCCGTTGGTGGTTGATTGTGACACAAACGCGGCAGCTATCATGCGGAAAGCTTTCTCATACCCAAGTGATCGTTCAACATTGAAACCACTGAGCCATGTGAGATGTCTATGGCTGCCACAATCTATCGCACATTCAATCTCCGATCGGCCAACACCATATCGTGAATTTTTTCAATTCTTTTGGTTGTAGATACCTCAACTGGGCGTCCAGAACGTTCGGCATCTTCCGTGCTTGTAAGGCCACAACGAAAGGCAGTAAACCACTTTTTTACCATTGAAATCGATGGTGCAGAGTCATATTTTTATTTTCTATATGTGTATCGATATTTGAATAATTTCTTAAAATTTTTATTGCAATAATTTTGTATATAAAGAAACTGTTTTATTAAAAACAAAATACAAAAAGGAATTCTATGAATTTCTATTTTTAGAAACAGAAAACATAAAATTTTACAGTTAACAGAAAATATCAACTCCTACTGAATGTCTGTAAATTTTTATAGTTTGTTTTTAAAAAAATGTATTTCTATGAATTTCAATTGATTTTTCATTTAAAAACAAACTCTACGTATTTTTTTTTTAATAAACTACAGTAAGTAACGGAAAATATATTGTGAGTGTAACACTTTCTTATTGTTCCTGCGCTCGAAATGAAAGAATACTGTTTTTGTTACGAAATATATTTTTTTATTCAATATAATCTCCTAAAAGCTCAATACACTTGTTCCAATGATCTTCCAATAATTTTATCCCATCCTTATAATGGTTTTCCGGAAGCTCTGCAAAATAACCGTCTACGGCTGCTATGGCCTCTTCATTCGACGAAAAATGCTTTCCACGAAGGAATTGTTTGAGATTTCTGAAGAGATAGTAGTCACTGGAAGCCAAATCTGGTGAATACGGTGGATGTTCAAGCAATTCGTACTTTAATTCTTTGAATTTAGCCATCGTCAAAACACTTTTGTGAGCAGGTGCATTGTCTTGATGAAAAATGATTTTTTTCTTCTTAAACCCGGTCCTTTCTCACGAATTTTTTCATCCAGCTGATCCAAAAGGCTGCAATAATATTCAGAGTTGATTGTTTTACCTTTCTGAAGATAATCAATTAACAAAATTTCTTTTGCATCCCAAAAAACTGTTGTCATAACCTTCTTTGCTGATCGTTGTGACTTCACCTGCTTTGGAGATGAACAACCAGCTTCAGTCCACTGTAAATGTTCTTGTTTCAATATAGGATCATGGTGGTAGATCCAAGTCTCATCCAACGCTCCAAATTGCGCTGAGAAATTTGTTTTCGATCCAGTTTTTGTTGAATTGTCGTACGTAATTCTTCATGTAAAATATGAAGTACTCGTTCGTCTGAGATGCCTATGGCATTAGCAATTTCACGCTTAGTCAAACTTGGATCTTCACTAACCAAATTATGTACCTGCTCAATGATTTCTGCTGTGATTGCAGTTTTTGGTCGTCCTTCGCGTGGATCGTCTTCAAGGCTGGTACGACCACGTTTAAATTCACCAGCCCAAAATTCAACGGTGCGTTTTGAAGGTGAGGACTCCTTATACACTTCTAAGAATTATTCAAAAATTTTCTTTGCTTTTAAACCCTGTAAAACAAAGAATCTAATGACTGCAAGATATTCAATTTTTTCCATATTAAAAAAAAATCAATGACACTTCAACTTCAAATGGCTTGTAAATAAAGAAAGAATTGACAGAATGACTTGCAACTTTGCATGTGTTCTCAGGACAGTTATACCAACTTGAGAAAAAAAGAGTTTGGAGCTAGCAGTGCCATCTCTTGGTGAGCGCAGGAACTTTTCAACCATCCTGTATGTCTTCAGTAAATTAGTATAACTTTATGGAACTCACTTTTTAAATTTCAGATTTCTAGCAGATTTCTTGAACCTCTTGCATCTCCATTTTTTTCATGTTCCTAGCTAAAATTAAAAAAAAAGAAATACCTTATTAGTGACTAAGCTAATAATCCAGGGGTTACATATTATAAATTTCAGGTTTCTAGCCAAACCGGTTTAAGTAAGCCATGAAAGGTGAGACTTCCCCTTTTAAACCTCTATTTTCCCCACGTTCCTGGAGAAAATTCAAAAAGTGCCTAATTAGTGAATTAACCCATAATATGTGGAACACATATTTTATATTTTAGTTTGCTAAGCAAGCGGGTTAGGCAGGATGTTAAGGGGGAGACTTTTATCCCCTTTGATTACCCATTTTTTTTACCACGTTCCTGGTGAAAATTAAAAAATGGACCTTATCAGTAATATTGGTCATTTGTATTTTTTTTTTTTTTTTTTGACTACATAATTTCAGCCCAGAAAATATACCATGTCGTCCCTGCCGCATATTCTGGTGAGTCATAGTAGGCCGGAGTCTATAAAAAATGTTCATTCTGAACCAACAAATTTCAACAAATGGTCATTTACAATGTTGGTCTTAAATTTCTTAATGGTATGTAGGAGCGTATGATTAATAATTTTTAAAAAACAATTAGATATTAATCATACGCACCCAAATACCATTGAGAAACTTAAGAAGACCAATTAAATTTATATTTATAACAAAACTTGTGTTGCAGTCTAAATGTGGCACTTTAGTATTTTATTTTTGATGTCATATTCATGCGATTGTATGGACTACTATCCAACAAAGTATGGCATGGCATACCAAAGTTATTAAAATAGTGATTGGTCAAATTACAAAAGCTTTAAAGTGGTTATTATTATTATGTTATTGCATAGAGGGAGTAGATAGAGTACAGAATTATATATGAGACATCAACGGACAGGAAATTACATCAAATGTGTGTGTGTTTATTTTTTTCAAAATATTTTGTATCATGTGCGTGATTAAAAGCTTTAAGGTGTAAAAGTTAATCGCTTTAAATTCTGTTACGAACTCGAGACCAAGTGAAAAAATGTGTGTGTATGTAAAAATTCAAAAAAAAAAAATCAAATTGGTAGCATTTCAGTAAATAGTTTTTGAATGAATAAAACTCAATTGAACACTGTTTATTTTTTTTTTGTTGTTGTGTGCTTTCAATTTTATTTTGTTTTTTTTTTTTGATATTAAAACAATTTTTAATGTTTATGGCTATTTAAATGCTATTAAAACTTAAATTATAGACTGACGGAATTTAAAGCGATTAATGTGACTTAATGCTTAAGTGTTCTCCGTACATATGTGTATGTATGCTGATATATGACCATTGGTGGATATTTTTTTTGTAGCATTTGTACTGCATGGAAAAAGAATTTATAACTGTTAAAGAAAAAGTAATTAAAAGCTTTTCAGTTTAAAAAATTTTAATGGATTTTTTATATTACTTTTTGCTCATGGGAAATAGTTTACAAAACATATTAAAATTTTTCAAACATTAGGGAATTTTTTTTTCAAACAATTTAATTCGATTTTGCTTAGACATTATTATTAGCATACATTGAGGAAGTTAGTTTTAATTAATTTTGTTGCCTACTTTTAGGTGTTAATTATATAGTGAAACAAATTATTTTATGATTTTCAAAATCAAATAAAATCTATTGAAATTAAAAAGCTTTCAGTATAAAATTAATAAATCTTTAAAGAATTTTTACAAAAAAAAATTTTTTAATAAAAAAAAACAAACTTAAATAAACGCGACAATTTTTATAAGCTGTTTAATAACACATTTATTTATATATAAATTTCATTGGAATAAACCATCAATTATTCCAATTTCTAAATTACACAACTTTTTAATTTTTTTGTAACAAAATTGGCTTAATTTTTCTCGGAAATGATTTTATAGTTTAAAATACAAAATCCTTGATAAAATAAATTTAGAAAAAACTTTCATATTAGACTACACTAAAAGAAAAAGCTGTATCATAACTATAAAATGTTTCATAGATTTTTGTCCAATAAAATTGTTCATAGTATTGATGAAACAAAAATGTTTTATTATATTTTAACAATTTTTTTTTATCATATTAATGAAGTTAGGTTTTAATAAGTGTGATTTTAATATATTTTCCATTAAAAAGCACGCCTATAGAAAGTTTATGGTCCCTATTTTTCAAAAATTTATGAAAATGTTAGATTGAACGAAAATTAAAGAAGTTTTTCTCTGGGTGTAGTCTTAAAAAAATTTAGAAATACTTTTATCACACTGAATCTTAAAATGGTGGGGGCCAAAGATTGCCATTTCTGAAATTTTTTAATCGATAATATTATCTTATTGGCTAATTGCAAGTTGTACAAAGAAAAATTAACTTTTGGCCCCGTCTTTAAATTTTAGAATGAACAAGTACGGGTCCAAAAGTATGCATTTTTTTGATAATTTCCAATCTGAAGTACTATTTTGTTAATCACTTAAACTAAAGGAAAGTTGTACACAAAAATTCCAACCTTTGGCCCCTCTAAATCTAAAGAATTTAAAAGTGTGGCACCAAAGTTTGGCTTTGTCTGGTTTTCTTCAATCTAAAATATATGTAATTAGTTAAACTATATAAAAGTTATACACAAACATTTATACGTTAGCTCCCAGATTCTTAAAAATAAAATAAGTACAGGGACCAGAGGTTGGCTATTCCTGATAAGTTCCAATCAAACATATTTTTTAATAAATCACTTGAGCAACATTGAAGTAGAGCAAACATAATTAAACCTTTTTCTTAAGATTTTAAAAATATAATTTAGTATGTGGGGGCCAAAGGTTAAACTTTTCAATATATAACATTATTTATTTAGCGGAAATGTATGCTATTTATATACTCGAAATTAAATCTATTGCGAATTGATGGTTTAAAATAAAAAGTGTAGGGGCCAAAGGTTGGCGCTTTCGAATATTTTATAGCCTACAACATTTTTTAATTAGTGACTTGAGCTTAAAAAAGATTGTACACAAAAAATTCAAACCTTGGCCACCTGTGAATCTTAAAAATAATATAATTACAGGGGCCAGAGGTTGGTTATTTCTTATATTTTCATATCTAGTCAGTTAAACGAAGTGCAAGTTGTACAAAAATATGTAACTTTTGGATTGCTAAATATTAAGAAGATAAAAGTTGCGGGGGCCAAAGGTGTGTCATTTCTGTCAAAATTTCTTATCTTTAACAAGTAAATAGGTCGTCAAAATATGAGGCAGTCAAAATCAAAAATATTCAACCCTTCAGGTCCTTGAACATTATAATTAAAATAAAAGAACCCGGGCCAAAGGTTGGTCTTTCTGATAGTTTCTAATCTATAATATTATTAATTTACTTGAACAAAATTCGAGAAGTGCACAAAAAAAAAATCAAGCTGGACCCCTGAATTTTTAGAATAAACAATTATGGGACCCAAAAGAAGGGAATTTTCATATATTTTAATGGATAATATTATTTTATTAATTAATTAACCTTTGGCCCGCCCGAGTTTTAAATTTAAAAAAGTTGGAAAGCCATAGGTTGGCGTTTTGTGACATCATCTAAGCTAGAATACGATTTAATTAGTACTAAATGGAAAATACGAGTACACAGATTTGGTTAAAAATTTTCACCTATTTTTCCAATACTTCTAGACCTACTTTATTGCAAGTTTAACCCCACGTTTTATTGATTAAAGTAGAGCTATGAAAGTGTTTTTGTAAATCTAAATGTTTTAAGAAAAATTAAAAAAAAAAAATATATATATATAAATTTTTAAGATTCCTACAGGATTCTTAATATGTCCTTGAACATTTCCCCACAATACTACACTAAAATATAACGTTATTTTATGTACAATTTAAAACCATTAAAAGCAAACAAGTTCTAAAATCTTTTTCTGCAATATTGATCAATAAAATATTCCTCCCTGCATCAGGGGTTAAAAAAACAAGGCTCCATAGCTCAAAGAAACTATATGATGAAATGTTTTAAATTTTCTCATTTTTAAAAGTTTTTGTGAAAAAAATTAAATTTTTGTAGCGAAGTGTTTTTTACGAATTCAAACAAGAACTAAACAATGCTTTACAAAATGTACAGCATACTTTTCAGCAACACTCACTCTACATAATACAAAATTTAACAAAACTCATATTTCTTCAGAAATTCTTAACTCATTTGACAATTAAAAATATGTATGAAAATTAACAATGCTTCAAAAATAACTTGTGTGTTACAATTTAAATTATTACATTTCCAAAAACAAAAAGAAAACTGCCTACTTTTAGGCTGCCAACATTACACAAAATGTGTATTATTCATTGTTATTTGATAAAAAAAAAAACTTATTAAAATTTTAAATTAAAGTGTTATCTCTTAAATAATAAATAATATGTATTATCTTATTTTGCATATTAAGCTTATATGAAAATTATGTAGCATACTTTTAAGGCATTCACCCTTAATATATGTATATTTATGTGTCAATTATTATCATTATAATTATTTCATAATCATCAACAATTTTGATTCTTTTCTTAACATCACGTTTTACAAACTATATAATTACAAATTTTCAATTATTTAATCCATACAACAAACTCTATGTATGGTACTTAAATACAAATTACATTTTATGTACATGCATTTGAGACTTACAAATATTAATAGCATGTACATTATTAAGGCTTGTTATAAACTTATGTACTAAAAACTAACATAAATTGTAAAACTAACTTAATTTCTATTACATATAGAGTGGTACATTCTCTAGAATATGAAGCACAATTTTTCGATATAATAGAAAGTATAACATTTTTATCATTGTCATGATAACATGTCATTACAGGACGTCTTTCGCCTTTTTAATAATATTTTTAACACGGCTTATTTGGATATGGAAAATATTTTTGAAATGTCAGATATGGGTTTTGGGCCGAAAAAATTTTCCAACAGTCCAGTTTAAGTGGATGTCTACACTGAAGTAGGAACCTACATGTCAAATTTCAAGTTTCTATCTTCAGCGGGGTAACTGAGTGATTAATGGGTACTTTTCCCCTATTTATTCATATTTTTTCCATGTTCTAATTGGATATTCCCAAAAGTACCATATATCTGAATGTGTCCCTACCACTGGGGAAACTTATTTTTAATTTTAGGTTTCTAGAAGAAGGGGTTTGTGCTCATTTCCGTAAAATAATTTCACAACCGGAATAGCAGCTCTACCGTCGAAAATTACAAAAAGTATCTCTTTAGTGATTTAGCCTATACTCCAGAAAACATGTATTTTAAATTTCCAGCCGAAGAAGTTTTTATTTCAAATTTGGTACACTCAGAATATTATGTAGTTAACTGTTTGTAGTTCAATAAAAAAGTTTTCCGTTCCATTTAAAAATAAAGGAAGATACATTTATTTTTCAAAGAAATATCTATATTAACTTTTTTATACATTTGTTCGAAATAATTTACTATCATTTACCGATTTTTTTCAGTTTCATTTATTTTTTTAATTTGTTTGAAATTTAATAAAAATTTACCCACAAAACGGAAACTTGTGGTTTATTTGTGTCCGTAACAGTTATTACAAATTTAAATTTTGTTTGCTGTCTGTTTCAAAAAAAAAATATATTCAAAAAATTTCAATTTGTTTTTTTATTTAAATTGGTTGTATATATACAAAATTTTTCAATACAATTTACAAGAACTTCATAAACACACATACATACACAAATACATTCACACAAAAAGTGTTTATAGCTTCATATGCTTACATACATTTTGTATTGTACGAGTATATTAAAAAAAAAAAACAAAAATACAAAAACGGAAATAATTTCAAATAAATGAAAAAACATTTATTTTTTAAGGATTGGTAGGTAAAATTTTTACATTTATTTTAACTGATTATATCATTTGTTTCTTACGGATGTGTCAGTTGATTAATCAACATTTAAAAATAAATAACAAATGACATTAAATTAAAATGAAAGTTAAGTAGACCGGTTTTTAAATGAAATATCATTTCTTTTAAATGATATTTTCAGTTATTTTAACTTACAAACTTTTTTAAGTGTAGGACGTTAAGGCAGAGACTCTATCAGAGGACTATTCTCCTTCACCCTTAAAAAAATTCCAAAAATTTCGACTTGGTGGATGTCTACCATTCACTAAGAGGACTAATTAATTGATGAATTCTAAATTCACAATATTATTTCGTTAAAAACAACTTAAAACACATACTAAATTAATCGAAAATACAGTCAAAAAGAGGGCTACTGATTTTTCATTACATTCAGCCCATTTTGTTGTTTATTTTCAATCTTTGTTTAATAATCCACAAAAGTAGTAAAAACAATGGAAAGTCGTTTAAAATAACCATCAATTTTTAACTGACAAAACATATAAAAAAGATTTTTGTGGTTTGTTTTTCAAATTGAAAATTTTTTTTTATTTGTATGTAATTTTACACAACACACACAGATGTATATATTTTTATTTTCTAAGTGTGTATCTATATTTGAATAATTTCTGGTAAATTTTATTGAAATAATTTTGGAAAAAAATTTTGGAAAAAAAAACAAAAAGGAATTATATGAATTTCTATTTTTAGAAACAGAAAACATCAAATATTACATTTAACAGAAAATATCAACTCCTACTAAATGTCTGTAAATTTTACCTTTAACAGAAAATATCAATTCCTACTGAATGTCTGTAAATTTTAATAATTCGTCTTTTGAATGACAGATTCAATTAGTTAAAAATATATATTTCAAACTTTACAAACTTTATGTATTACTTTTTTAATAAACTACAGTCGGTAACGGAAAATATATTGTAAGTGTACCATTTTATTCGTATCAAGTGGAATAAAATTATTTTTATAACTTTGCTCTTAAATTAAGGATAATATTTTAAGGATTTGATTTCATTCCATTTCATATGCACCATTTAAAAAAACTAATTTACATAAAAAGATAATTTTAAAAGAAACGTAAAAATATATACGAATCGCTAAAAATAGAAAAAAAAATATGTTAAAATCGATTAGTATCGCTAAATTCTAAGCTCATTCCATTACAATTCGTTTCCTGTGTTTGGTGTTTTTATTCCACTCGTTCTCCGTTCCATGCCATTTCGTTCCCCTTAATGTAATGTTTTGATTCCATTCGCTCTCCATTCCATTTGATTTTGTTTTCCAATTATAGTGTTTCAATTCGACTCGTTCCCCATTCCATTCAATTTCGTTCCTCTTGCCTAATGTTTCAATTCTACTCGGTCCCCGTTCTACTCCATTTGTTTCACCTTGTGTTAAGTTTTAATTTCAATCGCTATTCGTTCCATTCAATTTCGTTTTCCTATTATAGTGTATCAATTCCACTTGTTCCCCGTTCCATTCAATTTCGTTTCCCTTACCAAATGGTTCAATGCTTCTCATAAACCTTGCTTAATGTTTCAATGCCACTTGCTTCCTGTTGCATTCAATTTGTTTCACTCTGTCTAATGTTTTAATTCCACTCGTTCCCCGTTCTACTCAATTTGTTTCACCTTGTGTTAAGTTTCAATTTCAATCGCTCTTCGTTCCATTCAATTTCATTTTCCAATTATAGGGTTTCAATTACACTTGTTCCCCGTTTCATTCCACTTGTTCCCCGTTTCATTCCATTTCGTTTCTCTTCATTTTCCAATTTCACTCCTTCGCCGTTTCATTACAATTAGTTTATATTGTTTAATGTTGCAATTTCACTCGTTCCCCGTTCCATTCCATTTCGGTCCCCTCAACTATTGTTTTAATTTTAGTAGTTCCCCATTCCATTTCGCTTCCCAATTTAAGTGTTTGAATTTCACTCGCGGTTTCAGCAGGCCGTTAGGGGAGGCACATGTCCTCATTTGAAGCCTTATTTTACCACACTTCTCGCGAGTTAGCCCAGACTCCAGGAAGAATACTTCAAATATCAGTTTTTAAACAAAGGGATTTAGACAAAAAGTTAAGGGGAGACATCTTTTTTGAGCCCCCCTTTTTATCACTTTCCCGTTGAAAATTTTAAAAAGTATCATATCAGTAAATTAGCGCATACACTCAGAAAAAAAAGTTAGTAGAAAAATTTGTAAACGGTTTTCAATCGCACTCTACTATTTTTGTACTGATTTTTAGTAAAAAATTATTATTTAGCAAATCTTTTTGCTATTTACATTTTACAGAATATTTACATATTTTTGTTGCTAATTTCAGAAATCATTTTACAAATTTTTGAAAACCGATTTGCTAAAATTAGCAAAAAATATTACCAATTTTAAAAAAGTGGATATTGAAGGAAATGTTATTTCTAATTAAAACTTACACCTACAAACTTAAATTTCCTTAAAATGTTACATATATTAAAAAAGGGATCGGACATCCTAGAAAGAGGACATCTACTTAAAATAGCACTAAAAAGGTTTTTTAGTTCTAAAAATCCGCCCTAAAAACAATTCAAATTCAACGTTAAACAGAAATTACCAAATTAAAACAAAATGATTAATTCGTTTTTTAAAAAATATAATCAAAATTTTTGATGCTCGATAAGAAAAATAAATTCAAAGCTTTTTACTAATATTAATAATATTTAGTAATTTTTTTTTGCTGATTTGAGCAAACAGATTTTAAATTCCACTTTACAAAAAATCTACTAAAATTTAGTAGCGGCTACTAATTTTTCTAGTAATTTCATTGTACTACACGTCAGCAGACATGTGTTGCTAAGATTATCAAAAAATACCGCTGGGCTCAAATTAGCAGAATTTCCCGTAATAACAGCAAAATTTTCAGTTGCCATTACAGACTTTTTTTGGTGAGTGTACTTCAGGAAGCACATATTTTTAATTTTCGCATTTCTAGCCAAAACGGTTTTGTAAGGCTGTAAAGAGAAGATTTTGGCCCTTTTGAATCTCCTTTCAACTAAGATCCCGGCGAAAATTCCTACAAGTATCTTCTTAGTAAATTAACCATCATTATGGCATTGGCTCTCCTCCAAAAATCCCATCTCAGCAAATGTCAGACGGAGCAGTACAAGCTGGAGAACGATGAGTCAGTCAGTAACGTTATTCTTTTATAATAGTATTTTTTTTTTTTAAATACAAGTGAATTTAAAATTTCTTGGCGAACATATAGGACAATAAATATTGTACTGTTTTTCATTGATTCAATTGAAATAATTTTTTAGCTGCAGAGTTGATATAAAAAGTCTCATATCTTTCCGCATATAATTAGCTATAACTTTGGAATTTATCCATGGATTTTCCTAAAATAACTCTTGTATTTAAGGTTTACTGATTCACTCACAAAATACAAAAAAATTTCTTTAGAAGATTTCTACTTTTGCCAATTTTTCCGCATTTACAAAATGTTGATTTTGTGGGGAAAAAGAAAAAAAAAATGTTGCAAACTAGTGTAATGTTAACATAACACTAGTTTTAATTAAATTTATAAAGCTAATACCATAAGTTAATGTTATTATAATACTTTCAATGTATGTACATATGTATTTAATTAAAAAACTTTTTATTTTATTTTGTAAATTTTACCAAAGTTTCCATTTTAAGTTTATGAGTTTTCAAAAACCACTACAAAGTATTTGAAAAAAAAAATTATTTATAATAAACTTTTTGTTTTTTTTATTTTTAATACATAATTGTATATAATATTAGTTTTAAATTTAATAGTTTTATTTAAATTGTAAAATTACCTTAAAACCAACATCCACATTTTATAACCTTCCATTTGCAATACATTTTTGAAAATTCCTCTGCACGTTTAATTTTGCATCTTCACCACCTGGAAATTTGTGTATACAAGAATGTTGTCTGTCACCTAACAACAAATTCTATGGAAATCAATAGTTAACAAAAATTCATTTAAATTTTTGTTTTCAAAAAAAAAAAAAAAATAATTAAATTTTTTTATACTTTTTTCTAATTTCTTTCCACATGCCTTTGTTATACACTCACAAAAAAAAATTTGTACACCTTAACAAAAAATTGAAATAACCACAACACAATACTAAAATAACAATAATAATAACAAAAAAAATTTTTAACAACTAAACATGGTTTGTGGATGGTGGAAAAAATATAAAAACCAACAATATGGAACCAAAATAACAACGACAACAACAAAAACACACATTAAATATTATGTGGCAACATTTTGATAATGGTTGACAATGATGATGATGATGATGATAATGCTGGCTGCTGTTTTTGATAAAAAATACTTTTGCTGTCATTGTTGATGATGATGATGCTGCTAAATTACAACTTACAACATTTGACACGTTTACACTACTCTTGAATATCATCTACACACCTTGTATGGTCTTGCCAAAAAATATACTAAAATTGTTGATGTGACATAAACCGAACCACCCCTCCCCCATTATTATACTCATGGTTTGTCATCTGATGTTTGCTTAATTATCCTGGGGTTCTAAAATGATAAAATAACAAAAAAAATATATATATATATACATAAATATTTAATTTCCATTTTTGATGCTACTGTATTTATGGTTACCATATCTATGATACATTTTCAAATGTTGCTGCTGCTGCTGTTGCTGTATAACTTTGTGCCTAACTACCGGGTATCTATCGTACCCTACATTAATAATGTGCTTTATGATTTATGATGATGTTGCTGTTTAAATGTTGTTACCTTAACATACTTTGTTGTTATATTACTTTGGAACATATGTGTGTGTGTAATTTGACTAATGGTGTTGCCAACTATAATTTACCTACATGTTGCAAAACCATCCACCACACTGCATTTGCTTGCAACTGCTACTATATTTGTGTATGCTGCTTTCATTAATGATTTTAACTCATCATCTCTGACTACTCTGTCTTCTCTGGCTGCTGCTTCTGTTGTTGACTGACTTATGCTGACATCAATTTAAAAATTGCTTTTGTTTTATTGCTGCCACTTGCACTTTTGCTGAAAAATTTGTCGGGTTTTCTTGGCATTCCCGCTTTTATCACTAACTACTATTTCTCTGTGGCATAAAAATTCCTGCTTCATTTTTCATCATCAATCAAAACTGCTTAATTTGATTTTTGTTTTGATTTGTTATAATCATCAAAATTGTTAAATTTTCTTGTTTTATACGAAAAAGGTGGCTTTTTGGTTTAAGGTTGGTGTTGGATTTTTTTTTATTTATTTACATATTTTTATTCATATAATTCATTTAACTGAATATATTTTAAGTTGTAGTTATTTTTAGGTAATATTAATTTTAAGTGCAAACAAATGGCGCCCAACGTAGGTATCTAGTAATTTTGTATATACAGGTTGGTTGAAAAGTTCCTGCGCTCGAAATGAAAGAATACTGTTTTTGTTACGAAATATATTTTTTTATTCAATATAATCTCCTAGAAGCTCAATACACTTGTTCCAATGATCTTCCAATAATTTTATCCCATCCTTATAATGGTTTTTCGGAAGCTCTGCAAAATAACCGTCTACGACTGCTATGGCCTCTTCATTCGACGAAAAATGCTTTCCACGAAGGAATTGTTTTGAGATTTTTGAAGAGATAGTAGTCACTGGGAGCCAAATCTGGTGAATACGGTGGATGTTCAAGCAATTCGTACTTTTATTCTTTGAATTTAGCCATCGTCAAAACACTTTTGTGAGCAGGTGCATTGTCTTGATGAAAAATGATTTTTTTTTTCTTCTTTAAACCAGGTCTTTTCTCACGAATTTTTTCATCCAGCTGATCCAAAAGGCTGCAATAATATTTCGAGTTGATTCTTTTACCTTTCTGAAGATAATCAATCAACAAAATTCCTTTTGCATCTCAAAAAACTGATGCCATAACCTTCTTTGCTGATCGTTGTGACTTCACCTGCTTTGGAGCTGAACAACCAGCTTCAGTCCACTGTAAACGTTCTTGTTTCAATTTAGGATCATGGTGGTAGGTCCAAGTCTCATCCATAGTTATAAAACGACGCAAGAAGTCGTTTGTTAATGTGTGCGGCACTAACTTTCCAAACAGTTTTTTCATACGTAATTCTTCATGTAAAATATGGAGCACTCGTTCGTCTGAGATGCCTATGGCATTAGCAATTTCACTAATCTATATCCCAATTAAAAGTATTTCGGCTAAACCAAAGATTAAATGTTGGTTTAACCAGACTTGCAAAAATGCAGTCAGATCCAGAGAGGAAGGGTTTTAGAATTTGGCGTGCCGCCAGGAACGCTAATTCTGAACTACTACGGAAGCAGGCGAGAAATGAGTGTTTAAAAGTACTTAAGCGTGAAAAGTTTCTTTACGAACAGCGCATTCGTGCTAAAGTTCTTTCTGCTCCTAAGGGTAGTAAGAGCTTTTGGTCTTTCGTTAAAAGAGTAAGGGACACTGGTAGTTCGGCTATCCCAACTCTCTTAGTGGATGATCAAATATTCACTGACCCGGTTGATAAGGTTAACCTTTTAGCGGAAATGTTTGCAAGAAACTCATTCTTGCTGGATAGCAATCAACCACTGCGGGAACTCCCAAGAGTATCGTGTACTATGCCTAAGATATTCTTCCGAATTCGTGCAGTTAAAAGGGTTCTTGCGTATCTCAATGTAAATAAGTCCCCGAGGCCGGATGGTATACCAGCACTGGTGCTGAAACAGTGCTCTTCGACGCTAGCTCGTCCATTGGCCAACCTTTTTAGCTCTTCCTACCGTGCGGGAGTCTTTCCCTCCTGCTGGAAGGTTGCCAATGTTCAACCAATCCTAAAAAAGGGTGTGCCTACTAACCCTGAATATTACCGCCCTATCGCAATATGCTCAGCGCTCTCGAAGGTGATGGAAAGCATGATCAATTATCATCTCGTTAATTATCTAGAGTCCAACTCGCTTCTGAGTGATAGACAATATGGCTTTCGTAGTGGCCGTTCGACGGGGGACCTGTTAGCGCTCCTTTCGGAGCGTTGGAGTCGATCCATTCACCAATTTGGCGAAAATAAAGTGGTTACACTGGATATTTCCAAAGCGTTCGACCGTGTATGGCATGGCGCACTGTTGACAAAGCTTATTGCATTTGGTGTTGGTAATGACTTCTCTCGTTTTATTTCGAGCTTTCTCAGAGATCGCACTATTCGTGTTGTTATAGATGGGATCTCATCCAACGAGTGTCAGCTTAATTCAGGGGTACCACAAGGTTCTGTTCTTTCTCCCTCTCTTTTCCTTATCTTTATCAATGATCTTCTTGATCAAACTTCCAATCATATCTACTCTTTCGCTGATGACAGCAACATTTGTCATTCATTTTCATTTAGCTGTAGACCAAGCCTTCTGGAGGTTGAGTACAGAAGGCAGCTAATGAATGACACACTCAATCGTGACCTCTCGACGGTCTCCGAGTGGGGTCTTACGAATAGGGTCGACTTCAATGCAAGTAAAACTCAATGTTGTATGTTGTCCCATAGGGCTGTAAGATCAACAATGTCATCAACAAATATGGGTGGTGTTGATATCAAGGAATCGGATACTCTTGATGTTCTGGGCATGAAGATTCAGTGTGATGTCCGTTGGAATAAGCATGTATTCGAAGTGTCGAAAGAAGCATTCAAGTGTCTTGGTTTCCTCAAACGGTGTAAAAAATACTTCACTTCATCCGATCTCCTTACTATTTATACCACCTATATCTGACCGAAAATGGAATACAACTCCCATATATGGGCAGGAGCTTCAAAGTCTGGAGCTTTTGGACCGTGTGCAAAGGAGGGCGTCGGCGCTCATCAATGACATTAGGATATCGATCTCTATTGATTCATTGGAGCATCGTCGGAATGTGGGTTGTGCATCACGATATTACCATGGGAAGTGCTCTGTCGACATAAGGGAACTGATTCCCAGAGCCCGGGTTTATGTTCGAGATACTCGCTCATCTACCAGAGCACATCCGTTTGTAGTCGATTGTCCCGTTGACCGCACATCGCATTACAGAGAAAATTCGTTTATCAGTCGTACAAGCCGTATGTGGAATAAACTCCCCGCAGAGGTCTTCCCTGTCACTTACAATATAGAGAAGTTCAAGGCAAATATCCACAAACACTACTCCCTCTTTCCTCCCTCTCATAACATATTTTCCTAATTCTAACACAATGCACTGCATTAGTAGGGGACATCCCCTGAGTGTTAGTCTAACGTAAAAAAAAAAAAAATGTACCTGCTCAATGATTTCTGCTGTGGTTGCAGTTTTTGGTCGTCCTTCGGGTGGATCGTCTTTAAGGCTGGTACGACCACGTTTAAATTCACCAGTCCAAAATTCAACGGTGCGTTTTGAAGGTGAGGACTCCTTATTAACTTCTAACAATTGTTCATAAATTTCCTTTGCTTTCAAACCCTTCAATTTTTTCCTTATAAAAAAAAAATCAATGACACGTCAACTTCAAATGGCTTGTAAACAAAGAAAGAATTGACAGAATGACTTGCAACTTTGCATGTATTCTCAGGACAGTTATACCAACTTGAGAAAAAAAAAGTTTGGAGCTAGCAGTGCCATCTCTTGGTGAGCGCAGGAACTTTTCAACCAACCTGTAAGTTTTTAGAATATTTCTTCTGATAGAATTATAATCAAAATTCACAGCGGTAATGTAAATGTACTAAAATATTTAGGACTCCATAAATATATAACAGCAGCTTTATTCGAAATCTTCAAAGAAATGCATCTAATTAGGGCGACCTGAAATAAAAAAAAAAAATGTAACCTGGTATATGGGCTAATTTGATAAGGCAAAACGTTTTCGTATTCTTAATAAAAACGACGGGGTTCTATAAGAAACAATGGCCCCACAGAACCTATCTCGAAAGGCTGTATCGAAAATGTTGCAACTGGGCAATAAGGCTCCTGCCCCCGAATTAAAGTTCTCGGGATTTTTGGAAAATTTTATTAGGAGCCCACCAAAACTGCTGTAATGGGTGCAATATTCTCATGCGTTACCTTGTAATAAAAGCTCATTACCTTTTTCATTATTTGCAAGCTTAAAGTAATAAGTTACTGATTATTGATTACGTAATATATGATTTATAAATGTAAAGTAATAATAGAAATATTTTTGAAAATCTATTTTTAGATACATTACTTTGTGTTTTTTTTTGTAAGCAAAAGGGTAATGTATGTTTGTTTTGAGAACACTAACGAAAAAACGAAGAGCAACAATTCATTTAAGTTTAAAGCAATCAAATACTGTATGCGTCGATAGCTCAGTGGCTGGCAACCAGAGTTCCCTGGTTCGATTCCCACGATGACCACATTATTTTTCATAACGTTTAAAATATTTGTAATTTTTTTTTTTAATAAAAATACCTCTTTTTTAAAAATCTATTTTTAGACACATTACTATTTCCAGTCTCGTATCCATATAAGTAACCCCTTACATTATCACCTCTAAAGTAATAGGTATATACATTACTTTGAGGCTCGTTTTGCTAGGAGGGCCAACGAGGGAAAAAGTCTTCGTCTGCACCAAGAGAATTATCTGCATGATATTAATGAATTTTTGCATTAAAACAATAAAGTTTGTCTGGAACTCGTCGGTTGAAAATTATGAAGTTTTCTAAAAAAAAATTATGAAAAATTGATTTTATTGATCAAAATAATTTTATAAAAAGTCATGTACTTTTTAAAGAAAACTTCATTAGTTTACAGACAAATTTAATTAAAATTCGTCTAAGAAAATGTTCACTACCAAAAGGTTAAACAAATTTATTAAAAGAGAAAAATATTTAGAAAAAATATACAATTTTCTAATATATTTAATATTACAATATGAGCGCTCCGGTAGGCTAGTTGGTAGCGTGCTAGCTTATCAGTGCGGGGGTCGTGGGTTCGATTCCCACCAGAGTCTCTGGTCTGTTTACGCTACAACGAGCCGATAGCCTTCGTTGCTAGTGCTCGGTTAGGGTATTAACATATAATTTGTAATTATATGATTAATATGAATAAATAAATAAATAATTAAATAAATAAATTTAAAAAAATAATAAACAAATAATTAAAAAATATACACTCTATGAAAAAATTTCTTTAAAAGTGATTTAAAAAAAATTAATTAATAAATAAAAAAATAAAAAATAAATAAATAAATAAATAAATAAATAAACATACAATAAAAAAAATTAATAAATTAAAAAATAAATAATCAATTAAAAAAATAAAAAATTAATAAATAAATAAAAAAATAAATAAATAAACAATTAAAAAAATAAAAAAATAAAAAAATAATAAATTAATAAATAAATAAATAAATAAAATAAATAGTTGGTAGCGTGCTAGCTTATCAGTGCGGAGGTCGTGGGTTCGATTCCCACCAGGCTCTGGTCTGTTTTCGCTACAACGAGCCGAAAGCCTTTGTTGCTAGTGCTCGTTTAGGGAATTAAGATATACTTTGTAATTATATAAATAAATAAATAAATAAATAAATAAATAAAAAATTAAATAAATAATTAAATAAATAAAAAAATAAAAAAATAAAAAAAAACAAACAATAAATACATAAATAAAAATTTAAATAAACAAACAAAAAAATAGATAGATAAATAAATTTTTTTTTTTTTTTTTTTTTTTAGAATTCATTTATTTTCAAAAAAAAATACAAAATTACAATGAATGTGCCTCTGCGCCTTGAAGGCATTTTAGAGGCGAGTTGGCAATAATATATTGCATAACTTAAGAAATAGTTCCTAGTTAACCATAACTATATACAAAAAAAAAAAAATATATATATATATATACTATATTACAAGAAGAAGAAAAAAAATTATATTTTAACATTCAATATGAATTATAATTACATTAAAAGCTGCTCTATGTTTTGATGTAAAAAATTCTTTAAACTAGTTTTAAATAGAGAAATGCT